>OY757919.1:62405556-62630556 GCA_963585895.1 Sepioteuthis lessoniana
ACTAGCAGACTTAGCAAACTAATAGACATTTTACTACAACATTTTCCAAATAAAATAAAAAGCTATATTAAAGATAACATCGATCTTTTAAACTCCATACCAAAATAAATTGATCCCAACACACTCATAGCCACATTTGATGTCACAAACCTACATAGCAATATCCACCATGAATTAGGAAAACAAGCCATCTCATTTTGGACAGATAAATACCCAGACACATTACACCTAAGATTTAGCAAAAAATTCATCATAAAGGGTATAATCCTTAGTAATATCTCCTTCTAATTCAATAACATTAACTATATCTAGACCCTAGGATCAGCTATGGGAACTAAAATGGCGCCAACATACGTTACCCTAACCCTAGCATATTTAGAAGAAAACCTATATGAAATAACGGTAAAAAATACGGCAACGGCATAAAAGAAGAATTTATCAAATCATTTGGATGATTGCTTCATTTGGATGATTGCTTCATATTTTAGAAATGTCCGTGGGGAGACATCAACAAATTTCACAACCTACTACAAAACCTACACCCCAAAATGAAATTTACTATGGAACACAGCTCAAAAGAACTACCATTTTTAGACATCCTTAAAAAGAGCGTAAATGGCCAAATCATCACTGATATATACCATAAACTAACTGACACCCAGTAATACCTCCACTTCAAAAGCCCCCACCCCATTGTATAAGAGCCTAACACCACAATAATCCCGGATAAAAACCTAAAAAAGCCTTGACTTAAAGAACGATACACAATCCTAAACCAGAGAGGATATCCAACAACACTAATAAATAACAGATTGGAATTAGTAGAAAAAATACCCCAAAGACGATTAAGGAACCCCCAAAAAACACAACAACGAGAAACCCCCTAACATACGTCGCTTCCTACAACAAGAACAACTAAGAACTATTTACAAAATAATAAAAATCTAGAAAAACTTAAAAACAAGGACAAATCAAAGAAACACTAGACACAGCAAAAATCATTAAAAGCAAGAGACAACCCAGAAATCTTAAAACCATACTCACCTCTTTTACATTCGGAGAAAACACAACTCAAGGGGTTGATAGATACAATAATAAACGATGCAAAATATGTGATATGATTAAAGAAGGAAAATCCTATATCTTTAAAAACCCGGAAACCAAATTCAAAATAAGTAAAGAGAGGCCCTTGATATAAGGACATCACTTCACAGGAGTAATATCAAAATAGAAAACAGAAAATTAAATATATCAAAATATACCAATATAGTCGAAGTAAATTTAAAATAATGCCAATATATCAAACGAACGACTACACACTACTTCAGATAAATGGAAAAATAGATAAATTTAAACCAAAGTTGAATAAAAACATGAATGGAAACTAAAACAACGTTAAATGGAAAAAAAAGAATTAACGCACATTCCACGCCAAACATCATAATCCTCGTGTAAAAAAAAAATTTTTTTTTTGTTAAAAAGTGAAAAGTCGCAAACTCACCTTTAAATAGAATAGGCCGAGCGTACGATTGGCTGGTTTCAACAGCCAATCGAATGCTCGGCCTGGTCTGAGGGATTATTTATTACGAGCCGTCCAAGCCATAAGTTTGTTTAGCGTCTTATATGGTAGGTGACTTGGAATTTGATCATCTCTGAGGGGGTCGTTCTGGTGAGGGGAGTATGATGTTGAAAAACCCGAAACTCCCCAATGACTCAGAAGATTAAAACATCACTGACAACACCTACTGGCGCCGGTTTAAGCGCGTATAGTCAAGGTAATCGTACACACACAAATGGAAACAAACATATATGAATATATATATATACACACAAAAATCTCAAGACACACATTCACACACACATACACATAGAAAAATTATTACAAGTGAAATCTAAAACTACTACAACACACACACACACACACACACACACACACACACACACACACACACACACACACACACACACACACACAACATATCAAATATCAAAAGTAATTAAGGGGTAAAGTTGGCAAAACATACTCAAAGAAAAAGGAAGGGTGGCATTCATAAAAAAAACATAACCAACTGAAAAACATTCGAACTGCAAACACTAGTGAGTTCAAGTCTCATTGAATACCTTATTAACTAGGCCTTGTGCCATACATGTTCTTTGTCAAAAGCATCAAGTTGGAAAGATACATGTACGTAAAAACTAAAAATAAATAAATAAATTCTAAAGAATATAAATCTCTTTGTGGACCTACTCATTTTAATATATATATATATATATAGTTTTGAAGAGTCATGGGCAGTATTTAATCATCTGACCATTTCGATACTTTAGATTACACACAAACACGAACACACACACACACACACACTCACACATATATATATATGTTTGAAAGACATAGCCTAAGCTGGTGCTTTCACAAGGGAGAGTCAGATACATATATGAAACCAGACAAAAACACTTCGATCAGACAACGTTCTTCAGACTAATGGATATGATACACCAACAGTACATTTTACATTGCTTTTTTAATAGCATATCAATCAATTTCTATAAAATATTATTCCCCAAAATATTTTTGATTTAAAAAAAACATTAAAAAAGTTTTTCTAAAAAAGCTTTTTTTTCTACAAAACTTTTTCTCTTGTTAATGATCTAAGATTGAAACTAGTTGAGAACCATCAATAAATAAACTTCATAAAAGCAATATTCCCATTTTTATTACTGTTTCCCTTATATATATATATATATATATATATATATATATATACCAAAATTAGTACACTGACCGTAAAAAATCGAAAACGACTGTCGAACCCCCCAAATTATTACAGCGCGCGATGCAAAAAAAAGTAAAAGAAGAAGGAAAATGTAAAGCGAATATTAAAATGTTACAGTAATAAAATATCCTAAGATATAAAATACCTCATGACTCAGGGTTTCTCGAAGTCGATCGTCAGTTTGACTGTGTTTAAGCCCGTCTGAAATCTATTGATTTTTTTTGTATATAGTACTCTGACAGATGATGTAAGTCTTAAGTCAGGTGAAAACTTTTTCATCAATCTGGTGCTGACTTACAGATCAAAAGCTTTGCTTCATGGTGATCTTTATCACTAACTTCGATCTCTTTTTAAAAAAATTCTCAGGATTAAGCAAATTTAAAGGCTAAATTTTTTTCCAGCATAATTTTTATTGTTTAGAACCCCTCATTACCAGTATGCACGCTCTTTTCTATCTATCTATCTATCTGTAGTCGATAAAAAGTTTAAAAGGACTGAACAAAACTCCGATTAACAAATTTAAAAGTTTTATTCCTTTAAATTGAGTAAAAAGTTTGGTGAAAAACAGAAGTTACAAAATTTTTTCTTATAGGCAAATATAACGATAGTCAGATCGTTGATATTTTTAATAGAGATAGTTAAGATTCGCGAATGAAGTATAGCAGTAAGTGTAAGCTTATCATAGGGACATATTTTGGGAGGGTAAAAAATCTTTATGAAAGTGTTTTACTATGTACTGGGAGAAATGTATTTCAGTCAGCAAGCTTCAACTGGAATACCCGGATTGATAAAACTACGTAACACTAAAATATCCCCTCAATCTTAAGATAGTTAAGCGATGTGAAACAAAATGCATTCATGAAAAAAAGAATATAGATTTTACACAAAAGAAATAAGTCAAAAAGTTGAGTTAGTATAAAATAATCTATACATACAGGAGAAATATTTATTTCTTTGCTTATTTATACAATTAAAGTCGGCTCGAAATCAGATAAGAAAATTTATGATGCTACGATTCTAATGGGTTAAAAAATTGTATTTCTAACATTCTTGGAAGGAAAAGGTTTCTTAAATTTTTGAGGGTTTCGATCTTTCAGTTTTTTCGTAGCAAGCCAAGTAGTGTCGTCTGCGAAGTATTTCGAAATCTAAAAACTAACGCGAATTCGCTGATTGGTCGATAAACGCAAAAATATAATTACAAAATTACTGCTTCAAGAGCCTTTTCTGCTAAAAAATTTACAGTTTTAAAATTTGGAAATTGGTCAAGTATCTATCTATCTATCTATTCACAAATACACATAACTATACTACGACATATTTTGTTCTGATAACAGAGTAAGTGATGTACCTCACCACGCTCACATACATACACAAGCATGCAAATACACATAATTGAATGCTTGAATAGATACCATTGTATGGGCATGTCAGGATCTTGTGGTTATTGAGCCAGCCTGTCAAACTATTCCCATTGATTTGAATTCTCATTGAATGACTTATATATCTGGCCTTGTGGCAAACTTTAAGATTAATAAATAACTTAATATCTGCGGCTTTTTTATTGTATAAACATTTACTTTCTTGTTTCGAAATTTCTGTTGAGAAGAATCTACTTAGAATGATTTGAGAGTTTTCCTGATACAAGCATTGATGTGTCCTTATTGTTTATGTTTTGACTTAACAGTAAGCTTATATTAATGAAGAGGATTTAGAGAAGATTGCTTTACTACAAAGAAGGGCATTGAGTTGAACGAGACAAGGACATGCCAACCGATGTTTGATCGAAACAATATGCCGGTAACATATGACGGAAAAGCTCACAGAGGAAGCAGGATTAAACCTTTACTCATAGAGCAGCTGACCAAAACGTCTCACATGTTGCAATGGTTAACGAGCGAGGCTACCAGACCATTAGTAATGTGTTTATTTCAGACTGCCACCATGGATTTGTGTTGAAGTGAATGAAAATTTGAATGTAAAAAGAATCTCATTTTCACAAGTTATATATATATATATATATACCATCAGCACGGATATCCCTGAACCTCTCTCGCCACCCTTCTCTATCGTCCATTGCTTCCGGTAGGTCTTCAAGACTACGTCCTGTATTGACACAGAGCTGCTGTATGTAGGTTCTAGTTGGTCGTCCTGTCTTTGCTCGTCTATGTGAAGGGGTCCACAGGAGTACATCACTTATGAGTTCGTCCCTATTTCTCTGGCAGTGTCCGGCATGTCTGGATCTTCTAACTTGGATAGTTTTCATGATGGGTGGTAGGTGGCCGTACAGCTGCTGCTTTGTGGGGTGCTGTTTCCATGACTTGTTCAATATTGCTTGCAGCATTCTTGTGTAGTTGCCGTCAATCTTTTTCTCCATATGTTTAGTTAGCGTCCATGTAGTGCATCCATACAGCAGTATCGACACGACCGCTGCTTGAAAAAAAACTGCGTTTCATTTTATCGATCAGGCGTGAATTCCATATGACCGATAGCCTATCGATAGCTGCCCATGTCTTTGCTAGTTGCGTGTTGAAGTCAGTCTCGGTTGATGAGACACTGCTTCTTAGTTAGGTTCTACTAGTAGAGAACTACCGTTTTGTGTGGAGATGTCAAAGCGAAGGAAATAAATTAGCGCAAAGAAAATATAAGAGTAGGCACAACTGGGTGGGCAAGGTGATCTACTGGGAATCATGCCAAAGGTTTAAATTTAACCATATGAATAAATGGTATATGCACAACCCAAAATCCGTCACGGAAAATGAGACACTCAAAATTCTTTAAGATTTTGACATACAAACGGATCACCTAATCTCGGCCAGAAAACCAGACCAAGTGATTGTCTACAAAAAAGAGAACCTGCCGACTTGTGAATTTTGCCGTTTCGGCTAATCGCAGAAAAAACTTAAAAAAAACGAAAAGAGGGATAAGTACCTGGATCTTGCTTGAGTACACAAAACTATGGAACATGAAAGTGACGGTGATACCAATTGTAATTGGTGCTCTCGGTACAGTCATCAAAGAATTGGTACAGAGACTGGAGAACTTGGAAATAGGAGGACGAGTAGAGACCATCCAAACTACATCATTATTAAGATCGGCCAGAATCCTGAGAATAGTCCTGGAGATTTGAGGAAACTTGCTGTCTCTCAAAATCCAGAGAGAAACCATCAGCTAACGTTGATGTGAAAAACTCCCAAAGAAGTAAAATAGCAAGAGATGTAGATTAAGGGATCTTAAATTCAAGAACTCAAAAGTAATTTTTTATGTGAAAAAATAGCAAAAAGGTGAGACATCTAAGGAAGCATAACAAACGATGTCTCACCTTTTTGCTATTTTTTCACATACAAAACATTACTTTTGAGTTCTCTGAATTTAAGATCCATTAATCTACATCTACTTGCTATCTCTTACTTCTTTGGGAGTCTTCACATGGTGAAAATAAAAGTAAGCTGGCGACCATAGTCGAGGGCGACCCAAAGGCTCGTTTTCGATTGCTATTACACTTAGGTGTAGGGGAGGGCGCTACTCCTTTCCCTGGATTTCTCCACTTTACTCTTGATCTGTACCTTATTATGCTGAGCGTTAAGCAAGGAGGCATCAAGTACCATTTTTTGAGTCTTTGGTATGACTCGACCTGGGATTGAACCCAGGTCTCCCGGGCCATTGGCGAACACTCTAACCGCTAGGCCAATGTCCGGTTATATGAAGGTGAAAATAAAAGAAAGCAAGAAGATATATAAATACTTTAACCTTGCCAAAAAATGACAAAAAACATGGAACATGAGGCTAACTGGGATACGAATTGTTGTTGGTATGCTTAAAACTATCCCCAAAGGATTGGAAAATAGACGCGAGGGATTGGAAAGCAAAGGACTATCCAAATCACTGATTTATTGAGATCTGCTAGAATACTTTGGAGAGTCCTGGAGACCTAACGAGAATCACTTGGAGTATAATAATAGAAATGATAATCATAATGAATTAATTTACTTTAACTTAAATCTAAAAAATTGAGAAAAAAGGAAAAGAACAGAAAAATGTTCGTAGTCAAAAAAGTCGTAAAGCTTTACCATGACCTGGGAAAATGATAAAGGGTACGTATTGACTTAAAAACTTTTCCTTGCTGTGACTATTTGGAACTTGCGTCGTTTTATTTAGTTACTTGTATTCTTTTCATCTCTATGTTTTTGTTGTTTAGATATGTAAAGGCAGGTACTCCAAATTTTGTGTTCAACACGTTCCTCTTATAGACAATCATGATGAAATCATATGGAAGTGCTAAATGTTATAACTCATAGCACCTAATTGCACTTGGGCTGAGCAATGGGAAAAAAGGAAAAATGTGAATAACTGGATTTTAAATAAGTTAAATAAGTTAAAACTTAACAAATAAAAAAAGGGAAAAATCTCAGAATACATATCTTTAGGAGCCATTCGAAGCATTATAGTTGATGTGAAGTAAGGCGGATGACTCCAAAGTTGAGTCATAGATGAACCTCACCAGACGTTTGGCGGAAGATCTTTATACTTCAACGGTAAGGGTCAAATATTTCAATCAGGAAACTATAACTACCCACTGATAAGTGCGGCGTCTATTGATGGGGGAAAAATAGCTAAACTATACTTTTTATTCATTTGTTTATTTTGTGTTTGTTTGAGCCGATTATGAGTTTTTGTATCTAAAGAGTACATTTGTGACAGGTGCACAGATTTTAAACAGCAACTGGGTCTGGTATTGCCACAACTTACGACCCATGATAAAAATAAGAAATCGAAGCAACACAACATGTGATCCAGATAACAGGTCTGGATGTCTCCTGATAGCCAACTTAGGGAATCGGTCGTCATCCTACTAATGTTGGCTGCTTGTACGATGACCTAAGAAACCACACAAACAAGACGTTAGATTTCAGATAACAAACCAAAGACTTGCTGATCGAGTTAAGAGGATAATAAAGAAAGGTTGGTTTTCCGACCTTGAAATATTAGAAATATGCCAAAAAATCAATTTGGAATACGGAAACAAGACCCTAATACAGTAACTGACACACCAAATACTGAAAAAACATGAACACACTAACCGATATGAGCCGCAAAATAATACCAATCGAAACAACACACACCCAAACCACACAGAACAAACACTAACACAAGAAGAAGAAATGATTTGGTTTGGTTTCTTTGTTTAATGGCATATCAACCTTTGTATGTTATTTAAAGCCAAAGCTATTCTCTTAGAAAGAACAGTAGTGGTACTATTTAACCCATAGCTGGAAGGATAAGGGGGTTCATACCTTTCCCAAGGATATTTGCCCGAAAGTGAACGTAATAGCACGACTGGAGTACGAACTCGCTTACTACGATTCCGCAGTCCATCGCTTTAACCATTACGCCACGAGGACAGGAAACGTAGATAAGAAATCTACGACAACAATAAAAATAACAGAGGATGAACGATGGGATAGGTTATGCCGAAAAGAAGAAAGCAACGCAATAAGTAAAACAATCAATACAACATGAGGAAATAAACCAGAGGTTACTGGCAAAAGAAAGAAGTCTAAAAAGATATCGAGACAGGACAAAACAATGCAGAGAAAAAAGGACATACCAAAACACCTAAAAAAATTTCTATGATCGAGTAAGGGGAGAATGCATGAAAACAAACCAAGACTGGATCACAAGAAAACAAAACAATTTGGGAACAAAATATGGGAACGAAGAGTACATAATAGAAAAACCGAATGGATAAACAACATGGAAAAAGAGTTAGAAGGACTCGAAGAAAGACCAAAGAGGAAAATACATATCGATTCACTCAGAGCGACGCAAAAAAATTTACTAAATTGGAAAACGCCAGGAGATGATGGCATGCATTGATACTGGTTTAAAAAATCACTTCCATTCATGACAGACTAACTATCGAAATGAACAGATGTTCACAAGAAATAGATACACCCGAATGGATGACAAAAGGAAATATCACTTTGATTACCATAAGACCCCCCAAAAGAAACCACCCTATCAAAAACTACAGACCCATAACGTGCCTACCGATTATGTGGAAAATACAGACAGCACAAATTTACGATTCGCTTATTAGCCGCGGACTGTTCTCCGCGAAACAGAAAGGATACCACAAGGGGAGTAGTAGAACAGGAAAGCGACTATACATAGATCAACACATTTTGAAGGAGATCAAAACGAGATGAAAAAATCTAGCTGTGGTGTGGATTGACAACGAACAGGCATATGATATGGTGACCCAAAGCTGAATAATAGATAGTATTAAAATGTATAAGATATCCAGTGAAGTCATAAAATTTGCCGAAAATACCATGGAAAACTGTACAGTCGAAATGACAGCAGGAAGAAAAAGCTTAAGTTATGTCAAAATCCTGAGAGGAATCTTCCAGGGAGATGCGCTATCACTATTACTATTTGTAATAGCGAGGTTGCCTCTTAATCACATACATAGAAAATGCATCGGTAGATACAAACTTACTAAATCGAGAGAAAAAATCAGTCACTTAATCTATATGGACATCAAACTGTTCGCCAAAAATGAAAAAGAACTGGAAACCCGTATACAGGCAGAGAGGATACACAATAAATATATAGGGACGGAATTTGGCACAGAAAAATATCCCTGTCAATAATAAAAAACGGAAAAAGACAAATGACGGAAGGAATAGAACTATCAAATCAAGAAAAAATCAGAACGCTAGGAGAAAAGGAAACTTACAAATACTTGGGGATATTGAAAGCGGAAACCATCAAATAAGCGAAGATGAAAGAAATACATAAATAAATAAAAAGAATACCTCTGGAGAACGCGAAAACTTCTTGAAACCAAACTACATTGCAGAAATCTTATCAAAGGGACAAATACCTGGGCTGTCCCTCTTGTAAGATACTCGGGGCTATTTGACAAGAGAAAAACTTTAACTAATGGACGAGGGAACAAGGCCTTACATTCCAGAGATGAGGTAGGCAGACTGTATATGTTAAGAAAGGGAGGGAGAGGACTCACCAGTATTCAAGACAGCATCAATACAATGACTAGAAGACTTCTTAAAAAGCGTGGAAGAAGACTGATTACAACCACCAGAAACGATACAGACAACAAAATTAGAAGAACAAACAAATCAGAAAACAAAAATGAGAAGAAAAACAACTGTATAGACATTTCAAGCGACAAAGAAGCGAAATTTTACACGAGAAAACCTGGATATTGCTAAGAAAAAGAAACTGTCAGATATCTCTTCTAACAACAGCACAAAATATCACCATAAGGACTAACTAGGCCAAAGCAAGAATAGACAAAACTCAACAAAATAGCAAATGTAGATTATGTGGTGACAGAGACGAAAATATCAAACATATAATGAGCGAAAGCTATAAATTAGCGCAAAGTGAGTATAAGACTATACACACCAGGGTGGGGAAGGTGATCCACTGGGAATTGTGCAAGTTTAGATTTGAACAATCAAGAATCCGTCCTGGAGAATGAGACGCACAAAATTCTTTGGGATTTTGAAATACAAACAGATCACCTAATCACGGCCAAACTGCTTATACATAATCAACAAAAAAAGAGAACCTGCAAAGTAATGGACTTCGCCGTTCTGGCAGACCTCGGAATAAAACTGAAGGAAAACGAAAGGAGAGATAAGTACCAAGACCTTGCTAGAGAACAGAAAAACTATGGAACTTTAAAGTGACGGTGAAACCAACTGTAATTGGTGTTCCCGGTACAGTCACTAAAGGATTGGTACAGGGACTGGAGGATTTGGAAATAGGAGGACGAGTGGAGACCCTCTAAACGATAGCTCCGTTGAGATTGACCAGAATACTAAAAAGAGTCCTGGATATTTGAGGGGACTTGCTGGCACTCAGAATCCAGTGGAAAACCATCAGCTAACGCTGGTGGGAAAAAAAACTCTTAAAGAAGTAAAATAATAAAAATAATATTAACTATAAAAGAATGCTAAGCGTTGCTTTGAACAAATCCTACAAAACAGTAGCTGTACGGCTACTTAACTCCCATCTCACAAACCATCTAAGTAAGACAAACAAGACATGCTGGCCACTGCTAGAGAATTAAGGACAAACCCATAATCGATGTTCTACTGTGTGCTCTGACAAATGGAGCGACTAATGTTGATTAAGTTGATTAAACTTACGCGTATCATCACTGTGCAGTGTTGAGGACTCACCAAAAGAGATGGACAATACAAACAGATGAAATATATATGTGGGTGAGCGTATGTGTAAGTGTATGTGTGTGAGAGAGAAAGAGATAGTCAAGCAGCTCCGTGCTCTCAAGATTAATTGATGCTGATGAGGATGATATATATATATATATATATATATATATATATATATTGTTATAGTGTTGGTTTTCACCAATTCACTTTGTGGGTTTGTGGCGAACTAAGTGTGATATAATTTGGAGAATGCTCAGTATCTGAGATAGAGCTATAATAATAATAATAATAATGAATAAATACATAAATAAATATTATATTTATATATCTAATGCCAAGGAAGTTTGTCTGCGACCTTTGGTTTCATGAAGTTTTGTTGTTTGTAAAACTTCGTGAAATCAAAGATCGCAGACAAACTTCCATGGCATTAAATATATAAATTTAATATATATTTATTATATAGATATATAACGTTCTGTTTTAAATTCGTTCGGTGTCATCAGCATCTCAGGTAAATCCAACTATACGTTTACGTAATTTTTGCAATGTTATCAATAACTTAAAACTAAATAAAAAACAAAACACAAACTTTACACTGGCAAACAACACCTGATGATGGCCCATGAAAGGTCCGAAAGCGCTCGAGACATTTTCCGTAAATGCATCTACCAACTCCAACCTCAAACCAAAACACTTAGGAAACTGGAAAGTACTTTAATAAGATTATGCAGACAAAATGTGTCTTTATTATTTAATCAAACATGCTTAAATTAAGGACTGGAACATAACCACACACACACACACACTCACACACACATATACATATATATATATGAGATTCGGCTGAAAAGTTCATAGTCTTCCCAAGATACTCTCATTGAATGTGAGAAAATCATTTTTTCTAAACATAGGATCCTTGCAGTCCACACACTTCTTTTATCAGTGTTGCAGTGCTTGGATTTGGTTAGTTAAAATATCATCAAAAGCAGATATGACGCCATCATATGGACTTTTTTGTCAATAGTCATTTCAGTCCATCCTCGTCTATCTATCTATCTATCTATCTATCTATCGAGAGAGAGAGAGGGGTGGAAGGAGATCAGCACACACATCTTTTTCGATTTATCTATGTTTATATAAAGATACGTATGTAAGTCTTGGTGCAACAATTATTCATGATTGAGTGGAAGTTATCGGTTGACTGGAACATAAGAAAGAATTAATTCAATTTTACGAAAGTTGAATTAAATTTCATGAGAAAGATTTAATTTGATTTTTTAGTTGATTGGAACATAAGAAATAATTAATTTAAATTATACTGTTTATAATCTTTTTTGTTATTTAGTAATAAGGCTCCGACCATTTGATAGTTAAATACTTTTTAAAAAGTATTTAAGTACTGTGTAAGCAGACAATCTGAACTCCAGCTTCAATCAGACTACTTTACATTTGCCTGTTTGATTAGTATGAAAAAATGAAAGTTTGAGCCACAGGAGAGTAGCAGTGGGCTCCAATTTTAACTTATTTTTATTCATTTCTTTTACCAGCTCAGGCAATTTCGCATGGAGCACTTTCTTGCTTTCATTTCAAAACAAACTGTTCTTCTTAACTTATTGCTTGGGGGAGCAGCTTTATATATATATATATATATGTATAGTCATCCACAGACGGATCTGTTTCGTTCTATCAGAACTCATCATTGTGGCTAGACAGTATCTATCTATCTATATATATATATATATATATATATATATATACAACCTTTTTAGCATATGCATGATGTAACACATTGGTTAATTCTTAAGCTCAGTACAGCTTCTCCAAATTAATTGCTTTCCTTCTCCATGTTTGGTTGCCTTACTAAGGTTAAAAACCCTCGTCCGCTCTCCTATTTAGCTAAAATGCGCACTGATGGATTCATGCCTTTTCTAAATGAATTAGCGTGAAATGAAGGGCAAACAGCTTCCTCTGGGATTTGAATTTGGGTTGTTGATTAGATTTCTTCCTATTATAACCGTCACGCTAAGTGAGCCTTATTATATATATATATATATATATATATATATATATATATATATATATATATATATATAATGTTTTTAATTTTGAAGGATTGTAAATCTGTCTAACAGTTGAGAAGAAAATTACATATATACAGAGAAATTTTAATGTGGTAGATTCTTATAAAAATTGAAAAGAGGTAGAATAGTTATGTATTGAAACTAGAGGTTTCATATTTGAGCATTTATACGTAAAGACATAACATCGTTAGGATGGGAAATTCTTCCACATCCTCCATTCTCCAGAGATTTAGCATCGACAGATTTTCATTTGTTTCAATCTTTTAGAACATATAAGTTTCTGAAGATCCACAAACAAAAAAATTGAAAACGGTCTTTCAGAATTTTTCGAAGAAAAATCCGGATTTAGTTAGAAGTGAAAAAAAAAAATTGCTTCCTCGATGGGCTGTAATCACTAAAATAGAGATGACTAAATTTATGATAATATTTAATGATGATGATATTTCATTTTTGAGGACAATATTTTAAGAAATTTAACTTGCATTTTTTAAAATATTATCTCTGGTAAAAAGTAGTTGCTTTCACAGCCCAGTCATCTAACTCTAAACTTCATCTGATAATCTAAGCCCCAGAGGTGGAGCTCAGATAAATGTGGAGAACTCTTTCATTAGCATTATTCCCAGTTCCACTCTAAACCGGGGAGGTAGCACCTGTTAGGGCCTCATCTGTGAGGCGAAAAAATATTTATTCATCTCGTATTTACCTGTGAGCAAACAAATGATTAATGTTGAATTGGATTTCTAGTATTAGATAGCAATGCTTGAAACGTTTTAACTGTGTGCAAATAAAAGTATCTGTATTTGACAGTAATACCCGAAACAATTTAACTGTGGGCAAATAAAACTATTAGTCTTACATTGAAATACTTGAAACCATTCAACTGTGTGCGAGTAGTACTATTTGTGCTGGATGGCAATGCAGGAAACAATTTAACTGTGTGTAAACAATAAATAAGTAAGGCTTGAAACTATTTAACAGTATGTAAACAACAAATAGAAATACTTTAAAACATTTAATAGTGATCAAACAAATGAGCTCTGACTTGTTGCAAATATTTTGTCTCCTGTATACTATATCTTTAAAAGTCATATACAATATATGTATAAAATTTGGCATTGAATAGCCATCAAGGGCTGATATGTCATTAAATCAAATAACCTACCCGTACCCCAATTATTTTACTAACACATACGTAAGCACACAGACGCAGATATACAGAGAGAGAGAGAGAGAGAGAGAGAGAGAGAGAGAGAGAGAGAGAGAGATCTATGTATGTGTACCATATACATGTACACACACGAATATATATATATATATATATATATATATATATATATATATACTAGTATTTATGTAATTATATATCATGTTTATATAAGATTTAAACATGTACTACTCATTAGCTCAATAAACAAATACACACACACACACACACACACACACACACACACACACACAGATAGATAGATAGATAAAAAGGGAAGGAGGTTGATAGATGATAGATACATAGTTACGGATAAAATCTGAATCTGGTTGTACACATATTGACACGTACAGATACATATATATAGGTATACATTTGAGAGGGCCTCGGGTGGTGTAATGGTTAGCAAGTTAGGTTAGCAAACCTTCGCAAGTGAGTTCGAGTCTCACTACGTGCCCCATTCACACGACCTTGAATCATATCTAAGCACAAAGCTTAGTTAATTACTATACGTATACCTCTGTAGACATTATACACAAATCATAATTACTAAATTATATAAAACATATATGTGCATATATATATATATATTTATGAAAATTATGAAGACTACTAATAATTATACAAAAGATATAATTACAGACGTACACACATAAATACATATGTGTCCACACGCACACTTTACATGTACAGTAATATGTGGGTATATCATTGTGGGGATATATGTATGTATTTTACAAATGCGAGAACATTTTCACTGAGCTATATCATCTAAACGCAAATATATATATATATATATATATATATATATATATATATATATATATATATATATATAGTGATACAAGCTTATATCTTTCAGCTTAGCATCAATAACTAAAAATAAGGCCAATACGCGTTCTTATTTCCCCTGGGAAATCTATGAGAAGGGCTTCCAACCACTTTTCCCGCCTTCTCTTTTCTTTACTCAATCGTCCATCCATTCCCATCGACCCACAATTTCCTCTAATACTTCCGTTATTGAGTTGTATGTTCAGCAATCCCGACATCCCCAGTCGCCGCCTTTACCAATTTTGCCATGCGTAAACAGCTTTATTTCTAAAGTGACTTCACACAATAATACCACCTGCTTGACTTCATCACGGCTTGTTAACCTCAGCTCTTAGAGTAATTGCAAAAAAAAAAAAAAAAATCTTCAACTGAACTGTTTTGTGAAACTGACGTTCCTGTTTCTAGGGCAAACTTTTTTTCGCTTTCTTTTTCTTTTCTTGTTTTTAGTTAATTGTATTCATTATTCTTTAGTTCCCGCTGTCCCTAATTGTTGGGATCATATTTCATAACCAACTCTGGATCCTTAAACTGTAGTTAGTACTGAGACTTACATACAAGTGTTTTCATAAAAGAGCAACTCAAAAGTTAAGATAGTAGAATTTACGTGCAGGTCGTTTTCATGATACAATAGTAATCACGTGTAAAAAGTGTACTCAGAGACAGCACTATTTAACCAGTGAATCGAATACGTCATAAACTAGCCTTGTTCAAGCGTCGAATTTTTGGTAGCGTGTCAGTTCTGTCGTTTTCCGAAGAATAACTAAATTTGCATAAACATTTTTAGAAAAGTAAATTGATATGTAAGCTATTAATAAATATATAAGCTATATTTAAGCAGCATTCTTTCTCTCAAACATATTAAAAACTTGCAGACAAGGATTTTTTAAACATCTTTTATTGATTTTACCTTGTCATCTTACAATATTTCTGGTCGTTTCATTAAAAAAAAAAAAAATTATATTAATTATGATTTCTTGCTTTTGTATTTTCCTTTTGCAGTTTCGACGAGTATTTTTCTGATATTATTTTGAATAAAGTGCCTTGTATACACATGCACACACAGATACACGCACGGGGAGTAATGGTTAAATCGCTGAACTGGTGAATCGTTGTACTTGAGTTCGAATTACAGTCGCGCTATTACATTTACTTCCCTTGGGAAATGCATGAACCCCCTTATCCTCCCATCTATGGGTTAAATAGTACCACTACTGTTCCTTAAAAAAAGATGCATTTGGCGTTAAATAACCCGATAAGGTTGATTTGCTATAAAATAACAAACATACGCTCACACGATACAAAATCCGTTATATTCGAAAAGGGACGTAGGTCACCGAAACGGCCGAGCGGTAAGTTATCGGCTTAACGTAAAGTTAGGCGGGTTTCGATACTGACTTGTATTGTCTCGCGACTTTGATGAATTATGATATAGCGAAACGATCTGTCTGTGGTTGACTATATATATATATATATATATATATATATATATATACATTGGAGAAAAAGGAAAAAAAACGGTGGTATGTAACTAAAAAATATGACCCCCTCCCAACCACAAAAACAAGATGTTCTGAAGAAAAATTTAATTATGTATGAATGATTTGTCAACATTTAATTATTCTTTTATAACCATATTCTATTTTTTTTTGTTTATATTTCATTTCTTTTCTTTATTTTATTTTCAAGAAAGGATAACGAACTATATCTATTTAAGTCCTACAGCAAATACGTTTTAGCCTTTTTTTTAAATTGATGAGTAAAAAAAAAAGTTTTTTTTTTCAAACGCTTATTACTTTACATGCATTTTGTAACGGAACGCTGATAAGGATAATAGAATGCAAAGAATTTTCTCGTTTTTACTTCTCGTTATTATTTGAAAATAATTCTTCGGAGGAGACATTACATCACATACTAACATCGCTCTGAAGATGGTAAAAGAAAAAATTAAACAATAGCACGTCATTCCTAAAAAGATAAATAAATCCTCTATAAATCCTATTTTTCACACACACACACACATACACATATATATATATTGTAAGGATTTATCATCGTGTGAAGCGGCCACGGCGATCCAGGGTCAAATTTAAGTCGACGTAGTTCGCATTTTATATAGTGCTTATACTCTTGGGAAAGGACTGAATCCGACTATGGGTGAAATGGGGGACAGTCTTGGCTCTTTCACCTTGGTATGACTCGATCAGGGATTGAACCCTGGTCTCCAGGACCATCGGCGAACACTCTATTCATTAGGTCAATGGCCCGGTTATATATATATATATATATATATATATATACAACACCTACGCATGGGCAGTCTGTGACACAAGTTCAACATTTTTAGACTGAGTTTAACAGGTTTAGAATCCAAATTTTGGACTAGTTTGGCAGACTACTTGCTAGCCACGAGACCACGCTAGTCTATCATTATATTTTATTAGTTGGTTGACCGTAGTCGAGGGCGAATCGAAGGCTTCTTTTTCAATATCTACCACACCAAAGTGTAGGGGAGGATACTACACCTTTCTCTGGATTGCTCAACTTACCCTGGATCCGTATCTTATAATGCTGAGTGTTAAGCAAGGAGGCATCAAGTACCATTTTTGATTCTTTGGTATGATTCAACCTGGGGTTAAACCCCGGTCTACCCGGCTATTAACACTCTAACAATTAAGTCAATGGGTTCGAGTGCCTTTTTATATACAAATCTTCAGTTAGTTCCAACATTGATGAAGAGTTGCATTCCGATAAAAACCAGTCAGAATCGAACTCGCCACTAATGATCTGCCAGCCAGACTACACGTGAAATATCATTGTCAGCTGCTCTAAGTTTAAAGGTCGATCCTGCTTCCTCTGTGTATCTTTTCGTCCTATGTTACCACGAAATTCTTTCCATCAAACATTGGTTGCCTTGCCCTAGTCTCGTTCAACTCAATGCCCTTCTTCATAGCAAAACAATCTTCTTTAAAACCTCTTCATTCATAAAAGCTTACTGTTGAAGTCAAAACATATACAATAAGAACATACAAATCCTTACATCACGAAAACTCTCAAATCATTCTAAGTACATTCTTCTTTACGGAAATCTCTGCACAGGAAAGGAGCAAATGAGTAAAAAATCAACACACACACCACACACACACACACACACACACACACACACACACACACACACACACATATGTATATATATATTCATATATATGTATATACATATGTTGACTTTTTAAATATGATATGTATGTGTATGTTTATGTCAATATAGATTCACTTATATATATATATATATATATATATATATGTATATATATATATATATTATATATGTAGGTATTGAGCATATTTACATAGTATTATAAAACTAAACCTATATGTGTACATAGGTTTTTGTATTGATATTCTCTGTACACAAACACATACATACGATACATTTACTCACACGTGTATTTTTAGAGTGTTTAGGTGCGTGTTTAAATGAATTCGAGTATGTATTTATATAGAGGATATTATATATATATATATATATATATATATATATATATATATATATATATATATATATATATATATATATATATATATATTTGGGCGTGTATGTGTGTGTATGTGTGTGTACAGATATATATTTGTATCTATAAATACATAAACGTATTAATGACTTCGCACGTAAGTTCTTTTCTTATGTGTGTTCTTTATATAAAGAAGACATTTCTTGGAAACGTTCTCTGAGTTTTTCGTTTTTATCCTGTCTCCAACGACCATAACACACACACACACACACACACACACACACACACACACACACACACACACACACACACACACACACACATATATGTATGTATGTATGTATGTATGTATGTATAATGAAAATTAAAAATTAGATTTATCAAATTCTTAAATCCTACAAATATATAGTGACTGGAAGCCACACTTTTGTATGAGACAGTATACAATTAAAACAGACCCTAACAAATTTCAATTTTGGTGTTTTAGCCTTTCCGATTACTCTATCTAAACTCTCTCTATCTCTTTCCCTATCTCTATCTCTCTATATTTACCCCCTCTCTCTATCTATCTATCTATCTATCTATATATATATATATATATGTGTGTGTGTGTGTGTGTGTGTGTGTGTGTGTGTAGTCTAAGACAAGGAAGGATAAAAATTGTAGATGTCTATACTTTGAATTGTATTTTGTCCCAGCCAAAAGTATCAGTTGCTACGAGACTCAAAATAGTAGACGCATTTAAGAATTTAATTGAGAGACAAAGACAAACAAATTTTCTATTGGATCGTTGCAAAACTATAGTTCATTTCGAAGTAATTTACTTTAAAATGGAATATATATATATATATATATATATATATATATATATATATATATATATATATATATAAAGTAAAGTAAAGCTGGCGACCTTAGTCGAGGGTGACTTAGAGGCTCCCTTTTCAATAGCTAGGGAAAGGCGCTACTCCTTTCCCTGGATTGCTCCACTTTACCCTTGATACGTACTTCATATTGCTGAGTGTTAAGCAAGGAGGTATCAAGTACCATTTTTAAAGTCTCTTGTATGACGCGATCTGGGATTGAATCCACGTCTCCTGGACCATTGGCGAAAAACGGTTGTAATTCTACCTGAATACATATATATATATATATATATATATATATATATATATATATATATATATATATATATATATATATATATATATATATATATATATATATATATATATATATCCTGTTAAAATTAAAACCTTTTTATATCGGTAAAATAAAGTTATCTATATATAAAATGTACGGAGCTTTCATGGAATTTCAAGAAAAAAAATAAATAAATAAAGTAAAAAAAAACAAACTTTACCACTGATTTTCACATGCTTGAACTTCATGTGAGCTTATATACATATAATGTTTGATGGTTTATAATTCTTTTGTCATCAAATTCCAGTTATTCCCCCTTGGATTCTCAGCTTCATCAGCGAAGATACGGGGGAAATAAAAATCAACTGTCTAATTTGTTTACTTTTTAAAATCCCTTCCATTACCATTATTAATTTTTATCTACTTTGGCAATGATAGACTTGTAATCCGCCTCCCAACAGGTTTCTATGATTGGATTGGAAAAAGAGCCGTTCATCAAAGACAATTTCTGACAATATTCGATGCGAATTCCTGTTTTGTCTGAATTTATATCTTTATATTTAGCCTTACCACTTCTTTCTTAAAAAGTCAAGAGGTTATCGAAACGATTTAGATGAAAAGCAACCAATCAGGTGCAGAAATGCCAGGTCAGCTGTTAAGAACGATATTGTTCGGCTTGAGTTGATTTCTATGTCTAACGGTATATCAACTTTCGTGGGTTATTTAATGTCAAACCCATCCATGCTGAAGAATAATATTGGTATTATTTAACCCATTGTTGAAGTGATAATAAATTTCATACCCTTCCCAAGTGTATTAGCATGAAAGTGAACATAACAGCGCAACTGGAGTTTACTACGATGGTGCACATAACCACTTCGCCACAGGGGCTCACTTAAGTATTTGTCCCGCTTGTATATAAAAAGTGGGATAGAAATAGTGGCTAACAAATGATAGAGAGAACAAAGAGACAGTCGTATGAATTATTAATCGGTCACAAGTATTTTATTTGATCTTACTTAGAGTTCTTTGTACATCAATTCCCAGATCGTCTTCCTTTTATCGTTAGTTAGTTGTGTGGTTCAGAAAAAAACCCTTCGGTGGGATTCAAAGCATTTATTAGTATAATAAATTCAAATTTTTCTCTAAGCTTGTTCGTTATCTTAGGCGTATACTGCTTCATAAAATTGAGGAATGACGTTTTGACATTTGTGATAAAAAGTAAAGAAGAATAGGGTGATTGCTATACTCAGAAAAAATATCAATCGCCAATGTTTCACGTAAGAAATTCAAATAAGGTTACTTCTATTTCTGGTGTAAAAATGTAAACAATCAAGATAGCGGTATATATATTAATTGGAGAAATAGAAAATACGCAATTGTCAAAAAAAAAAAAAAAAATTTTCTGTGCGCCATTTGCCGCCATCTTGTTTGTTTACGTTTTATGAATGACAATTTTTAATGAATTAAAATGACTCCTTCGTAATCAGCTCAGTAAGAAAGTGACACAAAAAGATGGGCTCTTTATTCCTCTTTATGTATTAATTTCTTTCTGTGTATCCATTTTTCAGTAAATCCTCTTCTTTTTGAGGGTCCATTTTTTTTCTTGATGGTATTTCTTGTCATGTGTCTTTATCGTATAATGTGTCTATTTCTTTTTTTGTTGATTCAATTTTTTTCTTCCATTCTTATCTTTGTCCACGTCCATTTTCTTCTTTTCATCGATTTCTTTCTGCAAATCAACTTATTTTTTGTGCTTTCATTTAGTTTTAGTTTTGCTGTTTCTTTTAATGACTTCTCTTTTTCATATGCATATATCTATTCAACTGCCTATTTTTTCTGTGTGTACTTTTTATTTTCGTGCATCGACATATAATCTTTTCCTCATTTATTGAGGTGGGTGTCCTCGTGGTATAATGGTTAAAGCAATGGTCTGCAGAGTCGTAGAAAGCGAGTTAGAACTCCAGTCGCACTATTAAGTTTACTTTCAGACAAATATCATTAAGAAAGGTATAATTCCCCTTTATCCTCCCAGTTATGGGTTAAATAGTTCCATTTCTGTTCTTCGAGAAGAATGGCTTTGACATTAAATAACCTACAAAGGTTGATATGCTATTTAACCGGTATGATATCATTTATTGATATTTTAAAACATCGGCGATTCTTATATTTTTTAATATTTCTCGTTCGGTTTAGTTCGATTTATTTGCTTAACAGCATTTCAACACCTTATGGGTTATTTAATGCTGAAATTTACTCATAGTTATATGTTATTAAGTATTGCTAAAAAAATTTTAAATGGTTATATAAAACAAATTCCAATTAAATTGTGACACGATGTTGGGCATTCGTGGTGTGGAAGTGGGTGTGGGTGCCAGTCAGAGAATCTCTTTGTCTGTTTTGGCGGGAAGCCCACACAAAGGGACTGCGCTCGAGATCTCCTTCGAGACCGGAAGGACGAGGGAAGGAAGGTCCCAGTGAATAGTCAGCAGAAGGGAGCAGAATAGGACAGCCTGCATGAGAGAGCAGCCAAGAGAAGGATAGAGTCAGCAGAAGGAACCAGTCGACAGAACAGGTCAGTCAGGGAGATGAGAATCGGGCAGAGAGGAGACCAGTCAATAGAAGAGTAAGTCCCTCCCCATCAACGATGATCCTAAATATGGCTCTAAACCATCTAATGGCAAAACTCCAGTCCTGAAGATTCGAGGAATGTGGAGTACCCCTTCATTGCCATTACCCCAAGATTTACCTAACCTGGAAAGGTAGTACCTGTTAGGGTCCCATCTATAGGTTAAATAATTGTGTGCGAACAAATCATTAATTTTAAATTGAATTATTAATATTACCTAGCAACACCTGGAAGCTTTTAACTGGGTGCAAATGAATGAACTCGGTATCGTTTAAAGATAATGTGAATTACTAACTCTTAAATTAAAACCACATCTTTTCGTTTTTTTTTAATATCAATTCCTTTCTTGCCCATTCGATTGGGGCAGTAAAATACACTGACTGCACCTCTGCAGATGGGTAAGACCCTCCCCCAATGAGTGTCCTGGATATGACACTAAACAATCTAATGGTGAGGTTCCAGTAATGCTGGGGCTTTGGAGAATGCGGAGCACCCCTTAATTGCCATTGCTCCCAGGTCCACTCTGGCCCGGCGTGGTAGCACCTGATAAGGGCCCTATCTATGGGTTACCTATGGGAACTAACGGCATACTTATGATAAACTGAATTGTTTGACTAAATAGCTTGAAATAGAAATGTTTTTGACAATTAAACGGTACTTACATATAAACTGCGTGCCTATGCTAAACGGAATTATTTGAAATTAAACTGTTTTTTGACATTGAAACTGTACTTACACAAAACTGATTTGTTTAATGTAGAATTGTTTTGACATTTAACTGAATATAAACAAAATCTGTACTTACGCTAAACTGAATTAGATGAATTTGAACTGTTTGAATAAACTGAATAGCTTGAAATAGAAATATTTTTGACAATTAAAATGTCTACTTATGCTAAACTGAATTGTTTTAAATAGAACTGATTATTTACATAAAAATTGATTTGGCATTAAATAACCTATAACCAACATAACCTAACCTCAATTCTATTTAGTTTCTCCTGTCTTAAAGGCAGCGATTAAAAAACATAATTTCTTTTTGATTTAACATTATGGCTTGAAATCATTGACATTTAGGAAGCATTTTTTCAAAGTCAGAGTCGACCTGGAAGTAATGCAAAAAAGAAATACCGGATGCAATTTAATGTCATACCAAGGATACCTCTTTTGACTGCTAGTTTTACCCTCCTGCAGAGGACGCGGAATGTAAATCCCGCCGGCAGGTCTAGCCTGACGTAGTTACTGTAAGCTACGATTTGTTGCCAACGTGAATAAACGTATTTATTTTTGTCAACGATTTAAGTTTAGTAGATGTCCACCTATAAACACATTTCTCACAGCAGTCAATGAATTACCAACAAGTATCAACGTAGCTTCAGAGGAACAAGCCTATGCGAATTCACCCGAGAGAGATGATGATGAAGAAGAAGAAGAGAGAATATATATATATATATATATATATATATAGAGAGAGAGAGAGAGAGAGAGAGAAAGAGAGAGAGAGGAGGGGGGCTTCATTAAAAATAACTTCTGAATAATTGTTCAGTGTTGAAATGTCGACCGTCTGCTTCTTTCAAAGAATTGAACAAACAAAAAGAAGCAAAAAGGCGCTCAGTCACTTTATTAGAGAGAAAAAAAAAGAAAGAAAAAAAAAGCAAAGGAAAGAAAAAAGAAAAAGTCTTTTAAAAATCATACAAAGTAAAGGATCTGAATTTTAGCATCACTTTTTTGGTCTTCATTCAAGATGAAATTAAAAAAGAAAAAAGAAATGGACTCCATCAATTTTGGATCCGTATGTATGACCTATTCAATTAAAAAAAGAATTTAGAGTTTTTCTACTTTTTTGTCCATTTTTTTTTCCTTTGCTTAATTTCTCTTCACTTTTCTTCTTTCCTAAAATATGTCTCCTGTACGATTTTTTTCTTCTTTTCTCTACTCTTTTTTTTTTAAAGATCCGTCTTCTTTTCCTTTTCATCTCTTCTACCTTCTTTGATATTTTACTTTTTCTTTCGTACTATTCTTTCTTCTTTGCTTTTTTTAAAAAAAATTAATGCTTCGTTCATTTCTCTCTCTCTCTCTCTCTCTCTCTCTCTCTCTCTCTCTCTCTATCTATCTTTCTTTCTTTTTTCTTATTTTGATTATTTCAGTTTAAAGACACTGTTTTGTTTGTTTGAGTTTTATGGCATTACAAACTTTGTAGGTTATTTAATGCCTAATCCATTTTTATACAAATAAACAGTTCTATTTTAAATAATTTAGTTTAGCATAAGTACACAGTTTATTTATCAAAAACATTTCTATTTCAAGCTATTTAGTTTAGTTAAACATTTCTATTTTTAAAAACTCAGTTTAGTATGAGCGTAGCTTTTTTTTGTTTACACACAATTGAATGTCAAAAAAGTTTTATTTTTAAAAATTCAGTTTAGCATACAAAAGCAGTTCCATTTCAAACAATTCACTTTAGCGTAAGTACACAGTTTAAGTACCAAAACAGTTCTATATCAAGTAATTTAGTTTAGCGTAAGTACACAGTTTAGTTCTATTTAACCCATAGATAGGACCCTATCAGGTGCTACTACTCCGGGCCGGAGTGGACCTGGGAGCGATGGCACTCAAGGAATTCTCCGCATTCCCCAAAGCTCCAGTATTACTGGAACTTTACCATCAGATTGTTTAGTGTCATATGCAGGACACTCATTGGGGGTGGGGTTCTTACCCTTCGGCAGAGAAGTAGTCAGTGTATTCTACAACCCCAAAGACGAGATAAAGCGATGATGAAGAGTTCCTCTCAGGAAAAAGGGAAAAGTCAGATATGTGGACATAAAAAAAATCCACTTACCTTCCCCATCTCGCAAACTATCAAAGTAGTAATTTATTAAGTGGTTTGCTCAGATGTGGCAGAAGGCCGTATGATTGGGGTACTCAATGACACTCGAACTCAGTTGTGAAGGTGTAAATGCTAACCATTATACCATCAGAAGTGCCCAGCCGACTATCAAAGTCTGATGAGCAAAATATGCAGAGCACTGCTGGTGAATAAGGACCATATCATTAGCGACATTTTCTTATGGACTTCAACATGTGGATACACTAGTATAGGTTGGCCAGCAAAAACTTATATTCATCAGCTTTGCCCGAACAATTGATGCCATCCAGAGGAATTAATTAGATCGATGTTCAAATGAGACGGACGGGGAAAGACAGTTAACAGAATCTTGGATGTCAGCACGACTTGATTATGATTATGATGATGATTCTTTTGAGGAAAAGCCATCACAGATGTGAATGAACTTCTATTTATTTATTCATTTAAAAAAAAAGAAATCCTTTCAAATATTTCAATATACTTAGTCCAGAAGTTCTGTAATTACCACTTCTTTATTGTCATAATAACATATGGTTTGTTCACTTCAAGTGATGCCATATGTATCTCATGTCGACGTAATTGCAGATGATAGAATGTTCTGGTGATGTAGAAAAGTATATTTGTCTCTGCCTCCAACCAGACAGGACTTGGCACAAGATCAATGACCCGAAGGTCGATTATAGTGGGGATTTAGGGGAGGGGAAGATCGGACAGGAGCCGAGACTCGAGTCCTTCTGGACAATGCTGGTCATTGGCCAACTTAGTGCAATGTGGGCCTGATGAGCCTAGCTAGACATGGACCCAAATCTGGGTCCATGCACATATGCCTGATTATAACTTAAACTGGACAGCTTGGTCCAATGCTATACAAGAGTGACAGAGGTGTCAGTGATGCAGCTCGCCCACCCAAAGGTGGCCAAGTCGAAGCCAGAAGCTATAGGGCCTCAAGTCTGCCTTTGTTGGACAGTGCTCGCTAGCGTCAAAGTCAACTGCAAATTAATCCTGTCGGCCTCGACGCTGGAGCAAGGTGATGTAGAAAAGTACTTTGCCCGTACGCACACACATATGGTTTCACTAGCTGTTCTTTAACTTTTGCCGGTTAATAACTGACTGACAGACCCTTTTCGAAAACCTAGCGTGTGATAGTTTCTCACACCCATCACGAAAGTTCCCATGATAGACCTCTTGTAAGTGATACATATAAGCACCAGGTTCAATGATAGTGGGAGGCAGCTACTGCACTACAAATTTCTTTTGGAGTTATTCAAGTATTTTTCAAATCTTTAAAAAGTAAGTGATTTTACGTCACCCAGTATATCTGTTTTTTTTTTTTAAATTTTCCTCTTTTCATTTACTTGTTTTTTAAGAATTATTTCCGTCTTTTTTCTTTTCCTATTTTTACGTTTTTCCGAACAAAGAAAAACGTATAAACAAAACTGAAAAGGAACCGACTCGTGGTGTACAAGAAAACAATTAAGTTTATTTAACCACAAGCAGAGATGTGTTAACTGACCAGGCAAAGAAGCTGTTTTGAATTTGTGTGCAACTGTCAAAATACAGGTTCATGTCCGAATTCAAGTCTGACTTTTTATTGTCCTTCACGTGTATCCGTTCTTTCGGTCCCTACAATCCCATAATTCCATGTCCACGGGAGGCAACTCCCTTTCTACTCCTCTGTGGGGAATGAGTTTGAAATTTTTTCATAGTGTCTGACCCCTTACATTTTATATCATTTTTTCTTTTTGCTCTTTTGTCTCTGATGCTTTTCTCTGACTTTTTTTAATTCTTTTCTTTTACCAGAATTTCTTTCTATATTCCTTTTTTTTCTTTTTATCCTCTCCTCTTATTTTTCAGCTATTTTGTAATATTTTTCTTTTATCATTATTCATTCCTTTTTTTCCTTATCTCTCTTTGTATCACTCTTACTTTTTTCGCCACTTTTTTTCTTCATTTTCTTCACTGATTTTTCTTTCTCTTTTTCTTCTTTCATAGTTTTCTTTTTCTTTCTTCAAATACGTTTCTAATTTTCTTTCAAACGTTTTTTTTCTTCTTCTTCCTTATTCTTTCGTCCTTTTTCTTCATTTCCTTTTCTTATTCTCATCACTCTTATTTGTCTTTTCCTTCTTATTAAAATAAATAATTAACTTTAGAAAATTAGATTTAGGACCTCCGTAGAGAGTCACATGATACTTCAAGAAACCCATCTCGACCTCTTTTCACCACTGAACTTTGATCAGGAGAGATCTTGCTTCTGACCCAGCCAGTGAACAATAAATCCACATGTCTCTATTACCCATAATTGTTAAGTAAGCTTTTTCCCATTCTACACCATATACTGATGGTTCATGGAACAATATGTGTATTTTTCTATCATTTCACTCGCTTATGTAGTGCCACCGACTTGCATCTACAGTAATATAAAACCAAATACAGCTTCAAGACTGGTTATATGTGTGCCCGTCTTAAGTTAACTTTAGCAACTTAGTAAAATGCTTGAATCCTTTATTCCTGAATGCGTTTGTATGTGCGTTAGCTGCCTGGTGCTTATACCCTTATACGAAATTATATCTCAGCCGACTGCTATCAAAATTGCGTGTGTTCTCTGTCTCTCTCAATAAGAGTTTTGCTGTTCAAACACCAACTAACTTGTGGCGTCCAGACCCTATCACTATATGCATATTTCTTTGCAATCTAAATACATTGAAAATACATCCCAAATCAACCATTGTTTAAATCAAATTATAGGGTCCATTCCTTTGCACTCACCAACCCTAAAAATATTTCTGATATTGTCAAACCATATTTGGCAGTCACACGTAACCAGCTTACAAATTCAACAATATAAGTTGACCTTTCGCAATACGAGTTGGATACTATTTACAGGCTTCGCTCTATGTGAAAGATTGCGGTTGTGTGCGGGTGTGTGGTTGCGGATTGGCCATAAGTATGCATATGCGTATGTATGTATGTGTGTGTCCATATAGGGACCCCGAAGTATGAATGTTCGCCTCTCCATATATACAGGTCAAGCAGAGGACAGTTGGAAGAACAGGGATAGTTGGTCAATAGAAGGGGTAAAGGAGAAACGCTTAAGTCAACCAGAGGATAGTGAAAGGATGGAATCTGTCACCGGATGTGGGTAAAAGACCGGTGAAAGAGAAGAGTACAGAGTACAGAGACGCAGAAGAGTTAAAAGAGATACGCCAGTCAGAGAAGACACAATCAAATTAGAAAAGTTAGTCGGCTACTAAACCAGAGATATAGAGATGGGCTGAGAGGCTAGAGATAGAAGAGGTTGGGGTGTGAGATAAGAGCTGGAGGAGGATCAGAGATAGATAGACATGCAGAGAAGCTGAGTAATTTATTTTTTAGTTAAGGGATTTAGTGGGGAAAAAACGGTCTCACGAGCTTCTCCTCTCCAAAAACACTTATTCAACGCAACCTTTGAGGTTTTTGCCTTGTTTCTTTCTTGGTGAAATCGTCCCGGATGTTCATTTCAACTCAATTTGCTGAGAAGGTCAACACAACTATGAAGTCAGACGATCGTGTGACCGGACGTGTATGCCCTGGTTGGTTATCTGTATTGCAATACGGAGTCATATCTGTGTCTTCCAACAATCAACTTGTTCTCTGCGAAGATTACAAAAATCTGATTTTTCACATAAACCCAAAGCAGACAGCTGTGAAGAAAATTATAACAGCGATTTTCTCAAAAACACGTTAATGTTGTTACATCAGAATCTGTAAACTCGTATTACGGATAGTCTAATGCAAATATTGGTCCTTGCGAAGTCGGGACTCGACTATATATCTTCCCGATCACCAAACTTTCCAATACTGTTTTCATACATTTTCTTCTTTTTCCTGGTTTTTCTTTTTCTTTTCTCTCTAATTAATTAATTTCTTTTTCTTATTATTTCTTTATGCCCTCTTTTATCTCATTTTCTATTTCATTCTTTCCTTCACCTCGTATTTTATTTTCTTATTTTTGCCTTAATTCTCTTAGATGACTTTCAAAAAATGAATGAAACAATAACATTCCTTCATTTATTCTTTTTCCTTTTTGTTCATTTTTCTTTTATTCTTTTCTCATTTTCTCACTGATCTTTCCCTTTTTTCCTTCTTACTATTCTTATTTTTTCTTTTAATTTTCTCCCTTCAATATTTTCCTTCTTTTTGTCTTGTTATACGTGGTTGGGCTGAAAAGTTCATATGAAGCCATACCTGCTGTTGAATTTTTTCATCAAATTGATCCAAACATAGCAACACTGATAGAAGAAGTATAGGGATCACAAGGACTACTATGTTGAAAATAAACTTCATTTGGTCACATTCAATAAGAGTATCTTTGTCAGTCAATTAATTTTTGGCCGACCTTCGTAAACTCATTTTCTATCTTACTTAAATTATTTCATTCTTAAATCATTTCTGGCATACGTTTTTCTCCATTTCTTGTTTCCATATTTTTCTTTCTTATCTAATCATTCATTCATTTTCTTTCTCTTTCCATTCTTTTTCCTTCCTTTTATTTATCTATTTATTTTCACTTTATTTCTTCTTCTGTTTATTTTCTTTTCTAGTTTTGTTAACTTATACCTTGTTGTTTATATTTTCATTTTTTTATGTTCATAACACTATGTGACAATTTTTTTGTTTTTTCTTCTTTCGGGGCAAAAAGGGCTATTTTCCGAATACTTAGGCCAAAGTTAATCATCATCATCATCATCATCATGTCACGCCATCAGCACCCTCGTCCATCGCTTTCGGCAGGTCCTCAGGGCTACATCCCGTATCTGCACAGAGCTGCTGTATGTAGGTTCAAGTTGGTCGCCTTGTCTTTGCTCGGCCATGTCAAGGGGTCCACAAGAGTACATCAAGAGTACATCACCTATGAGCTCGTCCCTACTTCTCCATCAGTGTCCCGCATGCCAGGTTCGTCTAACTTGGATAGTTTTCGTGATGGATGGTAAGTGGCCGTACACCTGCTGCTTTACCGGATGCTGTCTCCATGACTTGTTCATTACTACTCGCAGCATTCTTGTGTTGTTGCCGTCAAGCTTTTTCTCCATACGTTTAGTTAGCGTCCATGTAGTGCATCCATGTAGCAGTATCGACACGACCACTGCTTGGAAGAAACAGTGTTTCATTTTATCGGTCAGGTCTGACTTTCTTATGATAGATAGCCGATTGATAGCTGCTCATTCCTTCGCTAGTCGCGTATCGATGTCTGTCTCGGCTGATGAGACACTGCTTTCTAGGTTGGTGAACCTGTCAACTAGTTTCAGAGGGCCACCTTCCAGTGTGGAGATGTCGCCTGTTTGATTAAAGCATATATTCCGTTTTGTATGCATTTACATGGAGACCAATGCCTGCAGCGGCTCGTTCCAGACTATATAGTAAGGTTTCGGCTAGGTCAGGTGTATTTGCCAGAAGCGATATGTCATCGGCGTAGTCGGCGTCGGTAATTGTTTTTGCGGGGTACCTTTTGCTTCTTTCCTCTGTTGTAATAAATAAGTAAATAAAAATTGTCTTCAAACATTGATTTTGTGACCTCGGTAAGGAAAATTTCAAAACATAATGGGTGATTATATTTGGGCGTCTGATATGTGAAAGTGATTTACATTTATGGAGGTGTCCGTGGTGTAATAGTTATCGTCGTAGGAAATGGACACGGTGACACGAGCTCAAATCCTGCACATGACTGATGGCATTTCACATAGCACTAATACCCTTGGGAAAGGTATGAATCCAATTATTCCCCCTCCAGCTATGAGGCAACTATTCTAGGAGAAGGAAAACTTTGAATTCAAATCTGTTAAACTTCACTTAAAAATTGACCTGGTGTCATATTCTGCCCGAGCGGTGGGGTTGGTAAATATGTATTTACATTACGGTTGCAAATCTAAAAAAAAAAAAAAAAATTTTGTTCATTACTACATGACTTTCTTTTGAATCAAAATTTATGTGTATATTTAAATGTTTTTTTTTTCATTCATTCTTTATGTAAATGAAAATGTGCAAATTTACTCGTTTTTTCATAGAAAATAAGTTAATTTCAAATTTTCATTTAATCAAGATAGAAAAAAGTTTGAAGAAAATAATAGCTATTTTCTTTACTTTTATAACATAAGCTTCAAGAAATAACATATTGTACAAGAATAAAATTTATGAGACAAAGTGTAATTAATTTTTTTCCTACTTTCCTTCACTTTTGTTTACTGTTTATTTTGTATCTATTTTATTATTAGCTTTCTTTTTTTTCCTTTCTTCATTTGTCGAGTATGTTTTCTTTCCGTTTTCATATCTCTTCCCCCATCTTTACTTTTAATTTATTTTTCATCTTTATCAATTATTTCATGTTTTCCTTCTTTCATCTTCTTTTGCTTTTACTCATTTTCACTCTCACTTCTTCTCCCATTCGTTTTTCCTAACTTCTTTCCTCATTCCTTTTTTTCTTGTATGTCTGCTTTCATATTTGTCTTCATTTAGGTTATAAATTCTTTCTTTTATTTTCCTCTTTCTTTTTTTTTTTTCTTATTTCATCATTTTCTCTCTTATATCCGATGGTATATTTTTATATTTTTCTCCATAGAATTTTCTCTTCCTTTCTTTTTTCATTCTTTCCTTTTTTTCTTTCTTTTTTTCTTCTTTATTCTTTTTCTCTTCCTTTCTTGTTATTCTTTTGTTCCTTGTATTTTTTATTATTTCTTCATTTCGTAATATATTTTTCATTTTCTTAGTTTGATATTTCTTGCATTTTCGTTTTTATTATTTTCTTTCTCCCTTCCATTTTTTCTCTTTCTTTTCCCCTCTTATGTTATCTTATATATTTCTCTGTCGTTTTTCTTTCTTTTCCGTTTTTCTTAACATGTAATTTTTTTTGTCTTATTTTCTTTCTTTAAAACTATTCCACGTAGTTTAGCATCTTTCCTTGGCCTTCTATATTTTGTGAGATTTCTTTTTCTCTTCTTTTTCCTTCATTTTCTTTCTTGTGTTTTTTCTTTCTTTTCTTGTTAGTCTTTTTTTCTCTTGTTTTTCATTCTATTTCCCTGAGTCTTTTCTTTCCTTTATAACCATTTTTTCTTCGTTCTCTAGATTTTAATTCTCTTTTCCTTTCTTTTTCCTTCTCTTTCTTTCCTTTTACCTTCGCTTTCTGTTTGTCTTCCTCGTTCTTTTTCTTTTCTCCATCTTTCTTTTTACCCTCTTCTCTTCTAATTCTTTTTCTATTTGTCATGTTCCTCCTTCTTTCTTTACTCTGTTTCTTGACTCCACACTCTTTCCTTCTATATTCTCCGGCTCTTCCGTATTCTGCTATATAAACTCCTCATATTACAAACAAAATTCAAAGAAAGCAGCGACAGTGCCCGTAGCCTTTGCCATTCTTGGAGATATCAAAATAATCGAACATAAAAGGCAGAATTCTTCATGTCTTTGAGGCATATTAAGATCATTTGAATGAAGCTGGATCTACATACAGAAGACAAACATGGAAAAAAAATCCAAACTGTCGTGTTCTCTTCCACTGAAAATCTGTATGCAACTGGGCCAGCGTGATTCACAGATTGCTTCTGAATTTACTTCGAAATTCAGGATAAGAATATTCACATATCTTAGGCCCTATATAAGAATTAGATCATCAGATAAGCCAGATCTAAGCTTTTGAAGATCAAAAGTTAGTCATTACCACCTAAACTACTTAGAGAATTCCGTGACCAGTTGATTATATATATATATAATCACACGTGAAAAGACCAATAAATTCTAAAGCTTATCAACTTCACACACACACACACACACACACACACACACACACACACACACACACACACACACACACAACGACCCAAAGTAAAACAAGGAAAACCTTTATAGTATATCAAATATCAAAGACTAATTGGGTAAAAGACAGACAGTAGACACACTCTGAGAAAAGCATCGGGAAGAGGAGGAAAAGAAACCCAACGCACCCAACGTGACCTCTACAAAACATGAAAAAAAACATTCTACTAACAAACCTACACAAGTGACTTCCAGTCTCAATGGGTGCCCTATGCACACGGCTTGTGCCACATATGTTCTCTGAGGAAAGCAATAAGCTGGAAACATACTTGTATGAAAGAACGAAATAAATTATTCTTAAAAGATACAAATGTCTTAGTGGACCTATTCATTTGAAAATATTTACTTTTTTCTCTTTTTAGACCAACAATGAAAACATACACACGCATATAAATATGTTATTTTTTATTCTTATATCTATAATATAACTTTGACGGTGTGAAAAAAAAACAGATAATACAATTTGTAAATAAATGAAAAAATATTTCACACAAATTGGTACCTGGGAAAAATTTCAATAAAAACAGAAAAGACTAAAAACATTTATATTGCTTGAAAATAATCAACCAGTATCGCAATGTCTAGCCAAATGAAAAAAAAAACATCAGAGTTACCTAAGCTGATACAGAAAGGTTCTCAATGTACTAAATCGAGCGAAATTAGATTACCTAACAGTAGGCGAAACGTTGAGAGTATAGAAACCAAGATAAGGATAGCTGTATGCAATGTGTAGAAAATAATATTAATCATCATCATCATCATCATGTCGTGCCGCTAGCACGGATATCCCTGACCCTCTCTCACCACTTCTCCTTATCGTTCATATCCCGTATACTCACATAGCTGCTGTATGTATGTTCGAGCTGGTCGTCCTGCTTTTGCTCGGCCATATGTGGGGGTCCATAGGAGTCCATCACTTATGAGCTCGTCTCTGCTTCTCCAGCAGTGTCCTGCGTGTCTGGTTCGTCTAACTTGGATAGTTTTCGTGATGGGAGCCAGGTGGCCGTACAGTTGGTGCCTTGTGGGGTGTTGCCGCCAGGACTTATTGCTATCAACGTTCTTGTGTAATTGCAGTCTAGCCTTTTCTCCAAACGTTTTGTTAGCGTCCAAGTGGTGCATCCATACAGCAGTATCGATACGACCGCTGCCTGGAAGAAACTGCGTTTCATTTTATCGGTCAGGTTTGATTTCCATATGATCGGTCAGTTTATCGATAGCTGTCTATGCCTTCTTTAGCCGCGTGTCGATCTCTTTTTCGGGTCTCATCAACCGAATAATATTAATAAAAAAACGTCTGAACTCAGAAATATAAACAAATACCGAAATTCTATGTTTAATTCTTTATGCTTATTTCTTTTCAGGTATTGAAAATTCGTTCGCTGGAAAAGAAAAAAAACTGTTTAAACATTGAACACAGTTGTTTCTAAACAGGTCGGTAACATTTGTAATCATTTGAATGAGAATTGGCTAAGTTAGAAGACGAAATATCAATTTTTCTAGACCTTCCTATGCATCTCAAATGATTTTAATCTTTTTGAAACACCATCTATCACGTATACATCAAATTTATATACATCGAAAATTGCACAAGGACTTTGTAATGACCTTGTTCTTTAAAATTTAATAAACATTAAGAATTACGAATGTGCAGAAGATTTTAAAATTTATAAGATCAATAAAAATGTTTTGAAGATTTTTGGTCAATAATTTCGTTTAATAGAAAGATTTGTATTTTTACTGATTAAATGGGAGAACACCTTTTTTTAGTACGAGACATACATTATATAAACCTTCTGAATTTTGGAATTTTGCTGAATTATATCATCATCATCATGTCGTGCTGGTAGCATGGATATCCCTGACCCTCTCTCGCCCCTCCTCCCTATCGTTCATCGCCTCAGGCAGGTCTTCAGGACAACATCCCGTATCCTCACATAGCTGCTGAATGTATGTTCGTGCTGGTTGTCCTGCTTTTGCACGGCCATGTGTGGGGGTCCATAAGAGTACATCTCTTATGAGTTCGTCCCTGCTTCTCCAGCAGTGTCCTGCATGTCAGGTTCGTCTAACTTGAATAGTTTTCGTGATAGGAGGCAGGTGGCCGTACAGTTAGTGTCTTGTGGGGTGTTGCCGCCAGGACTTGTTCTAGATTGCACGTAGCATTCTTCTGTAATTGCCGTCTAGCTATACCCAGCTTATATATTTATTCATTCATTTATTTATTTGTTTTACTTCTAAGCAAATACAGAAGTCAGCGATATGACTCAAAACAAATTTTTTTTCATAGCCGAACATTCTGGCTTCATGAAATATGCCTCAAACAAATTATTTAAATTTCTGCCATATTTTCCAGACCAAGTCGAGGAAAAATATTAAATCGCCTCGTAATTTTGCATTTTTACCACAAATACAAGCAGAAATCTAAATATGCAAATAAATCAGCACTTAAGGGAAAATGCTTGCAGACTTGAGTCGTTTCTTTCGGCTAAAACGAGAATTCAGGAGCACCATCATTCCATCATAAGCGAGAATTGAATTAAGACTTTTCCAAAGAACTATGGTGTGAAGTGAACGAATCTGACCAAAACTTCTATAACTGTGTTACCAAACTCTACTTCAAAGCTTTTGCTTGACGGCCAACACTGGTGTGTCCTTGTGTGGTCGTCCATAAAAGAACATCACTTCTGAATTTGTCCTTTCTTTTTTAGCAGTACCCAGCATATCTTGTTCGTATAAGTTGGATAGTTTGTGAGAAGGGAGGTAAGTGGCCGTACAACTGCTGTTTTGTTGAGTGTTGCTCCAGGAATTTGTTCAAAACAGCACGCAGCATCTTAGATGGTTTGGTTTCTTTGTTTAATGGCATATCAACTCTTTTTAGGTTAAATAATGCCAAAGCCATTCTCCTAGAAGAACAGTAGAGGTACTATTTAACCCATAGCTGGGAGGATAAGGGGGTTCATACCTTTCCCAAGGGTATTTGCCTGAAAGTGAACGTAATAGCGTGGCTGGAGTACGAACCCGCGTACTACGATTCCGCAATCCATCCCTTTAACCATTACATCACGAGGACACCCCCGCAGCATCTTAGAGTAATTTTCGTTTAGTTTTTGCTTCGAGCATTTCGTTGGAGTGGAATCATACAATAGTACTAACACGGATACAGCTTGAGAGAATACCGTTTCATTTTATCAGTGAGAGATTAAGATTTTCATATGGTCGATAGATCAACGTTTTCATGGGAGTACCTTTCATTAGAACAAATATTTTGATTTCAAACGGTCCCCATCCATTCACCATCTCCGTCAAAGCATTTTTGGAATCCCCCCCCAGGCGTTCTTCAAAAGCCGTCAGGCATATTTCTCTGTGTATTTGTTGCAAATGCTTGTACAATTTCCTCTTGGTGATTTTGCATGTTGCGTGGTCTTGTTGCATAGAAATGTTCTTTTATTATTCTCTGCGGCTAGAAATCACAAAGTGGAAGATCTGGAGAACGTGCTGGGTATTTTGATCCAATCTCCCAAATTTCCTGCCTAGGTCAGTATGGACATTAATAATATTGTGGAATGGAGCACCCTCAAACTGAAAAACCCAGTAAGCCGGGTTTATAATTGCAGGTTGTCTTCTGCGTATTCTACATAATTCCAAACAAGTCAAAACAGCAATTTTAGACTTTTCATAAGAGTAAAATCCTTCTCTCACTATCCTGATGGCTTCTTACAAGATATTCCAATGAAACCGTGTCGTCTGTGCTCATAGGCAATGTAAGATTATCATGAACACACATGTTTTAACTCACTCGAAGTGCAAAATTGATATACTAATATTAAAGTTTTATTTATGATTTTAATTAAAAGACTATTGAATGGTTCCGAGTATTTCTTTTTAATACCAATAATTAATTCACAATTCTATGGTTTAAAGTAACTATTTCAAGCCAATTATAATCATCTGTTCGAACACAGTTATATTGTTTCTAGTAATTAATGATTATAATCCTATGGTATCAAGTATTCTAACCAAATGCTTATAATTTTCAAACACTTCTATTTGAAATTGTCTTTTAATCTGAATCATTTTGAGATGAGGCTTCTTAATCTGAGAATTAATTTTTATTTATCGCAGACTTTTTGTCCTCATCTTGGTAGTTTTTGTGTTGTTTCCCCTTTCACTACGTTTCGGCCAAATTTCACCTCTGGCCTTCTGCAGGTGATTTACCGCAACCTCGGGGCCCGTGGCGCAGCGGATGGAGGCGTTGAGTCTTTACGGTTCCAGGTGAGCATTGTCAGAAGATAGCGGTTTCAAATCCTACCCAAGCCGGCCAGAGGTTTACTTGGTCAAAAACGTGGTGCGATAGACAACAAATATGGAAGACAGTAATTACTGGGGATACGGTTACAAGACTCAGCATTCCCATCTGAGGTCGCGGTAAATCACCTGAAGAAGACCAGCGGTGAAATTTGGCCGAAACGTAGTGAAAGGGGAAACAACTCAAAAACTACCAAGATGAGGACAAAAAGTTCGCAATAAATAAAAATTAATTCTCAGACTTCTATTTGACCCGTAGATGGAACCCTGACAGGTACTACTACATCACGTGAGAGTGGAGCAAGGAGAAATGGCACAATCTTTAGAACTCCAGAACAAAAGTTTCACCAGCAGATGCAGTTCTGTGTCATATCCAGAACATCCCTATTTGGGAGGTGAGGGTCTTACATCTCTGCAGAAGAGGCTGTCAGCGTATTCTAATCCCCGCTAATAGGAGGACACGACTTTTGGTTATTTATTAATTATAATTTAGTTTATTGGAGACAAGTATAAGGCATCTACTGATGACTACTGTGGATTTTACAAGAATATAAGAGTTTTCCGAGTGTCTGAGTTAAAGAAGTATTATGAAGACCAAAATGGTTAATTTGGATTTTACAAGTAGATCCTCAGTACCCAGATACAACTTTTAAAGTGAACTAGACAATTCTCGGGGGTGTCCCCGTGGTGTAATGGTTAAAGCGCTGGACTGTGGAACCGTAGTAAACGAGTTCGAACTCCAGTCGCCCTAGTACGTTTACGTTGGGAAAGGTATGAACCCCATTATCCTCCCAGCTATGGGTTTAATAACATCTCTGCTGTTCTTCTAGAAGGATGGCTTTGACATTAAAGAACCCACGAAGGTTGATATGCCATTAAACAAAGAACCCAAATCAAACCATACCTAAACGATTTTCACGAGATTAAAAGCTCATTGTTTTCGAAGTAAACACGTATTTTACAATTTCAAATACCCAGAGAATGGAAATAACATTTAAACTTTTTAAATTGTTAACGTAAACATTAAAAAAAAAAGTTGGTAGCGTCATAAGTCCCGTTTCTGGCTTTTGAGAAAAATCATTTTCTAAAACTACTAAAATATTTTTCCTTAACAATCAATTTTTGCAAAAATGGAGAAATAAAGAAAAAACTAAACAAAAATGTTGTCTGAGTCCCATGTTGATTTTGATATGGATTTATAACTTTTCATGGGTTATAAAATGTGTTTATATAGACGCAGGGGATGATTAATATCAGTACTCATGGCACAGTTGGAACGGGTAATTTTTTTAACTAAGAAAACACTTAGGCGGCCCACAGAAAAAGTACGTTTTTAAAAATACTAAGTTTTAACTTGGTAATTCCAGTCACGTAACCCGGGAGAGGGGAAAAGAAAGAAAGAAAGAAAGAAAGAGACAGACAGACAGACAGACAGACGGAACCCTGGTAGTAGAATTTCAGCAATTGCCTTTTTTATAATTATTGTTATTATTATTTGTATTTTTTATTAGAGTCTGAGTAACAGCAAATCTCCTTAAGTTTCCAGGACTCTTCTCAGTATTCTGATTGATCTCAACAATGCAGTCGTCTGGATGGTCTCCGCTCGTCCTCTGATTTCTAAGTCTTCTAGTCCCTTTACCAAGCCTTTGGGGATCGTTCCGATCGCACCGATTACAATTGGTATTACTATCACTTTCATGTTCCACAGTCTTTTTAGTTCTCTGGCAATGTCTGAGTACTTATCTCTCTTTTCGCTTTCTTTGATTTTCACTGTGGTCCACAAGTCCATTATTCGGTAGGTCATCTTTTATTATTAACTATCTCTTTGTCTGGTCGTCTGGCCGGGATTAGGTGATCTGTTTGTATAAAAAATACCTGGGAATTTTGTGCGTCTCATTCTCCAGGATGGATTTGGGGCGGTGCGTATACCATTTGTTCGTATGGTCAAATTTAAAGTTCTGACACAAATCTCAGTGTATCACCTTCCTCGGCCAGTTGTGTCTAGTCTTGTTCTCATTTTACGATAATTAGCAGCATTCGCTTATTATGCGATTAATTGTTTCGTCTCAATCACCACATTACCGACATTTGTTATATTGCTGCGTCTTATCTATTTTTGCTTTAACATAATTGGTTTTTATGGCGTCGTTTTGCGCTACTGTCAGAAGAGGTTCAGTTTCCCTCTTTAGGTTTCCTTTTCTTAGCCATGTCTAAGTCTTCTGTGAGATTTCGTCTTTTTGTCATTTGAAATATCCTAACAGTTTTTTTTATTTCCATTTCTGTTTTCTAGCACTTGTCACTCAGTTGATCATTATATTGCCTGTGTTGTTTCTGGTCATTGTAACCAGTCTTTTGTTGATCTTTTTTATTTAGTCTTCGAATCCTCGTAACGATGCATTCATGCAATTTTTAACGCCGGCGAGTCCTCTTCCACCTTCTTTTTATAGCACATATAGTCTGTCTATGTCATCTCACGGATGTAAGGCCTTTTTGCATCGTCAGTAATTTTCTTGTTCTCGAGTCTATTTGTTGAAGTTCGTCCCTCGTCCATTCCAAGTATGGTCCCGAGTATCTTACAAGGATGATAGCCTAGGTGTTTATCCCTTTGATGTAATATTTGCTATAGTGTTTGGTTTCGAGTAGTATTCTCGTTTGCTTGAAATTTTCTTTTTTAAAACTTTTTTTTTCATCTCCACTTGTTACGCTTCCAATATTGTATTTTTTTTCTCCGTGCGTTCTGATTTTTTCTTGATTTAGCAGTTCGATTCCTTTTGTTATTTGTCTTTTTCTGCTTCTCATTATTAGCATGACACATTTTCTATGCCAAATTTCATCCCTGTATCCTGACTGTATATTTTTATTATTTGTATTAGGGTTTCCAGTCCTTTTTCATTTTTGCAAATAGCTTGATGTCATCCATATACATTATATGGTTAATCTTTTGTTGCGGTTTTGGAAATTATTATTATTAATAATATTTATTTGTTTTTGTTTTTTTGTTTGTTTTTTTTTTTTTGTATTTAGTCAGAATGTGCGGATTCTGTCAATAACTTCAACGAAATTGATGGGTTTCTGTTTATCGGCCAGAAGCAAAAAAAATAAATAAATAAATAAAAAATAACAGAAAATTCTTCCCCAAAAAGCAAGTCATAAATAACAATTAAGGTTCAACCTTTTTTACTAAGGGAAAACATAACTTCCTGATATAATTTCTCACTCATTTACTATAGGATCTTCTAACTTGTGATGGTTTCTCAAGCATTTTTTATCTGACTGACATTAGCTTAATAAACCTCAGTGTCATTGAACTGATTAAAAAAAATATAGCTTCGTAGAGACAGAAAATGTTAATGCACATTTCGTTTCTAAATACGAATAAATGCATTGTTTTAGATTACAATTATGGACAGACATTTTTCTTTCCTTTTTTCTTTTTTTGTTTTCGTTGACCTGTGGTCTACTCATTTGTTTACTTGTGACTGAATTCTCTCAACTCAACGTAATATTTCGACTAACTTACGCCAAGGAAATCGAAAACAAATACAGCGTAGGGAAAGAGGTAACCGGTGAAATGAAACGAAGCCAATAGACTTTGAGGGAGTTTGCTTTCAGCAGACTACAGACGTAGATGAAAAGAAGGATACTGACAAAAACCTGAAAAGGTTGTGCAAAATGAAAATGACAGTGATGCCAATCGTAGTAGGAGCCATTGGAGTGGTCTCCAAGAACCTAGAAAAAAGACTGATTGAACTGGAGATCGGAGGAAGAACTGCAGCTATCCAGACCACAGCTATAGAAAAATCGGCTGTAATACTTAGTAGAGTCCTTAAAACCGAAGAGACTTGTTCTTACTCTGACTCTAGAAGTGAAAAACCATCAGTTCGTGCGAAAAATTTAGCAAATATTTAAAAAAAAACACTAGAAAATAAACATAAAAAATAAATTAGCAAATCATTAAATCAATATAACCACGTAAATAACCAAGGAGCGTTCTTATCAGAATGCCCGGCAAACTCTTTCTATCATGTTCCGTACAGCAGTATACATGTAATCAATGCGTATGCACCCATTAGACCAAAGAAGAAACCCGTTTTCTGTTTACTTGTAGAATTCACGGCAAATACGCACCCTATAACTGCTTATTGTTGCTTCCAAGTGAGATATCCACAATACAGCTATGTCTGTAGTTTATCTAGGTACAACTGTAATAGTGAGAGTTAAAAGATTTGTATTGAAGTAATCCTATCTCTCTCTCTCTCTCTCTCTCTATCTATCTATCTCTCTTCTCCCACTGTCCCTGTCTTCTTCTCTCTCTAATATGCCTGTGAGTACATCCTTTGTACCATTACTGCCTATTTATCAGCCTGTCTATCTATAAAATATAAAGATTGAAAAACTGCAAATAAATGTTTTTGCATAAAGAGAGCGTTCGATTCTTTTATAGCAGAGCACATATAAAGTCCATAAAGAGTGGAATTATATACACTATTGGTCCGTTAATTTCAGGTATCATACACAAGCCTCAGGTGGATGTGTGAAAAAAGTGACTCATCGAGCTTCTAAAAAGGTACAAAAACTTGAGTTGTCACTTTTTCACATTACCGTCTGAAGATTGTGTAAAACACGTGGAACTGAAAGTAACGGACTTATAGTTTTCATATTTCTACAATATATTGTTAGTTATGAAAAAGGACTCTTTATTTCGGTCACATCTCGTCAGAAAAATTCAGTGAGAAGCAAGCAGAAACGAAGGATTTTTTTTATTACATTGTATACTCAACTTAAAACTATTTTAAGATATATATATATATATATATATATATATATATATATAAAGATGAACAAAAGTGATATGATAAATAGGAATATTTATTTTATGTTTTTGTATATTTTGATTGCTCTCGACTACTTTTGAGCTAAAGCTATCTTTAGGAGAAAAGATTTTGTGAAGAATCTTTTTTGGTGGCGGGTAGTATGATAGTTTACGAAAGAGTTGAAATGTTATTAGAGAACCGATGAAAAATGTGCTGGTTACGTTGCATATCCATTTGCTGAATGAAAATTATTTCCTTGTACCTACATATATACGAGGATCGTTAAATAAGTTTCCAGACATTTTCTTATGGGCACTTTTATTGATAGTACACACATGAAACTCTAGTCCCCTTCAAAGTAATCTCCTCCGGCTGCAACGCACTTGTTGTACCGTTCCAACAACTTCTGGAAGGCCCCCATGGAAGTCCTCTTGTGTGAGCGTGTCAATGACCTTCGTCACAGCCCCTTTCATCTCCTCAATTGTCTCATAACGACAGCCTCTGAGCTTAGGGAATAACCAAAAGTCACAGGGAGCAAGGCCTGAACTATTGGGAGTGTGAAGAACTGTCTAGATGCCCATCTTGCTCAAATAGTCAGGGACAAGGATGGAGCTGTGGACTGGTGCATTGTCCGGGTGGAAATGCCACTGACCTGATTTGAAGAGAGCTGGCCTCTTCCGACGGAATCTCTTCCTAAACTCCCTTAAAACCTCAACATATTAACCCTAACCCTAACTTTAACACTTTGGCCAATCAACTCTGGTGTATTGACTTCCTTACTCCTCTCATCATCCCTCACAGACTCCCTGCCTTCCTTGAATCTCTTATGCCATTCAAAAACTGATGCTCGATTCATGCAAGATGGTCGAAAAGCAGTCTGAAGAATTTCATACGTTTCTGTGGCCTTTTTTCCAAGTTTAAAACATGATTTTATTGCGTATCGTTCTTCTAAAGTGTCCTCACGTCCTGATTGCATTTTTGAAATTCACCAGCTGTGACAATCAGGCTTTAGTAGGGTGTATTCCAAATGCTGCTGTAGCTGTTCATTTGAACCTGAAATCATAAAAATTGATCAATCATCTCATAAGAGCTATAGTAATAACATACTGAATAATAATAATTTTAAATGACTGTACAAAAAAGTCTGGAAATTTATCGAAGGCATATATATATATATATATATATATAAGTTTATGACTATCACTTTCTCACCTCTGTGATCATCAGATGAGTCTGATAATCGTATGGGCAAAAAACTGAAAGTCTCCAAGCGGTTTTGACACTATGTTTACGCTATCCTTACATAAATCTACATATCCTCTAATACTGTTATTGAGTACTTTTTATTATCATAACTGGCTACATATATATATATATATATATATATATATATATATATATATATAAGTATTTTGTAATTTTCTTGAAGAATTGTACGAATTATTTCATAGTATTGAATTAGTTTAAAAGGCTATTCCAATAATTATTTGAGTTTAATTAATTTCAGAGACTTTTTTTTATAAATGAACACGATTGGGAGTTTCAAATGTTTTTGAATGTTTTAATCATGGCCTCACATGGGGCGATAGAATGGCATGGTGCCACGTGGGTTGTTAAACGCCATGTGGAATCGACGTGACTTCAGTTGTCCTAATCAATTTTATTTTATTTTATTTTATTTTTTTATTCTATCTTTTAAAACTTAAATATGCATTTAAAATGTGAATGTTAATTAATGATATATTCAGCATTTAAATCTAACCTACTGTTAATCTGAGGGTGTAACAGCTATTAAAGTTTCCTGAATTCTAGGATTACCAACATTACATACTAATGTTTCTATTTTAATGGAAAAATTATTATCATTATTTTTGCATTTATTTAAATGTTTATGGAATGAGGATGAATGTGTGGTGAGGTGTTCTTTAATTCTGATATGAAGGGGTCTATATAAAAATTATGGTATTTTATATATATATATATATATATATATATATATATATATATATATATATATATATATATACAAGATGTCTATAATAGAAATTGTTTCAAAAAATTAATTCAAAATACACTATAAAATACTGACACTTATGACGCATAGTTTTGAGAGAAACACTAATTTTTTTTAATTAAAACTTTTAGTAGAAGCAGATGTTGTTTGTCATTCAGTGACAAAAATGCTATTTGTTGGGAAGAAATTTTAGGTGTTGAATTAAGTAAAACAGATTTTGTTTCTATTGAAAATTTTATGATAGATTTCAGTATAAACAATACATCTCTCTCCCCCACTCTCTCTCTCTTTCTCGTAGTCTTTCGCTTGTTTCTCTCTCAGTGTAAATTTCTGTATTTCACTATTCTTCTTTCTTTGTATCATATCGTATTATTTTTGTCTGTCTTTTCCTTTTCAACTTTCTTTCTATTCTTCTTTCCAAGGTTTCTTTCCTTCTATTTATCTCAAGTGATTTGAAATGATTCCAGTCAACCGGTGTTCCCACGTTCTCAACTCGTAATTACAATACAACCACCCAAACCCATAAACTGACATTTTACGGTTACTATGCTAGTATTCTTGGTACAAATCTATTTGGGGTGGGGGAGTCCGTGTGTTGTTGTGGCTAACTTGCTGGACAGTGACATCACAGTGAATTTGAACTCCAGTGGTTCTACTCGGAAAAGTATGTACCCCCTTTCCACCTTAGCAATGGCTTTGACTTTAAATAGCCCACGGAGATTGATATGCCATTAAAAAAAGAAACCAAACAAAACCAAACCAAATCAAACGAAAGAAATTTTGTAAGCTAAAAGATTTGCGTTCAAGTAATTATCTGTTTCCCTTTTATATCATTATTTCATTAATGGTATAACTGCATATCTATCTATCTATCTATCTATCTATCTATCAGAAACTGAATGGTTACTTTAATATATTTGTTTAACAAGTCCTAAGTAGATGTGTAAAATAATTAAGGATTTCAGTTAACTATTTTAGTAGTTATTTCTATTTTTTTTTTTTTTTTAGCTAGACTTTGAACTACCGAATTGCAAAATTTCATTTGTAATCTCGGTCAAAACTTGTATAAGCTTAAAGAATTCGTTTATAAGTTAATACTTAGAAATGTAAAACATACAGTAATAAACTTTTTTTAAAAAAATACGGAAGTTTGGAATGGAATGGAAAATATCCAAATATAAAGAATTCGTAAGAATTAGGTGATATTTGCGACTTGAAACGGAAAATATTCAAAAATAAACAATTGTTTAGAATCAGTTGATATGTGTGACTTGCTAGTTACAATTCGCTTTAGGAAGATTGGTTACGTAATTAATAATTTTTAGGGATATATATATATATATATATAAGAGACGGATTCTGAGACACAAGAGGAAACCGAGAAAGACGACGAAGGGAGAAATTACGCACGCATAAAACAGCCGGTAACCAGAAAACAAACAAAAGTCACCTATCCTCTCTTTCGTTTCCCACTGTACAATGTCTCTCTCTTGCTGGCACAAGCTTCTTTCTCTATCTCTATTTTGGGCAGACTGCTCGACGGATTCCGATAACCAATAAATTTCGTTCATACCAAACAAACAAGCTTTTTCTTTTTGTCAGTGACGTTGCCACGGTCAGATTACCAGCGGCAGGCTGATAGTTTAGCGGTATCATTACAACCTCTCAAAAGGTGCCCTTGAGCGACAAAGATGTTAAGGATTACATATAGATTTGATATATAAATATATATATTGAATAATGAATTCATGTATTAAGATTATTTAGAATTTGTATCTGTTTCTTAAGCACGTTGACCTTTTGAAAAGAGTGAGTTTTCATATTTTCCTGACGAAAATATAGTTGATATCCACCATGAATTATGATTGATAATTTGATATTTTTAAATTACTAAATAAAAATAAAAATGAAAATGGAAATTCAATCAATTCAAATTTAATGCAGCCTCATTTTAATCAGGTTATTGTATTTTAAGTAAATTTGAATTTGATTAAAAAGAATTTTATATAATGCATTGCTTACATATAGGTTGACTGATTGATTGATTTTAATGGAATATCAACCTGCCCAGGGTTATTTTATGTCTAGAAATTAAGGAATCGCGATTATTATACTTCATTCATAGATTTTTGTGTTGTTACTTCATTAGACTTTTTTCATACGGTCCTATAGAATAGGGATAATCTTTAAACAAATTTATTTGACCCATAGATGAGACCCCAAAAAGTACTACAACTCCAGATCAGGATGGACCTAAGAGTAATGGCAATCAAGGGGTCCTTCACACTTTTCACCTTTCAGAACTGGAACCTCACCATCAGATGCAGTTTTTTTGTCATACTCAGTACCCCTCCACTTTCTTGGACTGTATACTCTTTATTCTAAGCACTACTGACGTATTGGGTTTGTAACAGTATGATTCTCTGTTTTTGTCGCTTGATATACTCTCCGTGGTGTAATGGTTATCATCGCAGGATGTGGACTCGGCGATACGAGTTCAACTCCTGGACGAGACTGATTGCATTTCACATAGCACTAATACCCTTGGGAAAGGTATGAATCCAATTATTCTCCCTCCAGCTATGGGCAAATAGTAGGACAGACTAGGTTCTTCAGCCCTGGTGAGGCGACTAGTTTAGGAGAAGGAAAACTCAGAATTCAAACCTGTTAAACTCCGCTTAAAAATTGACCTTGTGTCATATCCTGCCCGAGCGGAGGGGTTGGTAAATAGGATATACTCTCCGTAATAAGAAAAATTTGTCTCATCTCCAAGCAGAACTGAATTTTAAGTCGGTGAGATTAAAAATTCATCCGGCAAATCATGACTTTTTGCATGTGATTTCAAAAACCATAAGCAGAATAAATTAACATTGCGTTCGCCGATGTTTTAATGAGCTGAAAGTGTTTTTGAAGGTCATGACATATCAGGAAAAAGATAGAAATCGTGTATTGTCTAACGGAATGCATTCAAAATACAATTGCGTACTGAACACTAGGTAACTTAATGTGACCTCACTAAAAGTGGGTAAAAGGTGGTTTTCTTTTTGGGAATAACATTACGTTTGATAAAAGAGTGTTTACTTCGCCCGTGTATAGGAAATTTTAGACTAAATTACTGGATTACTCCACGTGACTGGAGCAGTAACCTTGTTATACTTTCCAAGAAATGCCAATGATCAAAGTGATTGATTGGTGTTAACGACAACTTCCTGTTGAAACTTATTTCAGGCCTAGAAGTTTGGGAATAGCGTTCATTATAAATTTATATCCACTTATGTGTAGTTGTTTCTTAAAAGGTTTTTTTGCACGCTGTAATATGGTTTCGAGTATTCCTGTCTAATAAAAATACTTTGCACACAGTTGTATGCTTTAAGTAAGTAAAAAAAGTAAAGTTGGTGACCTTAGTCGACGGTGACCCGAAAGCTCCCATTTCGGTGGTTACTACACCAAGATGTAGGGGAGGACGCTACTCCTTTCCCTGGATTGCTCCACTTAACCCTTACCTTATAATGCCGAGTGTTAGCAAAGTAGCATCAAGTACCATTTTTTGAGTCTTTGGTATGACTCGTCCTTGTATTGAACCCAGGTCTCTCGTGCCATTGACGAATGTTTTAAGTATTCTTATCTAATACCAATTATTATATGATTTCAAGTAATGTTTAATAATAATCATTTGTTTGCAGACAATTATTTGGTTTCAAGTAACAAATAATCTCTAACATAGTAAGCCATTATAACTTCGATTAACTATTCTTAATATTAATAATTTGCATTTAAATGAATTCAACTGTTCCTGATAATTCTATTATATAATAATCATTTGTTTGCGATTGTTAGTTATAGCCTGGCCGAGTTCTTCATACTTCTGGCCTTGTACCACAACTAAGTAAAGCTTAGTAAATGATTATGGTTTCAAGTACTTTTATCCAGAAATATTATTTTCAAATATTTTCTTGATCCATAAATGGGACCCTAACAGATACAAACACTCCAAGTTAGAGTGGAAGCGAGAATGACAATGAAGAGAGTTCTCACTTCCAAGAGTTCACTACTAGACGAAAGTTTGTGTGTGGGATCATTAACTCTCTGAGGATGCAGACAGTGTATTCTATGCCTCACCAACAGGGTGTTATAGCCAGAAAATTCTTGTTCCTTCCCTGCATTTATATTTACTTAGTTTTGGCTAGAATATTACATTTGTACTAGTCTAGATGGTCTTAGTAATCTATATCTTACGGCGAAACATCCTTAATATTACATATTTACTAATATTCAGACGTAGTTTCGTGCCATACACAGGGTACTCCATATTTTTGGTATTGTAGCCAACTATTTAAAAACAAATCATTTGATAATTGACTGGATATGTCTGCATAAGCTTGTCTTTTGTGATTAAAGAAAATAATTAAACTTACACTGAAGTTTTACAAAGTGCTGAAAATATAACAGTAAGAGTTGTATAATCTTTTAAAAAGCGGATTTGTATTAAGTAATTTTATTAAGTTAAGCCCACAGTTTCTAGCAGGAGAGTCAGTAAGATTTGAACTGCTCAATAAATTCTTTGGCCGCTACTATTTGTGCGATGGAATGTATTTGTAATACATCCAACAATAGAACGGCTTGTTGGTGTTTGATAGAACGCTGGCTTAGAAGAATTGGATGACGACATCTGACTGAATCGTTTGGTTCATATTTTACTACGATACACACTGCATCTTAGTTAAACTTCAGAAAGAATATCAATCTATATTGTATCGGACGTATTTTTGGATTAGAAATTTTGAAAAATAATAACTACAAAAAACAAGCCATATAGTCGGATTTAGTGTTTGTAAAGAGTAAGTTTAGAATTGACGAAGTCCATTTTTTTCCATATAGTTTTCATTGGGGGGGGGGGGTAAAAAAAAAAAAAAAAAAAAAAAAAAGAAGCTTTTTGAATTAAAGTTTTAAAGATTAAGATCAGTGGTGGCAGGATTTTCTTTTAAAAGAGCTGTAAAATATCTAGGGAATACAGTTTATAAAAATAAAAAGTCAGTTTAATAGCTTTACTCTACTTTCCTAAATTGCGCATAGCGGAAAGTAATACATGAAGTTCATGTTTAACAAGTCACCATTGGATTTTAGAACCCTTTAATATTATCTAAGGGCTTGGATATGTGGATAGGAGTTTGATTTTATTCCTAATTCCTGATCTAGTAGTAGAAAAGTGACTTTTTTTTGTTAAGCAGGGATAATCATTTGTCCAGTGTTGGGTTTATTCCATGCAGGAACGCCATAAATATTAAGATATTCTCTAAGAACTAAAACACAAGTCTGAAGTCTGCTAGTTTTTTTTTTGTTAAGTTTTGAGCAGAGAAAGAGAAATACATTTTTCTAACAAGCAAAAAAAAACAACAAAAAAAAAAACAAAAAACTGATCGCGAGTTACGGTTTGTCTTCGAGTTTTTCTCGAAGGAATTATGTAAAGCGACCCGCTGAAAATAATATATATATATATAACAAAGTCTTCAGATATCGTCTGAGACTTATTTTGAATCATCAGCATCTTCCGAAGAGAAATTGTTTCGAGCGTCATTCTGTTTTGAAAAGCAAGATGGCCAACTGTCCCATGTAAAAGTGTATGAAGTGCTTCGTCCTGTGGGTAACAAAACTGCCAAAATTACGCCCAACGACACAGTGCCAAGTGGGTTGATATTTTCTGTCAAATTCTTTTTTCAGAAAACAGGCGATGTCCCTCTCTACTTTGTGACGTCTCATCGAGTTGAAAGCAAAGTCGATGGCCACGGATTGCATCTCATACGGCATATCAGCTGATTTTATGACGGCCATCTTGTTCCAAGAAGATATCTCCCTTCGTGTAATAAATATTGACTAAGTTTGGCTTAGCCACGGCACAGGCCTGATCACTTGGCGTAATAACAAAATAGAATTATTTAGACTAGTTATAACTCCACTATATATGCATTTTTTTTTCAATTTGGAAAGGTCCAACTGAATATCCTTGAAGACAATAGGTGATTTTTTTAAAATTTGGAATTCTATGGTACATAAACAAAAAGAGAGAGGAGGAAGGCAGTGTTATTTACTGTTTCTATTTCAATCTTAGCATGTGCCATTCATGACCTTCGCTAATTACATTTTTCTTCTTTCCAAAAGAATTTGTCTATTTCATTCAGAATTTTTAACCACTAATGTATTCTACAGATTTACTTTTTAAAGTAAGAAGAAAATTGTTTAACTTGGTATATTCTGTTAAAAGGGAGCTTACCAATCGGTAGCAAATTTTCCTTCGTCTAAATAGAGTAAGGGCTATATTTATTGCCCGGTGCCTGAGGCGCCCTTCTCTATAATGTTTTGTACCTGTTCGTCAAAGAAGGAATACGCAACTCGCGGGGTGTAAAGGTTAGGAAGATAGACTTGCAGTGAGTTCACTTCTCACTGGGTGCCCCATATTTAAGACCTTGTGTTACAACTAAGCAAATCTAGGTAAATAGCTACTAAAAGAAGACAACGCAACACTCGGGGTGTAATGGTTAGGAAGATAGACCGGTAGATAATTACTAGTGATTCCGAATCTCACTGGGTGCCCGATACTTAATTCCCTGTGCTGAGACTAAGCAAAGCTTCGTAAATAGCACCAGGATCTCTGATGTTCTTTATCAATATGATCTTTATAAATTTATGCAATCAATCTACCGAGGGATGATGTGACACAAGGTCAAATTTTAAGTGGACTAAACCTAATTTGAATTTAGTTTTCTTCTCCTAGACTGATTGCGTAAGCGAAATTAAAGAGACAAATCTACCCAACTCTTTATCCATAGATGGAGGCGTGAGAGAACAAACGGGTTCATGCCTTTCCCAATGGCCTTAGCCCGACGTAAAACTATAATAGCCTCGTCAAGAATTTGAACTTAAATCTTCGATAACATTTCTTACGACGGTAAACATAAAGTTTGGCGCACCTTTCAAAGATCCCGAATATCAGTCAATAGTTTTTTTTCTTTCTTTTTCATATTGGTGACAGTTTCTTTGCTTAATGGCATATCCAACCTCGTGGGTTATGTAATTCCAAATTCATCCTTGCTGAAGAACAGTTGTGATACTATTTGTCTAAATTTTTGAGATGAAGCTTTAAGATTTGTTATCTCTTAGAATATTCTGATTAGGAGGTATTTAGTTGGAAATTGTTTCGGAATTAAATCATCTGGAGGTTGCAGGTTCAATTCCAACAACAGGTAGGGATTACATAGAATACTTACGTGGTGCCTTCAATAAGTTTCCAGACATTTTGGACAGGCATTTAAAATTGTCGTAGACTCTTGACAATTAACTAAGTTATTGCTATACATCTTATGAGATGACTGACCAATTTTTATGATTTCAGCTTCAAATCAACAGTTACAGCAGCAATTAGAATACACCCTACTAAAGCCTGATTGTCACAGCTGGTGAATTTCAAAAATGCAATCTGGACGTGAGGACACTTTAGAAGAACGATATGCCATAAAATTCTGTTTTAAACTTAGAAAAAATGGCACAGAAACGTATGGAATGCTTCAGACTGCTTTTCGACCATCTTGCATGAATTGAGCATCAGTTTTTGAATAGCATCAGAGATTCAAGGAAGGCAGGGAGTCTGTGAGGGATGATGAGAAGTGTGGGGGGAGTAAGGAAGTCAATACACCAGAGTTGATTGGCCAAAGGGTTAGGGTTACTATGTTGAGGTTTTAAGGGAGTTCAGCAAGAGATTCCTTGGGAAGAGGCCAGCACTCTTCAAATCGGGTCAGTGGCATTTCCACCAGGACAATGCACCAGGCCACAACTCCATCCTTGTCACAAACTATTTGACCAAGATGGGCATCAAGACAGTTCCTCACTCTCCCTATTGTCGAGACCGAGCTCCCGGTGACTTTTGTTTATTCCCTAAGCTCAGAGGCTGTGGTTATGAGACAATTGATGAGATGAAAGAGGCTGTGACGAAGGTCATTGACACGCTCACACAAGTGGGCTTCTATGGGGCCTTCCAGAAGTTGTTGAAACGATACAATAAGTTCATTGCAGCCGGAGGCGATTACTTCGAAGGGGACTAGAGTTTCTTGTGTGTACTCTCAATAAAAGTCCCCATATGAAAAAAATCTGGAGACTTATTTAATGATCTTCGTATATATATATATATATATATGCAACACCATCTGTACGAGCAGGATGTAACTCATGATCATTTTTCACTATAACGACATTTTTTATGAACAAAATTCTTGTTTACCCATGGATTCGCTTCTTTGTGGAATTCTTGGATACCTATTTCTAGAATTTCTTGAATCTGATTCCTGTGAATTTAGAATTCCAAGAGATTCTATTTTCGTTAAATAAATGATATATAATATGTTCACAGAATAATGACTTAACAAAAATTACAGAAAGATTAAACCATATTGAACTTATCAAGGATTTTACTTATCACATAGAAAGTAAAAGCATTTTTCTCGGAAATTTTACTAATAAATGCTAACAACAAACTAAAATTTAAATTTCTTCTAAGTTCTCCTGTTACATATTGACCATTGACCGAGCCGTCAATCAAGAGATGCTCCTGTGTATATAAGCGGAAGCAGGTGGCCGTCAAACAAAAATATAACTAGTACACAGACGGCTTGAGTCAGTTAGAGATAGGATGCCAGAGGAGTGAGAACCAGCTCCAGACAGAGGGCTTCGGCCCTCAGTGACCCACGGTGGAGCAACCAAGCCAAGATAAGAATGAAAGGCTGCTATAGTCAAAAAAGAACTTTTGTCCAATAGCAGTCTGTCCCCGTCTCCAGCTCACCTCTCACACACAAGAAACATCACCCTTTCGAGAATAAAGTATGAGAGGTATATTTTTTATAAAGAAGCGTGTTCGTTCGTTCATTGAAGTCCGTATATTATGTTTGATTATGTTTCTGCTTATATTTGTATATGTATATGTATTGTGTAGTTGTATTATGAGTATACAACACTCCGAAAATTCCAAGCCGTAATCCTTCATATAATTTATGATAGAGATATATTATTTAACCAAACAATTCAGTAATGCTGGAGCTTTGGGGAATGCAGAGTAGCCCTTTATTGCCATCGCTCCCCGGTCCACTCTGACCCGGAGTGATTGCACCTGAACGGTTCCTATCTATCGGTCTAATAGAACTAAATTGTGTAATTACACTAAACTGAATTGCTTGAAATTAACTGTTTTTACATTTAACTGTGTGTAAACAAAAAAAACTCTACTCTACTCTACTCTACTCTAAATTTAATTGTTTGAAACTTTTATCAAAATAACTTAATTCGGCGGTAATTAAACCGAAAAGTGTTGATACGCCATAAAACAAAACAACCAATCAACCAACAATTCAACAACACGTATCATCGAAAAGACTTATACAACCTTGAAATTAAAACAGTCGCTAATTCTTCAAAGACAATTAGGAATATAATTAATTATGAAAATAAAAATATCCACATCAAATAAAAATCCCGAATTTAGGATTGTGATAAAAATATGCGGGTGAAATATCGTGTGAGCTTAAAAAAAAACAATTTTATGAAGATATTCGGGATTTGTAAAATTGGAAACATCTCTTTATAACTTAACACTTGTACCCGCTTATGGTTCACAGAATCAGGACAGTCAACCCTTGTAGTTCAAATAAAGGCTTCAGTTCGTGATTCTATGCAGGCTTCCGAGTTAGACATGACACACCTGAAGAAGGCCGAAGGATATATCGGCCGAAACGTTGTAAGTATAATGATACAGATGAAATCAATAGTCCGAATATTAGAAGTGATGATTGTATTGATACCATTTAACCCATAATCGGAGAATACGGGGTTTTATACTTTTCTTAATAATGAACATCAAAGCTCAAATGGATTTTTATCTATCTCAGTTTGCTCATCTATCTATCTATCTGATTGCCGAGACAAGATCCCAAAAACTCTTCATCATCAGTCTCTTCAAACCTCTGCTTTGCTTCCTTGTGTGACGCGAAAATTTACTTTTATCCCAGAACGGGACTTTATTTTCGCACGTGTGAAGACGGGACAGGTTGGTACTTGATCCCTTGTAGAATAAGTCCTCGTTCAGAGTTTTTTCCTCAGGCATATAAGAACTGGCATATTATGTGAGGGATCAATTTATGGCCAGACTGACCGCCGCTGGCAAGGGGTTCCAAATTTCACACTATACACACACCCACCGAGGCCACTAGTCTTCCTCCCCTAGACAATGGAAGATATGGACCTCTAGGTTGAGACGTAATAATATTAATTATAGTAGTCGGCAATTCCGGTTTCCCGTGTGATATTTTAAAGGATTTAATTGGACAATTTTAAGCAAGATAACATTAGGCGACGTGAAGCTGGAAAAGAAACATGAAGTAACAAATTCCTAGCAGACACTGCAAATAACAACTTAGACCACGTGGGAACATTAAAATATATCAATCTTTTACTACACATAGATGTACACCTTCAACGTGTCAAATATATAATAAATGAACAGTCCATGAACATAAATGTCTTTCTTCTTTTCTTTTCTTTCGTTTTCCTTCAAATTGAGAGAGAGAGAGAGAGAGAGAGAGGGTATACAAAATTGGGTATAAGGAGAAACAGTCCCAAGGGTACTTATCTTATTTAGATGAATTCCTGTGGAGAATCTTTCCTCTTTTACGGGCTAATAGACTTTCTGCTATTTTTAACACTGGTTTGAAGAAAATAGCTTCTTCGTGTCCGAGATATTCTTCGTCTTCTTTTACCCGGAGTACTTGGCTTTGGTTCTGTCCCCTACGAACCCTGTCCAACAACTAACTTTTTTATTATCTATTTCCGCTGACGGGAAGGAGTCCCCACTTCCGTTTTGGGTTCCCAGCCAATCATTTGGCTTCTCTCTTCTTCCTTCCCGTGTCAGGCGACCCGAGTGAGGTCACCAAGTATAAACATCTGTGCGTCTCCCCTCTGTAACTTACATTCTTTCTTAACGGTCATTCTCTGATGGCTTGCTACTGTTAATTCAAACAAGAGGATAGTAGTAATCATATTTCTATCTTCTCAATGGGACACCACGTGACACTTGTTCTGTAATTGTCATATTTCTATGGTTTATTTTTGTAAAATTTATTCCTTTTATTTCTAATCTATTAGTATTTGTCAATGTGACGATTGACTTCGAAAGATTTTTCCATATTTGAGCAGTCTTCAAGATGAATGCATCTTTTTCAGATCTGTTCTTGCTCAGGTCGTGTTGATAGCACGATGCCCATTGACTCTCTCTCTCTCTCTTTCTATTTCTCTTTCTCAACCTATCCGTCTCCATCGTCCATCACAACTGTCAGGTCCTCTAGACTGCATCCATTGTCTGCACAGAGCTGATGTATGTTTGTCTTTGCTGGTCGGCGAACACTAATATGTCCATATGTAAGAGAACGGAATATATGATTTCATCTTTACTTCATCAGTAATTCCCAGCATATCTTGCTCGTTTTACTTGGATTATTTGTGAGATAGGAAGGAAGTGATCGTATAGCACCTCTTTCATATGATTTCAGTTCCCTGGATTTGTTCAAAACAGCTAAGCAGAATGAGAGAGATACATCTCAAGATAGATAGATAGATAGTATGGTTGGTTGCTTGGGTTTTACGGTATATCAACCTTTATTGGTTATTTAAGGCTAAACCATGTTCACACACACACACACACATGTATATATATATATGTATGTATGATTTGTTAACCAGTAGTTTGAAGGTAACAATTTTTAAACTCGCCAGAGGTCATTTGTCAAGTATTGCTATTAAACAAGTAATTTTATTTAAGATTATTTGTTCGCTTGCATACAGTTTATAGTTCAAAGCATTGCTATGTAATAATAATGATAATTATGTAATAATAATGATAATTCAGTTTAGCAGTCTTTTGTTTGCACACACATAGATGGTTAAATATTTCTATTTGATCTATAGATGTGACCCTAATAGGTACTATCACTCCGGGCCAGAGTGAATCAGAGAGTAATGGCAATGAAGGACTACTCAATCTTCACCAAACATCCAGGACTGGAGTCTCACCTCTGATGCGGTTCAGTGTCTTATCCAGGACACTTGTTGTGTTAGGGGTTTTAACCACTCTGCAGAGATGCGGTGAGCGTCTTCCTCAATTAATGGAGACAAAATACAATGGCCAAAATTTGAACTCAGCTAGATCTCTTTTTTTTGCTAGAAGGAAATTAAGAAATATGTCTTGTTTTATCTGTTTATGTAAAAAGTTCAACAATATTATCAAAATCTTTAATATAAATAATATTTCTACGGACACTTCCAGACAAACGTGTACAAATTATTTAAATAATTTTCAGTCGACCAACTGTATTGTTTTGAATGGTTTCGTTCGGGGGATTAATATCAAGCGTCCTATGTGTCTAGCCACACTGAAGAGTTGTGATACAACGAAACAGTCTGTCTGTGGATGACAATATATATATATATATATATATATCCAATCACATTCATCTTTTAATCGGGCGTATATTTCTTTTAACAACTTTTCCTCTATTTTGGGTGGTTATCTTAAAATATTTTTCTTAATATGCATATATATATATATATATATATATATATATATGTGTGTGTGTGTGTGTGGTATTCATCTATCCAGTAAATCCGGAATAGGGAACAATTCCGTCAGGACAAATAAATTATTCAAATTTAGAATATTTAAATATTTCTGGGAGAGAGCTCAATGTAAATAAATTCCCAGAGCAAATAATATTATTTCAAGAAAAAACCAATATTCGGTCACATTAGGATAACAAATTTATTTCCATCCTGTTAAAAGCATTGATATCAATCAAAGACTCTAAAATAATTATTAACAGGACTTCATCAGATCCAGTTGGAAAGAAATGTATTTTTTTCTTATTGGATCTGATGAAGTCCTGTTAAAAATTATTTCAAAGTCTTTGATTCATATCAATGCTTTTAACAGGATGGAAATAAATTTGTTATCCTAATGTGACCTAATATTGTTTTTTTCTTGAAATGATATATATGTGTGTGCATATAATACTTTCCTGGGGACATAAATAATTGATTAGGTTGATTTATAAATTAAAACTGTAATTTAGTAGAGCTATATCACATCCTGAAATGTATTGCTTTGTTTTTTGGCTTTTTTGTTTGTTTGTTTCTTGTTTCTTTTTGGAATTCCTGTTTCTGTTTCTTGTTACTTCTTATGATATGCCTTAATTCTCGCGGAGTTGAACGGAAGAGTAACTTTCAAAGTAAGATATCACTTAAATTTTGTTTTACACTTACATTTTACATAAAGTTATATTTATATCGTAAATAAAGTAGTTTCTTGGTCTTCGTTTTCTCAGTCGATCGCCATTACGCCAGTCGTAGTTTCTCGTTTGAATATGACTTGTAATAATTAGCAAGGAAAAATGTCACGATTTTTCTATAGGGAAAATCTGGTATTTCGTGATCGAGTTTCTTTAATTGCTAAGCAGCGTTTGGAATCTTACATAAACAGTAAACTATTTTCATTATTCCTTCATTTTTTTTAATTAAAACTTTATAGGTAAAATTTTGTCTGGAAACGTTGTCACACACTCAATTTAATCAGACAAAATATTGCTTTTAACAACTTGAAAAAAACAAAACAAAAAAAAACATTTGCAATTATAGGAACATGTTTTACGAGGAAAGAAAGACTTGCGGCAAAACGATAAAACAAAAGAGTTCCTCGATGTAGTTACCAGTCTAAGCAAAACCTGAATAAATATGAAACCACCTTACTGTGGAGCAATGGTTTCCAAGTTAGCCTACGTTTAAAGTAGCGTGTTCAAGCTTCACAACGAATAAGACTTGAAAGACATTTTTTTTATTTTACTTCAAGGCTTTCACAATCAATGCTCTTCATATTATAAGCTGAAAATTACTATAACTGTTTCTGAGAAATAGTGAAAAGGTTTCTCATAACTTATTCCTTGATTAAAATTCAGGGTTGTTTTTCTCTGAGACAAGTTGTCTTCTTCTCAGCGGTATTTGTCTACAGAGACAGATTAGCTTTTCTAATCTACTAGTTTCTGAAGGGAAAAGTGGATCTATGCCTTTCTCTAAGACGAAGTTAATGGAAGCTGCCTTATCAAAGAATGACCTTGGTAACTGTTCGGGTCATGTCGTGAAAGTTGGTTGGTTGGTTGATTTTTTTTACGGCGTATCAACCCTTTTCGGGTCTTTTAACGCCGAATTAAGTCTTTTTAGAAAGGTTTCAAACAGTTCAGTTTAGCATAAGTACAGATTTTTGTTTACACACAGTTAAATGTCGAAACAGTTCTATTTCAAACAATTCAGTTTACCATAAGTACACAGTTTAAATGTCAAAAACAGTTCTATTTCAAATAATTCAGTTTAGCATTAGCACGCAGTTAAAACACACATTTAAATGTCATCAACATCATCATCATCTTGTCGAGCCGTCAGCACGGATATTCCTGACCCTTTCTAACCACCCTTCTCTATCATTCATTATTTCCGGCAGGTCTTCAGGGCTGCATCCCGTAACAGCACAGAGCTGCTGTAAGTAGGTTGTAGCTGGTCGTCCTGCCTTTGCTCGTTCATGTGAAGGGGTCCACAGGAGTACATCACTTATGAGTTTGTCCTTACTTCTCCAGCAGTGTCCTGCATATCAGATTCGTCTACCTTGGATAGTTTTCGTGATGGGTGGTAAGTGGCCGCACACCTGCTGCTTTATCGGGTGCTGCCTCCATGACTTGTTTAATATTACTCGCAGCATTCTTGTGTAGTTGCTGTCAAGCTTTTTCTCTATCCGTTTTGTTAGCATCCATGTAGTGCATCCATACAGCAGTATCGACACGACCGCTCCTTGGAAGAAACTGCGTTTTATTTTATCGGTTAGGTCTGACTTCCATATGACCGATATCCTATCGATAGTTGTCCATGCCTTTGCTAGTCTCGTTTTGATGTCTGTCTCGGTCGATGAGTCGCTGCTTCCTTGGAAGGTGAACTTGTCTACTCGTTTCAGAGAGCTACCGTTTAGTGTGGAGATGTCGCCTGTTTGATTAAAGCTCTTATATTCCGTCTTGTGTACATTGACATGGAGGCTTATGCCTACTGCAGCTCGTTCCTGACTACGTAGCTGGGTTTCGGCTGAGGCAGGTTCATTTGCAAGAAACGCTATGTCATCACTGTAATTCCTAATTAAAATTGAACCTGGTCAAGAGAAGCTAACTCTATCGGAACCCCAAACTCTAGGTTAGATTAAGGATTGAATTCTTTATTGAATCCCATGTCAGTGTCTAAATATTCAGTATAAAGAAAAGGACGAAAGAGAAAGGAAAAAAAAAAACAAAAAAAAAGAAAAACTGAATAGCCCTTCCCCCCACCTCAAGCTGTAGAAGCAGATATTTCTGCATGAAAGTTCATAAAAATTTTTGAGACGGGCCATGTTAAACTGGCTTAGAAAATAATTAGCGCATCCACTCCAAAACAAGAGTTCAAAAACTGATTATTAATATATTGTCTTTTACTATATTGGCATTTAAAAATGCATGAATGATTTTATTTATTTTTTCTTTGTAAACTCACTGCTGTATACTGTGTCTTAAGTGCAAAGACAATTTTACTTTAATTCCAAATTAAAATTGAACCTGGTCAAGAGAAGCTAACACTATTGGACTTTAATAGATCCTAAAAACCTAAGTGAACTTAAAAATAGATTGCCTATAAGAATGCTAAGAAGCATAAATAAGTACTGTAATGAATATAGAATAAAATAATTGTGGACTTTAACAAAGTTAAAACTTAATAATGATACATTTAAATGTAGAAAAACAATTAATATAAAAACAATTCAGTTTAGCGTAATTATAGTTTCGTTCTATTTGAACCGTTGATATGACCCAATCAGGTGCTACTACTCCAGGCCAGAGTGGACCTGGGAGCAATGACAATGAAGGGATACTCTGCATTCCTCAAAGCTCCAGCATTACTGAAGCCTCATCATCAGATTTTTAGTGTCACAATCTGGACACTTGTTGGGGGAGTCTGAGATGAATTCAATGTATTCTGCAGCCCCAGCCGACTGGGCCAACGCCTTGAAGGAGTTGGTAGACTAGACTAACAGACAAGTTTTAATATTGTGAGATCAACCTTTACTGGGTGCCTCAAATATTGCAAATATTGAGGTAAAAAAATAGCGTTAGCAAGAAAGTACCTATTTGTGCCTCATCGAAGATCAATTGTTATCAAGCTGTATATACAGACCCCTTTTAATTTGACGAAGCTGATCCTAACAAAGTGTCTTAAAATCTGAGCTCAAAGATAATCTTGGCAAGAAAGTAACTTGTTTTGTTTCACCGAAGAGCAATGATTACCAAGCTGTAAACATATTGTTTTTTGAATGATGTGAATTTGTTCATCGCTAGATGCCCAAGAATAAATTAAGCAAGAAATAAACAACTGGAGTAATAATCTGTAAAAACATGCCTATTTTGAGAGAAGTAAACGCAGTTTCTTCCAGGCAGCGGTCACATCGATACTGCTATATGGATGCACTACATGGACGCTAACAAAACGGCTGGAGAAGAAACTAGATGGCAATTACACAAGAATGCTGCGTGCAATCCTGAACAAGTCCTGGCAGCAACACCCCACAAGACACCAACTGTACGGCCACCTGCCCCCTATCACGAAAACTATTCAAGTTAGGCGAACCAGACATGCAGGACACTGCTGGAGAAGCAGAGATGAACTCATAAGAGATGTACTCTTATGGATCCCCACACACGGCCGCGCAAAAGCAGGACGACCAGCACGAACGTACATTCAGCAGCTATGTGAGGATACAGGTTGTTGTCCTGAAGACCTACCTAGGGCGATGAACGATAGGGAGGAGTGGCGAGAGAGGGTCAGGGATATCCGTGCTGCCAGCACGATATGATGATGATGATGATATGTATTTTAGTGGTTAACGTGCAGGGCTGGGACCTCGTAGTAAAATAAATTCGAACTCTAGTAGAACTATTAAGTTTACTTCCAGCCTTATACCCTTGGAAAAGGTACGAATACCCTTATACTCCCTGCTATGGATTAAATAGTACCAGTACTGTTCTTCAAGGATGGTTATGACATTAAATAACCCATGGGGGTTTATATGTCGTTATAGAAAGAAACCAAACCAAACTTCATTTTATGTTTTGAATTTGATCCACACCCGGGACCTCCCAGTTTCGGTCAAAGATAAGCAAAGTAATTTTCGATTGTCGATGAGAAATAATGATTAGCAATCTCAACTCACAGACTAGTTTTACTTGTGAGGTTGTGATCATTAACGGGTGTCTTAAACTCGTAACTTTGAGCAAGATAAAACTAAAATTAATAGAGATCAAGACCAATTATTCTTAGAACGGTGGTCAGCCAACTATGTAAGCAAATCATGACTCAACCATTGGGTACGCTCCTTACAGGATGCCCACCACATGTGTCTCTATTCAAAGCTGAATTTATCAAGCACTTGCTTAATTATGAGGGCGAGGAAAGTCTCCGTGGCGTAAGGACTAACCTACTGGATTTTGACATCCTAGTTAAATGAATTATAACTTCAATTGCGCTATTACATTCCCTTACGGACTTAGAAAAAGTATGAACCTCCTTATTTCCCAGCTATGGGTTAAATAGTGCCACTACTGTCCTTCTATAATGATGGCTTTAGTATTAAATAACCTGCAAAGATTAAACAAAGAAATCAAACCAGTTTTTGTATGTTATTTTAACGCTGCAGAGGGAAGTCTCCATGGTATAGTGGTTAATGTTCTTGACTGCAGCCTTGTATTTACACCAGTACATTCACTTTTGAACTAATACTCTTGGAAAAGGTATGTACTTCCTTACCTCCAAGCTATGGGTTAACTAGTTCGACTATTGTCAAAAAATGATGGCTTTAATATTAAATAATCCTCGAAGGTTTATATGCCATCAAAGAGAGAAGACTAAATCAAGACTTCAGTGAACAGGAAAAATTAATTCTACTTTCACCCTAAGAGACTAATTAGACTTTTTCTTCATCTGTAGTGAATTTATGTTTCTATTTTTGAAAAGAATGTTTTAGTAAAATATATATCGCGTATCATGTGACGTTCTAAGACCTCTATTGTAGGTGAGGTTGTTCTTCGTGGGTTATTTAAGGCTAATGTTACATGATATGCAAGTATTAAGGGTATCAAGATTGTTAAAACACAGGCAGAAGTATTCGGTGTTTCTAGGAACAAAAAATTAATCTCATGAATCATATTTTTTAAGCCAAAAAATTTTCTACGACAAAAACATTGGAAGATTTTTCCCCATGTATACACGAGATTAAACTAACACTTCAAAATCGCTCTTATAAAAGAAAGATAATTAAAATCATCACAAATCAAATTTAAAAATATAAATTAAAAATGTCTAATTCTGTAACGTAATTGAACGGCTCATAGAAAATTGAATAAATAAATAGATGAATGAATAAATTAGAAAAACGTAGAGAGTCTCCGAATGGTCAGGCCAAAGCACTTGTAATTAAAAATGACTTGAAAAAAAAAAAAAACCCGGGAGTTCGAAACCTTCAGCACAGGTGTGGAACTAACAGAAACGTATATGTTTCTGCCCCCGATACGACACGAAATGAGGGGTAACCCGTTTTTTAAGGGACAGAACTGAAGCAACCGGCGTAGAATAAAGTCGGACCTAAGTTTTATACCAAGAGAAGCCGTGACCTTTTAATAGAAAATAATAACCAGTCTTTCTCTCACTTATCTGTGTTGTTTTCCTATATCAACCTTAGCGTTCTTCGACATATGCCTGAGAGACCACGTGGCGTATCTTATCTTGTTAGCTACCTATACCAATACCAACGCTACAATTCTTAAAGTGTTGGGTATTTATGCAACAATCTTTCATCAATTCAAATTTAGTTTGGTTTCTTTGATTAATGGAATATGAACCTTGGTAGGTTATTTAGTCCCAAGGCTATCCGTTCTAAACAACAGTTTGGGTACTATTTAACCCATAGCTGCAGTGGGGATAAGACTATTCATACTTTTCTCCAAGGGTATTAGTCTGAAAGAGACTGTACTGGCTCAGCTGGAGTTCGAACACGCTTACTACGATGTCACAGCTCAAAACGTTAGCCACTGCACCATAAAGTCTCCCCTAAATTCAAGTTTGTATAAAGATGATTGACAAATTAAATATATTTTATTTCATCTAGATTGATTTGTTCGATTATGTACTGAAATGAATGAATGAATCTATCTATCAATCTATCTATCATAATATATAAGTTTTTGGTTGGTTTGAAGTTATACAATGGCATATGGTTTTTATGCCAAAAATGAGTAATGTGTAAATGTCTGATTTTAATCGTAAATATTTGTATCTTCAACATTCCATTGTTGTTAGCGAGTTCGAACTCCAGTCGCGCTATTTCGATCATTTTTAGGTTTATACCCGGGCGAAAGTTATAAAACTCCTTATCCCATCAATTATGCGTTAAATAGTACCACTACTGGTCTTCTATAATGGTGGCATTCAATTTCCCACGAAGGATTATGTGGCATTAAATATAGAAACCAGACCAAACCAAACCAACAATCCATTTCAATCATTTTTTAACCAACAGTAGATAATTCAGAACTTTATCATAAAGGATATTGATTTGGTAATTCAAACTATTTTAATTAATTTTGAATTAACTTTGATTTTAACTTTTCTTTTCGAATATAATAATATATGGTATCATATATTATATCAAGTATTCTAATATGACACTTATGATTTAAACACACAAATATTTTTAAAGTAATTATTACTATCTAATTATCAGTCTTTTACCCTCATATGGTTTCAAGTATTCTTACTAATATTAATAATTCATTAACAATTATATGGCTTACAGTAAATATTCGTATTTAAAAAAAAAATAATCATCATTTATTTGAACACAGTTATATGGTTTCAAGCATTCCTATTCAATATTAATAATTTTCAAAGAGTTTTATTTGAACCATTGATGGAACTGTAAGAGATACAATCTAGCCCGGATGTGGAGTAATGGCAATTGAAAGATTGTTCACTCTTACCAAAGCTTGAGAATTGGAGCTCCACCATCAGATGTAATTTCGTATAATACTGCAGTTAGGGTTTTTTACTTCTTTGCGGAGGTGGCACTCGACGTATTCTGGGCCCCTACGACAGGGTGGGATTATTATATAAAAAGCGTTGTCATTTTTGCTGTTAGGGTGACATAAATGAAAAATGGGGAAATTTTAAAATATACCATCATCAAATCACTCTGACAGCACGGAGTTCCGTGTCTCTCTCTCTCTCTCTGTCTCTGTCTGTCTCTGTCTCTGTCTCTGTCTGTCTCTCTCTCTCTCTCTCTACCGGACGAAGCAGTTTGTATTTGCCATAGCGCTAACACCCTTCCCACTATTCTCACTAAACCAATGAGTAAATAGAGCAGATTAGGCTCTCTAACCCTTGCATGACAACCAGTTAAGGAAAAGGAAAATTCGGGATTCAAATCTACTAAACCCAGTTAAAAAAGTGGACTCGCGTTGCATCCTGCTTTTCACGGGGAGGCTGGGTTTCTTCCAGGCAGCGGTCGCATCGATACTGCTATATGGATGCACTACATGGACTCTAACAAAACGGTTGGAGAAGAAGCTAGACGGCAATTACACAAGAATGCTGCGAGCAATCTTGAACAAGTCCTGGCGGCAACACCCCACAAGACACCAACTGTACGGCCACCTACCTCCTATCACGAAAACTATTCAAGTTAGACGAACCAGACATGCAGGACACTGCTGGAGAAGCAGGGACGAACTCATAAGTGATGTACTCTTATGGACCCCCACACATGGCCGTGCAAAAGCAGGACGACCAGCAGGAACATACATTCAGCAACTATGTGAGGATACAAGATGTTGTTCAGAAGACCTGCCTGAGGCGATTAACGATAGGGAAAAGTGGCGAGAGAGGATCAGGGATATCCGTGCCACCAGTACGACATGATGATGATGATATATATATATATATATATATATATATATATATATATATATATATATATATGTATGTAGGTATGTATGTATGTATAACCTTCATATAGTAACTTGTGTAAGAGAAGGATAGCACTAAATTCAAAACTAAGAGTACTCTGCTTAAAAAAAAAGACCTTGTGTTACATCTTCATCGTGGCTGAGGGGTTAGATAAACATATATTTTGTAACGTTTAAATTATCTCAAAACAATGATAATTTCAATATTATGAGCTGGTATAAAATCTACAAAAAGGACCCTTTTCTGATTAAAATCAGTAAAAATCGTACCGTTTTTGTTTTGGTTTTGTTTTTGTCTGTGTATATTTTCCATAACCGGCTCATTGGCCTAGTGGGTAGAATATTCACTAAAGACTTTTAAAATGGTACTTGATACCTCCTCAGCAATAAAAAGTAAGGATCAAGGGTAAAGTGGAGCAATCCAGGGAAAGGAGTGACGCCTTCCCCTACACCTCGGTGTTGTAGCTGCTGAAAAGGGAGCCTTCTGGTCGCCAACTTCATATTTTCCCATAATTTTCTATGAATACCGCTCGAACGTATATATAAAGTAGCCCAGAAGTTAAAGTAAATAGAAACCTTATTACACACTTTCCCTATGGTAGAAAATACAGAACATCCAACGAAACGTTGAATGAACTTAGACTATAACTGCCAACTGTACAAGGTATTCGACCATAATCACACAGCATTTCGCTCAAACATCGATTATAGGCGCACTCAGCTTAGTGAATTTAACCATAGTTGAACAAGACTGTGAAAGGGTTAAAAAATCACTATATTATCGCTCAAAATTACAAAGATTCAGTTTTGACGTCTTCAACTTTAAACCAATCAAATGGCCAGGAAGAGTAGAATATGTGAGGCCCTTCTATGGCATCGGAAGATTTATAACATCGGCTTGATCTTTATCGATTCTTAGCACCTGTCTATATTTGTTTTAGTCCAATATTTAACTTTTTCTGAGACGATTTCGATTCCGAAGTGTGCGCATGTGCAACAGTGCAATAGAATCGCACAGGGAATGTCGTTATCAACTGAAAACAATCGACGAACGTCTGCATACAGGTTCAGGGAGAGAGAAAAAATCCGTGTATCTTTCGCCAATTCGATACAAATCTATTGGAGATTTAGCCCTGCCTTCACCTATCTCTCCCTTTTTACTTTATATATATATATATATATATATGTGTGTGTGTGTCCGTTCATTTGTGTGTGTATTTAGACATCTTCGTTGAAGGAAGGTCAAACAGACATTTCCACCATTTTAATTATCATTCCCATGATAACCCAGTCTGTCCGCTCCAATACTTTTTATTGATGGTTTTATTCGGTTTTATTCTTCATCTTGTAATCCCATTTCCTATACTTCTTTGATTTGTATGTTGACCCAACTAACAAACCACGGATAGAAGTCATGTCAGCCATGAGAGGCTACTGTGTGAACAATCCAAAAATGGTCAATAAAATTTGATCTCGAGAGATTTTTTTTGCTAATACGTCGATTATTATTATTATTATTATTATTATTGTTGTTGTTACTTTTTGAGGGTTTTTCACACCAGCGTTAGCTGAGGGTCCTTCACTGGATTTTGAGAGACAACAGGTCTCCTCAGTTCTCCAGGACTTATCTTAGTATTTAGGCCGATCTTAATAATGCTGTAGTTTGGATGATCTCGGTACGCCCTCTGATTTACAACTCTTCCAGTCCCCTTTCCAATGATTTAGGGATCGTTCCAAGGGCACCAATTACAATTGGTATCGCCTTCAGCATCATGTTCTATATATTTCTTTTAGTTCTCTGGCAAGGTCCAAGTTCTTGTCTCTCTTTTCGTTCTCTTTGATTTTCATTCAGTGGTCCGCCTAGACTGCAAAGCCCACTACTAAACAGATTGACTATCACTAGGTCTGATTTCTGGCCAAGATTAGGTAATCTGTTTGTATCTCAAAATCCCAGAGAATTATAACAATTATTTTACTCCTTTGAGAGTTTTTCATACCAACATTAGCTGATAGTTTTCAACTGGAGTTTGAGTGACAGCAAGTCTCCTCAAGTCTCCAGGACTCTTCTTAGTATTCTGACTGATATAAAAAATGCTGTAGTTTGGATGGTCTCTACTCGAGCACTTATTTATAAGTCCTCCTGTCCATGTACCAATCCTTTGGTGACTGTACCGAGCGCGCCAATTACAATTTATATCATTGTCACTTTCACGTTCCATCGTTTTTTCAGTTCCCTAGCACGGTCTACGTACTTATCTCTCTTTTCGGCTTCTTTCAGTTTTACCCAAAGGTCAACAGGTACGCCAAAGTCTACTATTGGGCAGGTTCTCTTTTTTTGTTGACTATGACTTGGTTTAGTGGTCTTGTGGAGATTAGGTGATCCATTTTTATCTCAAAATCCCAAAGAACTTTGTATGTCTCATTTTCTCGGACGAGTTCTTGGTTGTGCCTATATCATGTTTTCTTATTGTAAATCGAAACTTCTTGCACAATTACCAGTGGATCGCCTTCTTCACCCAGTCGTGTCTGGTCTTATCCTTTCTTTGCGCTAATTTACTGCATTCGCTTATCATTATTATTAATAGTCCTTCTTCGAGTTTTTAATTCAGCGTTAGCCGATTGTTTCTCACTGGTATCTAAAGTATCCAGGGTTCTTCTCAGTATTCTGAACCGATCTCAACCATGCTGTGGTTTGGATGGTCTCCACTCGTCGTCTTATTTCCAAGTCCTCCTCTCCCTGTTCCAAACCGTTGGTGACTATCAAAAGCATCAATTACAATTGCTATAATCGTCACTGATATTCCACAGCTTTTTCAATTCCCAAGCAAGACCAAAGTACTAATCATTCTTTTAGCTTTCATTCAATTTTATACTCTGGTCAGTAGGAACAGCAAAGTCTTCTTCTTCTTCTTCTTCTTCTTCTTCTTCTTCTTCTTCTTCTTCTTCTTCTTTGCCCAGTGGGCTGGGATTGCGCCTCTACAGAGGGGTAAGACCCCTCCAATGAGTATCCTGGATATGATACTAAACAATCTAATGTTGAGTTTCCAGTGATGCTGGGGCTTTCGGGAATGCGGAGCACCCCTTCATTACCATTGCTCCCAGGTCCACTCTGACCCGGAATGGTAGCATCTGAAAGGGCCCTATTTATGGGTCAAATAGAACTAACGGCATAATCATGCTACTCTGAGTTATTTGACTAAACTGAATTTCTTGAAATAGAAATGTTTTTGGCAATTAAACCGTACTTACATTTAAACTGCGTGCTTATACTAAACTGAATTATTTGAAATGAACTGTTTTTTGACATTGAAACTGTACTTACACAAAACTTATTTGTTTAATATAGAACTGTTTTGACATTTAACTGTGTGTAAACAAAATCTGTACTTATACTAAACTGAATTAGCTGAATTAGAACTGCTTGACTAAACTGCATAGCTTGGAATAGAAATGTTTTTCCACAGTTAAACTGTACTTACATTTAAACTGCGTACTTATCCTAAACTGAATTTTTTGAAATAGAACTATTTTCATAAAAATGGATTTGGCGTTAAATAAACTACCAAGGTTAATATGCCCTGAAACCCAAACAACACACCAACCAACTAACCAACTAACCAACCAACCTTCTTCTTCTTCTTCTTCTTCTTCTTCTTCTTCTTCTTCTTCTTATTATTATTATTATTATTATTATTATTAGCTATAATTTCTGATATTTTACAATCCTTCTCCGGGTCTCTACTCTTGACCTAGGGTGGGGGAAGGTAGTGACTCTCTCTCTTCTATCTATCTATCTGACGCTTTTAAGTGATATGTTTTTGTCACATTGATGATACTCTCCTAAGGAGATGAGCTCTACTGCAAAATGCAATGTTTTGTCTTTCAGAAGCACCGGATCTGTTCCAATAGATGCTCCTTTGAGTTCTGTTTTTGGTTCTGGTTGGTGTTTATACCATTTTTCTGATTTCAGTATTCAATAGGGTTTACAGATTTTCCCAAGAATATAAAGTTCGATTTTATCGCCTTTCTTTATATTCTATCGGTGTTTGGATTGGGTGTTAGCTGAACCCATGGATATTCAACTATTTATTGTATTTTAACAATAGTACACAATATAAAATATAAGAGAGCGTGCAAAAGAGATCTCGCCCCACCCCCGAGAAAGAAACGAGCAAGCTTTTTATTTAGATATTTCTAAAATTTTCATTTATATGCGTATAGATCGTTTAGAAATTTGAGCAATAGTGTGAAGCGTATGTTGAATTGCAGAATGTCGATATCGATGCAATAGAATGCACTTTATTTTCTGGCATATAATACGCACACTTAAATTAATGAAACAAAAATGCAAATATTCCACATATTCCAGACAGCTTGTATTATGACAAGCAGACCAGCAATTGAAGATCGAAATTAGACACTATGGCTCTTGGATCAGTTGCAATGAGTATTAATTCTATAAATACTTTTGTAGATAATGCTTCTGATACAATGAAAAATACCGTATCTTTCTTGACTCTAGGTCAATTCTTTCTTGGTTAGATCGACAACTTTTCTGCATCTCCTTATATATATCCACTCTACCGGCTGGGACAGTTGAATACACTGACTGTAGATCTGAAAAGGGAAGAGAAACCCCCTATCGACCCACAAATGTCCAGATATGACGGTAAACTGTATCTGATGGTGATGCTCTGGTCCTGGAGTTTTGGAGAATGTAGAGTACTACTTTATAGCCATTAGTCCCAGGTCCACTCTGCTCTGGAGTGGTAATACGGGTTCGGGTCCTACCTATGGGTCAAATAGAATTGTTCAATCATTTAGTAAGGGTTATTATTATTAGTTGAAATCAGTGCAAATCATTTATATCATATAGGTATACTTGATAAATAGAATTACTAATGGTAAGTAGCAATACTTCAAACTATTCATCTTTGTGCAAACAAATGATTAATGGTAAATAAAATTATTAGAACTAGATAGGAATACTTGAAACCGTTAAACTGTGTGTAAACAAATGAGCTATAACAACTTATCTAAAAATGAAGTAACAAACAAACTATATATGTAAATACGAAGTTCCTTCAATAAGTTTCCAGACTTTTTTGTACAGCCATTTAAAATTGTTATAGACTCTTGAAAATTCAGTATGTTATTGCTATACATCTTATGAGATGACTGACCAATTTTAATGATTTCAGATTCAAATGAACAGCTACAGCAGCAATTGAAATACACCATACTAAAGCATTATTGTCACAGCTGGTGAATTTCAAAAATGCAATCTGGACGTGAGGACACTTTAGAAGAACGATATGCAATAAAATTCTGTTTTAAACTTGGAAAAATGGCACAGAAACGTATGGAATGCTTCAGACTGCTTTTTGACCATCTTGCATGAATTGAGCATCAGTTTTTGAGTAGCATAAGAGATTCAAGGAAGGCAGGGAGGGACGATGAGAGGTGTGGGAGGAGTTAGGGAGTGAATACACCAGAGTTGACTGGCCAAATAAAGAATTTCCTGGATAAGGACCGTCGTGTATTTATAACGACAATAAGTGCACATTTTTATGTCAGTGTGGGAACTGTACACACAATCATTCACGAGGAACTGAAGATGCGGAAGATTTGCGCGAAGTTTGTCCCAAGGGTGCTCAGAGAAGATCAGAAAGACGTTGTCATGACAGCAGGGAGATGGTCGAGCTGATCAATTCAGATCCAGTACTTCTTGAGGATCTACTGCAATGACCCAGAGACCAAGAGACAGAGTTCCCAGTAGAAGCATGCTGGCTCTCCCATACCCAAGGAGGCCAGACAGAGCAAATCCACACACAAACATTTGATGATCCCTTTTTTTGACAGCACTGGCATGATCTACATGCACTGGGTTCCCACTGGAAAGAGAATCAATAAAGAATACTATGTTGAGGTTTTAAGGGAGTTCAGGAAGAGATTCCGTCGGAAGAGGCCAGCACTCTTCAAATCGGGTCAGTGGTATTTCCACTAGGACAATGCACCAGTCCACAACTCCATCCTTGGCACAGACAATTTGACCAAGATGGGCACCAAGACAGTTCCTCACCCTCCCTATAGTCCAGACCTTGCTCCCTGTGACTTTTGGTTATTCCCTAAGCTCAAGGAAAAACTTAGAGGCTGTCGTTATGAGACAATTGAGGAGATGAAAGAGGCTGTGACAAAGGACATTGACACGCTCACACAAGAGGGCTTCCATGGGGCCTTGCAGAAGTTGATGGAACGGTACAACAAGTGCATTGCAGCCGGAGGAGATTACTTCGAAGGGGACTAGAGTTTCATGTGTGTACTATCAATAAAAGTGCTTATACGAAAAAAGTCTGGAAACTTATTTAATGTGCCTTGTATATATATATATATATATATATAAAAGGATTTAGCATTAAATAACCCACGAGAATTGTTATGTCATAAACACCAACCAACCAACCATCTATTATAGTATAAATATAACACTCCAAGATAATTGAAAAAAAAGCTGATAATTTGAAGCAGTGATTTTCAACGAGGACCCTTAGGCTAACAAATGGACCTGAGAAATGTTTTAAATGGTCCTGAAGTTCTCACAAAGAAGCGTAATTTATTGCAGACTGAAAAGAGAGGAAACTTACGCCTGAAGCTGAACCAAGGGTTGAAACTTGACAAGCTGATCGATAAACACCAGGAGCAGTGTAGTCATTAGTCAGGATTTATATTTTCTACTACATTTTTGTAAATAAAAATGTATTTCCTATTACACAGAATTTCTATCTATGCTTTCGAGGGCCAGGATTTTCTTGACACCAAAAATGGGACCACAAGGAAAAAATGTTGATAAACCCTGATCTAAACCACTGATATATAATACTTTACCGATTTCAAACTTCATGAGATTAAATTCGTTAATGTAATTCACCTTTTACTGTCTTGGCGTTCTCTCAAGTTAGATTGCATCACTTTCATTTAGCATTAAATATATCTGAAATATTTTCTTTGACAAAACATTATCTATGGAAGTAAATATTTACTTACTCGAATGCCAACCGAGACACTTACTCTTTTAAGAAGCATGCTTAGCGTAACGATTATCCTTGTAGGAATTGGATTCGGCTGTCTGAGTTCAAATCCTGGCCGAGGCTATTTACTTCGATTCTAATATTCTTGGGAAAGGCATAAATCTATTTCTTCTTCCCCACCCGGCTATGAGTAAATTGTAGGGTAGGCAACTAGTTTAATTGAAGGAGAAATATGAACTCAAATCAGCTTTGAAAAAAATTGTATTTTTCTATTTCTCCTTATTCTTGTTCTTGTCCAATTGTGATAACCCCTGCTGGCCGGGCCCCACTATATCAGCTTCTTTAAACCAAACTACTCATGGCCAGTGATTCGTCTAGTGGTTTCCGACCAGGGGTATCACATATTTCTTTACAGATACGCAAAGCACAACCGAGAAGGTGGAAGAAAAAGAACAAACGAACAAACACGGACTTGGGTCAGCTCCAAGCAAGAGAAAGGGAGTTTATGACACTTTTGTGCAGCTCTCCATGCATTTGTAGACTATCGCGGGCGTGTATTTTGCGCGAAACTTCAACAAAAGCCACTAACAATGTTAACATCTCGCATTGTTTAACCCAGCCTCTATAGGTCAACAGGTCTTAGTAGTTGCTTTTCTGACTTTTGTTGACTCTCTTCTTTGCCCTGCTTCCTTCTTCTCCTGCCTCCTTCTGCTGACTGTCTCTTTCTCTGGACAGCTATCTCAAACCAACTGTTGTCTTCAGCCCTCAGTTGTTAACTGCCCTCTCTGTCTTCTCTGGGACCTTCCTTCCCTCTTCCACTTTCGGCCTCACGCGAGATCTCGCCCTCAGTCTTTTGTATGGGTTTCGCGCCAAAACAGAAAAAGAGATCATCTGAGTGGCGCCAACACAAACTGAAACGAATTGTTACGCATCGTGTCACACCAATGATCACAGTCTAAAGAAAATTCAAAGGCACCTGACTTTTAAAAAAAAATAAACATTAAATGGATTTATATGTATCTATCAACCCCTTTCCACGAGCAAGATTTGATGCAAGGTCAGTTTTTAAAAGTGGAATTTAACAAATTGGAATTCAGAAATTTTTTCTCCAAGGTAGATTTCGACATCAGGTATAAAAAGTTCTGTCATTCCTACTATTTACCCATAGCAGATTAGATTCATACTTTTCATACTTATGGGAAATACAAACAGCCAAATCAAGGATTTGAACTCGGGCCTCAAATTCAATTTTCTTCGACTATAACCGTAATACCATGAGCGCCTCATTTTAATTCTGTGAAATGAGGAATTAGTATTTTCATTCTTCATATGTTTCAGATTATAAATCTTTTCTTAGATGTCTCACTCACGCGATTTGACTGCGTCCTTCTGCACTTCTTCAAGCCAGTTGTTAGTAAAAGTAAGTAAAGTTGGCAACCGTAGTCGAGGGCTACCTGAGAGCTCCTTTTTCAATAGCTATTACACCGAGGTGTAGTGGAGGACGCTACTTCTTTCCCTGGATTGCTCCACTTTACCCTTGAAACGTACCAAATAATGCTGAGTGTTAAGCAAGGAGGTATCAAGTACCATTTTTTAGTATGACTCGACCTGAGATTGAACCCCAGTCTCCTGGGCCCTTGGCGAACACTCTACCACAAGGCTAATGGGCCGGCACCAGTTGTACTTGGCTTAAAAATTGATTGATTGATAGATTGGTTTTAATGGCATATAAAACAATCTTCTTGTTCTTTTTTTTGACACATCATTCAATAGAAAACGAATAATTTTAAAAATATAGAAGACTTATAGATGGGACACTGACGGGTAATACCGCTCCGTGTCAGAGTGGACATGGGAGTAATAGCCATGAAGGCGTCATCCACAATCCTTAGATTTCCAAAACTTGAGCCTCGTTATCGTTTGTAGTTCAGTGTCATATTCAGGATACCTCTTTTAAATTTTTTTTACCCCTCTTCAGGGAATACAGACATATCATTCTAATTAGAATTGACCTTGTGTCGTATCCTGTTCGTGGTAGTGAGCTTTAGTAACTATATACATATATCCTCATTTATAACGTGAAATATCAAATATGAGAAAAGTCATGCCGAGGATAATAACACATTATAATCGAGCGTAAGAAAGGTACTAACATTTCGCTATATTGTGGTAACAAACCAACTGCAGGTAATTCAGAACTTTATCATATTGATTTGATAATTCAAACTATTTTGATTAATTCTAAATTAACTTTATTGTTAGCCTTGAAGTTAAAGTAGAATTTCACAAAACTACATCAAATGTTAGAACGGATTTAAACAAACACATAGCCATAACATCAATGCAACAATCTGACTGTCAGTTCAACAAATGGAAAGGAAAAATTGATATTTATATACAGGATGTATTTTTTCGTCAAAGCAATAAAAGTAAGTAAGAGAAATATGAAAGAAAGATCAACAGCGCGTTAGCCTTTTGGCTTCAGCTTTGGTATTAGAGTAACATGGCCATCCATGAATATGTGAAATGTACATAGAATGTTCATAACATATATACATAGAACATAGGAATCCCGAAACACGAAAAACACGTAACGATCTCTTAGTTCAGGTACGAAACCTTTTATTACCTTTGAGTGAAAGGTTTCGACATAAGGAAGAGAGATACACAATCTTTCTATGATGGCTTTTCCATCTGCCCCCTCCCCCATCGTGTGCGGCGCCCGTAGCGCACAAATTCGTATGGACTCTGCGAGCCCCGAAAGTCGACCCATCTTGTTCGGAGTCTAGTTCTCAACTCAACTAACTGACTTTTTAAAATCTCCCAAAATCCTCCGCGCGCTTCCGGTGCATGACGTCATTCACATCCCCCTATGTGGGATTTTTATTCTGACATCTCTGAATGACACGTCTGCCCCCCGCGCGCGCATGAACACCTGCGTTCATGTTGCACCTAGCTAACCCATGCACTGAGCCGAAAGGTTCTCAGCCTAACTAAACCCAAAGGCATAAAACGAAATCCCTCGGCCATTATATTACATTAGTATTTTAGAATTTGCAAAGATATTTTATTGATTTCTTAAAAGATATAAATAACTATGATTCGAGGATAGAGTTTTAAGTCATTTGATTAGCTTAGCTTAGTTTGGTTTAAGGCCAGAAATATGGATCAACAAGTAAGACATGAACTTATAAGTAATTGTCTACAAATCTATCATGCTAACAATTATATCACGGGGAACTGTTTCTTTCTTTTTTAAAAATTTGTTTAACGGCATATCAACTCCTTATGGGTTAGTTAATGATGAAATTTAAATCCACCAGGTTGGCAAGGCTTAGAATACACCGATTATACTCTTAAGAGGGGTCTGATGATGATGCTCCCCTTCTGGAATTCTAGGGAGTGTGGAATACCCTTTCATTACCATTACTTCCAGGTTCACTCGGACCCGTAGTGTTACTAGCTGTTTGAATTCAATCTATGGGTACGGTAGATCGAATCTGATATGACCATGTGCTAAAAAATAAAAGAAACTCTTAAGGAAAGACAACACAAAAATGTTAATATAAAAACACAATGAACGTGATTCCTTAACCTCTAAGCACAGAACAGCATAGAAAAGTTGACACCCCATTAAGCTCGATAAATCAATCAATTTTTTTTTTTTCAAATATGTAATTGTAATAATATTTCACTACTATTGTTTCTTTAAATTATCATATTTTTGTCGATAATACTCATTTGTTTGCACACAGTAATATGATTTCTTAAATTCCTATCCAAGACAAATAGTTTTAAACAGATCTATTTTATTTATAGATGGGACCCTAACAGGTATTATAACTCCAGGTCAGTGTAAACCTGGGTGCAATAGCAATGAAGAAGTACTCCACACTCCCCAGAGCTCCATAAGTGGAGCCTCACCACCGGATGCAGTTTAGTGTCATGCCTCGGACTCCCTCTTTTTGCGGGGGGGCTTTCCCATTTTCAGAAGAGGAAGTTAGCGTATTCTAAGCCTCACCAATAAGGCAAAAAGAGTAGCTTTAACTTGACACAAAGACACAACCATGAGCCACCTAGTGAAGATCGAACTCACTACTTTGTTGTAAATTGATCTTTAGGGCGAGTTGCAAATCATTACACTTCGAAGTGGTGCTCTCAACAAAATCTTAGCGTAGCTTAGTCTTGACACAAGGCCGCAAGTATAGAGCATTCAAAGAGGATCGATTCAATAATACTAACATTTCTGATTTAGCTAAAAGGAGTACATTGTAGCACTAACGGTATAAGGAATACTCGTACTATTTGAACGTTAATCATCGGTTTTTTTATTAAATATGCTTTTAATTTTCTTTGTTTTTTCTAGCCAATATTTTTTCTTTATTTTTCGTTTGTTTATTTTTGTGATAGATGTTTACCGATTATTTCATTATTCCATTGATAGACAGGGTTTTCTTTCCCTCTTTTTTTTAGTCTTTAATCCCTTCCTCCATTCATACATTATTTATTCTTGTGAGCTTTCTGATAAGATCAGCATTGCTGATTGGTTGCAGAATCATATCAGGGGAAAATACCTTTTCCAAGTAGCAAAAAATAATACCCCATTCACAAAGTCCATTACTTAAACTGTCTTTCAATCAATCTATCCTTTCATCCATCCGTTTTCATTTAACCATATCTGGTTGCATCTCTTTCAATTGCCTTTTGTTTGTTTGTTTTGTTAGTCTTTTCTTCTACTGAATCACACAAGACCGATTTCGAAACGTGAAACAGAGAAAAGAAGGTTGATTGATTTTTACAGCATCTTAATCCGTCAAGGGTTACTTTAGGCCTCGGGGTTAGAGAATTGCCGCCATTGCTCCTTCATATTTACATTTTTTGTGTAGCTGTTTCTTAAGAGTGCTTTGTACTGTTATATTAATGCAAGTACGTTTATCAAACACAAAAAAAAGTTGCACACAGTTGTATGGTTTCAACTATCCGTATCTAATATTCATGATTATATGGTTTCAAATAATGATTTCAATTTGATAAAAGCAGTTTCTTTGTACGCAGTCATATGGTTTTAAGTAAATGATGATAATCCTAAGCAAACAATCATAGTTTCAAGAAATTATTCTAAATCCAAATAATAATTCGAGTAATCATCATCATTATCATCATTATGTCGCACTGGTAGCACGGATATCCCTGACCCTCTCTCGCCACTCCTCCCTATCATTCATCGCCCTAGGCAGGTCTTCAGGACAACATCCCGTATCCTCACATAGTTATTGAATGTATGTTCGTGCTGGTCGTCCTGCTTTTGCACGGCCATGTGTGGGGGTCCATAAGAGTACATCACTTATGAGTTCGTCCCTGCTTCTCCAGCAGTGTCCTGCATGTCTGGTTCGTCTAACTTGAATAGTTTTCGTGATAGGAGGTAGGTGGCCGTACAGTTGGTGTCTTGTGGGGTATTGCTGCCAGGACTTGTTCAAGATTGCTCGCAGCATTCTTGTGTAATTGCCGTCTAGCTTCTTCTCCAGCCGTTTTGTTAGAGTCCATGTAGTGCATCCATATAGCAGTATCGATGCGACCGCTGCCTGGAAGAAACCCAGCCTCCCCGTGAAAAGCGAACCACAGAGTTAAAATCAGAGAAAGTGAAAAGAAACACATAATAACTTGGACCTTGCCAGAGAAATAAGAAAGCTGAGAAACATGAAGGAGTCGGTGATACCAAATGTTATTGGGGTGTTTGGAACAGTCCTCAAAAGGTCGGAAAAGAAACTGTAAGAATAGGAAATCAGAGGACGAATCTAGATATAGGCCAGAATACTGAGAAGAGTCCTGAGGACCCGAGGAGACCGGCTGTCATTCAAAATCAAGTGAAAATTTATTAGCTAATGCTGATGTGAAAATCTAAGGAATGGTAATGATAATCTGTCACAAGTTTCAAGATTATAGCTTCAAGTAACTATTCTTAATTTAATAATTTATACATAATTATTTAATTTAAAAGAGTCTAGTGGGTAGAGTGTTCGCCAATGGTCCGGGAGACATGAGTTCAATTCCAGGTCGCGTTATACCAAAGACTTTAAAAATAGTACTTGATGCTTCCTTGCTTAACGTTCAGCAATATAAAGTACGTATCAAGGGTAAAGTGGAGCAATCCAGGGAAAGGAGTAATGCCCCCTCCTACACCTCGATGTAGTAGCTATTGAAAAGGGAGCCTTCTGGTCGCCTTTGACTACGGTCGCCAACTTATTCCTATTTTAATGATTATTTACTTGCGGTCAGTTTCATTGTTTCAAGTATTCTATTTAGATAATGATTGTTTGCATATATAATAATAATAATATTATCTAAGTAAGTAAGTAAGTAAGTAAGTAAGTAATAATAATAATAATAATAATATGGGACTTTGACATACAGACGGATCACCTAATTTCGGCCAGAAGACCAGACCTTATCATAATCAACAAAAAAAGAGAATTTGCAAAATTGTGGACTTCGCTATCCCGACTGACCACAGAATAAAACTGAAAGAATATGAAAAGAAGGCTAAGTACCTCGACCTTGCTAGGGAATTGAAAAAACTATGGAACATGGATGTGACAATTATACCAATTATGATTGGTGCTTTCGTTACAGTAACTAAAGGATTATTAAAGGGACTGGGGGACTTGGAAGTTGGAGGACGAGTGGAGACCATCCAAACTACAGCATTATTGAGAACGGCCAGAATACTGAGAAGAGTCCTGGAGACTTAAGGAGACTTGCTGTCACTCAAGTGAGAGACCATCAGTTAAAACTGACTTGAAAAACTCTAATGAGTAAATAATGATAAATAGATCCATTAATCCCAGCCAGAAGACCAGACCTAGTGTTTATTGACAAGAAAAAGAATTCGCTATCTAATGGGTTTTTCCATTCAAGCAGAGCAGAGAGTGAAAATAAGAGAATGCGAAAAGATAAAGAAATAGCCTGACCTTACTAGAGAACTAAAAAAGCCGTGGAACATGATTGTGACGGTGATACCAACAGTAGTCTGTGCACTTGGAACAGTTTCCGAAGCTTTGGAAAAGCGAGTGGAAGAATAGGAAATTAGAAGAAAAATCGAAACCATTCAGACCACAGCATTGTTAAAATTGTATTGACATTTCAAGCGACAAACATGCGAAATCTCACACGAAAAAACTTGGACATGACTGAGAAAGGGAAGCCTTTACAGAGAAACTGAATCTCTGCTGATAGCAGCATAGCACAACGTTATAAAGACTATGCCAAAGAAAAAATAGACAAGACACAAGAAAATAACGGATGTAGATAATGTGGTTTATAGAGATGGAATTATTACTTACATAATAAGCGAATGGAGTAAGTTAGTACAAAGAGAGTATAAGATTAGACGCAACTGCGTGGGCAAGGTGATCCTTTGGGAATTGTGCCTGATGTTTAGATTTCACAATACGAACAAATGGTATATGCACAACCCAGAATCCATCCAAGAAAATGAGACACACAAACTTCTCTGGGATTTCGAGATACAAACGGATCATCTAATCTAAGCCAGACGACCAGACCTCGTGATAATCAACAAAAAAGTGAACATCCTGAATTGTAGACTTTGCCGTTCTTGCTGACTACAAGGTAAAACTAAAAGAAAACGAAAAGAGATAAGAACGTCGAACTTGTTACAGGACTGAAAAAACTATGGAATATGAAAGTGATACTAATTTTAATTGGTACGCTTGGTATAGGTTTGGTTCGGTTTCTTTGTTTAATGGCATATCAATCTTTGTAGGTTATTTAATGCCAAAGCGATTCTCCTAGAAGAACAGTAGTTGTACTATTTAACCCATACCTTTCCAAAGGGTATTTGCCCGAAAGTGAACATGATAGCGCGACGGGAGTACGAACTCGCTTACTACGATTTCGCAGTCCATTGCTTTAACCATTACACCACGATGACATCCTCCCTGCTCTGTATAGTCCCCAAAGGATGGATAAAGGGACTGAAGAGCTTGGAAATAAAAGGACAAGTGAAGACTATCCAAACTACAGCATGATTAAGATCGAACCGAATACTGAGAAGAATCTTAGAGACTTGAGAAGACTTGCAGTAACTCAAACTCCAGTGGGAATCCATCAGTTTATGCCAGTGAGAAAAACGTTTGAAATAGTTAAATAGTAATAATAAGATTTTTAAAACGATTGTAGTTTCAAGTAATTAATTTAATACAATTTGTACATAGTGATATGGGTTCAAGCACGGAGCGTTCGTGGTGTAATGATTACTGTCGTAGGAAATGAGCACAACGTCGCGAGTTCAAACCCTCGACAAGGCATTTTATATAGCCCTAATGCTTTTCGGAAAATGAGGAATCCAATTATATTCCTTCCTGCTTTATGTTAATTGTTCAGCAACCGGTCTAGGAGAAGGAAATTTCTGAATTCAAAACACTTAAACTCCGCTTAAAATGACCTTATGTCGTATTCTACCCGTGTGGAAGGGGTAGGATATATATATAGTCATCCACAGACAGTTTCGTTCTATCAGAACTCTTCAGTGTGGCTAGAGACGCAGGACGCTCGAAGCCGAGATCGAAACCCGTCCAACTTTACGCTAGACTGTGTTTCAGACCACTCGTCCGCCTAGCGGACCACGTTAGCAAAGGGAATTTTAAGGTATTTTCATTTTTAGAATCAGCAGCAGCAGCCTTTGTTTACATTTTTTTTAATACCCTATCGGCTACCAGAGTGCTCAATTCTTTCGAAGAGCTTTGCATTACGCTAGCGGCGGCCGGCAATTCCTTCGCCAGAGAGCTCAACCCCCATGGGAGAGCATATATATATATATGTGTGTGTGTGTGTGTGTGTGTGTGTGTGTGTGTGTGTGTGTGTGTGTGTGTGTGTGTGAATTCCTGCAATCCTAAGTAACACCAATACTATTTCAAAAAGACTTTTTGACACATAAGCACACTAACAGACGCATACTCACACTAATGTACTAACAAGCACTCACAAATACGAACATAATTTTCGATGGGGCCTGATGTGTTAATAAATTTCCTTTATACAATATTATAATAAATAGAAAGAAATTATTGACACATTCAAGATTCTTAGATATCATTTTTATCATGTCATCCAAAAATCTATTCGTTTAAATCGTATTAGAAGTTGGGATATCCGAAAGTATTCATTCATAGACTAAAGATTAAAAGTTCTTGGGCATGATTCTATCATACAAAGCAACGGGGCTTAGAATACGCTGACTCTAATCCTCTAAAGTCAAGACCCCTCCTCCGGATAAAAGAGTGTACTCTGTATAACATTAAACTGAAGTTCATGCTGAGGATCTACATCTGAAGGTTTAGGGAGTGTAGAATACTCCTCCATTGTCAATTTTCCCAGATCCCCTCAGATCAGGAATGGTAATGCCTATTAGGGTCAGATCTATAAGTCGAATAAATCTATTTGAAAATTATTGATATCAGATAAGAATATTAGAAAGCTCTTAGCTACGTGAAAACAAATTATTGTTATTAAATATGAATAATTACTTTAAAACATATAATTCTGAGATAGATAGATAGATAGATAGATAGATAGATAGATAGACGTAATTGTGTGTGCAAAAAATCTGATATTAAAGTATGAAACTGAAACATTTACTCGTGTGATGTACAGACAGTCATGTGACATTCATAAGTTACGCTTGAAATTATATAATTGTGTACAAAGAACTAATTATTATCAAATATAAATTGTCACTTGAAACCATATAATTATATTAGTTGTAACAATAATATGTGAATACTTAAAACCATACAACAATGAGTAAATTATCTATATTAGATAGGAATACTTGTCATATAACAAATAAAAAGCGTAATGAAACTGAGAAGACATAGTTATTACAATCAAAGGAATATAATTTCAGCATTAAATAACCCATACAGAGTTGATCTGCCAACAAAAAACCACATAAAGAAATTAACAGTGAATTTTTTAAAAGAGTGACACCTTTCATCTCTGTTACTCCGCCATTTTGTGACTGCTGTCATCTTTGTTGTGTCGTAATCCACGCATGCGTTAAATAGTTATGGCTGTTAAAAAAACCATTGCATCGTGTTTGTTGTTGCTGTTATGATAACTATTGCTTACTTCCTGTTTCCTTCTCTTTGCAACTTTCTGACTTTTAATTTCAGTCAATTTAAGACTCTCTATTCATTAATTTTCGGGTATCTGTTGTAGTTTAATCGAACAAAGGTCCCCAGGAGTGGAGCATTTAGTAAGGGACGAATTTATTGAATAATGAAATTGTCTGCGAGGTATCGGTGTATAGCAAGAATTTAATGATAACTAATTTTGCAGGAAGAAAACGAATTATTTCATTAATAGAAAAGTGATTTCGCAATAACTTAGGAAAGGAGATATGACGCAAAAAATTTTAAAGTAGAATCTGATTAATAAAATAAAAAAGTGAGAAAACAAATGCAGGAAACAAATAAGGCAAATTATAGGTTTTGTAGTGAAAGTTTTCGAAACTGTTTGGAATTTAGGTCCCGATTGAGGCCAAAACATGCATGAGATACAATAAGATTGTCTAGCGTCTTCCTGGAAAGGAACTGTTCAGTCGGCCAGGGCTGAAGAATACACCGTCTGCTTCTCTGCAGAGGGGTGAGACCCCACCCCAACGAGTATCCTGAATATGACACAAAACAATCTGATAGTAAGGCACCAGTAATGCTGGAGCTTTGGGGAATGTGGAGTACTCCTTCATTGCCATCGCTCCCAGATCGACTATGGCCTGGAGTTGTAGCACCAGTAAGGTCCTATCTATGGTTTAAATAGAACTAAACTGTGTACTTATGCTAAACTGAAATTGTTTGAAATATAACTGTTTTGACATTTAACAATGAGTAAACAAAAAACAAACTTACACTAAACTGAAATGTTAGATATAGAACTGTTCATGTACCATAAACCCAAACCAAATCCAAACCCTGAAAGGGAAATTACGAGAGAGATCAATATCGATCGAAGTACACCTTGGCCTTATACCTTTTTTCATCGAATGATGAATCAATATCCCTATCATTTGAACATTACAGATTTTACAAGTACACAAATATACTGAGAAATATTTTAGCATTAAAATTCGTCAGAGTTAGTTTTATTCCTTTTTAAATTCATCATTCCAAGTTTCTCAGTGAGAAAATTTTGAAAAGTTATTGCTGTTACACATATATGGATTCACACACGCAGATACTCACATACACGCAAAGTACACACACACACACGCACGCGCGCGCATACGCACACACACACACACACACACACACACACTCACACACACACACACACACATATATATATATATATATAACTAAGCAAACCTTAGGAAATAACTTCATGCAGAGGTCATTATCAGAAGTTTTGTATAGTCGGAGTGAAAGTCCTGAAATATGAAGTACCCAGTGAGACTCGAACTCAAAAGTAATGGTATGCTAATTTAGCTTGCTGACTATTACACCACGTGATATGCTTAAAATACTTATTTACTCAGCTAAGCTTAGTTGTGGCACAAGGCTAAAAGTATAGAGCATCCAGTGAGAAACGAACTCATTAATAATAGTCTGCTATAATAGCTCAGTGACAATTAATCCACGTGATGAGTGTATTACCTAACAGAAAAGGATGGGAATACATCAGTTCGGAGACATCCAGTGAAAATCAATTTTAATATATAAAATCAATTTTATAGGATATCTTTTAATACTGTGCTTATCATATTTACCAACCCCTCCGCTCAGGCAGGATATGACACAAGGTCAATTTGTAAGCGGAGTTTAACAGGTTTGAATTCAGAGTTTTCCTTCTCCTAGACTAGCTGCCTCACCAAGGCTGAAGAACCCAGTCTGTCCTACTATTTACCCATAGCTAGAGGGAGAATAATTGGATTCATACCTTTCCCAATGGTATTAGTGCTATGTGAAATTAAATCAGTCTCGTCCAGGATTTGAACTGGAGTCGCCGTGTCCATTTCCTACGACGGTGACCATTACACCACGGGCACCTCCTAATACTGTGCTTATGCCTGTCAAAATCAAATTTCATAAATTATAAAGGATTACTTGTTCAATTGGGTGTCCAATTGTAGTTTTCTTTGATTTGACAAAGTTTTTTTTAGAGGAGTTATATATATATATATATGTCTCGGCAATAAATAAGTGCACGCCTAACTTTCGTTTTCATAAAAGTTAATTCCCTCCAAAATCAAAGATAGTATATTATCTATTTTATTATTTCTACCGGAGTATTATACAGTGAAACCGGATATTATTAGATATTATTTATAACTAAACGCTACTGCATTCAAAGTGTGTAATACAAAAAAAAAGAAACAAAAACAAAAAGCAAAAACGCAACAGTAAAACAAGAGGATTATTTTAATTTTCTTTACATCTTTTAATGCTTTAGAGTTGGTAAAAAAATAATATTTGTTTAGATTTCATAAAAATGAAGAAATTATGGCACACACACACACACACACACACGAATATATATGGTAAGTATAAGGTAACCTGGAATCACAGTTGCCCGTCTGACAAATAAATTAGTTATCCTTCCCGATAAAATTGTCCACATGCATCCTCATATGACTTGTCTAACCTATTGTAGCCACATATATTTTGTCACAAAACTGACCAGACTTATATATATATATATATATATATATATATATATATATATATATATATATACGTGGTGCATTCAGTAAGTTTCCAGACTTGTTTATAAAGGCATTTATAATTGATGTAAACTCAGTATCTTATTGCTATACATCTTATGAGATGACTAACCAATTTTTATGATTGCTGCCGAAGCTGTTCAAGCTACAGCAGCAATTGGAAGCCTGGTTGTAACAGCTGGTGAATTTCAAAAATGCAATCTGAACGTCAGGACACTTTAGAAGAACGATATGCAATAAACTTGAAAAAAAATGCCACAGAAACGTATGGAATGCTTCAGACTGCTTTTGGAGCATCTTGCATGAATCAAGCATCAGTTTTTGAGTGGCATGAGAGATTCAAGGAAGGCAGGGAGTCTGTGAGGGATGATGAGAGGTGTGGGAGGAGTAAGGAAGTCAATACACCAGAGTCGGTTGGCCAAAGGGTTAGGGTTAGGGTTACTATGTTGAGGTTTTAAGGGAGTTCAGCGAGAGATTCCTTGGGAAGAGGCCAGCACTCTTCAAATCGGCTCAGTGGCATTTCCACCAGGACAATGCACCAGTCCACAACTCCATACTTGTTACAGAGTATTTGATCAAGATAGACTTCAAGAGAGTTCCTCAGCCTCCCTATAGTCCAGACCTTGCTCCCAGGGACTTTTGGTTATTTCCAAAGCTCAGAGGCTGACGTTATGAGACAATTGAGGATATGAAAGAGGCCGTGACGAAAGTCATTGACACGCTCACACAAGAAGACTTCCATGGGGCCTTCCAGAAGTTGTTGGAACGGCACAACAAGTGCATTGCAGCTGGAGGAGATTACTTCGAAGGGGACTAGTGTTTCATGTGTGTTCTATCAATAAAAGTGCTCATACGAAAAACGTCTGGAATCCTATTTAATGATTGTTGTATATATATATATATATAGTTTTCGAACACCCCTATATATATAGGGGTGTACGAAAATCACATTTTTATTTCAGCCGTTGTCGTCGATGGCTTTTTCCAGAAATGTTATGTTTTCTAAATGTGATGTCATTTTCAAAAGGTAATAATTCATTGTTATTTTTAAGTATGTTGAGCATCTTGACTTTAAATATGTCATCATGCATAAGTTTGTGGTTTTCTTTGTATTTTGTGGTTTAAATATTGACTGTGGGAAATCAAATATTTACTGCGTGTAAATTACAAAAAAAAAACGTGCGCCTACACACGCGCACGCCACACACACACACAAAGGTATGTATGTATGTACAAGTGGTTAGTCCAATGCTCATAGAAGCGAAAAACTGACCGTTATAAAGCGCGATTGACTCAACATCTACGCCATTTTTGCTTAGATGTATACGCTCTATTACAATTATTGAACACTGTTTATTCATAAATATAGCAAACTATAATATTAATATATGTATATATATATATAGGTAGAGGGAGAGAGAGAAAAAAAAACAGACAGGGATACAGTCAGATGGTGAGAGATAGAGAAAGAAATAAGAACAAAGAAAATGAGAAATTGCTAAAAATGGCGATTGAATAAGGAAAGCGCAATGGTTTTGTATGTTTGCCACGAGCTAACATTCGTTTAACAATGTGTTTAGTCGGCCGACACGAAAGAGGAAGAAAAAATTGATCAAAGGAAGAAAAATTAAAAGCTTGTTAATGAAAGTTCTATTTCTTCTGGTCGTGGACAAGTTATTCCAGCCAATAACTGCGTTCATCAATTAGGCATGTACAATATCGGCGTCAGTTCAAGTTGAAAATCGTAGCAGGTATAGGCTAAAGCAAGTTACACAGCGAAGGCGTTCGGTAGAATTGAGATGGCAACAGAGTCTGCCGAGTCAAGTTTTGATCGTCAGGCCAGTGCCCGACTTCGGTGAATGGTGAAACAAACGGTGATGTAATTTGGATGTTTGTTCGTCAATGTAGAACGCACTTTTTTTCGATTCTTTCGTTTCTTTTTGTGTCTGCAACGAACTTAATCGGATTCCGCTACGACCACGTTTCCATTGAGCTTAATCTCTCTCTCTCTCTCTCTCTCTCTCTCTCACTCTCTCTCTCTCTATCAATCTATCTCACACACACATACATACACACCGACGCACACATACAGATATATACAGGCACAAGTACGCATATTCACTCTCACGTACACACATACATAAATCACAAACATAAAAACATACACAGTACTTACAGAAATAGATATGGGGTAATAAATTTGACCACACATTCACACGCTCACACAGACACATATATAACCTGTCAGTGGGGCTTAGAATATGCACATAGTATCTCATACAGATTAATTAAAGACCCCTCAATTAAAAAGCAGTGTCCTGAGCACGTTACAAAACTGCATGTGATAGCAAAGCCCCAGTTCCGGAGCCTTGTGAAGAGTGGAGTACTCCATTCTTTGCCATTACCCAAGGGTTCACTGATCCAGAGTGCTAATATCGTTAGGGTCTGATCAACTGGTTAAATGGATGTTTGAAGTTTATTCGTATTAGATTTGAATACTTCATACGATACAATTGTAAGATATTTGTTTTGAGAATGTTTACTTAAAGCCATAGTTTTTTAAAGGATTATTACCATTATTATGTCCTCATTGGGATTTTCTTGAGAACTTTTCACATCAGTGTTAACTGGTGGTCTTTCACAGGAGTTTGAGTGATAGCAAGTCTCCTCAAGTCTCCAGTACTCTTCTCAGTATTCTGGCCGATCTCAATAGTGAAGTAGTTTGGATGGTCTCCACTCGTCCTCTTATTTCCAAGTCTTTTGTGGTATTTTGAATTCTTTTGTTGTTAATTTTACTGTACTTGATTTATTTTGAATTTTTTTTCAAGAAAAATTTATTCATTCTACGTCTATTTTTATGACGATGCTATTGTTGCTTAGTGATGTAACGTCGGACGTAATGACGTTTGCTGAACTGAACTTTAGTAAAAAACATGCTGTAAAGCGAATTTGATGTTGGTTGAAATATCGTGAAGTGAGGCATTGCAAAATAAAGAGTTGCATCAACTATAGTACAATTACATGCACATAGAGGATCAAGGTCAAAATCGGCATCTTCTTTCAATTCATCCTCTGTACGGGTCTCAAGTATAAGGTTGTAAAGTCACTGCACCAAATAAGACGTTCCGTTGCATACCAAATGTATGGTTGTAACCACGCCGTGAGAAAAGTGACGAAAACACAAAACTCCGTCTTGGTTCACTAACACTACAGTTTATTCGCTACTACAATTTTTAAGTAGTAGTCGGGATGTAACATAATGGTATCAAATAGACTGTTTGTACCACTACACACCAAAATATACGGTTGTACCACTAGGTGCTCGAAAGGATTTATTCGTGTATCGCTACGTCTAAAGTAAGAGTCGAACCCTGTTGTAACCTCACCATGGGAAAAGTTGATGAAAACACGTGACTCTGTCTTCGTTCACTAAAGAAAAGTTTATTCACTGCTACAATTTTAAGTAGTCAATGGGAGAAAGAAGAAGAGTATGAAAGTTGAGTTGATCCCGTTTGAGAGAAAGAGAGACCATTCACAGACCTTGAATTTTCTTCCTGGTTTTCTATTGCATTTCTAACACACCTCTCAGCTAGTTTCGTCTTCATAGGTTTGCGTCTGGTGTGAGACCTCTTTTCGGAGCTCACCCCCAAAACAGAGCCCGTAAATTTTCGTCCGTCGTTATCTTCATGGCTAGTGTTCAAATTGCGACTTTACCTCTTCGTGTCAAGCTGCGAACTCACTTTCAAACCCGAGTCGTTCTTGTTCTTCTGCCTGGTGTAAGAGGAAGGACATATCCGTTTCCGGTGGTTCCACTCCTGTGCAGAAGACTTGGGATCTCTGTTTTTTCAAGTTGTTTCTCATTAACGTAGTCATTCACCCGTGACTGGTTAACCTAAGCAAGTTCTTTGGCCTGACTCTCCGTAGACTCTACGTCTAATTTTACTTCTTATATTTTTTTCTATCTCTCCCCTTCCCCAGAAATTAGCCTTTAGTTCTCTTTATAACTTGGACCTACCATATCACGTTACATGGAGAAAGAAAAAGGGTATGAAAATTGAGTCGCTCGCTTTTGCTAGACAAAGAGAAACAAAATGTCATAAGGAGAAGGAGAGAACAGACAAAGACTTAGAATTTTCTTTTTGGTTTTCTGTTGCAGTTCTAACGTACTTGTTCGCTGGTTTCATCTTAACAGCTACGTGTCTGGTGTGAGACGTCTTTTTGGAGCTCACCTTAAAAGCGGGGGATCCGTAATTTTCATCTCTCTTTACATCTTTATGGCTGAAGTTGAACTATTGTCTTTACCTCGTCACGTCTTCTAGCCAACTAACTTTCAAACCCGAGTCGTCTCTTTATTTTTCCCCTTGTGGTGGGGGAAGGACATATCCGTTTACGATGGTTCTACACCTGAAGATTTGCGGCCTCAAGGTTTTCCTTCAAGTCATTTTTTATTACCGTGGTCATTCACCAGTGACAGACTGGCCTGCAACGAGTGCTTGGAGCTGACTCCTCCGAGGTTAGCCGACTATTCCGTAGACTCTCTGCTTTTTCTTCTCGTTATTTTTCTTCTCTCTTTCCTTCCACAGAAATTGCACCCCCCATTCTCTTTATAACATGGATCTACCATATCACATTATACCTCAACGAGAGCAAAATTATATGAAAGCATATTGTTATAGTGTGGATTGAATACAAAAAGGCATAGGATATGGCCTCGCAAAGCTGGATAACAGACTCGAATTGTTCAAGATATCCAACCAAGTCATAAAGTTTATCGAGAAAACTATGGAAAACTGGTGAGGAGAAAAAGGTTTAACTCAGGTGAAAATCTGTAGAGGTATCTTCCAAGGAGATTCGCTATCACCATTATTATCTATGAAAGGGATGATGCCCCTCAACCATATAGTTAGTAGATACTGAATCACTAAATTGCAAGGAAAGTTTAACAAATGTAATGTATATCAAACTATTTGCAAAAATTAAATAGAATTGGAAACCCTAATACAGGCGTAGTTAATCAAAATATTACGTTGAGCTGAGAGAATTCAGTCACAAGTAAACAATCAAGTAGACCACAGGTCAACGAAAAAGAAAGAAAAAAAAAAGAAAAATATCTGTCTATGATTGTAATCTAAAGAAACGAAATGCGCATTAACGTTTTCTGTGTCTACGATGCTGTATTATTTTGAATCAGTTCAATGACACTGAGGTTTATTAAACTAATGTCAGTCAGATATAAACTGCTTGAGAAACCATCACAAGTTTGAAGATCATATAGTAAATGAGTGAGCATTTTTTTAGGATGTTATGTTTTCCCTCAGTAAAAAACGGTTGAACCTTAATTGTTGTTCATTACTTTGCATTTTGGTGAAGAATTTTCTGTTGTTTTTTTTTTTCTTGTTTCTGGCCGATAAACAGAAACCCGTCAATTTCGTTGAGGTTATAGACAGAATCCGCACATTCTGACTTAATAAAAAAAAACAAACCAAATGAATAATAATAATAATTTCCAAAATCGCATCAAAAGATTAACATGGAACACATCAAGCTATTTGCAAAAATAAAAAAGAACTGGAAATCCTCATACAAATAAGAAGATAAGAGGTGCTTTCAATATGTTTACAGACTTTTTTGTACAGGCATTTAAAATTGTCATCGACTCTTGAAAATTCAGTATGTTATTGCTATACATCTTATGAGATGACTGACTAATTTTTATGATTTCAGCTTCAAATAAACAGCTACAGTAGGAATTGGAATACAACCTACTAAAGCCTGATTGTAACAGCTGGTGAATTTCAAAAATGCAATCTGGACGTGAGGACACTTTAGAAGAACGATATGCAATAAAATTCTGTTTTAAACTTGGAAAAATGCCACAGAAATGTATGGAATGCTTCAGACTGCTTTTCGACCATCTTGCATGAATCGAGTATCAGTTTTTGAGCGGCATAAGAGATTCGAGGAAGGCAGGGAGTCTGTGAGGGATGATGAGAGGTGTGGGAGGAGTAAGGAAGTCAGAACACCAGAGTTGATCGGCCAAATAAAGAATTTCATGGATAAGGACCGTCCTGTGTCAATAGAGCCAATAACTGCACAGTTTGATATCAGTGTAGGAACTGTACACACAATTATTCATGAGGAACTGAAGATGCAGAAGATTTGCGCGAAGTTTATCCTAAGGGTGCTCAGAGAAGATCAGAAAGAAAGACGTTGTCATGACAGCAGGAAGATGGTCGAGCTGATCAATTCAGATCCCACAGTTCTTGATGCTCTGGTGACCTGCTATGAAAGCTGGATCTACTGCTATGACCCAGAGACAGAGTTCCCAGTGGAAGTATGCTGGCTCTCCCAGACGCAAGAAGGCCAGACAGAGCAAATGCACCCACACACTTTTGATGATCCCTTTTTTTGACAGCACTGACATGATCTACATGCACTGGGTTCCCACTGGACAGACAGTCAACAAGGAATACTATGTTGAGGTTTTGAGGGAGTTAAGGAAGAGATTCCGTCGGAAGAGGCCAGCACTCTTCAAATCGGGTCAGTGGTATTTCCACCAGGACAATGCACCAGTCCACAACTCCATCCTTGTCTCAGACTATTTGACCAAGAGGGGCATCAAGCTAGTTCCTCAGCCTCCCTATAGTTCAGACCTTGCTCCCTGTGACTTTTGGTTATTTCCAAAGCTCAGGGAAAAACTTAGAGGCTGTCGTTATGAGACAATTGAGGAGATGAAAGAGACCGTGACGAAGGTCATTAACACGCTTACACAAGAAGACTTCAATGGGGCCTTCCAGAAGTTGTTTCAACGGCACAACAAGTGCATTGCAGCCGGGGGAGATTACTTCGAAGTGGTCAAGAGTTTCATGTGTGTACTATCAATAAATGTGCCCACACGAAAAAAGCCTAGAAACTTATTGAAGGGACCTCGTACAGTCAGGACATAGTGATGGAATTTGGCATGGGAAAATGTGCCATGTTAATGATGAGAAGTAGTAAACGACACCTGACGGAAGTAACGGAAACTACGAAATCAAGAAATAATCAGAACGTTCAGAGAAAAGGAAATTTACAAATACTTGAGAATATTGGAATCAGACACCGTTAAACAAGCAGAGATGAAAGAAAAAATTTAAAAAGAGTATCTCAGGAGAACGAGAAAACTTCTTGAAACCAAACTGTATTGCAGAAATCTCGTTACTTGGACTGTCCTGCATGTGAGATATTCTTGATGTGGAATATGGAAGAACTTCAAGAAATGGACCAGAGAACAAGGAAAGTAATGACGATGCATAAGGTCTTACATCCCAGAGATGACATTGACAGAAAACAAGAGTCATGAAAAGAAGGAGAAAAAAGGACTTGCCAACATTGAAGATTGCGTTGATTCATAACTACGACGATTCGAACACTATATGAGAAGTGCCGATGAAGACAGATTACAACAACTAGAAACAATATAGACAACACAAGGATCAACGGAACAAAAATAACTAGAAAACAAAAACAGGAAGAAAGCAATTTTATGGTCATTTCAAGCGACAAACAAGCGAAATCTCACTCGTGAAAACTTGGATATGGCTAAGAAAAAGAAACCGTTGGAGGAAAACTAAATCTCTTTTAATAGCCGCACAAAATAACGCTATATGAACCAATTATGTCAAAGCAAGAACAGATAAGGCGCAACAAAAACACGAATGTTGGTTACGTGATAATAGAAACGAAATAATCAATCAATAAGTAAATTCAGCAAATCAGCGCAAAATGAGCACAAGACCAGGCATGACTGGTTGTGAAGGTGATCTACTGGGAATTGTGCTTGAAGTTTAAATTTGAGCAAACGAACAAATGGTATATGAACAACCCAGAATCCGCCCAATATAATGAGACGCACGAACTTCTCTTGGATTTCGAGATACAAACGGATCATCTAATCTCAGCCAGACGACCAGACCAGGTGATAGTTAGCAAAAAGAAGAGAATTTGCCGTATAGGGAACTTTGCTGTTCTGGTGGACCACAGAGAGAAAATCAAAGAAAAGGAAAAGAGAGATAAGTGCTTAAACCTTGCCAGAGTACTAAATTAGCTGAGGGACATGAAGGTGACAGAGATAGCAATTGTAATTTGTGGGCTCAAGGCTTGGTAAAGGGACCGGAAGACTTAGAAATCATAGTATGTGAAGAGATCATCTAGACTATTATTAAGATCGATCAGAATACTGAGGAGAGTCCTGGAAACTTAAGGAGACATGTTGCCACTCAAACTCCAGTGGAAGACTATCAGCTAACGCTGGTGTGAATAACTTTCAAATGAGTATAAATAGTAATAGTTATAAATGAAAATTTAATCATTCAACCAAATAGTATATACCCTTGACAGAATCCATCCAAGATACATAAACTTCTCTGGGATTTGGGGATTAAACGGATCCCCTAATCCCGGCCAGACACAGACCTTGTGATAATTTTTTTAAAAAAGTTCTTGCCATCTAATATACTTTGCTGTACCGGCAGGTCACAGTTTGAAATTAAAAGAATGCGAAAAGGTAGAAAAATACTTAGACCTTGCTAGAGAACTAAAAAAATGCCGTGGAACATGAGAATGATTGTAATACCAATTGTGGATTCACAAGGAAATGTCTCCAAAGGCTGGAAAAAAGATTCGAGTATTTGGATATAAGAGAAAAAAATCCATACCATGCTGGAACCTCACAATCAGACTGTTTAGTGTCATATCCAAGAAACTCGTTGGGAGGGATCTTACCTCTCTGTAGAGATGCATTTGATGTATTCTGCAACCCCAGCCGACTAGGAAAGAGAAGAAATGATTCGATTGAGAAAACGGAAATATTTTTTATGAACGATCTTCTATAATATATGTTAGGTGTGTGAAAAAGTTACCGGCAGCTTTTTTTTTTTTGAAAATGCAAGAGTTAATAGTTAATATAGCTCATTACTATGTTGCATTTTATATATGTAATCTTTTTTCACTTTAATAAACGTGTGAAGATATAGTTATTTCTATCAGCAGATCGTATCGCATTCACTACCTTATTTCTTAGTGTTCGTGATTAAGCGCGACCAAGATGGATTTAAGTTGGAGTGTATTATCTGATTTATTATATAAATCTGAGTATTCTCCAGAGCACCAGCTTACTTTACATAATCATCAGATTTACAACATTTTGGGATTTGCAACTATTGAGATGGATTTAAGTAGTAATTATAACAAGTGAGATAACGATTATTGTCATAGGAAATGAACTCAGCAAGTCGAGTTCGAATTCTGATGGATGTTGGAATTTCTCTGCAGACTGATGCTCTGGTGAAAGGCATGCATTTCTTTCTCCAAGTTTTTGGTAAAGTAATTGGACAAACTTGGTACTTTTGCTTAGGTCTAAAGCTGGGGTTCGCAACCATCGGCCCGCGGGTTACATCCAGCCCTCGAGTGATTTTTGTCCTGCTCGCCATCTTATACTGGATTGCCATTAAATTACATTACAATTGACTTTCAGTAGGACGAATCTTTGAGATCGAAAGTTCAGTTCAAATCCACTGCTGACTTCGACAAGAAAAAAAAATTATATATATATATATATATATATATATATTCCCTAACAGAAAGTATAAAAACATCTTAACTAATACGAAACTGGTTATATCAGTTTTTGGATACTTGTAAAAAACATTTTCCAAAATGAAATATACTAAAAGTCATTTAAGAACAAGATTGCATGACGACCACCTGGATAATGTTTTGCTCCTGTCATCAACAAATATTTCACCTGATGTGGAGAAGTTATCGCACAATAAGCATAAACAAGTGTCTCATTAAATCATTCACCATTTCTAATTGTATTTTGTTTGTAGCAAGGAATTTGCTTTTTGTTGTTATTGCTGATTATGATAGTAGTTGTTTTTCTGTTATTCCAGCAGTAAAATAAGGAATTTGTTCTTTTTTTTTGTTGAATGTGTTTGTATTTGTTTTTAGTCTAACTGTAAAATAAGGGACCTTGTTATAGCAAAATTATATTGAATTCCCTGTTTTACTTTAAGCCTCGAGAAAATTTATTTATATATTTAATAACATGGCCCTCCTCCATGATACAGAATTGCTGTTTGGAATTCTCTTTTCAAAAGGTTGCCGAACCCTAATCAAAGAGAAAAAAACCCTCTGAATTCAACCTCCCATACATAAATATTTCGGAGGATTAGTTAACAGTCTTTTTAACACGATTATTTTTATATAGGCATCGATAAGCTAGACATTTTTAACTTGCAACAATTAGGAGCAATTTCTGAAATGTTTTATTATTTATAAGGAAAAAAGAATATTTTTAGCTAATGTGAGAAGTATTACTTTCATGCTAATTCTTAAGATCGACATACTTTCACCCAATCAGTGAAAATTTTCTGTTCATTTTTTTCAGTCTTATCTATCTATCTATCTATCTATCTATCTATCTTTTATATACCGTACCTATAAACATTAATGTGTTTGTCCCATTCCTCATAAATACGTTGGACACAATTGTAAGATGGGGTAAAATATCTCAACATGGGTACCTCAGGTGTAATGGTTAGCCAGCTAGACTAGCAAACCTTCACGAGTGCGTTCGGGTCTCATTGGGTGCCCCATTCATACAGCCTTGTGCCACATCTAAGCAAAAAAACTTTAGTAAATTACTAAAATATACCAACTGCTCTTGGTGGTAGTGTTTCACTCGGTCGGGGCTGCCGAACGTGGGTTCCGGAGAAGCACGCGGTCGACTCTCCTCGTGCCTCAGAGGGCCGTTCTGCCAGGCGGGTTTGTGCTACGACCCTGCGTCCAGACCCACATTGAAAAAGTCGTTGTGCTGTACTCACCTGTTTGGTGGGGTGCTCGACAAATAGCTAAAATATCCCAACTGCCTTTGGCGATGGTGTTTCACTCGGTCGACGCTACCTGACGTGGGTGCCGAGGACGCCCTACATTCACGTCATGTGGCCGACCCACCTCAAGCTTTAGGAGGCCGTCCCTCAGAATCTAACCCTCTTTGGAGAGGCTAGTTTTATCGCCTGGCGGCTGAGGCGCCCCTTATATAGGGAAATGCCGACGGGGTCCGTGTAATCTTTTTCGAGATGCCAAGCTTGTCTGGGCTTCGGCCCAGCACTGGGGTCTCCGTAAAAAGCCTAGTGCTGTACTCGCCCGTTTGGTGGGGCGTGCAACAAATACCTTAATATGCTTATTAAGTAGTCACCTCGAGTAGTGGTTTAATTTCTTCACGCTGCTGGCGAGTATTGTATTTTGTTAATGTTATAAAGGTTTCCATTTCATTTCCAACCTCAGTTTTGTTTATTTCATCATTCAGTAAGCTTTTGTTAGGTTATTTCATCATTCAGTAAGCTTTTGTTAGGTTATAACACTATCCATCGTTATAAAAAGTAATGACAGCAAAGTTTCTGTTAGAAAATGTTAGCATCCAAATCTTTGGTCTTACCTGTGTTCGAACACGGAATAATTGTTTCACTATGACGCTATGACACCAGCTTCTTTCTCTCATATATATATATATTAATGTACTGTTGGTTAAGCATATTAATTTGTCTGAAGAATATTTTCCATATGTTCAGCCTCTTATATATATATATATATATATATATATATATATATATATATATATATATATATATATGTCTTTTCTTTGTGAGAACACCTATTTTAATGTGTTTTTATTAGATTTGACGTGGGGGGTTCAAATTAAACTTGACTTGACTGACTTGTTTATTTGTGTGCATTTTTTCATTGTTATTTTAAAAAAGAAACCCTTCAGATTAGAAGCTACTTGTCGGGTTTATTTGTTCGTATAGGTGTATTTGGTGGTTTAACTTTTATTCTTTCTAAGTCGGCTGATCAAGATTCATAATTTTAAATTCAAATGGTACATAGGTTTTTAAACTTTTTATCCATGTGTCGTCTTTTTTTTTATTATTTGTTTTATGTTAATATCTTTTTTTAAATTCTTTCTATGATTGTGAATTTTTAAATTTTTTGTTAAAGTCGTGACTGTTTGAGCAGAAATGTTGTTCTCTTTTCTAAAACTTTTTTCTCCTGGTAATGAACTAAGGTCGAAACTAGTTATGAACCATAAGAAAATAAACTACGCACAGAGAGACCGGGGTTCAATCCCAGGTCGAGTTATACCAAAGATTCAAAAAAATTGGTACACTTTGCTAAACACTCAGCATTATAAAGTAGAGATCTAGGGTAAAGTGGAGCAATCTAGTGAAATGAGTAGCGCCTTCCTCTACACCGCGGTGCAGTAGCTATTGAAAAGGGAGCTTTTGGGTCGCCAACTTTACTAATATAATAATATATATATATACTGGGTGGCACACAATTTGCGACTTTTGAGCGCCCAACATTTTTTAAAAGCTAGTTCGATTCTAAGCCTTTTTATTTATATCTATCTATATATCTATCTTAGTCTGTTCATACTTATTTTCGATGTTCATATGTGTTGGATTGGCTGATTATTAGTTGTTGTCAGACTGGAGCGGGGGTGGTGCGTACGGCGCGCTGTCTACACAACAACTGGACTCCGAGGGTACTGTATTTATCCTACGTCCCACCAACGTACGAATATGGCACAAGGCCGTTTTTAAGGTGGGTCCTGTCGCAGGGCCGAAGCCCAACGCGATAGGCAGTTCCAAAAATGCCTCGGACCCCGTCGGCATTCGGACTCCGAGGGTACTGTATTCATCCTACGTCCCACCAACGTACGAATATGGCACAAGGCCGTTTTTAAGGTGGGTCCTGTCGCAGGGCCGAAGCCCAACGCGATAGGCAGTTCCAAAAATGCCTCGGACCCCGTCGGCATTCGGACTCCGAGGGTACAAGCACGACTGCTATTGGGCGCCGCTTATGTATCTTCTATATGTTTGTTGTATGGCCATATTTGCATTGCATGTGTGTGTGCTTGCAAATATGCATATTAATAAGCCGGCGGTGTTACTCCATCGAAACGTCCCCGAAGAATATTCTTTCACTACCATACAATATGCAGAGACGCAAAAGAAACATAATGTTATTCTAGAGTGTCTGTAACCTGACCATCGCTAGATAACCTTGTTTACTTACCCTTTTTGGTTCCCCCTCTAAAGTGCTGAAAATAACATTTGAATTTTCTCGGTCGAAATCTAATATTTTATTAAGTGCACTCTAATGACAATTGAGTTTATCATGAATAGTGAAAAGGTTATCTTCAAAGAAAATGGACACAACGAGCCAAAATTAAGTCCTTAACGTTGTGTTTATTGTACTCTTGATAAAATAGTAGGAAAACTGGGTTGTCTTTAATCTTGGAAGTGAAACTAACGAAGGGGAAAGTCAAGAACGTAATTCAAAACTATATTTCTTTGATCAAAACGTGGCTGGTTCAACACAAGTATTCACCTCTATAAACAAACCACCTGTGTAGATATACGACAGTTTGTATTTTAACGGACTTGTTGGACGCTAAAACGTCATTCTCGATGTGAAAGTATATATATATATATATATAATATCCAGAGAAGATGAGAGGGGAATTATTCAATCGAAAATATATATGAGGATTCTTATCATTCTCCAGGAGTGCTCAATGTATGATTATCAATATATAGATTTATAAGTTTGATGGCTATCCAAAGAGTTTGGTTGCTTTTCAGTGGCCAGCTTATAACAATATTTTTTATAATAGCCAAATGACGGTGTGTTGAGTTTTTCTCCCAACTATATGTAAAAATAAACATCCGTTGGAGGTCCAAACATAAAAAAGGAAATATTTCAAAATAAATAGGTTCACAAAGAGATTTGTATAATTTAAAGAATTCTTTATTTCTTTCTTACATACGTGTATGTTTCCGGCGTGTTGCTTTCGTCAGAGAACATATGTGGCACAAGGCTATGTGAATGGGGCACCCAATAAGACTCGAACTCGCTCGTGTCGGTTTCTTAGTGGAATGTTTTTCAGGTTTTGTATGGGTTTATGTAGAGGTCATTATTGTGTGTTAAATTTCTCTTCCTCCGCCTCCTCCTCCTCCTACTCTCTTTTCCTTTCTCAGGGTGTGTCTGTTGGTATGTCTTTACCTCGAATTAGTCTTTGATATTTGATACGTCGATCATCCAGAAGATATGTAGTCCATATGACATCAGGACAATATTCAAAACTGGTTCAACTCCCCGGAGATATCCATTCCGGGTCAAGCCACCAACGGAATTAAACATGATCAAGAACGGTGTTTACTCTATCCCTTGCAGCTGTGGTAAAATATACAAAGGCGAGACTGGTCGCCCACTAAAAGTAAGGCTAGACGAACATCGGAAGGCAGTAGTACTAGGTGATATTGAAAAGTCGGGTATGGCGGACCATATATGGAAGGAAAAGGTAAACCATCTACCCTTATGGGATGAAGTTGAAATAATTAATAGAGCTGATCATTGGAGGATTAGGCGTCTTAAGGAATCAGTACATATGGTGGGCTACAATGACCTGCTGAGTAGACCAAGTATAGTACTATACCCAGTTATGGCTAACGGAATCAGAATAGGAGACCCCTGTGGATTCAATAAAGGACGGAGTTCGAACTTCCCTGTAGGTTCCCGAGTTCGACAAACACCCAAAGAAGGCCGGAGGACATATAAGCTGAAACGTTGTGGAAATAACAATAACGATAAATACAAAAGTCCAAAAACCCTTAATGATAAAAATCATCGGAATACTTGAAACCATTTCATTGTGTGAAAACCAATGAGCTTTAACAACTCGCTTAAAAAATAAAGTTGCCAACAAACAATTCGCTTACACACACCCACACACACACAGAGTATTAGGCATTGAAGAACCCACAAGGTTTTATATGTCAGAGGACACCAACCAACCAACCAACCAACCTATCCATCTTTCTATCTCTCGATCTATTTTTACATGTAACGCGCTAGTATTCATTTTAGACGATAAATGGTGTTTGAATTGATGTGATTTTATGTGATTACATGCTGTAAGATAATCTATCTATCTATCTATCTATCTATCTATCTATTAAGCATATCTATCTATCTATCTATCTATCTATCTATCTATCTATCTATCTATCCGAATCAGTTTATCCTGTTTTCCTGTTGATTTACCTAAGCCACCAGCAGAAGAAAAATCAGTGTCTCGAAAACAGGTTAACTGGTCGGAACTGTAAGCTGTTCACCTTTTCTCTGTGCCACTGTTTTGCAAGTGTTATTTTTAATATAAGAGTTCATCGTTCTTCACAAACTTCTGACGAGGAAAGTATAAAAAAAATCATGATGTTTACCCGAAGCAAATCAGTGTGTTTGTGTGGGTAGGGAGGAGTGTTGACTGTAGGCCTGAAGAATGGGAATGAGTAAATAAGTGTTCCTTTTGCTGAATTGATCCTATTCTATTATAGTTGTGGTTGTGCTGTTGTGTCCCTTATCGGCGTCATCCGTATTTGTTTTTTGATATCGCTCACATTGTTGCAAGAGATGTTTTATATAATGATTTCTGAATAGAGAGCTTCTCTCCTTGCTTTTTGTTTTATTTCTGATTATAATAAATAATTATTTGTATTTAGGGAATTTTTTCGTTGATTTTAAAATGGAAACATTGTTTATGAAACTATTGTCCTCCTCGTATCCATTCTTGCCTGAAGTTTATTTTCCACTTCCTCACCATCCAACAAATTTCTATTTACATATTCTAATATTAATACATGTTTTAATTAGATATTAATTCTTTTCTGGATCTGGGCTTTAGATATTCTTCGCAGCTTATATTAATTGCAACGTTTTTACATTCCCTATTTGCCATTAATTGTCATTAAAATATTTCCTCAATCATTTTTCTGGTAAACAATAACTATCGTTTTAATTCTCTACTATAGAATACTGGTTTTACCACAACAGTTGCTACAAGAACAAGAACAACAAAAATAATGTATTAGCAATTAAATAATAGTAATAAAAAAAGACCGAGTGAGTCAGACCTGACTTTAAAGATAGTGAAACGACCTGAAGAAATCAGCTCCAATCTGCTACATACATTGTTTTGGAAATGGACAGCGCGCGAGTGTGGGAATCAAATTCAAAAACTAAAGGAAAGAGGAAAGAAAGAGAAGGAAAGAGGAAAGAAAGAGAAGGAAAGAGGAAAGAAAGAGAAGGAAAGAGGAAAGGCGAACAATACGTCTACCTTCCAATCTTCCTCACCCGATACTCTGTTCTTTGTATCCTTATCTCTCAACTTAAGAAAATTCCTCCGTCATCTCCGACTACCGAAAATATGTCCAAATTGGTTCTGTCGAAATTTTGGAAAAAAAAAAAGCAGCAGCAGCAGTAGCACAAAAAATGAATAAACAGTGTCATCATCATCATGTTGTGCCGCTAGCGCATATATCCCTGACCCTCTCTCGCCACTTCTCCCTATCGTTCATCTCCTTTGGCAGGTCTTCAGGGCTACATCCCGTATCCTCACAGAGCTGCTGTATGTTTGTTCTAGCTGGTCGTCCTGCTTTTGCTCGGCCATCTGTGGGGGTCCATAGAAGTACATCACTTATGAGCTCGTCCCTGCTTCTCCAGCAGTGTCCTGCATTTCTGTTTCGTCTAACTTGGATAGTTTTCGTGATTGGGGGTAGGTGGCCGTATAGTTAGTGGTTTGTGGGGTGTTGCCTCCAGGACTTGTTCAATATTGCTCGCAGCATTCTTGTGTAATTGCCGTCTCGCTTTTTCTCCAGCCGTTTTGTTAGCGTTCGAGTTGTTTCCATATAGCAGTATCGATACGACCGCTGCTTGGAAGAAACTGCGTTTCATTTTATCGGTCAGGTCTGACTTCCATATGATCGATAGCTTATCGATAGCTGTCCATGCCTTCTTTAGCCGCGTGTCGATGTCTTTTTTGGTTGATGAGACACTGTTTGTTTGGTAACATAATACAGAAAAAAGTTTTAAATTCGTGTATAATACAAGAATTTTAACCTTAATGTTTACACTGACAATTTCCCAAGTTAGTTTGGTTTATTTAAATGCATATCAAATCATTATGGGTTATTTAATGCCTAAATTTGATTTATATATAAACGTTTGACTTATCATCAGTATATTTTCAAAGTTCCTTTGTATTCATAAATTACACTTTTATTTGCCTAAAATCATTTATTTGCTATATTTACCAACCCCTCCGCTCGGGCAGGATATGAGACAAGGTCAATTTTTATGCGGAGTCTAACAGGTTTGAATTCAGAGTTTTCCTTCTCCTAGACTAGTTGCCTCACCAAGGCCGAAGAATACAGGCTGCCCTACTATTTACCCATATTTGCTTTATGATATCAAGTATTCTGATGTAATTCAAATAATTTGCACAGAGTGAAATGGTATCAATTATTTCAATCTAAGATTAATACATTAATTTGATAATAATATTTAATTTTTAATTAATAATAAGTATTAATTCATAATTAATAATAATAATTCTTTACGCACAAATAGGTTTACGTATACCTATAGAACACATATTATTCAATCAGATCGAGGGGGATGTCCTCGTGGTGTAATGGTTAAAGCGATGGACTGCGGAATCGTAGTAAACGAGTTCGTACTCCAGTCGAGCTATTACGTTCACTTTCGTACCCTTGGGAAAGGTATGAACCCCCTTATCCTCCCGGCTATGGGTTAAATAGTACCATTACTGTTCTTCTAAGTGAATAGCTTTGGCATTAAATAACCTACAAAGGTTGATATGCCATTAAACAAAGAAACCAAACCAAACCAATCAAACAGATCGATTTGAGTCATACATGCAACTGTAGCACACACTAATACTCCAAGTCAGAGTGGACCCTGGAGTAATTGCAATAAAAAGGTGATTACATATTCCCTAGAGCTTCCAGAATTGGGGCCTCCCAACCAGATGCAGTTTAACATCATACACATGACCTAAAATTCGCATTAAAAACGATTAAATATATTTCATTATATTAGATATTATGACAAAACGAGACGAACATAATAAAAAGGCTGGGGCTGTAGAACACACCGACTGCATTTTTGCACAGGGGTAAGACTCCCCGAATGAGTGTCTTGGATAGGGCACTAAACAATCTGATGGTGAGGCTCCAGTAATGCTCGAGCTTTGGGGAATCCTGAATAACCCTTCATTAATATCGCTCTCGGGTTCACTCTGGCCCAGAGTGTCCTAACTATGGGTTAAATAGAACTAAATAGTATGCTTAAGTTAAACTGAATTGTTTCAATTAGAACTGTTTTTAATATTTAAACTGAGTAATCTTAAACTGAATTGTTTGAAATATACCTGTTTATATGTTTAAAAATAGACGAGGTATTAAATAACCTACAATGGTTGATATGTCATAAAACCAAACTAAACCATATTTAAAACAAAAAAAAAAGGCTTAGTCTGACATAGGTCTATAGGAGCAGATCAACCAGTGATGATCGAATTGATGACATTGACAAACATGTTAAGAAGACAAGGTTTTATTTGCTTTCTTTGTTTGATTGCATATCAAACTTCGTGGGATATTTTATGCCAAATTCTTCCTTGTAAAAGAACAGTAGTGGTATAATTTAAACCATCGTTTGGGGAAGAAGGAGGTTTAGACCTTCCCCAAAGGCATTTGTCCGAAAATGAACTGGATTCCAGTTTCTTACACATTACGCCCAAATTACTTCCTCCACCCTAAGAAGACAAGATTTTAAAAAGGTTTAGCTTCTATTTAGAACCCGGGGCTATCAGTTAGGCTAAGAATACCCTGACTGTATATATCCCAGGCAGAGAGGTAAGCCCCACACTTAAAAAGCATGACACTAAACTGCATCTAAGATGAAGCTCCAGTCCTAGAGATCAGGTGAAGGGTGAGTAATCCTTCAATACGGTTACTTCCAGGTTCTTTGTTTAATGGCATATAAACCTTCGTGGGTTATTTAATGCCAAAGCCATCCTTCAAGAAGAACAGCAGTAAGTTTATTTATCCCATAGTTGAGAGGATGAGGTGGTTCATACCTTTCCCAAGGGTATTTGTCTAGAAGTGAACGTATCAGCGCGACTGGAGTTCGAAATCGCTTACTACCATTCTGCAGTCCATTACACCTCCAGGACACTCCTACTTCCCGGTTTACTCTGATCTGATGAGATAGTATTTGTTATTGTCATACCTATGATCTCTTTAAAAATTAGTAGTAGTAAATAAGAATACCTGGGACCACGCAATTGTGAAGTCAAATTATTTGTAATTTAATGGAATACTTGATATCATATGCGATGTATGCATGAACTTTTAAACAACTGCACAAAATGCAAATATAAAAGTATAATGAGAACGATTCCCTAATATCTTGGCATAAGATAATCCTAGATTGGCTGACATGCCATTAAAATCAATCAGTTTGTTTTAAACAGTTTTATTTTCTTCTTACAAAACGAATTGTAGCTGAGCATTTTATTGAACGAAATAAGGTTGTTGGGTGGTTCAATGTAATTGTAAATATAGGTCGAGTTTTAGTACACACTTTCATAAGTATTCGTAAGAAAAAAGTTAAAGTTGATAAATAAAAAAAGGAATAATAAATTTTATGTCTTTATGAAATGAACCAATTAAGACGAAAGGAGAAAATTTTTTTTTTCAAAAGTAACTCATGTAGATTAAAGAATTTATTGAACCTCAAAGAAAGATGTCCTCATTCTTGGCATTTTGTTTTTTAGTTTTTAAAAATATTTTATTCATAATTCTTTTATGCTGCAGTGGTCTGTTACCCTTCTTGAACCTTTTGTTCACCGCTTGTTTTATCTCGTTCATTTTTAAATTATTCTTTTCTTTTTTATAGTTATATATAAATTCAATCATTCACTTATGTTCCTGGCTGATTAGTAATGAACGTTACTTATGCTTCATTAGTTTTCCCCCTCGCTTTTTCCCTTCAAAAATACTTAAGAAACATTTTTGACGTTTTACTTCTCAATATGGAAGCCTCCACACCTTACACCAAACACCGACCTCTTCGTTTCGTTTCGTTTCGTTACTATTTCATATTTTATTTACTTGAAGGTTCTTTTGTACCAACCACAGTGGCTATAAACGATTTTTTCTCTTTTCTTATTGGTATCTCTTTATTCGTTTTTTTTTTTGTTGTCTTTTTTATTTTTTTAAAAGATATTAACCCCAAGAATTAATGAAAAGTTAGATGGCACAAAAGTGAAGTAGAAAAAGATAGTGGCGACTGGACTTTAGAAAATGTAATAGAAGTCATTGATTCAGAAACCGGATTCCTTTTTCAGTCTTTCGATCACTCATTTTCCTTCTAATAAAGAAGTTTGTTTTGGGGATGATAACTTAGCTAAAAAAATAGGACCAACTGGATGTAAACCCTGTAGCGGTGGGGGGGAGGTCGTTTGGGGTAAGTAACATAAAGAAAACGAGAAAAAGAGATAAAGTGGAAAAGGGAGGATAAACAAATGAAACATGGAAGAAAGAGAGTTGGAAGAAAAAAAAGAATGCAAGAGAGAGGTTGGAGATTTTAAAGTGCACTTAACCCATGCACAGCCGTATTTTCCAATATTCAATAACCCCCAGTGCTACATTATCTTAAGCCCCAGATAAGCAGAAATGCAGATCCATATGTAAATAACCTTTTCATAAATGATGGGAAATGCCAGCAACAACAACAACAGCAACATCAACAACAACAACAGTGATAATAATAATCATAATAATAGAAATAATACCACCACCTCCACCACAATTACTACTTCTACTACTACTACAACTGGGATTTTGAGATTCAAGCAGATTATCTCATCTCTATCGAAAGACCAAACCTAGTATTAATCAACAAGAAGAAAAGAACTTGCCATCTTATGGATTTTGCCGTTGCGGCAGACCACAGAGTAAAAATAAAAGAAACGGAAAAGATAGACAAATACCAGGATCTTGTTAGAGAGCTGAAAAAGCTGTCGGGCATGAAGGTAACGGTGATACCAATTGTAGATGGTGCTCATTAAACGGTCCCCAAATCCCTGGGAGAACCATCAGTTAAATCTGGTGTGAAAAAATTGAATAGAATTGAAATGATACTATATTTGCAAGATGTCAAGCAGTTAACATTAAGAAAGCTAACACAATTGCCAAACATCTTCCTAAGTATTTTCTCAGAAACTAGCACTAATGTAGTTTATAGAGACTCAATCTCCATCCAAATTTTAAAGACATTGTTCCCATTTATTGTATGTACAACTAACCTTAACCGTTAATAGCTTGTTTAGCTTTTAGAAGAATACTGGAAAATGGATCGGCCGAAACGTTGTAATATTATTATACACTGACATTTTCCATCATGGTAACGTTTTTTTTTTTTTTGCTTTCTTAAAAACTTCATTATCCAAATATTGTTAGTTTTGAGTGTCACATTTCCAAATAATAAAAAAATGATAGTTTAAAAAAATAATTTTAAGACTATTTGAATAATTTCTTAATCATACTTCATAGAGTAAAAGGTACATTATTATTATTAAATACATTACACAATATCATATAATTAAATACATAATCCAGTTGGTTGGTTTTATGGTAGGCCAACTAGTGTAGGTTATTTTTTGCCAAGCCCTGTCATATATATGATCTACAAACAAATAGGTTGTTGGTAACAATTCTAAACGAGCCAGAGCTGATTTGTTTGCACACAGTTAAATGGTTTCAAGTATTTCTAACAGTAATAGTTCTGTTTGCGCTCAGTTGAATGATTTCCAGCATTCCTATATGATAATAAATATTCAATTTAATATTAATTATTTATTTGGACACAGTTGAATAGTCTGAAGTAAATGATTAGAAAGTTCTATTTGATCCAGAGATGAGACCCTTACAGGTACAAACATTCCCGATTAAATGATAATGCAAGTGTATTTTATAGTCCTAAAATCTCTATGACTGGAGCCTCACCATTAGATGCAGTTTAATGGCATATCTTGGACACGCGTTGCGAAGGTAGTGTCTTAAGCCTCTGCAGAAATGAAGCCGGCAAAATTTACAGCTATAGCCGGTTAGACTAACTCTATGCAGCATTATGATATTTTGTATTTAAAAAAAAGCAGAAAAAACACAAAAAACATGTTCTGAATAAAATCATTAAGTTTTCTGGCTTGTATTTTTTTTCCTAACTTATTTCAACAATTAACGTCTGCTATACTTCACTCTGGCATCTCTATCTGTCGTCGAAATCGATTTCATCCACATTAGTTTTATTTAATTCTGCGTCTAAATCAGGTCTGATTTCTTCCCCAGGTTCAACAAAATTTTCTAACCTCTACGAATTTATTAGGAAACGATCTAAATAATAAAAATTTGGCCAAATATAATTTTTCAATTATATTCGCATGTGGTATGATATGAGGTCTTTGCATGGAGTTGAATACGGCACAGAGCAAGGGATTTGAATATAATTGCAGATGGTAGTAAAATGGTTAATGAGAATGATGAAGAGAAAGAAGCGATAAATTTGGGACGAGAGGATAATGAAATACAAAAAGCCGAGTCAGAGTGTAGTCAAGCAACCGAAATCCTTTTACGTTCTCGTACTGGGTGGATATTTGCAGAAGTGTGTATTTACCTAACCCCTTCGCCATGGATGCGGCACAAGATCATTTTTTAGTAGATTACTGCTGTTTTTGAATTCAGAGTTTTCCATCTCCTACATTAGTTGTCTAACCAAAGCAAAATAACCTAGTCAGGCCATATATTTACCAATACCTTGAGGATGGAGGTGAGAATAGTTGGATTTATGCCTTTTCCAAGAGCATTAGCATGAAGTGAGACGCAAACAACCTCGCCCGTGATTTGAAATCAGGTCACCGATTCCATTTTCCATAAACGTTACGATAAGCGTGCCTCTATGAATTGGAGATTGTTTGAACGAGAGGCGTCTTGCTTCTTTGATGACAAGGCTACGTTTGTGGAATGACTGAACGATGAATTTCGGCGACGATCGTGACTAGCTAGGGGGCTCCATAGAAAACTCTGTCTTTTGCCCCCCCTTCCCTTTCCCGCAATTTTTTGGGCCTTGTGCTCACTGGAAAGAACATATTTATACGTAAATTTTCAGAAATAAAGGCCCATTTGGATACAGTCGACTTTCCATACCACAGACAGGGGGGATGGGAGGGAAACCAAATGGTTTTTTTTCCTGTTGCTTTTAAACTGTTCGGGTTTTTTCTTCCCTTCCCCATCATGTTGTATATATGTTCTTTTTTCACTGTAAATAAAATCATTTATTTCACCTGGTTTTAAGTAGGTTTTCATAGAGCAAACGAGAGTATTTTGGTGATTGTGGCGCACTAGTTCATTCATGATTGGTGTTGTTACTATATAGTATGGCTGGGTCGGTCAATGTGACTAGCTAGGGCTCCCTAGAATAACATAGTCCACCTCCCCTCTCCCTTTCAAATCTCTGGGGCTTTATGGTCCCCCAAATTTACTTTTATAACTTTTTAAGGAAATGAAATCCATTCGTTACGTAGCAAGGCTGTGCAAGAGACAGATTTTTGTTTGTTCTTTTTTATTTGAACTTTGTTTCCATTAACAATCTTAATAGTTATGTTCCTTACCTTCTGTGCCGTAGTATCTATCTATCTATCTATCTATCTATCTATCTATCTATCTATTAAGCATATCTATCTATCTATCTATCTATCTATCTATCTATCTTCATTATAATGGATTCTTTTTATCAGTCTATGTCTATTTATCGATGTATGTTTCGAAAGAGAGAGAATTAAATGAACATTTTTCATGTATTGAGAATTTATCGAGTTCTTTGTGTTAAAATGGTTTCCGTCGAAGTAAATAAACACAGTGACCTGAATTCAACTCCTGGATGAGGCTGTTTATATTTTGCATCGCGCTAATATCCTTGAGAAAGTTATGAATCCAATTATTATGGGTAAATAGTTGGGCAGACTGGGCTCTTCAACCTTAGTATCGCAACCGATCAAGGAGAAAAAAACAACAACTCTGAATTCAAACCTGTTAAACTCCGTTTAAAATATAACCTTGTATCACATCCTGCTCGTGCGCAGGGGTTGGTATATATATAGTTATATATTCAGAAATTCAAGAATATCAAGAATAGTTTCACTCCAATCTTAGAACCTTTTCTTTTCGCAAGTTTTCATAACAGCTCCTGGAACCCATCTCTTTTCTTCCAACATAGATAGTAGAATAGACTATGTTTTATAGACTTAGTAGGGCAACTATTCTAGGAAAAGGAAATTAAAACAACCTCACTTGGCTTAACCGGTGGCTTGAAATTTAATAAGATTAAAAAGAAGACCCGTTAAAAGGTGGATTAACATTTCTATATGTCAACGGCTATCAGGCAACTTTTAACTTGGGCAGGTGATTTCTTAAAAGCACTGAAGATTTTTTTTTCTCTCTTTTTTTGCACCTTTATATCTCACTTTAATAAATTCGTTCAGTTTTCGCACCAGAAGTACGACAAGTTGTCTAAAAGTATCAAGACTAAAGCTATAAATGATGTCGAATCATATAGAGTGTCTATTGCGTTTTCATTCAGCGGTTTTAGTTATTTTTAAAATCCCATATTCAGTTCGTAGAGAGATGGATTATTGAATTACCAAAATTCAACAGTTTAATGTCATTAATACGTTCCGAGTAAGATATGGGTCATATCAAATTCGAGATTGGGTGATATTCGGTTAATTTCTTCATAACTAGATGAAAGCTAACCTACTTGCTCAGTGGGTGGCGCTCAAAATAAACCGACTGTTGGTTGGTTGGTTGGTTGGTTGGTTGGAACTTTTGCCATATCAGTTTTGTAGCTTATTTAATGCCAAATCCTGATAACACACACATGTACATACATACATACGTACAATATATATATATATATATATATGTATAAAAATAAAATCATATATAGATATATGATTTGTAAAGGAATAGTTTGTAGGGAACTTTTTAATGGACTAGAGCTCATTTGTTTGTACAGTTAAATGATTTCAAGTATATTTATCCAACATTAATAATTCTATTTAATATCGATTGATTGTTTGCACTCAGATAAGTAATTTCAAGTATTCTTCATACTGATAGTTCTATTTGTACGCAGTCAAATGATTTCAAATATCGCTATTTGATACAAATAATTCTGTTCAGCACTAGTCATTTACACAGCGTCAAACGGTTCCAAGTATTAGTATGCAATACCAATAATTTGATTAGTATACAATACCAATAATTCAATTAGTATGCAATACTAATTATTCAATTAGTATGCAATACCAATGATTTAATTAGTATACAATTCCAATTATTCAATTTTGTACACGATTAAACAGTTTCAAGTATTCCTATCAAACACGAATAATTCTATTAGTTTGCCTACACTTAAGTTGCTTCAAGTGATCTTATCAAACACCAATAGCTTTATTTGCACACAGTTAAATGGTTTAAAGAATCGCTATGCAATCTATTAGTCATTTGTTTACAAAAATGGTCAAATATTTTTATTTGACGCATAGATGGAACCCTAACAGGTACTACCACTTTGAGACAGAGTCGACCTGGGAGTAATGGCAATGAATAAGTAATGCACATTGCTCAGAGCTCTAGAACTGGTATTTCACCATCAGATGTCTAAGTGTCATATACATGATACTCGAGATGGGGGTTTACCCCTCTGCGGGAGTGCAGTCAGCGTATTATACAGCTCCAGCTGACTGGACTGATTCTGACGGTATAGCTTGCCGAAGGATAAGATCCTCACAAAAGATATCTCAAGTTGTTATGTTAAACTTCTTCTGGTGTTGGAGTCGGGTACTTCTTGCGATTACTTCCAGGTTCACTCTGACCCATTGAAATATTACTTTTCAGTGTCTCATCTATGAGTCAATTAAATCTGTTTAAAAATGACTCGAATTCAGTAGGAATACTTCATGCAGCAAAACTGAAGGAAGTCCCTATGGAGAAGTGGCTAATGTGCAGGGCTGCGACATCATAGTAAACGAATTCAAACTCCAATGGAGCTATTTCGTTCACTTTCGGACTAATCAACCGGGGAAAGGTATAAACTCCTATCCCCACCCACCAGCAATTAGTTAAATTTTACATCATCTCTTTCTCTACAAGGATAGATTTGGCATTAAATAACCCATATTGACATGCCATTTAAAAAAGAAACTAAACTAAACCATTTTGGGGGGCTGTAGAATACACAGACTGCACCTCTGCAGAGGGGTAAGACCCCCCCAACAAGTGTCCTAGATATGACACTAAACAGTCTGATGGTGAGGTTCCAGCAGTGCTGGAGCTTTGGGGAATGCGGAGTACTCATTCATTGCCATTGCTCCCAGGTCCACTCTGGCCCGGAGTGGTAGCACCTGATAGGGCCCTATCTATGGGTTAAATAGAACTAACAGCATACTTATGCTAAAATGAATTGTTTGAGTAAACTGAATAGCTTGAAATAGAAATGTTTTTGACAATTAAACCGTACTTGCATTTAAACTGCGTTTAAATGTGGCTAAAAAGGTTAAGAAAAGATAAATGTTCATTCTTAGCACGACTGGAGATCGAACTCGTTTACTACGATGTTGCAGTCCAACACATAAGTCGCTACACCACTTGGACTAACCCCACCGCAAAAAGGCAGCAAAGAAGTATAGATTAGGTATACATAAATTCAGACAAGTATAAAGACGGTGAAAGACTTTTGATGTTAAAATAAAACATAATAAAAGCGAATAACTTGTTTAACAAAAGAAGCTTTCATCGAAAAATTATAAATGAACTGATGAAATTGTGTAAAGTGCAATGGATGATAGAGATGTATTGACCTCAGAGAAAATGAAACGTTCCCTCACAATGAACCCAGGCATATAAGAGTGAAAAGAACAAACAAACAAATAAGACAAGACAAGGACAGACAGACATGTAAATTAAATATTTATGGAAATAAAGTGAAACTAGGTTCAGAGACATGAATAACAAAACAGAATGACATGAATAACGAAAGAAACAATAAAAGTGAGAGAATTGTTGCTGATGTAAATATACGAGAGATACGAGATAAGAAATATGATGTTTAATAGTCTGTCTATAAATAACAAATAAATGGCGTTTGAAATCTACAAAAACTGGTTTCAATCAAGACATGAGAAATCAAATGTGAAAATAGAGTAATAAACAAAACTGAAATTTTAAACTGTCAGGCTTGATGTACATAGAAGAATGAGTGATTTTGTAGATAGCCAGAGAACTAGGTCTCTCTCTCTCTCTCTCTCTCTCTCTCTCTCTCGGTGTCTTTCAAAATAATTGGCTATATAAATAAATATATATATATATATATATATATATATATATATATACACACACACTCACACACACACACACACACACACACATATATATAATTGTAACTCCACATTCGCTACTCTGCGACGGGAGAGAAGCATGTAAAGAGTCATTTGACGAGACGGAGAGTATAGCAATAATATTCTCCACCGAAATAAATTTATTATGACGACTTAACCGAGTTTGAGTATCCATTAAATTGTACTATATATATATTCGACTGAATATATATCTGTCCTCAATAGAATATGTATATATATATATATATATATTGTACATAGAGCAGACATCTATTTGATCGAATTCAACAGACTTCACACGAGTAAATATAACTTCACCTGACCATTGTCAACGTGAAACTCAGGGTCAAGAGTTCTTACAGTGCTTTCTTTTATCTTTTTGATGAAAATATGGCGGTGGAAGGAGTCTCCAACGCGTCTTGCCTAACGTGCTGGACTGCGTCACCATAGTAAGCAAATTCGAATTCCAGTCGCGGTACGTTCCCTTTCGGGCAATAACCTTGAAAAAAATATGTGACCGAGGTTCAATTCCCCTCAACTATAGGTTAAATTGCACTACACTTTTCTTCTCCAAGGGTGACTAGTGAATTAAAAAACCAATGAATGTTGATATAGTATTAAAAAAACAAATAAAAATATCACAATATATAAGTAAGTAAAGTTGGTGACCGTAGTCGAGGGTGACCCGAAGACCCCCTTTTCAATAGTTACAACACCGAGGTGTAAGGGAGAGCGCTACCTCTTTCCCAGGATTGCTTCACTTTACTTGACTTGGGACTAAACCCCGATCCATTAGGAAATACTCTACCCACAAGGCCAATGAGCTGTTTATATATATATATATATATATATATATATATATATATATATATATATATATATATGCGTAAAGAGTGTTCGCCAATGGTCCGGGAGACCGAGGTTCAATACCAGGTCGAGTCATGCCAAAGACTTAAAAAATAGTACTTAATAACGCCTTGCTTAACACTCAGCATTATAAGGTAAGGATCAAGAGTAAGGTGGAGCAATCTAGGGAATGGAGTAGCGCCCTCCCCTACGCATTGGTGTAGTAGCAATTGAAAAGAAGCCTTCGGGTCACCCTCGACTTTACTATATCGGCGTAATAACAACGAAAGGATGACTCCATTCTGTTCAGAGTTCTGTCATTGATATCTCAATACCAAGTGTCATTTATATATTGAATTACCATGACCAGAAAATCCGGTAAACATAGCGTGCGATATACGGAACCACTGAACAGCTGTTTCGACCTAATTAGATCTCATCTGCAGTGTATATCGAACCAACGACCACAGAATGCAGCGCCGAAACTCTACCACTGAGTTTCTATTGATCATTATCGTACACAAACGATGCCAAATTAACTGGTTATGGCAAATGCGTGGCCAATGCAGTGTTTGCTGGATTTTCTGGTCATGATAATTCAATTTATAATATTATTCCTGAACTAAAAAATGTACAAGTGTAATTTAAATTCATTTTATTAAAATCGAATTAAAAACGTTTACTGTAAGAACTAGTTGTTACTTCAAGTTTCATGCAATTGTTGTTCCAATCATCAGACAGCTCAGCTTAGGTTAGTTATCTTCGCTTACTTTTATTTTACGCACGAGAGGTAATAAGCATCTTACACCTTCCAAAGATTTCTTGTCCTAATTTTCATGCAGCTTAGGCATTGCAATAAAACCCAGTATAATGCTCAGACTGTAACAAAAGTTGAAGTAAGAGCAACAAGATCTTAAATTAAACATAAGGAAAAATATATTGAATAAAGATTCATAAGTGATATACTTATTTTTGGACTGTTACATATTCATAATTTTATTCACAGAAAAGAGAATTAATTATTAATAGAGATGTATTAATATGTATTTTTATTAATAGAGAATTAATTATTAATAGAGACAAGAAAATAAAGAATGAATGAGAGAGAGAGAGAGAGAGAGAGAGAGTGGGGTAGGAGAAAGAAAGTTTTAAAGAGAAAGCAAAAGAAATATGAAAAAAAGAAAAGATAAGGAAAATACAAACTGGAAGATAAAGAAAGAATCGTAGAAACCTACTTATCAATCAATCTCTCTCTCTATATATATATTTATATGTGTGTGCGTGTGTGTGTAGAGCGAGAGAGAAAGAGGGAAAGATAGAAAGAGAGAGAAAGAAGGAGAGAGAGAAAGGGAGAGGGAAAGAAAGGGAGAGGGAGAGAGAAAGAAACAGATGGTGGAAGCAAGAAAATTTGAAAGAGGAATTAAGATAAATATGAGAAAATAGGCTGCTGAAGAAAGAAAGAAAGAAAGAAAGAAAGAAAGAAAGAAAGAATTGCAGAGAGAGAGAGAGAGGGGGTAGGAGAAAGAAAGTTTTAAAGAGAAAGCAAAAGAAATATGAAAAAAGAAAGGGCTAAAAAAAAAAGAAAAGATAAGGAAAATACAAACTGGAAGATAAAGAAAGAATCGTAGAAATCTACTTATCAATCAATATCTCTCTCTATATATATATATATTTATATGTGTGTGTGTGTGTGTGTGTGTGTGTGTGTAGAGCGAGAGAGAAAGAGGGAAAGATAGAAAGAGAGAGAAAGAAGGAGAGAGAGAAAGGGAGAGGGAAAGAAAGGGAGAGGGAGAGAGAAAGAAACAGATGGTGGAAGCAAGACAATTTGAAAGAGGAATTAAGATAAATATGAGAAAATAGGCTGCTGAAGAAAGAAAGAAAGAAAGAAAGAAAGAAAGAAAGAAAGAAAGAATTGCAGAGAGAGAGAGAGGGGGGTAGTGGTGGACAAAGAAAATAGAAAGAAAAAAGAGAAACACAAAAGAAATAGAATATATTGGTAAGTGAAGAAAAATACAGCAAGAGTCAATTAGAAAAAGAGTAAGTTATAACATAATACCATAAAGAGAGAGAGAGAGAGAGAGAGAGAGAGAGAGAGAGAGAGAGAGAGAGAGAGAGAGAGAATTGTGTAGAGCGAGATTATCGGGTCGAAATTTGACAAAACAAATAGCCGGAAACCTTATAGGGAATCTATGATAGAAATCTGTCACAAACAAACGTGCAAAAGAATTTGGGATGAAGGTGTCTTGAAAAAATCCCCCAAAGACAAACAAATAAAAATAGCAACAACAACAATAAAGGTTTTAGAACCTCCACCCACAAAAAAAAAAAAAAAAAAAATGAAAATACGGAGACTTCAAAAAAGCAAAAAAAAAAAAAAAAGACCAAGAAATCTGTAAAGGACAATTGAAAGCTAGACAAGATATAGCGACTCCAGGAAGAATGTCGACGTTATATTTGAACGCCCGGAATCAAAAGAGAGAGAAAAAACTAATTCAATCAAACGGAACGAATACCAAGCCCAATACTGAATAGAAAGTAGGTACGATTTATCAAGTTTAGTTGCAGTTCGATGGCTTCATTACTCTGTTTAGCTTGAGCGAATGCTTGATAGATTGCCTCAGTTAAACTAAGAAGAAAGTCGGGATTTCTTATAGTCTTTGCCTTAAAGATCAAGGAAAACTTTTACTGAAAAGCTTCCATTATTCATAGTTTTGTATCTATCTATCTATCTATCTATCTATCTATCTTCAGTATTTTAGTACTTACCTATTTTCAGTCCCAGCAATGGGTTAAATAGTACCACGACAGTTATACAGTAATGGTTTTAGTATTAGATAACCCACGAAGGCTGATATTGCCACTGCCATTAAGCAAAAAAAAAAAAAAAAAAAAAGAAAGAAACAAAACAAAACCTATTTTCAGAATATCTATCTATCTATCTCTCTATCTATCTCACACTTTAATTAATATCTATCTATCTATCTCACACTTTTAATATCTATCTATCTATCTATCTATCTTCAGTATATTCAGTTCCATTTTTCTGTGACTGTCTATATCGCTCAATTTATTCAAGTTCCGCTTTGCGGCTAAGATATATTGCATATTCCTTAGTCGTGTCTGAGGTCGGTTTTCAAATCCAACTAAAAGTGAGCATATTAACATAAGCAAGTCTCCTCCACGGTGACCACTTCTCCTACAGTTAAGAATGATATAAAACAGTCTTTCTCTTTGCTCGTCAGTCGTTTATAAACGTTTGTGTATCCCACTCAGTCCGGCATAGAAATGTACTTAGCCCAGTTGGCTTGCGTGTTTTAGTGGTTTTGTAGTTCTTTCCGACTAACGTAGAAGGCGCTCGTGCCGCAAAACTATTGAAGACTTTGAATGACGCTTTTCATGACATGATTTTTCTTTTTAATGGAATATTAGTGCGACACAATCCTTATATTCTTTGGAGTTATTTGTAGTACCCCTTTAATGTAATTACTTCGAGGTTCACTCTGACCCGGAGTGGTAGTACCTGTTAGGGTTCTCTCTATGAGTAGAATAGAACTGAAAGTGTGAAAACAAATAACCGATGTTGAATTGAATTATTAGTATTAAATAGTAATACCTTAAACTTGCAAACAAATGATTAATACTAAATAGAATTATTCATGCTTGATAGGAATTCTTGAAAACATTTAACTATGTGCAAACAAATGAGTTCCGGCTTGTTTTAAAATGTTACCCTGGAAATATTCTTTTACAAATCATACCTATAAACAAGATTTGGTTTTGAATAACAAACAAGAACTGATGTGCCATAAAACCCAGCCAATTAAAACTGTTTAACTATTTAAGCGTGTGCAAAAAAAAAATATTAGTGTTACATAGCAATACTTGAAACCATATAACAATGTATAAACAAATGAGCTTTAGCTTGCTTGAAATGTTATCCACAGACTATTCGTTTACAAATCAGTTGCATATCAACAGAATTTGGCATTGATTAACCTGCAAGAGTTGATATGCCACACATCCAACCAACCTTATGTCCCTCCTGCAATTAAGGGGCAAAAATCTAAAAAATGTCTACATCCAAATGTATCAATTACTGTTTCTACTTTTGGTTTCCGTTCATCTACCAGTGTCGGGTAATTGTTTACTAACTAGTCTAGTTCATATTACTAGTGTCTAGTGAATTCGATCCTTATTTGCAGCCTTACTTTATAAGTAAATAATGGTTTGTTAATAACTTTCTATATGATATTTATATTTATCCACGTATATCTACCACAATACCTAAGTTTGTGCGTTTGTCAGAGAGCATGGGGGGATGTCCTCGTGGTGTAATGGTTAAAGCGATGGACTGCGGAATAGTAGTACGTGAGTTCGTACTCCAGTCGCGCTATTACGTTCACTTTCGGACAAATACCCTTGGGAAAAGTATGAACCCCCTTATCCTCCCAGCTATGGGTTAAATAGTACAGCTACTGTTCTTCTAGGAGAATGGGTTTGGCATTAAATAACCTAAAAAGAGTTGATATGCCATTAAACAAAGAAACCATCAAACCATCAGAGAGCATGACTGATATTAAACTAAATTATTAGTATTATATAGTATTGGTAAAAAACATTTAACTGGGTCAATTTGAACTATAAGTGCTCGATAGGAATACTTAAAACGATTTAATTGCGTGAAAATAGAATTATCACTGATAGATTGCAATACTTGAAGCAATCTAATTGTGTTAAAATAGAATTATCACTGATAGAAAGCAATACTTAAAACGATTTAATTGCGTGAAAATGGAATTATCACTGATAGAAAGCAATCCTTAAAACAATTTAATTGCGTGAAAATAGAATTATCACTGATAGAAAAAAAATACATGAAACCATTTGATTGTGTGAAAATAGAACTATTAGTGATAAACCTTTTGACTGTATGAAAACAAATAAGCAGCAAAATATTCACTTAAAAATCTTTTACAATGTATGCATAAACAAGTTTTAGCGTTAAATAGCCATCAAGAATTGATATGCTGTTAAACCTAATAATTTAACCCAACCTTATTTTTAAGTCCAACAAGTTAACTAAACCAATCTTTTTATTTTGCATAATCAAATAAAGTAGCCATTTTGTTGAATTAACTTTTTGTCTACTGAAACCAAAACTATGCTCTTTTTTTCCAAGAGATTTTTCCAGTCATCAGAAAACCAAAAAAGCCACCCCGCCACCAAAAAAGTAAATCATGTCTTGCAAGTAATGTCAACCAGTCAGCGATAAATGTTAATTAACTCTTTATGGCCTTACAAAATCTCAGTGTTAAGCCTGTGTTTATTACAACAATAAAAAGCAAACCGGATAATTTAATGGTCCGTGGAACAAAATTAAAATCAAGCCCTACAGACAGGTTTTCAGTGAATGAATTTAATGATGGAATAAAAATGTGTTTTATTTTTACACGATAAACCAAACTAATGTTTGACACTATTCGATATATATACTCTGTCAGTGAGACTTAGAATATGCTGTTTGTATCCCCTGTAGAAGAGTAAGACCCCACCAAAGGACAAATGAGTGTCGTAGATATGAAACTAAGCTGTGTCTGATGGTGAGGCTTCAGTTCTCAATCTCTAAGGAATAAAGAGTACCCTTCATTGCCCACTCTGAACCGAAGTGGTAGTACCTATTTAGGTCCCATATACCTGTTTTAATATTTTTAGAATTCAATTAGACAGTGCGCAATAAAAGTCTCTTAAAAAGCAACAAGAGAAAAAATGTAAATATGGACGTAAAATGAGCACGATTACCAGACGTGTGGGCATAAATTACCCGTAAATAGGTTGATACAGTGTTAAAATCAATCAATCAATCAGCTATCATATATATATATATATATATATTTATGTGACCAATTATATTGAATTGTATTAAAATGACAATTTTATTAGGTTTTTTAATGAAATAGTATTAATATACGATTCAATATTTTAAAATATAATTTTATATTTGATATAAAAAATAAAATTATATTTTAAAATATTGAATCGTATATTTATATTTGATATACCAGCTCGAACGTACATTCAGCAGCTATGTGAGGATACAGGATGTTGTCCTGAAGACCTACCTAGGGCGATGAACGATAGGGAGGAGTGGCGAGAGAGGGTCAGGGATATCCGTGCTACCAGCGCGAGATGATGATGATGATGATGATATTTGATATTAGATGTTATTAATTCCCATGTAAGTTGTTTATAGTAGATAAATTTCTCTCCCTAAATCAATTTATTCCTTTATTCTATATTTTTTTACTTATTTCCTTCATTTGTTTTAAGTGTTTGCCATTACATAAAATGAGTAAAGGGAAAGAGAGTTCAAAAATTGATACTTCTTGATACAGGAATTGAATGTCATTTGTCAATCAGACAGGAAAAACAAATGGTCTAGTCTTTACTTAATAAAAAAAAAAAAGCAAGTAGAATTTGGTTTAGGGAGATAGGGCGACATGACTTTTGAGAGTTTTTCTAAATCTTCATTAGAAATTTCTCATTATTTCTTTGTCTCAAGATGCAGATTGTTTGAAATATAAAGTCTGCTGAAATAAATATCATTACAAAAAATATGAGTAATTTTTAAAGGTTTTTATTATATATATATATATATATATATAGGTAATATTCGGTCAGCAGAGATTTTTTGATCATAAATTTACCTTCTCCCACGAACACCTAAAAAACCATACGGCACTATCAAAACATTTCTGGTTTTTAAAAAACAAAGGTTTAACCCCTGAGATTGAATGGTCTATTTTGAGAAAATCAAATACTCCAAATAGTTTTAACGGTAGGTGCAATTTATGCCTTGAAGAGAAAATTTATATTTTAAAATATAAGTACCCCGATAAGTTATTAAATAAGAGAAGCGAATTGATAGCTAGATGTAGACATAAAACTAAATTTAAACAATAAGAATTTAAAAACATAGAAATAAATAGTGAAACCAGGAAAAAAAACGTATCCAACATATGCACATAAAAAATAGGTAGCTAATTAAATGGTATCGAAATTGACATAAGCATTAATATTTCTCTTAAAGTTAATTATCGAATTTAACATGAAAAGAAAATAAACTAAACGAATAAATAGAAAAGTTAAATTACCGTAATTATAACTGACAGAAGAAATTTGAAAAATTAAAATAAAAACGGAAATTCAATAAAACGAGGACGTAACTCTTAAATCTCGTTCCCCCTACACCCCACGTGTTTATTCTGGTTTTAAATTTAAATTTAAATTTAAATTTAATTAATTATCCATTGGGTCTGAAGAAGTCCTGTATTAATTTTTTTCTTCATGTTTTTGGTTCACACCAGAAACTGAAAATACGGGATCGAAATAAATTTATAATCATGAATTAACCGGTCTTTGGTTTTTTTCTTAAAGAAAAGATATATATATATATATATATATATATATATATATATATATATGTGTGTGTGTGTGTGTGTGTGCGTGTGTGTGCTTATACATCCCTACACATTTAAGGTAACGACATATCTGTCCATACGCTTCTTGACACTAGCACAGATGAGGGTTGTGTCCTCAAGCAAACTTGGAGATAAAGAGATAAAAAAAGAATAATTGAAAAGTCCGTTCATAAAAAATAAGTGCTATGCCTGAATCAAGAAAAAAATCCTTTTTTAATATTCTCATTCCCTAATTATAGAAAATCTGTCAAAATCACGTAGCCTGTAGGAATTAAATAGGCATTTTTTTACGGTTTTGACATCTGTCAAAAACATGTTAGATGCTTCGGGGGTAGTTTCGCCACAACCAATAACAAATGCCGGCTAAGATATTTGTTGTGATCCACAGGCCATAATCATTTTGGCAGCAAATAAGGAAATCGTTTCGTTTTTTGAGCAATAATTGGGATTTGGATTGAATTACAGACCCACGACTGTCGATCCATTCATATTTGAATCTTATCAAAACTTAATGAAAAGGTTTTTATTCTCATTTTCCATCAGCTCTGTACGGACACCATATGCCGTCTAGACGATCTGCCAAGATCGATAAACAATAGGAACGGATGGTTGGAAAGAAAGAAGGAGAAAGAGAGAGAGAGAAAGAAGGAGAAAGAGAGAGAGAAAAAAAGAAGGAGAAAGAGAGAGAGAGAGAGAGAGAGAGAATATGACTTGATGATGACTATTAATTAATATTTCTATAATTTCTCTGAAATGGTCACTTTCAAACAGATTTCTTTGCCTACCGATTCCATCTGAAAAAGCCGGTGTCCAAGGCTCTTGCACAAACTCCCAAATCTACCAGCTCAGTCTCCCCTGAGGTTGAGTGACTTGTTTCAGAGAATTACTCTGTATATTGTCCTGGCTGGGGTTGTAAATCAGAAATGACAGCATTTCCTTAAAAATAAATACTTTGTCGGATTCCTAAAGATATTGTCAACTTCTTGAAATTCTTTTATTCGTAACAGCCAACATACTATCATTGTCCTTTTTTTTTCTTTGAAAAAAGAAAACCTGCAAAATATTCCTACAACTATGTGAGAACATTTTCCATTTTTATTGATATCACAGAATAAAAAAAAATTAATAAAAAGGAAATTTTTCGAAAAATAAAATAGAATGAAATAAATAAATGAATAAATAATAATAATAATGATAATAATAAATACTACTCGAGACAAAACTCAATAGTAGAAATTTTATCAAAGGAATAAATACCTGGGCTGTACCACTTGTTAGATATTCTTGACCCTTTCTCAAGTGGACCAGAGACGAACTTAAACAAATGGACCAAAGAACAAGAAAAATAATGACAATGCATAAGGCATTACATCCCAGAGACGACGTTGACAGACTATATGTTTCAAGAAAAGGGGGAGGAAGAGAACTTGCCAGCATTGAAGACAGCGTTGATGCATCGATACAACGACTCGAAGACTATGTACAAAAACGCGAAGGAGGACTCATTACAGCCACCAGAAACGATACTGAGAACACGATGAACAACAGAATGATAATAACTAGGAAACAAAAATGGGAAGGAAAACCACTCTATGGGTGGTTTAAACGACTTATAAACGACATCTCACACCAGAAAACCTGGACATGGCTAAGAAAAGGAAACTTTAAGAGAAACAGCATCCCTCTTAATAGCAGCACAAGACAACGCCGTAAGAACTAATCTTATCAAGGCTAGGATAGATAAGACTCAACAAAATACCAAATGCAGGCTATGTGGTGACAGAGATGAAACGATCAATCACATAATAAGCAAATGCAGCAAATTAGTACAGAGGGAGTATAAGGCGAGACACAACTGGGTCGGCAAGGTGATCCACGGGAAAATGTGCAAGGCATGTAAATTTGACCATACTAACAAATGGTATATGCACAACCCAGCACCTGTCCTAGAAAATAACACGCATAAACTCCTAAGGGGTTTTAACATACAAACGGATCACCAAATCCCGGCCAGAAGACTAGACTTAATAATAATCAATAAAAAAAAGAGAACTTGCAAAATAGTCGACTTTGCTGTCCCGGCTGACCACAGAATAAACTGAAAGAATGTGAAAAGAAGGATAAGTACCTCGACCTTGCTAAGGAATTGAAAAAACTGTGGAACATGCAGGAGACAATTATACCAATTGTAATTGGTGCGCTTGGAACTGTAACTAAAGGATTACTAAAGGGACTGGAGGACTTGGAAATTGGCAGACGGGTGGAGACCATCCAAACGACAGCCTTAGTGAGAACGGCCAGAATACTGAGAAGAGTCCAGGAAACTTGAAGAGACTTGCTGTCACTCAGACTCCAGTGAAAAACCATCGGCTAACGGTGATGTGAAAAGCTCGAATGAGTGAATAATAATAAATACAAATGGATCATCTTATCCCGGCCAAAAACCCGGACTAGTTCTGATTAATGAGAAAAAAATAACTTGTTTCGTGGTTTTTACATTTCCGGTGGATCACGGATATGAAAATATAAGAAAACGAAAAGATATGCAAATACTTGGATCTCAGCAGAGAACTAAAAATAGCCGTGGAACATGAGGTAGATGGTGTTACAAATTGTCGTTGGTACGATTGGAACAGTCCTCAAAGAGGAATTGGAAATCGGAGTGAGAATCGGGACTATCTATTAAGATCGGCTAGAGTATTCAGAAGTGTCCTGGAGACCTGAGAAGACTTGCTGTTACCCAAACTACAGTAAACGATCACCGGATCACAAAGAATGAAATAATCATATTTACCAACCCCTCCGTTCGGGCAGGATATGACACAAGGTCAATTTTTAAGCGGAGTTTGGCAGGTTTGAATTCAGGGTTTTCCTTCTCCTTGACTAGTTGTCTCACCAAGGCTGAAGAACCTAGTCTGCCCTACTATTTACCCATAACTGGAGTGAGAATAATTGGATTCATACCTCTCCTAAGGGTATTAGTGCTATGTGAAATGCAATCAGTCTCGTCCAGGATTTGAACTTGTGTCGCCGTGTCCATTTCCTACGACGATAAACATTACACCACGGGCACCTCTATAAAAAGAATGAAATAGTAATAATAATAATAATGATGATAACGCTCGGAGAAAAGGAAACCTACAAATACTTAGGTATCTTAGAGGCTGATGCCATCAAACAAGTGAAAGTGAAAGACAAAATTTAGAAAGGATATATCAGGAGAACTAGAAAGCTACTCGAGACAAAACTGTCAAGCAGAAACCTTATCAAAGGAATAAATACCTGGGCTTCAGCTGGTGTGAAAAACACGCAAGGGATGAAATAATGATAATAGTATCACAGGGAATTGTGCAAAAGTTTAAATTTGACCATACGAACAAATGGTATGTGTGCAATCCAGAATCTGTCCGGGAGAGTGAAATGCATAAACTTTGTGATTTTGAGATACAGAAACACCACCTAATCTCGGGCAAATGACCAGACCAAGTGATAGTCAAAAAAAGCAAAAATAAAAACAAAAACAAAACAAAACAAAACAAAACCAAAAACAAAAGAGAACTTGCCGAATAGTGGACTTTGCGTTCTGGCTGATCACAGGGTAAAACTGAAGAAAAGCAAAAAGAGAGATAAGCACCTAGACTGCTAGAGGCATGAAAAAAAAGAACATGAAAGTGACGGTGATACAAATTGTATTTGGAGCGCTTAGAACAGTCACAAAAGAATTGGTACCGGGACTGGAGACCTGGAAATTAGAGGACGAGTGGAGACCATCTAAGTTACAGCATTATAAAGATCGGCCAGAATACTGAGAAAAGTCCAGGAAACTTGAGGAGACTTGATGTCATTCAAACTCCAGTGAGAAACCATCAGCTAACGCTGGTGTGAAAAACTCTCAGAAGAGTAAGATAATAATAATAATAATAATAATAATAATCAAAATGTGCCTACATTGAGTATTCCTTTGGATTTCTCTCGTCATCCATTCCCTATCGAATATTGCTCTCAGTAGGTCTTCTATATGGCATCTCGTGTCCACACTGTCAGTGAATGAAAGTTTTTGTTGGTTGGCTTACACTGGTTTGGCCATGTGTTGGATTTCCTCGGAGAACGACACTTATCAGGTCATAATTACTCTACCAGCAGTGCCCAGCAGGTCTGGCTCGTCTTAATACATCACTGATGAAAGAAGTGCGTGAATTGCAAGATGGGCTGTGCTGCAAAATAAACCTCATTGAGTTACATTCCATGAGAGTATGAACTTTTTAGCCCGACCTTTGTGTCAAGAAAACTGACAAAAAAAAAAAAGGAAGATAATTAGGATGCGTCGGGTATTCAAAATCCATTGCAAAGCTACTTCATCCTCGCTCTCAAATCAAACCGATTATCTATCTCGTACCGGTTTTCACTTGTAGCGCAACACCTCCACAACAAAAAATATCGTAAAACTCGAGTTTTGATAAAAAGTTTTATCTCAGGCTCTTTTTCAAACCTTTCTAAAATCTTACAACTGGATACATTTATTTTGTAATCATCTCATCAGTCATCAGCGAGTCTGTTGCAGAAGTTGAATGTCTACGTAGATGTTGGTTCATAAATTCGGGTCTAAGAAGGAAAAGTAATGTTGTCTTTGTTGTAGTGAGTGCTTGCCTGCATTAACACAGTTACGGAGTTAGTTAAAATATTTCCTTTATACCTGTATATATCACACTGGGTAAGCGTAAAATAGTAAGGAGAAGATTATTCAAATTGTAATATTGTGTTTTAGTCTTTAAATAGTGACAAGGAAGATATGATTTGCTCTGAGTCACCCTACCATCGACTGCTATGGGTCGATAAGATAATCTCACGACTGTAAAAGGCAGCCAGAAATTACGTCTTTGGGAAAAGAGAGAGAGAAAAAAAAAGAGAAAAAGACGTCTAATCATCAAAGTAGCGTAACTCTGACTGTTCCAAGATCTCTTATGTTTCCAGATTGACTGTCTGTAGACTTTTCTCACGAGACTGAATGAATGGCCAATGTTATTCATTGGACAAAATCATACGGCACATGATTAGCTCGATAAACAGTCAGGGGACAAATCGAGCGTAACTTATGAATGGTCAGATGCCTGTCTGCATATCATACGAGCAAATGATTCACAGTTTCTTACTCTCATTTCAGATTAAGTGGACACAGACAATCACGTATATCTATCTATCTATCTATCTATCTATCTTGTTTTCTTTCACTCTTAGTCTGTTCATATCTATCTATCTATCTATCTATCTATCTATCTATCTATCTAATGCAAAATTATATATTTTTTGTAGTCGAGGGTGACCCGAAGGCTCCTTTTTCAATAGCTACTCCACCAAGGTGTAGGGGAAGGCGTTACTCCTTCTCCTAGATGTACTTACTTACACAATTATATAATCTAAAGTAATTATTCATATTCAACAATAATAATTTCTTTCCATGCAGTCACAAAGTTTTAAATATTCCTATCTAATATTAAAACATTTCATATCTTATTTGATTCATTGATGGGACCCTCACAAGTACTAACCACTCAGAAACTTTGTAGAGTAACAGTAATAAAGAAATGACTGCAAACTTCTCAGAACTTCAGAATTGGAGCCTATGCAGTTTAGTATCCTACCCAAGGCAACCCTTTTGGTTGTGGGACTTTACCCTTCGGTTAGAGACGCAGAGGGCATTTTGTAAGCACAGTTGTTGATACTGTATCAGTTTTAGTCTGATCATTATCTATCTATCTATCTATCTATCCGATCGTTAATTCATTCAACCCCAAAACAATGGAAAGAAAAATATTTTTCTTCTGATGGTTTATTACTTTTTCTTTGATCAGCGTTATCTTTCTGATATTTGTATATGTCTATTACATTGTTTTTTTTTCTCTATCTCTCTAAGAAGATTAACATTTGCTGTTTTCATCCGGGGATCTTTTTTTCGCACTGATGGATCAGCACCTTATAACCCGGGACATAGCTCCTAATTTTACTTGGATATTTCTTTGCCTGATAAAATTGTTTATCCGACGATTCATAAATTTCCTTGTCGTTTTTTTAGCATTACTTTCAAATGATGTTTTCATTTTCGTTTTTGTGTTCATTCTACCTTTCAATACCATGATGATGTCTTTCTTTATTGCATTGATATATATTCTTTCATTTTGATTCTTATCCTTTTGAATTCAGTTATTAATTCGTTCTTTCTTTGTTTTATTCAATTTCTTCTTTGTTAATGCATTTTTCTTTCTGTCGTTTAGTTTTTCGTTTTCTTTTGATCATCATTCTTTGTTCCTTTCTATCAATTTAATGTAATCTTTCTTTCTTTCTTTCTTTCTTTCTTTCTTTCTTTCTTTCTTTCTTTCTTTTTAAATACATTCTTTCTTTCTTTCTTTCTTTCTAAATACATTCTTTCTTTCTTTCTTTCTTTTTAAATACATTCTTTCTTTCTTTCTTTCTTTCTTTCTTTCTTTCTTTCTTTAATATTTTCTTTAATCAATAATTTCTTTCTTTCTTTCTTTCTTTTATTTAGTCTTTCTTTCTTTCTTTCTTTCTTTCTTTTTAAATACTTTCTTTCTTTCTTTCTTTCTTTTTAAATACTTTCTTTCTTTCTTTTATCTAGTATTTCTTTCTTTCTTTCTTTCTTTCTTTCTTTCTTTTATTTATCTAGCATTTCTTTCTTTCTTTTTCAATTTCCTTTTTCTTTTTCAATTTTTTTCTTTCTTTCTTTCTTTCTTTCTTTCTTTCTTTCTTTCTTTCTTCATGTGTATGTTCGTTTATTTTTTTTGTTTAGCTATTTAACAATCTTTACAATTCAGTTAATTTCATATTGATTTCATTTTTTCTATATTTATTCAAATTCTTTCTTTCTTTCTTTCTTTCTTTCTTTCTTTCTTTCTTTCTATCATTTTTTCTTTTTACTTTCTTTTTTCTTTTTTTTTACATTCTAATGATAAGATCCCAACTCTCTTCTAGAAATACACACGTATATACAGACACGTACACAAAGTCACAAAATGATTCACAAAAATTTAACTTACCTTTCATGTGCAGCCGGAAGTGCATAATCCTGCAAACATGCATAGAAGCTATAATTTTTCTTTGATCACTTTGTTAACCAAAATAAAAAAAACAAAACATTTAAAACTTTTTTAGCATGGCGTCCATGTATCACTGTAACATGACTTATTCATCATCTTCTCGTGTTTTTCATTTTGTTTCTTCATTGACGTAGATGAGTAATTCATAATACGATTACATCTATGTTGGGGCAGAAATATTACTACACTTTGACATGGATTACTTTCTCTTAATACCTGTCACCAGAGGGCGCAACCTAAAGAATAATAATTCTGCACAAATAACATTCCCTTCGGAGAAGATTGTCTCCCGTGGTGATTGTCTTCGATAATGTTTTCACAACTGTCACTTGTCCTTTTCTGTATAAAAGTGCGATAACGATCGTATTTTTTTCTCGAAGTCGGAAGTATTTATTATCTGTAAAGATCTATCTATCTATCTATCTATCTATCTATCTATCTATCTATCTATCTATCTATGTTAGCTGCGGATAAAATCTCTAATTCTATGCGTAGTAATTATTCAACTAATATTTTAAAACTTTCATTTATACGCGTGGGAAATTATAAAAATGTCTCGTGCCCCCAAAATTGATTCAGTACAAGACAATTTTGTTAACGTTAGTTTCGAATATTGTCTCAAAATAATCCCCGGGTGTCAGGTTTATAAGCTTTGAGCATATTTATATATAATCAATGCATAAGTATATTATATATTAACAGTATACCCAAGAAATTAGGACATACATAAAAAACAAAAAGCAAAAACCAAACAACTTATAAAAAATTGATTTTCTTCTAAACCAAACATATTAAGATTTTATTATTTCTATCCCAACATCAAAACGGATATTATTGACTATCATTTATTACTAAACTCTACAGCATTAAAACTCTAACCACCTCCAATATATATATATATATATATATATATATATATATATATATATATAATATTTTTTTCTTTTTTTGTCGTTGGTCCAAAGAGAGTAAAAAGTAAATATTTCAAAATGAATAGGTCCGCTAAGAGATTTGTATTTTTTAAAGAATTATTTATTTTGTGTTTACGTACGTGTATGTTTCCAGCTTGTTGCTTTCGTCAGAGAACATATACTGCACAAGGCCATATGAATGGGGCACCTAATAAGACTCGAACTCCCTCGACTAACAAACCTACACGAGTGAGTTCGAGTCTCATTGCATGTCCCATTCATATGGCCTTGTGTCACTTATGTTCTCTGATGAAACTGGAAGCATACACGTATGTAAGAACGAAATGTATAATTCCTTAAAAAATACAAATCTCTTAGTGAACCAATCCATTTAGAATTATATATATATATATATATATATATATATATATATATATGTATTATGTCTCGACAAGTTCACTTACACACACACACACACACATACACACACACACACACACACACACACACATATATATATATATATATATATCACTTCCAAAGTGAGTAGGGTTATGAATATAATTATGCAATTTTTTTTTTGGTTACAGGGTTTTAATAATTTCTTATTTGAATGCATAGTTTTTCACTAGCAATAAAATCAGGATATCTTCCGTTTAAAAGAAAATTAAATCTTAGTGAAAAATTAAGCCCGTAGAAAAATATGGATTCATATACATGAAACGCATTTTAAGAGACATCAGACATTTTATTATTTGATTTGCTGTTGATGGATTATTTTTCAATCAGCAGATTTTCAGTCTTATGGTTGTGTTTGGTTTCTTTGATTAAAGACACATCAACCTTCGTGGATCATTTAATGCCAATGTCATTCTTGTCGAAGAACAGTATTCGTACTTATTAATTATCAACATTTACTGTCATTGCACAATCCCATTACGTCTCGACAAGTTCACGTATGATTGAAAGAACAACATTATTGGTCTCTTTTCGAACATTCCAAAATCTTCAGTTGTATTTGAAAATGCTCTTGTGACAAAGAGCGAAACGTTACATAGGAAATATAGCAATTGTAACACAAATTTCGGGAGGGTTCAAGTCTTATTTCTCACCATTTTCTTGGATGTCTCACACACACACACACACACACACACACACACACACACACACACACACATATATATATATATATATATATGTATATATGTATGTGTGTGTGTGTGGTAGATTGGAAAAACGTCATTGAATAAAAAATATCATGGAAAAAAATTCTATGAATGTGTATAAAAGCTGTATTCATTTTATACATTCATATTTCTGATAACAAAATTAGTTTGTTGATCAATAAATAATACCTAATAATATCCGTTTTGATTGCATCGTAGTCTACAAGAAATAAAATACTTATACTTTTGGATTAAAGGACGACATTTGACAAAAAATTATAGGAATGAACTAATATATGGAAGAAACCATAAAATGAGCTCGACGAGCCGTGTTCAGTTTCCGGATGAGGCTTTTTGTATTTCGCTTCACGCTAATACCCTTGGGAAAGGCACGAATCCATCTGCTCTCCACCCCCAGCTCTGGGTAAAAGAGTAGAACAGACTCGGCTCGCAAGACATGTGAAGACAACCAGTTGAGAAACTCTTGCATATTGGTGCTCAATTCTTCTGTTATCAGTATATCTAAAAAGTGTTATTTGTTTGACACAGAGTTTCATCACTATAAGCAAATCACCTGTGCAGGAAGTCCAATGGTTCACATCTTTTATCCAAACTGTTAGATTATTACTTGTTGAGTTCAAAGCAAGATCCATCACATAGGTATAATAATCGATTTCACTGTGCACTGTGCTACAAAAGTGATTTAATAAAATAGTAATCAATTCTTAGCTTAGACAGGCGCAAGGTTGAATTAGTGGAGTAACCTCTATACATAAGTTGCCCAGTCGGCTGGGGCTGTAGAATACACCGACTACACCTCTGCAGAGAGGTAAGACCCCTCCCCAATGAGTGTCCTGGATATGACACTAAACAATCTGATGATGAGGTTCCAGTGATGCTGACGCTTTGGGGAATGCAGAGTACCCCTTCATTGCCATTGCTCCAAGGTCCACCCTGGCCCGGCGTGGTAGCACCTGATAGGGCCCAATCTATGGGTTAAATAAAACTAATGGCATACTTACGCTAAACGGAATTGTTTGACTAAACTGAATAGTTTGAAATAGAAATGTTTTTGACAATTAAACCGTACATACATTTAAACTACGTGCTTATTCTAAACTGAATTATTTGAAATGGAAATATCTTTTGATATTGAAATTGTACTTACACTCAACTGATTTGTTTAATATAGAACTGTTTTGACATTTAACTGTGTGTAAACGAAATCTGTACTCATACAAAACTGAATTAGCTGAATTAGAACTGCTTGACTAAACGGAATAGCATGAAATAGAAATGTTTTCACACACTGTACTTACATTTAAGCTGCGAACACTATGCTAAACTGAATTGTTTGAAATAGAACTATTTTCATAAAAATGGATTTGGCCTTAAATAACCTACAAAGGTTGATATGCCATAAAGCCCAAACAACAACTAATGTATGCATAAGTGATTTCTTGGACTTTCCACCAGTTCATGGCCATGTTGATATGGGTAGGACACGCATGAATAGCGACAAATGTATAGTTGCTATAAAAATCCTTGGTCCTCTCGGCATTCCCCTTTAGGAGCACATCAAGCTCTACGCGACAAAGCATGCGATAAACTTAGGCCTGTTACGTAGACATTACCTGGGGGAAAAGCACCTAGGGATCAGGTGATCAATTTACCATGCCCCACCCCCACCCCAACGAGGTAGGTAAATAAAATATTTGTGTACGTGGGTACATGCAAAACAAATTAATACAATAAATCTTGGTATGTATAAAGATAGACGGTCATAGATGAAAGCAGAGAGAGAGAGAGAGAGAGAGAGAGAGAGAGAGAGAGAGAGAGAGAGAAGTTTTGTTTCTAATCTTGTTGCCTTTGCTTTTATCATGGATATTCAGAAATCCAAAAGGAATACTGAGTAGCTGAGAAAATGTGAATGCAACTATTGTTGTTGTTGTTGTTGTTGATATTTATAACGATGAGGAAGGAACATGTCTTTTAAAGCTCCATTTCTGCAACTTACAAGCCAATATCGTAAGTGCTACTCTCTACTTTTCTCGTTTCTCGTTCTTCGATAATTCCTTTCGGAAACCAATTTCTTCGTATACAAATAAGGCTGACACTCCTTTTTACAGATATGCATATGCTCACATGCTCATGAATACAAACACACACATACACACACACGCGCGCACGTATACAAACGATTTGAATCCACTATGTTGTGGGTCACATGACAACATCCGAGCCTTTGTCCTCCAGTCAGATACCATACCGTTTCTTCCCTAAAACAAATTCGACAAATAACACCGAGGAGCAAATGTCATGAAAGAGTTTCTTTTCGCGTCGATTCTTCAGCTTTAAATCGACAGATCAGGCGTTTGGTTATGGTGGGCTCTACGTAGAGGGGATGGTGTACCGAAAAAGCTGTGACCTTATGGCTTCAGTGACTAAATTAGCAACGAGAAGCACCAAAAATGCGGATAATGTCTTGTCTCTGAAGAAGTTAATAAACAATGATGCCAACTTTTTCTGCCGTTCGAAGTAATAGAAAATACAGATAATAGATACGAAGTATTATCACAAATAAAATGTTGAAGGAACAAATATTTGAAGCTCATGATATTTCAAAGAAGAACTGAATACACAATTTATCATGTATATTTAATCACAATATGATATTTTATTCAATATAGAAAACGAACCATAAGAAAGGTTCAAGAAAGGTTAATAAAGGGCAACTGAAAGTTCTGAGAGTTCGGAAATGTTCTACGTTATATCCTTTCAAAACAACGGCGTTTTTTTTTTGCCTCAGGTCATGTCACGCTGAAAGCAACTATTTCCCCAAGATCACCTTAGTTAAGCATGATAGATTTCTACAGTTTCGATATAGTCAGCCGAGGTTACTTGTGAGGTAAATGTATATAAACGTTTTCATATGAAATCATAATTTTTACTTATTGGCTTTCCTGCTTGTTCTTAACCGTTTTATGTGTGTCTATTTATGATGGAGAGTCACCGTAGCAAAGTGGCTAACGCGCTGTACTGTAACGTTGTAATAAGTATTTACCACCCACTCCTCCAGGGCCGGATGTGACACGGGGTCATTTTTAAACGGAGTTTAACTGTTTGGGATTCAGAGTTTTTCTTCTCCAAGATAGGTTGCATATACCAATGCTGAAGAATCCATTCTGCCCTGCTATTTACCGATAGCTGGAGGGAGAATAGGAGGATTCAAACCTGTCCCAATGGTATTAGTGCTTTGTGAAATGCAGTCAGCTTTGTCCAGGATTTGAACTAGTATCACCGTGTGCATTTCCTACGACGATAACCATTACACCATGGGCACCTGCAATATCGTAGTTAGTATTTAACGACCATTTCACACGGTTATTATGTGACACAATGTCAGTTTTTACGCTGAGTTTAACACGCTTTCCTTTTCCCTAGAACAGTTGCCATACCGAGGTTAAAGAGCCCGGTCTGCTCTACAATTCGACCAAAAATTGATTGAGAAAGAATAATTAGATTAATATTTTAACCAAAGGTATAAGCGTTATGTGAAATGCAATCAGCCTCGCCCAGGAATTGAACTCGGGTCACTGTGTCTATTTTCAACAATGATAAGCATTACTCCACTAATATCCATGACACTGTAGTAAGCGAGTTTGAGTTTCAGTTTTGCTGTTACGTTCACTTTCAGACTAATACCCTTATGAAGGGAATAAACTTTCTTATCCTCTGAGCTATGGGTAAAATAGTACAACTACCGTTCTTCTATGAAGATGACTTTCTCATTAAATAATCCATGAAGGTTGATATGCCATTAAACCAAGAAACCAAACCAAATCTATTCATGGAATCTGCTCATCTTGCTGATGAGAAATAAGGAAATATTTCGTTTTCTCGAAAGAACACGGCCATTCTATGTGCTCTAGAAAACCTTACGTTGGTGCTTTTTTAACGGGTCAGTATTTACAACAAACGTAGGGAGCGAATGGCTAATCCTGATCCCCTAGTTTGAGTCCAAAGTAATCGCGATACGTCTTCTTCACTAAGTCAGTGACTTTTACTTTGTCGATTTGGAAGAACCACATTATCGCAGATATAGCAGAGCCCGTCAGGAATATTTTCACACTTGCGATCCATTCTTATAGGAATACAATTGTCGAGCTGAAAAGAAAAAAAATCAGTACTCAGGTCGTCGTTGACACTTGGCAGAGTACATTATAATAATTTCAAGCTTAGGGATAAGCCCCACCCTCTCTAGGTAAGTGGGTGTTAGCGAGTTAGGTAGTACACTGAAGTTAGGTACACATAAAACATTATATACCATACTAAACATCAGGCACCCACGATCAGCTGTGACAAGTAGAGTCCATAGGCTTTTGAATAAGTTTTATTATTGAGTACAACTTGTGAAGTATTCAAGACCATACCTGACCAAACACAATAAATCCCAGAGGGAGATAAAAGGGGCTGCTTCTCGGGTATAGTGGATTGTGGGATTTGTGGGGACCAGAAGAACAGAGACACGAGAGAAAGAGAATCTTATTCCGCCATGACACCTAGTGGACATACATTTAACTGGTGCTCACAAAGTTAAAGCAGTGCTGTTCCTGGATATTTTATGCATGTCTCTGCCAGTGGTGAATACATCTAATCATATGTTTTACACCCACGAGTCCGTCTCTTTTTACTTTTGTTTACATATTTTCTTTGTGGTTAAAAACAAAACAATTTCCATATTTAGCGGGCTGGCTTAGGTTTCTTTGTTTTAATGGCTTTACAACCTGCGTGGGTTATTTAATGCCAACGTCATCCTTCTTGAAGAACAGCAATGATTCTATTTAACCCATAGCTGGGAGGATAAGGGGGTTCATACCTTTCCCAAGGGTATTTGTCCGAAAGTGAACATGATAGCACGATTGGAGTTCGAACTCGTTTAGTACCATTCCGCAGGCCAGTGCTTTAACAACGACACCACGAGGACACCTCCCTGCAGGTCTGAATCCATGTCAACATCATCTTTTACCGACTGGTTATAAACGGTCTTGCTGAGAGTAGATTATCGAAATTTTTTCCTTATAACACAATTACCGTAAGTATTTGTGTGTAAAACGCTCTCTTTTTCTTAGGATACGAAAACAAATTAATCCATTTTCTCTGAATGTATGAGATGAAGTTTGATTATAATTTGTAATATTACGATTCTTCGGACTATTATCCTCATCTTTATTTATGTCTGTACTACGTTTCGGCCGATGTGCCTTCTGGCCTTCTTCAGGTATATCTTTTTTCTTGCTGAGAGTAGATTATCGAATATTTTCCTTATAACACAATTACCGTAAGTATTTGTGTGTAAAACGCTCTCTTTTTCCAGATTTTTGAGGACAAAAGTTAAGGCTGCGTGTTATACACGAGAATTATGCAGAGAACTTTTTTCTGACCTTAGGCTGCACCATATTCTGGACAGAATGACCAAAAGTAAGTTATAACTATAGTCCGAACTAACGTGTTTTATACTATCTATTAGCATGTGTGTTTATTTATAATTTCGTTTCTCCTAATGTGAGCTTCATTTCATGGCAAGCTCTTTCCATTTTTATACAGTGAAAATTTTATGCTTAATGTAAGTCATATACATTCTTTTTTTTGTCAGTACGATATTTGAACAAAGGATAAATTCAGTATCAATTTAGCTACAAAAAATTCTAAAACGTCAGTGCGTATTATACATGAGGATTTTCTTCTAGAATAACTAATAGTCCGGGAGACCGCGGTTCAATCCCAGGTCGAGTCATGCCAAAAACTCAAAAATGGTTCTTGATTCCGCCTTGCTTAACACTCAGCATTATAAGTTAAGGATCAAGGGTAAAGTAGAGCAATCCATGGAATGGAGTAGTGTCCTCCCCTACACCTTGGTGTAACAGCTATTGAAAAGGGAGCCTTTGGGTCACCCTCGACTATGGTCGCCAACTTTACTTTTTTTTTTATAATACACAAGTGTTTGTTATAAACAGATGAGTACGGTGTAATAATAATAATAATAGTCTTTATTAGAAAAAAGTAAAATATTAGTAGGGACATTGATTCAGTAAATATTGTATAAATCAATACTTATCAATGAGTTTAACAAAAGAAAAAAGTTTGGATTGATAGATATTCAAACCCAAAGACCTGGCCTAGTTTTTGTAGAAAGTGAAACGTGTTTTAAAAAAAAGAAACAAAAAGAGAAAAGGATGTTTATCGTTCAATAGACCGTCAAGGTAGAAACGAAAGGAAGAAAAATGTAAATATTCTTTGAACGACAACTATCTAAACAATAATTTTGAAGTATAGAGGATATTCTAAAAGATTTTTTAAAGAGATTGGCAAGCAACCCCCCACAAAAAAAAAAACAAGAATTATTTTAGACAGAGTAAAGCCAGGTAGGGTGGGGATTCTAAACTTTCCCATTGACTGTATTACTTATTTTTACATGTGTTTAGATGTGTCGTGCAAATCTTGTATTTCCATTATTTCTTACAAAAAGTATTTATATGAATATCCATCAGTTTTTATTTGTTAATTTCATTAAAAAAACAACGTGAACATTTATTTCCTTTATTGGATTTTGACATAATTTCAATATTTGATGTTAATGAGAGCTGAAGACTATTCATTAATTTTTTTTACCAGTCATGCAGTACTCGTTCGAAAGAATTGTCTAGTGACGAATCATAGATACACTGATACGTGTAGCATAATTAGGCATTTAGACGGTTTTTAGTTTATATATATATATATATATATATATATATATATATATACAATAAAATAAAAAACGGAAGTGGGCTAAATTAGGAGATAAATCTTCACCCCTTCCACCTTCTTTCCTGTGTCTATTCCGATTTATTTTATCCATAGGATCTGAAGAAGTTCAGTTAAATTTTTTTCGTGTTTTTGAATTTTTCAAAAACGCGTAACAGGATGGAAATAAATTTATAATCCTAATGTGACCGGTTTGTTGTTTTTTTAATGATATATATATATATATATATATATATATATATATATATATAAACTAAAATTGACGACAGTAGTCGAGGGCGACTAGAAGGTACCCTTTTCAATAGATACTACACCCAGGTGTAGGGAAGGGGGCTTCTCCTTTCCCTGGAGTGCTCCACTTTAACCTTGATACATACCTTATATTGCTGAGCGTTAATCAAGGAGGTATCAAGTACCATTTTAAAAGTCTTTGGTATGAAGCGACCTGGGATTGAATCCAGGTCTCTTCGACCACAGGCGAAAGTACTTCATTTTTAAAGACCATTTTTAATAGCAATTTTTTTCTTGTTGAGCATGGTCAGTTCTAATAGCCTCCGAATGGAATCCTTTTGTAATTTGATTCCTCAAAGAGCAGAGATGGGACCAGTGGAATACATAATGATCAAAACAAGTTGGCATCGGTTTTAATGGTTGAATAAAACGGCCCTGTGACCCTTAATGAGCATGAAGTTTTCCACGGGAAAAGAAAACAAAGAAACTGAAAATGACCATGTATTTCCTGTTTCCTCAAATGTTGTGGAATTTTCAAGAAGACAGTAGAGTATTCCACAACCTCGACGATGGATTTAAAAGCCAGTCCCATTCCAAAAGGAGAGAAGATTTTTGACTCACGCGAGAGTAATAGGTTATGCCTGGCAGAGTAGAGTAATTCCTGGTCCAAGGTCCAAAGTCGGGATTTTTACCCGCTAAATTCGAAAAGAGACAACCGGTAGCGAGGAAGAATACAATAGAAATCTCCTCGGCGCCCATACACTTCCAGCACTCCCCTCAAAAGCAATAACATCACATACAATTATGGAACAAAGTATCAATCTTTTATGGGAAATTTTCCATGATGACCTCAGCCAGAGAATAATCGGAGCAGAAACAGAGTGCTACTCACGGCCTTCTTTGATCAAGAGTTTTATTTGTTTTATTGTTTAATCGCATATCAACCTTCTTTTGTTATTCAATGTCAAATCCATCCTTCTAGAAAGACAGTCTTGGTACTATTTAACCCATACTTGTTAGGACAAGGAGGTTAATTATTTTCGCAATGGTATTTGTCAGAAAGTTAACGTAATAGAGCGACTGGAGTTCGAACTCGATCACTACGATTCCGCTGTCCGTTGCTTTAATCACTGCATCACGAAGACCCCCACCTTGATCATGAGTTCATAGTTCAACATGGATATGATCTACGAATCAAGCTCACCAAATTTCATCTCTAATCTTGAATCTGAACGAAACAGCAAATATTTGCAAAGGATGAATTTAAAACAAATCACTGTAGCGTAGGAGAATCAACTGTAAACTGACAGACAAAATTTACATATCTAATCTCGCAATGTGCCAATTTTGGGGCACATATCTGGTGGAGGAACAATTATTGAATAAAAGCTTTAATTTAAAATCCACCCAGTCATCTTACAGAAGACAACCTATAAAGTCCAGGCACCAATTACGACCTTACATACGCAATTCTCTTCTCATTGTCTCTCTCAATACTAAATCGATCACTCACTCTCACTTTCACTTTCACTTTCACTTTCACTCTCTTTATAAATTGTTTGTAATACGTAGCAATACTTGGAACCATTTAACTTTGTTGACATGCTAAACTGAATCATTTGAAATAGAACTGTTTGGTCGCTTAATGGTGTGTAAACAAAAAACTGTACTTATGCTAAACTGGGTTTTTTTTTTCAAATTAATGAAACAATTTAACTGTGTGCCAAAAAATAAGCTCATGCCTGTTTTAAAATGTGTTTTGAAATCATATATTTAATATATGTATAAAATGGATTTAGCACTAAACAACCTACAATGATTGATATGCCATAAAACAAAACCAAACAAAACCATGTTTCTCACTAATTACCCTCTTTCTGTTAATCTATGTGTGAATAATAATCAATTTCGAGACCCTGTACGATGGTTGTGCAACGCCACTCCTTTTAAGCTACTTTCTTCATTCTGATGTGTATCTATACAAAAGCGTATAAAAATCCATTCAGCCATCTTACAGAAGACAGCCAACAAAGTCCACTCAAACAGGCACCGATTTTGACCTTACATACGCAATTCTTTAACCTTGATTCGAGGGAAGCGAACGAGTCGATGAAGTCTTATATTTCATTCGATAATATTTATTAAAGAGTATGCATAAAAAAGTGTCTTGCTTCTCCCTGAGTTTCCATCACTTCTGGCCTTTTGCTAAATTAGGTTCAGCTTAGTAAAAGAGAACCGGTTATTATTATTATTATGATGATGATTCACAGTTTACCGAAACTAACTCAGGTTCAGTTCTTTATATTTAATCCTTGTTAATGTCCAGCAATATGCACTTCAGGTTTATTGAAAATGTTACTTGAAAACTATTGATTTAGAATATAAATTATAATTAAAACAACATATAAGCAATGTATGATTCACTGAGAACTGAGGCCCAACAATCATATACTGAATGTAAAATGATTAATAATCACCCATCCTGCCGGCTGGGACTGTAGAATAAACCGACAGTACCTTTGAAGAGAAATGAGACACCCCAGTCCTACGAGTGTCCTGTATATGACACTAACCTGCATCTAATAGTGAGATTCTGATCCTGGGGCTTTGGGTAATGAGGAATACCCCTTCATTGCCATCACTCCCTGTTATGGTCCTATCTGTGGATCAGATAGAAATGTTTAATCCTTTAAGGATCATTATTAATTATTTGGATTATACAGCCGTGCAAATTATTTATATTACACAGGAATACTTAAGAAATAGAATCACTAGTGTTAAAAAAAGTACTTGAAACCATATAACTATGCAAACATATAATTAATATCAAATATAATCATTAGTGTTGGATAGGAATACTTTAAACCATTTAACAGTCTGCAAATAAATGAGGTCTAACAACTCGTTTAAAAATAAAGTTACCTAAAAACTATTCGATTTCAAATCATATATAAAAACAGGATTTGGCATTAATAAACCCACAAGGGTTGATAAGCCATAAAACACCAAGCGACCTTTGTAATCACTCCATAGACCATTAGTCTGATGTAGTAATATGGATCCTAAGTGGGTGCTCCACTGGTTCAGCTATGTGCCATTCTAAGCTAAGATAGATTGCTACTTAATTAGATTTTTGAAACGCAGTGCATCATTGTATCATATCTTTTTCTCTTCGTCTTTTTCTTCTCTTTATTTTCTTTTTATCATCATTCCCTTTCTTTTTTAAGATTTCACATTTCTTTATTATCTTTTTTTACTGTCTTAGTTTCTTTTACTTTTTCTTTAAAATCTTCTTCCTGATTTCCACTTTCTTTTCATCTTCCTGATCTTTTTTTTTGTTCCATTTCTTTTTTTTTGTCTTTATCTTCCTCTTTTTATTTTCTATTTTATCTTACTTTTTATTTACTTTTTTCTTTTTCTCGATTATTTTCCTCACTTTCGTCTTTTTTTATTTAATTTTTCTTTTTTCTCTTTCCTTCTTTACCCTATCTCTTACGTTTCTCTATCGACGTTTTCATATTTATTCTTTTTTTATCTTTAGCCTTGTCTTGGGAAATGGGGAGTACTTCTTTGTCATTAATCCCAGGTCCACTCAAACCCGGAGTGGTACTTCCTGCAAGGGCTCCCTCTGTAGGTCAATCATTTACAATGCTTGAAACCATATTATTGTGTGTAAGTAAATGATCAATATGAAATAGACTTATTAGTGTTTTATAGCAATGTTTTACACCATTTAACTATAAGCAAAAAATAAATAACAATACTTAAAATCCTTTAACAGATGGCAAATAAAGTATTGATATAAAATAGAATTATTAGTATTCGATAGCAATATCTGAAACCATTTAAGTGATCGTAAACAAAGAATTAATATTAAATAGAGTTATTAGCATTACATAGAAATACTTGGAACCATTTAACTGTGTGCAAACAATAAATGCCGGTTCTTGTAACCAGTACTTTACCTGTGCAAAGAGAATTAATAATGTTAAATACCAATATTTGAAATCATTCAACTGTGTACAAATGGAACTATTAATGTTTAACAGCAATACTTGAAACCATTTAACTGTCTGAAAACAAATGATTTATATTAAATAGAATTATTAGTGTTATCAATACTTTGAAACTATCTTTATACAAAAAGAATCATGAATATTAGATTGTAATACTTGAAATCTTTTAACTATTTGTTGACAATATTAACTATTTTTACACTAATGATTAATATTAAATAGAATAATTAGTGTTTGATAGCAATACGTCAAACCATTTTACCACGTGTTGACAAATTATTTTTATTAAATAGAATTCTTAGAGTTGGATAAGAATATTTGAAACCATTTAACTACGTGTAAATTAATGAACTCTGTCTCGTTTAAAAAACAATTCGACCTAAAAACTATTCCCTCATGATTCATATATACATTAACAGGATCTAGCGCTAGCTATCTCAGAAAGGTTTGATATGCCATAAAACATAACCAAACAAACCTTTTTTTTTATCGTCAATTTTTTTCTTTTTATCATCGTTGTCTTCTTTTTTTAATCAATCCTTATCTATTCTCTTTTTCTTCTCTGTTCCTTTCCTTTTGGGCCTTCTTTTCTCTCCCTTCCTTTTCTATGTATTATCACCGTCTTAGCTTTCATTTTAGTTTTATCTTTTTTGTATTTCTTTCTTCTTTAGCCTTTCTTTTTATTTCTCTCTCATCCTTTTCATCTTCATAATAATTTTTATTTAATCTTTTCTTTTTTATTTTCTCTCTCTCTCTCTCTCTCTCTCTCTCTCTCTCCCTCCTTCCCTCTCTCTCATTGTTATCATCTTCATATTCCTTTAAATCTTCTTTCTCTATCCTTTTTCTTAGCTATTTTTCTTTTTTGTCTGTCGTCGTTTCTCTCGAACTTTTTATTCTATTTTTTTCACTTTCTTCTCTTTCATTTTTCTTTATTGGCTATTCTTTATTTTTATTTTCCTTCCTTTTTACTTTCAACTTTTTTCTCTCCTTCTTCTTTATCGTTTCTTTTTCCTTTTTCCAAATCATCATCTTATTATTAGTTTTTATTCTAATTTTAACTTTTTTCTCTCTCCTTATTTTTACCGTCAGTCTTATTCTTTTTTTCGAGCACATTCTTTATCTTCAACGCTATTTTATTTTTTTAACTTCTTTCTCTTTCCTTTTTCTATTTTTCTTTTTCTCTATCTTCTCTTCGTAATCATCTCATTCTTCTTCTTCTTCTTCTTCTTCTTCTTCTTCTTCTTCTTCTTCTTCTTCTTCTTCTTCTTCTTCTTCCTTTATAGTTTCCATTCTCTTTTCCTTCTTTTCTATTCTATGTCATTCTATTAATATATCTCACATTTTTATATTGTTCATATTTTTTAACGTTCTTGAAAAACATAAACAGATAATAAAAGCCTGTATCTAAGCCCCTGCTGTTTTCTTTTCTTTTTTTTCCCCTTTTTGTGTGCGTCCCGTTTTTGCCAGCACAAAGACAAAACCTGCCTGACAGTTCATCATAACATTCCTAGGATTTTTTCATTTTCCGTTTTTTTTTTCTTCATCCTCTGCTCAGCGTTTCGTTCTAACGATTGGATTTTACTTGACGTTTTAATTCAAGGTCATTCTTTAAGGTTAATCTGTCATAAATTCATATCTTGATTTAACAAGTTGCGCACAAACGAATGCAGATACATACACTCTACGCATGCGTACACTTCGATGCAAACATGAATAGGCTGCTCTGTATGTTGCCCTTCACATACTTAAATGACTGACAGTGGTTTTTCCTCTGGTTTTTGAACAATAGCGTTACTTTTTCGATATTTTATAAACGTTGCTTACTATATCAAAAAGCCAAATATGAAGAAGATGGTATTGCGCCATTCTTCAAAGTAGGACATGATTGCCTGAACTCAGAAAGATTATAAGAAAACTTGAGCTCGAATACCAAACTTTAGTCGTTGTACAAGATTAAAAGACTTGAAGGCCAACATTAACCTTTATAAAAAACAAAACCCAATGACTTTCAACACTGAACCCAAGGAACAGGGACAAAAAAGGGTCAAACACAGACCATTGGTAACAAAGTACTAATTCAAAATGACTTTCACTCTGTCCTCTGATAAAATTATGAAAAACCCTTAACACCGACACAATACAAAAGGCTTTGAAAACTTTGTAATCTTAGATACAATGCTATGCGTGTATGTATTTATCCAACCACAACGCCTCGAGCAAGATGTGACACAAGGTCAATTTTAAGTGGAGTAAAACTGGTTTGAGTTTTCTTTCTTTTTGACTGGTTGCCAAACTGAAGTTAAATAACCACGTCGGCCCTACTCTTTCCCTTTAACTGGGGCTCTTGTCTTTTTCAAGGGCATTAACTCGAAGTTTAACGCATGCAGCCTTGTTCAGGTAAAAAGCCCTGTCAAGGCTACACGTAGCATTAAATAAATTCAAATCTTGCAATATCTACTTTTTACATGACTTTTTGATGCAAGATAATTATTTACGGTTTATTTGTCATGAATTCAAATCTCAAGTTGCGCACAAACGCATGTGGATACATACACTCAACGCATGCGTACACTTTGATGCAAATATAAATCCATCCCATAGACAGAAATGAGAAATAAGGTTTATTTGAAATACAAGAAAAAAATTAAAACCAAAAAATTATACCTTAAGGGCCCGTGGCGCAGCGGATAGAGTTGTTGAGTCTCTACGGTTCCAGGTGAGCATTGTCAGAAGATAGCGGTTTCAAATCCTACCCAAGCCGGCCAGAGATTTACTTGGTCAAAAACGTCGTGCGATAGACAACAACTATGGAAGGCAGTAATTACTGCGGATACGGTTACAAGACACAGCATTCCTATCCGAGGTCACGGTAAATCACTTGAAGAAGGCCAGAGGTGAAATTTGGCCGAAACGTTGTGAAAGAAGAAACAAAACAAAACCTACCAAGATGAGGACAAGAAAGTCCGCAATAAATAAACATTGATTCTCAAAAGATTATACATTACAATAAATGAATTATATCTAAAAATAAAAAAGTACACCATTATGCAGTTGGTTGGTGCTTTTTGGCATACTAATCCGTATGGGTTATTGAAGGCCAAATCCAATTTTTATAAGATTTGTAATCGAAGAGTTTGTAGATAATTTTATTTTTAAACAAGTTGTTAACAAGTTTACACGAAGTATTTGTTTCAAGTATTCCTTACTCACAATATTGATTTTTAATATAAATATTAAGCTTTAATATTATACTTTGGTTTGCATATAGTTAAATGATTTCAAGTATTTCTATTTAACATTAATAATTCTATCTATCAGGTATTCATATGAATCATGATAAGAACAATTTGCACACAATTGTATGGTTTCAAATAACTAATAAAAATAATCCTAAGTAAATGATTGAACAGTTTTATTTGACCCTTAAAAGGGATCAGAAAAGGTACCACCATTCTATGTCAGAGTGGACCTGAGAGTAATGGTAATAAAGAGTTATTCTATATTCCCCAGAGATCCAGAACCAGAGCTTCGAAATCAGATGCAATGTGGTATTAGCCCCCAAAGTTCCCTTACCAACGAATATTGTTTTGGACATTCATTAAGGAAAGGGGTCTTACCCCTCTACGGAGTTACAGACAGCGTATTTTACAGCCCCAGTCAACAGGAGGGGGTTATGTAATTCTACCTTCTTATTTTATTTACAAAATATAATGAAAAAAAAGACGATTATTCATTTATCGATTGATTGATTTTAATGGCATATTAACTCATCTACGGTTATATAATGTCTATAGGTTCTGGAATGACGTTCATGGTATATTCCTGTTTACATTTTTGTGTAATTGATTCTTTAGATATCTTTTTTGTACACGTCACTAATTTTTAAACAGATCTATTTTAACCATAGATGGGGCCCTAACAGGCACTACTCCTCCAAGTTTGAGTGGATTTGGGAGTAATGGCAATAGTTTACTCAACATTCCTCAGAGCTTCAGTGCCTCCCCATCTGATACAGTTTATTGAAATACCTGGATACCATTTTTTCGAAAGAGTGGGTCTTATTCCTCTGCAGGAGATACAGTCAGTATATTCTAAGTCCCCCGCTGATAGGAACAGACGAAGATACAAAAAAAAAATAAGAGATGCTAAAGAAGAAGCAAATAGAAAAAAATATACAGTGGACAAAACAAGTATTTCGGCCCCTGCTAATTTTCTGAGTTTGCCACCTTATAAAAATAGGAACAGTCCATAATTTTTAGGGTGGGACTGTCTTGAAAGAAAGATGGGATACAAAATAATTCTAGAAAATCACTTTATATTACCTTTTGAACATTTATTTGTATATTATTGAAAAAATAATAATTTCACCCCATAGAAAAATATAACTTGGTGCAGAAATCCATGTTAGCAAGCACAGCAACCAGACGTTTCCTGTTGTTGTTACCAAGTTTTTACAGATTCCAGTGGGTATTTTGCCCTTCTCCTTTTTACAGATTCACACCAAATCTTTAAGCTTTGTAGGTTGTCGTTGGGCAACTCGAATCTTCAGCTCCCTCCACAGATTCTCAAAAGGATTAAGATCTGAAGACTGACTTGGTCATTCCATTACCTTTATGTACTTTTTGAGTAACTCCTTTTTTGCCTTAGTCATATACTTTGGGTCAATGTCATACTGGAACACTCATTCACGTCACATCTTCAGTGTCCTGGTTGAGGCAAAGAGGTTTTCACTCAAGATTTCCCTGTACTTTGCCCCATCCATCGTTCCCTGGACCCGGTGTAGTGGTCCTGTTCTCTTAGCAAAGAAATTACCATGTTTAATGGTTGAGATTCTGTTCTTGGGGTCCAAATAAGCTTTTTTTCCCTCCGAACACGGTGAGTCGAGTTAATGCCAAAAAGCTCAATTTTAGTCTCATCCGACCACAACACTTCATCCAAATCCTCCTCTGAATCATCCAGGTGCTTATTTGCAAACTTCAGACGAGCCCGTACATGTGCCTTCTTGAGTAGAAGGACCTTGCGGGCACTACATGATTTCAGTGTTACTAATGGTCATCTTGGTGACTGTGGTCCCAGCTGCCTTAAGATCATCAACAAGCTCTTGCCGCGTAGTTCTGGGTTGTTCTCTCACCTTTTTCATCATCAGGTTTACTCCACATTGGGAGATCTTGCGTGGAGCTCCAGAACGAGGGAGATTGATAGTCAATTGGTGTTTCTTCCATTTTTTTATTACTCCAACGGTTGTCTTGTTCTCACCTAGCTGCTTGCTTATAGTCTTGTAGCCTATTCCAGTCTTGTGCAGGTATATAATTTTTTTCCCTGATGTCCTGAAACAATTCTTTCGTCTGGCTTATTGTGGAGCGATTAGATTCTTATTCATTGAAGTATTCCGTGAGCTAGTGTCTTTTATAGTGGTACTGAGTCTATATGCCTCCTAGTCACCGGTCTGTGGAGCCTGAATCATTACTGGTTGGTAGGGACCGAAATATTTATTTTTTTAAACAAAAAACAAATAAATGTTCAAAAATTAATATAATATATTAATATAATGTGATTTTCTTGATTTTTTAAATTCTATCTCACTTTCAAGACCGACTAACCTTGAAAATTATCGACCGTTCCTATTTTTGTAAGGTGACAAACTCAGAAAATCAGCAGGTGATGAAATACTTATTTTACCCACTGTAAAAATAAAAGATGAAGACTACGTCACTTGCAAGATTTGAACCTACTCGTTTCATAATAATTTTCCAGTATGTCAGTATCACCGCTTGCGTCACAGAAGATTACCTTGAAAATAAAAGACCTCGGGTGAAATTCAAATTTGACATGGCGATTTCATATTTATTACAAGGCGCCATCATATTCATTTTTTACCTCAGGATTTCGCATTCAATGAAATTAATCATAATACGCTGTAGTTAATGTAGATAAAAGGAACTTTACATAGTTTTCTTCTATACATACAGTCATATTTCTATTTCTATTTAATTACTCATGAACATGCCACTATCACATCCCTTTGTTACCTCAGAATTTCGCATTGAATGAAATTAATTATAAAACTTTTTAGTTAATATAGATAAAAGGAACTTTACAGAGTTGTCTTCTATACTTACAGTCATATTTCTATTTCTATTCAATTACTCATGAGCATGCAACTATTACATCTTTTTTTCATCACATTGTAGGGAAATATATTTTAAAAAAATGTTGCTAAAAAGAAACCATATATAATTGTCTTCTATACATACAGCAATGTTTTGAACTTCTATTTTATTCCAGCATATCTGTTTATTTCTAATTTGTGTCTATAATGTGCACAGACTGTTGGTTCGGACTCTGTACGAATGCTCACTGTACAAAACGAGTAAAAGCTGATGGAGAGTTCAAGAAATAAGAATTGTAAACATTAATGAAGAAACCACTTTTTTCTGGCCTGACTGCAGAATACTCTGCAGAGGGGTAAGACACTGCTAACGATTGTCCTGGTAATGACACTAAACAATCTGATGAAGTTTCAGTGATGCTGATACTTTGGAGAGACGTAGAATCCCTTTATAGCCATCGTGCTCTGGTTTACTCTCGCCCAGAGTGGTAGCACCTGATAGGGTCCGATCTATGAGTCAAATAGAACTAAACTGTGTGCTTATGCTAAACTAAATTGTTTGAAATAGAAGTGTTTATGACATTCAAACTGCTTACTTATACAAAAGTGAATTGTTTGAAATAGAACTGTTTTGACATTTAACTGTGTGTAAATAAATGACTGATACTTAATTGAATCCATAGTGATACATAGCAATACTTGGAAACATTTAGCTTTGTTGACTAAACTGAATAGTTTGAAATAGAACTGTTTTTGACATTTAAACTCTGTTCTTATGCTAAACTGAATCATTTGAAATAGAACTGTTTATGTTCATAAAACTGTACTTGGCATTAAATAACCTACAATGGTTGATATGCCATAAAACCAAACCAAACCAAACCAAACACAACTCTTTTCTGGAAGATAATAAGGCATCTCTGATGATAGAAAATCAGATTTAAAAAATGACAATGGCTCAATTTCTAAAATACTCTTTTCTTTTGGCTCTAAATGGAAAGAGGTGAACGTAGCATAAAGGTTATGATCGTAAAAGATGGGATTCACTTTGGCGCTAATGCCCTTTGAAAAGCCATGAATATATGTTAGGCAACCGGTCTCGGAGAAGAAAATCTCTGAATTCAAACCAGCTTTACTCGTTTCAAAAATTGACCATATGTCAAATTCTGCCTGCGGAGAAGGGGTTGGATAAATTAAATTTATACTGAAAATTGTCTTTATTGGTAAAAATTTTCAGTTTTGAACGTTAAATCTGAATAGTGTAATACTTCGCTTTACTTTATTTCGGCCCACACTACGTTTCTGTACTAAATTTTGCTTCAGCCAACGTTATTACGTCTAACGTTACGTCACCCGACGTCGCCTACGTCATAGTAAAAGCATCTAAAATGACTAAATTTGTCGTTCAAAAACGTATTCGAAATAAATACATAAAAATACATAAAAATTAACATTAAAAATTTAAAATATCTACAAAAGAATTTAGAATATAATAAAAACACATTAAAATGTGTACGTTGTACGATAAAATGTTCACATAAACAATTGTTTTATGGCTGTAACAATCTATTTTCCACGATGTGGGTTAAGATAAAAAAAAGTTTGAGTTTGGATGGGATAAACAACTTTTCAACGGTACAACTAATTAAACAAAACAAATACCATACTTCAAAGATAACACTGGGAAAATGACCATCCAGGGGGACCTGGACATACGCAACAAGATCGATCCCAATAAAATGCTGAAGGACCGGCGAAAAAACAATATCTTAATCGATTTAATTTACCTAAAGAAACGCAGGATTTGACAGTAAATTGCTGTATGAGGAAAATTAAGAAGAATAGGGCGATCAGACTTAAGCCGAGAGACATTCAAGAGCTATTTACGATTGTTACTATAAACACTGACCAGAATAACAATTTCTTCATCAAACCAGCTCAGCTTCTAATGGAATTCAAAGAAATAGCGATGAAACAGACAGAAAATGAGGATTATTTTGAAGATAGAAAGCTCAAATCGCTTTATCTCAAGATTGAAAAAGAATCATCAAGATTTGCGGAATCATTAGTTTCATCTAGGTATGAATCTACCACCTCCTTCCACCTGCCAGAGTACTATGTTACATGATGTCATGTTTATTGCTGGAACTCTCCCACATACAAGGGAATGGCTCCCAAAATAATTCAGCTCAGGTATCCGAGAATGACCCAGGCTCATCGCTTCTTTTTATAATGGCGGTGTTGGGGAAGAAGAGAAAATATTTTGCATAGAATTCTTCAAGAATTAAGAACTAATGTGCGTATTTGTATGAAATCCCCGATGAGGCTTTCTTTCGACGTGTTTCGTTGAAATCTGGATTCTTTTTGTTATGTTTTTCAAAAATATTGATTATCCTCTTTTGAAAGAATGGTAAACATGTCAAGTTTAACATTGCTTCTGACTTTTAAGTACCTTCTTTCGTTGATCCCAAATAACATTTTAATTCCAGAAAACATTTTTATTGGTTGAAATGTTCGCTGTTTAATCTGATTAGTCTGAAAAGTAGTTTGCCCCACTCTTTGGTTTTCTGAGAACATCTGAATCCGGTGATCGGGAAAGTAGATAAGAAGCTATTCAAAACTATTCTTGTGAACATAGCCGAGAATAGGTATTTCTTCATAAAAACTACTTCGCTTAACTTCGCAGAAAGACCAACGTACCAGACAAAAGAAACATGAGGATTATCAGGAAGATAGAATGGCCAAAGAGCTTTATCAGCATTTCAAGAAGATAGAAAAATAATCTGACACATTATAACCAGATAAATATTTAGTGTTTAATGTTCCATAACTAACTGACTAATTAAATCAATTAATAAGTAAAATAATGCATGGATATGTATATGATTCTGTATGGTGCGTTTGGTAGAAATATATTGATGTTTTATTGCAGTTTCTTATCTAGATCAGTGCGGCCTTAAATGTTTGGTGGGAAAGTCCTCGTCGTGTGATGGCTAAAGTGCTGAACTGCGGTCTCGAAGTAAACGGGTACCAGTTGCATTATTACGTTCACTTTCAGCAAATACCTCTGGGAAAGGTATGGACCCTCTTGTCCCCCAGTTATGTGTTAAATAGTATCACTTCTATTCATCTACAATGCTAGCTTTTGTATTAAATGACAATCCTCCGAAATTAGTAGATCATTTCACATACCTTGGTAGCACAATCACATCTACTTAAAGCAATGTCCACATACATGTAGGAATTGAAAGATTATCGATCATGTGGAAATATAATCTCTCTGACTGAATGAAATAGGAATTATTCAAATCTCTAGCTGTGTCAGTGCTACTGGAAGGTTGCACCTACTGAAATTTATGAAAGTAATTTGAGAAAAGGTTAGATGGGAAATAAAGAAGGAATCTGTGGTGTTTTGAATAAATCCTGGAAGTATCGTTCCACAAAACCTTCAAGTAAGACGAGCAAGACATGCTGGACACTGCTGGGGAAGCAGAGATGAACTCAGAGACAATTTTTTTCCATGGGACCCCACACAGGAATATACCAGAAAAGGGAATTTGTGTTATTGTTTCAACTTGATGAAAATGTTACATGTGTGTGTGTGTGTTTGTGTGTGTGCATATATATGTTGTATATTGACGTACGACCCGGCCGGGGAGTCAAAATAGGAAATGCACCAATGCAAAATAGGAAATGCATCCGGTCGAGGAATAGCAGAGTGTAGCCTTGACCGTGGATGGGTTGAATGAGTGCAATTTGAGACGCCCACAAGAAGAAGGTGGGCGTGAACTATTATATAACTCGGTGAAGACAGGAAGTCAGTTAGTTTGGGGACCAGACCAGTTGGAGACAAGATACGGTAGAGAAAGCTAGCACCCAGCAGAGGGAGCCTTCAGGCCCCCGATTGAGCAGGCAGTTTGGAGACAAAACCAGTTGGGGACAAGATGCGGTAAAGAAAGCCAGCACCCAGCAGAGTGGGTCCTCAGGCCCCCGATTGAGCGGTTGCAGCTGGGGATCAGACGAGTTAGAGATAAGATGCTGGATTGAGGAACATGTCTCAGAGAGGCTGGGCCCCCAGGCCCCCGGTTGAGCAACCCAGGAGAACGGGAAAGAAACGCGGTTATGGCCAATTGAGTTGGGGTCAATATGTTGCAATTCTGTTCTGTCCCCAACTCCCTGTCACACACAACCCTTTAAAATAAAGTGAGAGGTATATTTTTCTAAGAACTGTGTCGCTCGTTATTATTGTGTCGTCGTTATGATTCTGCATGAATCCTTTTCAACAGTTACTACATCCCAAGATTGCAGTACCTTTTGTCGTTGTTTCTTTTTCCAGATTGGCGATGTCCAAAATGGTCAACAAAATGTAAATTAAAAATTCATATTTGACAGTTTGAACAGCTACTAAACAAAAATAGTTACAAAGAGACAATCATGTTTGTGCTTTAGGTATAAAATTGAACAGTTTCCTTCTGATATAAATTACCAAGTTATACGAAACAGCAAGGCCAATTATTTTGAAACACACACACACACACACACACACACACACACACACACACACACACACAGAGAGAGAGAGATTTCAGCGTGGTAAACAATAAAAGTAAACTAAAAATAACCATGTTTAATTTATTGAATAAAACTAATAAAAACCAAATCTAATTAGGGTTTCTCATTTAGCATCGATTCAGCAAAACGGAACAATTATCTATTTCTGTTTGATTCTGCTTTTCCTATCTATCTATCTATCTATCTATCTATCTATCTATTACTTATGCGTTCTATCTTATTACTCTATTCCCTCTTCACTCATTCTCTTTACCCATATGTACATTTGTGTGTCTGTGGCTGTGAATCGGTGTACAAGTAAATTTCTTTCTTTCTTTCTTTCTTTCTTTCTTTCTGTTTATCTCTCAGTATTTTTGTACTTAGCTATTTTATTTCTTCCTGTTAACTCTCTTCTCTCTTTCTCTCTCTCCCCATATATATATATATATATATACGTGTGTGTATGTGTGTGTTTATGTGTGTGACTTCTTTGGAATCGTTTCTTTTTCATTTTATCAATCTAGTTTTTGTACTCATCTGTTTTCTTCTTAATCATTCTATTACCTGCCCATCTTTAACTCTCTTTATACCCACTGATATGTGTACTTTTTTCTTCGTGTATATCTTTTAATATATATTTTGTCTTTCACTGTTTTCTTTCATTCTCTCACGCCTCTCTTTCACACTATATATATATATATATATATATATATATATATATATATATATATATAAGTACGTGTGTACGTGTGTGTGTCTATGTGTGTTCTTTTGTGTTTCTTTTTTACTTACTTCATATCTATCTATCTATCTATCTATCTAAATGTCTGCCGTTAGATGTTTCCAGGTATCTCTACTGCTACTTACTTTTTTGAAATATCTATTTTCTATTTACCAAATAAAATATTTGTATCACTCGCTGTAGCTTTGAATTCATCAAATTAAACACCCTAATTGATATTAATTTTATTAGTAAATAAATTAATAACATATCGCAATTCTTGTCCTACTGATACGCACTTATGAACTTAACTAAGAGGTACATAGATATACATAATATTTCTTATTGCACACATATATGTGTATCCTATTATAAATCAGTGAACGACACACCCACATTCTATGTTCATCTATTTTCGGGTTTACTTACTCGAACACAAACACAGTGTACACACTGAATCTCACACATATGAATAGTGTGTGTATTTGTACGCATGGATTTACCCGACTTACCATCAAGTAGGATTTTATGTGTCTATGTACGCAGATGCATACTAAAGGAACTATAACACGTTACAATTATGTGTAAGATGAAATTGCCATCAAAAACGTTATTCGTTGCCACAAATCCTCAATTAAAAGTGATTAAGATATGATATCAGTAAAAGTAAAAGCAAAGTTGGCAACCTTAGTCGAGGGTGACCCGAAGGCTCCCTTTTTAATAGCTACCACACCGAGGTGTAAGGGAGGGCACTACTCTATTCCCTTGATTGTTCACTTTACCCTAGATCCTTACCTTATAATGCTGAGTGTTAAGCAAGGAGGCATCAAGTACCATTTTTTAAGTCTTTGGTATGACCTGACCTGGGATATATATATATATATATATATGTGTGTGTGTGTGTGTGTGTGTATGTGTGTGTATATATATATATATATATATATCTGTGTGTGTGTATGTGTGTATGTATATATCCTAATGATTTTCTCTGTTAACATCAATATGAAATCATTTTAATATCATAGAAGTTCTTCCTTGTGCTATTGAAGAATATATAAATATTCTAAAGATATCAATAGAACCATTTTGTTACTGGGTATGATACCCGCATCCGGTGTTGTTCCTGTTTTTGAGCTCTTGTTTGTGTGGAATCAACGTTTACAGTCATTACTCGCAGGTCCGCACTGATACAGAATTAATATTCAATCTATGAGACAAATATATGGTGGTTGGATTCTTTGAGTAATGGCATATCAACCTTCATGGATTATTGAATACCAACGCTATCCTTGTAGAAGAACAGTAGTGAATTGATTTACACTATAGATGGTGGGGGATAAGAGGGTTTATACCTTTCCCAAGGATAGCAGTCTGAATGTGAATATAATAGCGCGATTGGAGTTCGAACTCAATCACTCACTTCGTGGCCGCAGTCCAGCACTTTTGCTGTTATGCTACGGGTACTCTCCCAAGTGAAATAGATATGTTTGAGTATCATTATTATCAAATAGAAATACTTGAAATTATATAACTGTGTGCAACTTATTTATATTTAGAAAAATTAGTTGATGCAATTATTATTTACAAGTGATTATTATCAATAGTCACTTTAAACCATATAACTGTTTACAAAAAGGAAAACAAAACAAAACAAAACAAAAAAATCACTGACTTCGGTGCCAATCGTTGACATACTATAAACTAGCTAACTAACCATCCAACGAAACTACAATTATCTCTATGTATTATATATCATAATCACCATCACGTCACACAATCAGCACGGATATCCCTGACCCTCTCTCGCCACCCTCCCTATCGTCCATTGCTTCCGGATGGTCTTCAGGGTTACATCTCGTAACGGCACGGAGCTGCTGTATGTAGATTCTAGATGGTCGTCCTGCCTTTGCTCGTCCAGGTTAACAGGAGTACATTCCTTTTCCAGTAGTGTCCTACATGTCTGGTTCGTCTAACTCGGATAGTTTTCGTGATGGGTGGTAGTTGACCGTATAGTTGCTGGTTTGTGGGGTGCTGCTTCTATGATTTGTTCAATATTGCTCGCAGCATTCTTGTGTTGTTGCCGTCAAGCTTTTTCCATTCGTTTAGTGTAGTGCATCAACATAGCAGTATCGACTCAACTGCTGCTTGGAAAAAACTGCGTTTTATTTTATCGATCAGGTCTGACCTCCATATGACCGATTGTCTATCGATAGATGTCCATGATTTTGCTAGTCTCGTTTCGATGTCAGTCTCGGTTGATGAGACACTACTTCCAAGGAAGGTGAACTTGTCAACTAGTTTTAGAGATCTATCGTTTAGTGTGGAAATGTCGCCTGTTTGATTAAAGCACATATATTCCGGCTGGTGTGCATTGACATGCCTGCAGCGACTCATTCCAGACTATGTAGCAGGATTTCAGCTTGGGCGGATGTATTTGCCAGAAGTGCTATGTCATCGTCGTAGTCAGCGTCCATAATTGTTTTTGCCGGATATCTTTTGCTTCTTTCCTTTGTTAGCTTGAAAACGTTTTCTTTGATTTTATCAATAGATGTTCCAAGCACGTCGTCTAGACAGAAGATAAATAGGCATGGGGCTAATCTTTCCGAGCAGTACACCTGCTACAACGTCGAAGTAGTCTGTATCTCCATCTGGGAACGGATTTTTACTTTTGTGTTTCTATATAATATCATTATGGCAGCGACAGTTTCTTTTGGTTGACCATAGGCGAGTTGAATTTACTCCATTTTCCCTCTGTGAATGGAGTCAAAGGCCTTGGCAAAGTCGACAAATGATATTGTTGTCTCCAGGTTTTTTGCACGTGCACCTTCAAGAATTCGACAGATGGTCAAAATTTATGACGTCGTGGATCTATTCCTCCGGGGCCATTTTGGTTTTTCTCAATCTTGGTTTCGATGCGGTTACGTTGTAGAGCATTGCATATTTTGGCCGCTATGGATGTAAGGGTTATACCTTGGTAGTTCTTGGTGAATCCGAGGTCGCCGTTTTTAGGGAAGGTGAGGATGCATCCCTTCGTCCATCTGTCTATCGGGTTTTGATTATATACAGCATTGCAATATCGGAGTACTATGTCGTCGAATTGTTTGGTCTTTCATACTTCTGGGGATATTTCATCGAGCCCTGCTGCTTTTCTATTTTTAATTTTTCTCAGTACAGAGTCGAGTTCTTCTTGAAGAACATATTATTTATACATAAATCAAATGATTCTATTTCTTCATTAATGCGTTTTCGAAAGTGACTAATCTTATTTATGTTGGCCATCACTTCTTTGGTAAAGGATTTTACGAGTCTTTAGTATTTCAAAGCCACTGGTTTTTCTTGACATCGTAGTCTAGGGGATTCAATTCACGATAAGGAGGTGTTCTCGTGCTGAGAGAGACGTTTTTGAAAATTTTCGGGTAGCATATCCTGGCTCATGTAGGTCATTTAAAATAAAGCTGGGCTCTTTTGAAAGAGGTATGAGCACTCATAGGTAAAGGCTATCATAAATTTTCTGGAGTCGTGATTGATACGGCTCTGGGTCTGCTGCAAGGATTCAGACGTTCTTACGACGTTTAACTGCTTAGAGTGTTTCTTTCTCTTTGCCACGGTTAACACGTACGTGGCAATGACCATCAGCTCGTCCCAGACCATGAACAGATCTGAAGAAATTGTTCGTTTTTTTCTTTCTTTAATGGCATATCAACCTTTGTGTGTTATTTAATATTGAAACCATCCTTAGTGGAACTATTTTACCCATAGTTCGGAGAATAAAAGGATGCATACTTTTCCCGAGGATATTAGTCCGAAAGTGAACGTGTTACCACGAATGGATTTCGAACTCGCTTACTACGATTCCACAGTCCAACACATTAACCACAGGGACTCTCCCAAAGCAGAATGAAAGTTGCCATGTTAATTTTCTTGATACGTTCGGAAGAGGAATAACAATTTAAAAATTTGACGCATGTCAAGTATCATTACGCTAAATCGTCTTCGGTTTAGGTGCCACTAAATATGTCTTCTCAGATAGCCAGCCTACCCAGTTTTCTATTTACTATCTCCAAAAGCTCACCTCCCCCAGATCCGACTCAGCTATCTCATAAAAGATCTGTTTACCGGATGAGCAATGACCCGTCGAAATAAAATGTAGTAACACGCAATGTTCATATAATCTTACTCAGTGACATATTTTTTGTCTTCTTTCTATCAAAGTCGACATTGCTTTGTCACACAAAAATAACTCAGCGTTTGTGGTCGAATTTTTGTTGCAGAAATAACGAACTGAATCAGGGGCAATAATCTAATCAATGAAAGTATTTGAAAATCAATGGGAAATTGAATTACTATGAAATTTCTATGCAACATGACGAGTAAAAGACGCAAAAAAAAAAAAGAGAAAAGAATAAGATTATTTTTATCCTTTTATATTCATTTCTCGGCATTTGTATTTTGAACACAATTAAATTTCTTTGTTGATTTGCATATTTTGAAAAACGATTTTATTCTTTACAATACTTACATTTATTATTTCTCGAGACAATCTGTCGGGTGTTTTGGTAAAAACGGTCCATAGTGATAATGATACTTCTATTTTTGGAAGGAATGAAGAATTCTAATTTGAAATTCATGCTTATCTTCATAATATCGATAATTTGAATGATTAAAAAAATGATAGTTAGCGCGGACAGAAATTTCGCATAATTATTATTCAGCTGTAAATTATAGTGAAAATGGTTTTATCCTCAAAGGATACAGAATATTATGATGATCTCTCTGTAAAGTGTATTTTACGGTGGTTATGAAACGCAAACAGAATAAGAATCATAGTAACTAGAAGTACTTATCTTATTATATATGGGTTATAAGATGGTAATTGATGTTCATGAAATACATTGAGTTAAAATTTTATGTTTATTTATGCCTAACATGAATCTTTCTACCAGAATCTAATATCAAAAATATTATCATTATAAAAGAAACTCGTGATAATAGCTATCAGTAAGACCCTCCAAAAGAGGTGACCTGGGTATGACAAACTACATTCGATTGTGAGGCTCCATTTCTAGAGGTCAGGTGAACATGAAGTGCTCCTTTGACCCAAACTGGTAGTATCTGCTAGGGTCCTATTGATTCGTATTCGTGTTGGACCGTGTACCTAAAAATCTTTTAAAAAACAATTATACAAAAGATGTAACCATAAACGTGCAATGAACACGATTCCCAAATGTTTCGGCATAAAATAACCCGAGATGAGTTGAAATGACGTTTAAATCAATCTAAAAATAAATCTGGATAGACAGCGTAGTTTGTGATGTATTTGCTCTTGTTAGATTAATCCACCCACCAAGTCTGTATCTAGTCCTTCTCTCCGCGTATAAGATGGAGCAGACTAAACTTTTTAGACATGGCACGGCAACCTTTCCAGAAGAAAGAACGAACTCTAAATTCAAATCAGCTCTTCTCTGCTCAAAATTAACTTTGTGTCTCATTTTGCTTGTAGCAGAGGGGTGTGAGAAATGCAATGTTTTCCTTCTCAACAACTAACCCATTGGCTTGGATAATATAGTCTGTCTAATGGAAAACAGAAAACGATATTACTCTTCTTAGTTTCGTGCAAAGCATTGGGCTTAAATTAAAACTTTTTTCCTATGGTAAATCCCAAGCGGTCTTTTCGTATAGTTCTTTCTATCTTCTGGCGATTACAATAATCGCTTCGACTTCCACATGTTCTTTCGTTGGACAATCTCCTTCCTAAATGCTACGGGTTCCATGCTATTTCGTTGTGAGACACCTTTTATTGGGGAAAAATAGACACTAAGCCCTTTTTTCATACACACTTTGATTTCTTCTTACCTAATACGTTTTTACTTTACATTAAACCTGACGCTATTTGGAGAGATGGCTCTTATTGTACATAGATGTAAAAATATTCGCAAATTTTCACACGTGTCCTCAACAACGTTTTGGAACGAACTGATTACATTTCAAACTATTTTTCTAAATTCTCGAGGGGGAGTTCCCAAGGTGTAATGGCTAAAGTGCTGGACAGCAGCCTCAAAGGAAGTGAGTTCTAAGTCTAGTTATGCTATTATGTTCAGTTTCGGACTAATACCTTTGGGAAAGGTATGAACCCTTTTATCGCCCCCAGCAATAGGTTAAGTAATATGACTGCTATTCTACAACGATATCATCATCATCACCACACTTCGTGTCACTAACACGGATTTTCCAAACTTTCTCTTGTCGTTCTTCTCTATCTTCCATTGCTTCCGGCAGGTCTTCTAGACTACATACTGTGTCCGTACAGAGCTATTGTAGATAAGTTCTAGCTGGTCGTCCAACACTTGCTCGTTCGTGTGTAGGGGTCCTCAGGAGAACTTCGCTTATGAATTCGTCCTTACTTCTCCAGCAATGTCCCGTATGCCTTGTTCGTCTAATTTGGATAGTTTTTGTGATGGGAGATCAGTGGCCGTACAGCTACTGTTTTATTTGATGTTACCTCCAGGATTCGTTCAATATTGCTTGCAGCATTCTTGTGTAAGTGCTGTCAAGCTTTTTCTCTAAACGCTTAGTCAGCATCCATGTGGTGCATCCATATAGTAGTATGACTACTAAAACAGCTAAAAGGATGTATTTGGCTCTAAATAATTCTCAGTGGTTGATATACCATTAAACAAAGAAACCAACCATTTCGTTCTAGAACTCCTCGATCACTCGACTGAGATTATCTAATCACAGCCCAGTTCCCAAATTGATTTCGGGTTATCACCTCATAATCATTTGACATAACGTCTCAGAGTAAAATTTCTTATTCACTTTTTCAAATCTTACACTACCTCTTTAAAGATAGATACAATTATTCTGTTATTTAACTATTCGACTAATTAAAAAAAATCTTCCTTTGAGTCTCTCAAATGCCACGGATGAGGAAAGCAAAGAGACAAGACTCATGACGAAGTTTGATACTAAACATTCCCACAAGAAATCTCTTGGAACCGAAAACTGACACCCTTAAAAAAGAGGGTATTTTTTCTTTTTCTTCTTTCTTTTATTCTATTTTCTTCCATCTCATCTTTTTTTTTTTTTTTTAAAATACTTTTTCTTTCCATTTATTTTTTTAATTTTCTTCTGCTTTTTTGTCCATCCCTCTTTTATTTCTTTTCTTTATTCGATTTATATTTGTTCCTGTTGAGACAATTTTGCTTTTTCTTATGGTACTTTCTTCCTTAAGAATTATTTCCTCTCAAATTTTAAGTTGTTACAATAAGCATCTCACCCCACCAAAAAATCTTTTATTATTATTATTATTATTATTTACTCTTTGAGAGTTTTTCACAAAAGCATTAGCTGATGGTCTTTCAATGGAATTTGAGTGACAGCAAGTCTCCTCAAGTCTCCAGGACTCTTCTCAGTATTCTGGCCGATCTCAATGATGTAGTAGTTTGGATAGTCTCCACTCGTTCTCTTATTTCCAAGTCCTCCAGCTCCTTTATCAATCCTTTGGTGACTGTACAAAGAGCACCAATTACAATTAGTATAAACATCACTTTCATTTTCCAAAGTTTTTTTTCAATTCCCTTGCAAGGTCAAGGTATTTATCCTTCTTTCCACTTTCTTTCACTTTTACTCTGTGGTCAGCCGGGACAGCAAAGTCAACAATTCTGCAAATTCTCTATTTTTTGTTGATTATTACTAGGTCTGTTCATCTGGCCGAGATTAGGTATTCTGTTTGTCTGTCGAAATCCCAAACGGACAGATGTTGGATTGTGCAAATACCATTTGTTCATATGGGCGAAAATAAATTTCTTGCACAACTCCAAGTGGATCACCTTGCCCAGCCATTCGTGTCTAGTCTTATACTCTTTTTGTGCTATTTGCTGCATTTGCTTATGTGATTGAGCATTTCGTCTATCACCACATACATTTCCTGTTTTGTTGCGTCTTATCTATCCCTGTTTTGATATGATTGGTTCTTATGGCATTGTTTTGAATCATTAATATTTTAATTATTATTATTTAAAGAAATATTGATTGCTATGAATAAATATGTATAGATGTATGAGAAAATTATATTGATAAAAACAACATTTCATCGTTTTCATGCCCAGTCGGTTGGGGCTATAGAATACACCGACTGCATGTCTGCAGAGCGGCAAGACACTCCCAAAGAGTGTCCTAGATATGACATTAAGCAATCTGATGATGAGCTTCCAGGGAATGAGGAGTACCTCTTCATTGCCATCGCTCCCAGATCCACTTTGGCCTGGAGTGGTAGTACCTGATATGGTCCTATCTATGGGTCAAATAGAACTAAACTGTGTAATCATGTTAAACTGAATTGTTTGAAATAGAGCAGTTTTTGATTTTGAAACTGTACAACGCTAAACTGAATTGTTTGAAATAGAACTGTTTTGACATTTAACTGAGTGTAAACAAAAACTAGAACTGTTTCATTAAACTGAATAGCTTGAAATAGAAATGTTTTGACAATTAAACTGTGTACTTACGCTAAACTGAATTGTTTGAAATAGAACTGTTTATTTGTATAAAAATATATTTCCTATTAAATAACCTACAAGGGTTGATATACCATGAAACACAAACAAACAAACAAACATTCATCGTTTTCTTTCATAAATATTCATTATTACATATAATAATACTTTTGTCTTCTGTTCAGTCACTTTTTTTAAATGATAAAAATCTTTTTTTGTTTCTGACTATTATTCTGTGTCTTGATTTAAAAAAAAAAGGGTTATTTACTCTAAAAAAAGATTTAGGGGTTAATGTGCTGGTCTGTGACTTCGTAAGTCATAAGTTCAAACTCCAGTTGCGCAATTCCTCTCATTATCTGACCATTAAAAAAGGTATGAATCCCCTTAACTCTCCAACTATAGGCTAAAGCGTACCACCACTGTTATTTTACATGAACTGATTTGGCATTGAATAACCCAAGAAGGTTGATATGCTATTAAACAAAGAAACTAAACCAAATCTTTACGCTTATTTATTGCCTGTCTATTAATTCCACAATAAAACACACCACTTCACTGTATGCAAAATATAATGAAAATTATCCGTTGTATCGAATACTGAACCGATATCAGAATAAGGTGTCAGTATTCAAAATTTGATCACATAAATTTCATGAGAGTCGTTTTTATGTTTTACAGAGACCAAAGGTTGATTTCACGTTTCATGAACACGGATTACCTTTTCTCCTTTCAGCATAGCTGATCATAATAGAATTCAGCTCTCAATCGATTTCTTTTAAATTTGCCCAAGTAAGCCAGAAATTGTTTAATCATCAAATTTGTACCTACTTATAACACACACACACACACACACACACACACACACACACACACACACACAGCATGATTGTAATTGTCGTTGGAAATGATTACAGTAATCCGAGTTCAATTCTCGGACAAAGTTGTGTGCATTTCACATTGTGCCAACACACTTGGGAATAGTAAGCCTCAAAGTACTCTTCTTCCAGTTATTGGTAAATAGTTGGGAATATTGGGCTCTTAAACCTTAGTATGGCAACCAATCTAGAAGAAGGAAAGAGTTGAACAAGAATCCCATCCTGCCGAAGAAGTTTATAAATGAATATATTTTTTGCAATATATATTATTATTATGAGTTTTTCAAATCATTTTTATATGATGGTTTTTAACTGGATTTTAAGTAACAGCAACTCTCCTCAAGTCTTCCGGACACTTCTCACTATTCAGGCCATTCTTAATAATGTAGTAGTTTGGATGGTCTCCACTCGTCCTCCAACCCCCAAGTCCTCCAGTCCCTTTAATAATCCTTCGGTGACTGTACCAAAAAACACCAATCATGATTGTAATAATTGTCACCTTCATATTCCATAGTTTTTTTCAATTCCTTAGCAAGGTCCTTCTTTTCACTTTCTTTCAGTTTTATTCTGTGGCCAGCTCGGACAGCAAAGTACACAATTTTGAAAGCTCACTTTTTTTGTTGATTATTTTAAGGTCTGGTGTTCTGGCCGAGATTAGGTGATCAGTTTTTATGCCAAAGTCCCATAGGAGTTTATATGTGTCATTCTCTAGGACAGCTGCTGGGTTGTGCATATACCATTTGTTCGTATGGTCAAATTTAAATTTCTTGCACATCTCCCAGTGGATCACCTTGCCCACCCAGCTGTGTCTTGTCTTATACTCCTGTGCAAATTTGCCTCTTTCGCTTATTATGTGATTGATGGTTTCGTCTCTATCACCACATAGCCTACATTTGCTATTTTGTTGTGTCATGTCTATTCTCGCTTTGATATGATTGGTTCTTATGGCGTTGTTTTGTACTGCTTTTAGGAGAGATTCTGTTTCTCAATAAAAGTTTCCTTTTCTTAGCCACGTCCTGGTTTTCTTGTGAGAGATGTTGTTTATTAGTCATTTAAAACGCCTTAGAGTTGTTTTTCTTCCCATTTTTGTTTTCTAATTATTGTCATTCTGCTGTCCATCTTGTCTGTCTCGTTTCTGATGGCTGTAATCAGTCCTCCTTCGTGTTTTTCGATGTAGTCGTCGAGTCGTTATATCGATGCGTCAACGCTACATTCAATGCTAATAAGTCCTCTTCTTCTCACCTTTCTTGGTACATTTAGTCTGTCAACGTCGTCTCTGGGATTTAATGCCTTATACATGGTCATTAGTTTTCTAGTTCTTAGGCCCAGTTGTTTAAGTTCTCTGGTCCACTTCAAAAAGGGTTCCGAATATCTAACGAGTGGTACAGCCCAGTTATTTATTCCTTTGACAAGGTTTCGGCAACATAGTTTTGTCTCGAGTAGCTTTCTAGTTTTCCTGAGATATTCTTTCTGAATTTTTTCTTTCATCTTCACTTGTTTGATGGTGTCAGCCTCCAAGAAACCCAAGTATTTGTAGGTTTCCTTTTCTCCAAGCGTTCTAATCTTGTCTTGATCGAATAGTCACATTCCGTCAGTCAGATGTCGTTTGCTACTTTTCATGACTAGCATGGCACATTTTTCTATGCCAAATTCCATTCCTATGTCCTGACTGTATATTCTAACTGCGTGTATCAGAGTTTCCAGTTCTTTTTCATTTTTTGGCAAATAGTTTGATGTCATCCATGTACATTTGGTAATTGATCGTTTCCTGCGATCTACTAAGTTTGTGTCCGGCTGTGCATTTTTTGAGTTGCTGGTTAAGTGGCATCATGGCAATTATGAATAGTTACAGTGATAGTGCATCTCCTTGAAAATACCTCTTCGGATCTTTGCTTCATTAAGCATCTTCCTGATGCTGTCAAATCCACTTTATGTGGATTTATCCTTTGCTTGGGTCCTTTTGGATCAACGTGGTTTTTCCTTTGGTCATCCATTGGGGTACGTGTGCTCCTTGTAGGCATCTGTTCGTTTCTAGTGCTAGTCTGTCGTGAATGGAGGTGAGTTTCTTGAACTTCTTGAGGTTAATTTATTATTATTATTATTATTATTATTATTATTATTATTAATTATCCTCACTAAACGGAAACTATGCTTTAGTTTTCTTGAAGAGTTCTTCGTACCAAACTAAGTTTAGCTTAGTGAATATCAATTAAGTGGACGAAATTTTTTCCAAAATAACTGAGATATTGAAATTTTCAAAAAAATATTTATGAAAATGAAATTTAATTGAGAATTTAATAGAAATTTTTTAAACAAATAAAAATTTACACACGACGTAATATAAATTTACACACGACGTAATATAAATTTACACACGACGTAAACTAAATGTCGTTTTTATTTTTTCTTCAGTTTTTTTAACTGAATGGGAAAGTTAAGTTTTAATTTTTCCCTTTCAATAAATCTTTTTAAAATTAAAACCCTTTGCTTCACCGAAAGTCATTATCTCATTCAGAAGAATTCATGATGTATATCGATTATACCGAATCACATTAACTGATTTAGAGTAACACTTAAACTAAAATACTTTCGAATGTTGATAGCTGAGTTCAATTCTACCTTTGCGCTTTAAAGCATTCTAATGGGTAAATGATGATGGTTCTAGAATATATTCCAAGAAACACTTTTAGCAGTATTGTGTAGTACGCTCTAATATCACTTGATTTTCTTTCACTATCTAAATAATATAAGCAGCTTTTGTGGCAAAGAGGCCCAGTTTAAAATATTACGTCAAAATGTCAGAATCTTAATAATTCTATTCATCATCATGACACTAGAAACTAAAAGTACCGCTGAAAACAACAACAACAACAACCACTACTACTACTACTACTACTACTAATAATAATAATAATAATAATAATAATGATAATAGTAACAATACACCCACAGAGTGAAAAAGTAAGGAGGCAAAAAGATAGACAGATACTTCAACTTTTCCAGAGAGCTGAAAAAAGCCGTGGAACATGATTGTGACAATGATACCAATTGTAGTCGATGCACGAGAAACTGTTCCTAAAAGCTTAGTAAAAAAACAAACAAAAAAAAAAACCTGAAAGAATTGCAAATCAGAGAAGAATCAAGACCATCTAGACCACAGCTTTGTTAATATCGGTTAGAGTACTGAGAATAGTATTGGAGACCTTAGAAGACTGGCTTATAAACAGACTACAGTGAAAGACCAGCATCTAATGCTGGGGTGGAAACACTCGCAAGGAACAATATAGTACTACTAATACAACTATTACTACTACTAATACTAATACTAATGATATATAGGGGTCATAGATGGTATTTAGATTGGTAGATTAAATAAGCTAAGGAGTAAAGGAGTGATTGTGTGTGTGTGTGTGTGTGTGTTCTCAAATAATACTTGTTTTGATGTTATTATGTAAGTTATTCTGTTTCAAACTCATAGACTCAGTTAGCTGCTGGCTGTCTTTTATGGTATATCAACTCTTGTTTGTTATTTAGTGCTAAATCCTGTTTATGCATATATTTTGGAGATATATGATTTGTAAACAAGTTTGCAGGTAATATTTTGAAGTAGCCAGAGCTCATTTGATTGTCCGCAGCTAAAGAGTTTCAAGTACTGCTGTATAACACTAACAATTCAATTTAACATTAATCATTTATTTGCACACAGTTAGATACTTCTGTTTGACCCATAGATAGGAGCCTAACAGGTACTATTACTCCGTGTCAAAGTTGACCTGAGAGTAATGGCAATAAAGGATACACAATATTTCACAAAGCCCCTGGGCTGAAGACTCATTATCAAATGGAATTTAATGTCACACCCTGGACACTCATTTGGGTGAAGGGTGGGGTTTATCAGTCTGCAGTGATGCAGTCGGCGTATTCTATAGCCCTAGCCAACTGGGCTGGAATATGCCGGTGTCTTACAGCCAATGTTCGTGTTTTAATGCAATGAGTTTTATTCATTCAGCAATGAATAAGTTCATTTCGTGCTTGATATTCTTTAAGAATAATGTACTTGATTTGATAGAATGTAAGTTCTTTCACTACTCTTGGATAAGTCATCAAAGAAATTTTCATAATTGCTTCAATTGCGGCTGTACGTAGTTTGTAGGCTCTGTCAACTTGGATTAAAAAGATAAAAATTATATCCGAGTGTCGTGTCCACAAATTCATAAAAGGACAAGACGAAGAAACGACAAGAAAATAACCAGATTGAAAGGTTAAACATCTATATGCCAATCAACATTTATATTTTAATTGCTTTGTTGTGTTGTCGTAAGAGACCAAATGTGCAAAAGTTCAAAAGTTAAAAATATTCTTGGTAAGAAATTAGCATAGTGTGTGTATGTGCCACGGGAAAGCGAAAGCATATAGCGGAATATATATTTGACTGTGGACTGAATGTGTTTGTAAGTGTGGGTGGAGACATGTGAAATCTGACTGAGGCGATCCCATAAAAAATAAGAAGACAGAAAGATGGTAAACTTACTTTCCCCACGATAATGAATATTATTTTTTGGATGTGTTGATTCGCAGTTGTCGTTTTAATGGAGTGGAATTTTGGTTGCTGTTAGAGAATCGATGCAGCCACCAGTGTGTTCTCATTACAATGGAGAAGTTTTGTCGAGCTTTAAATGTTTTGTTTGCTGGTCGTGTTTTGCCATGTGAAAAGTTCGGCTGTGTGTTGCTGTGTGTGTGTGTCATTTGCCACCGAAAGCGTAAATAAATAGATCTCCTAGTTACGTAACCAGCAACAAGGGAAAAATTTAATTTTGCGCTGGAAATCGCCTCATTTTTTTGGACTTCAACCGTGTAAAAGAAATTTTAGAGGAATAAAATTTGATATGAAATGTGAGTGACACTAAAGCCAAGTTTAGTATTTAACTGGGTAATGTTTTTAGGGGGATTGAGTGTGCCATTAAACAGTAAATTCAAACGTTAAGTTTAAACAGTAAGTTCAGCAGCTTTTTAGTTCGGATACTGATTCGAAAAGATAACACAGACAATCAAGTTTTTAAAAGAGTATTTTATACAAAAGAAACGAGACAAAAAGGAATAGAAAAGATAAAGTGTTGCAAATTTTTAGAACAATTTGCTGGAACTTATCTGAGAGAGTGTCCGGGAAACAAAGTTCTTTGAATTTGAGTATTTTTCTTTTCTTTTTGTTTTGTAGAAATGTTTCAAAGCTCATTAAATTGTGAGTATTCTTTAAAGTTCTTTTTAGCAGAATTTTCGGTTGAATTTTCTTTTAGTAGTTTATCTTGGTAGAATTTGAGTTGTCGACTTTCGTTCAATTTTACTTTATTTCTTGGGAAGCTCCATTCAAGAAGTGAGTTACGAAACCCATCAGCTAGCTAAAGTTTTTCGTGCCTTTACAATTTGATCCCCGAATTAGTACTGAGGGTCAAATAGTAGTTTAACCAAAGAAAGTAGTCACTTTTTGATGCTTCACTGTCTGGGATTACTTCTTCCTTCTCCACTCCGGCCAAATCAAGTCCGCACGTGGTCAGCTTAATTTTTTTCTTAGAAATAAATTTTTATATGTGCGGACGTAGGAGAAAACAACAGGACGTGACTGTTCTGTCCAATCAGATTCCAGAACCCACTTATCAAATTTTTTATTGATTTGTACAATTTTTTTTGTTTTTAGTGATTTTGATCTGCTTTATGTATGGGCGTTTCTTATTTTTGCTTTCTTTATGGGTTAGAGAATATAGGATTTTATATCCTATTAGCTAAAATAAATCTGTGATTGCTTCCCCACCCCACATTCTTTGTTGTCCTTGAGTTTCTTTCTTCTAGCATGGACAACGAAACATCTTATCCAATTTTCTTTAAAGTCTGGTTCAAGGTGAAATAACGTTCTTATGAATCATATCAGTGAAGCCATGATAAATCCGAAAAAAGTAAAATTAAAAAAAAACTGTTCATAAGCAGATCAATATACTATAAATATTAAATGAATGAGCTCACAAACGTTTCCTACTATTCTGGTTTCGTAAATTTCAATCCTGGGGTAGATAAAAAAAATGGTGTGAAAAAGGACATAATTATTTTCCGTATAAATATTTTCGTTTAAATATTTCACTGCTTGTCATGTGACATAAAGAGTCATATGGCATCTTACATCTTAAAGAAATGTCCTTTCATATTGATGGCCAGAATAGTTTGAATCGGGTGATTCATATTTTAGATAATCTAAATCTAATTATAAGACAAATGTATTTATCACATTACTAGTTTAGTTTAGTTTAAATGGCATATCAACCATTGTAGGTTATTTAATACCAAATCCTGTTTATATATATATATATATATATAATTTCTAAGCACATTTTGTTGATCATATTTTTAAATTAGACTAGCCTTTTTTGCACACAGTTCAATTGTTTCAAATATTTGTATCTTATTCGAATAATTCTATTTACTAGGGATAGTAAAGTGGAAAAAATATTGCTATTTTACACTAATAATTCTCTTCAACAAAACTAATTTGTTTGCACACAGTTCAATGGCTCATAGTATTGCTACGTAATACAAAAAATCAATTAAACAACAGTCATTTCTTTAACACAGTAATATGGTCAAACGGTTCTATTTCTAACAATTCAATTCAGCATAATTCGCTTGCTTGCCCACAGTTTGAATGCCAAACATACTATTATACCCATAGACTGGACCCTATCAGGTGTTACAACTTCTGGTCAGAGTGGACATGGGAGCAATGGCAATTAAGGGGTTCTCTATATTCCTGAAAATGCCAGGAATGAAATCTCACCATCATATTGTTTAATGTCATATCTAGTACACTCGTTGGGAAGGTTTTACCTCTCTACAGGGATGCAGTTAGTATATTCTACAGCCCTGTAGCCTACTAGGCTGTACTAATTTAGATCTCAGGATATATTTCTTAATTTTTAAAATAAACGTACCACGTGATTTTTCACACAGTTTAAAGCCATAATCTTAAGAAGTATATCTCAATAAAATTCTGAGTAAAGTTGCGTATATATATATATATATATATATATACATATTTTTTTTTACCGCAATAGCAACTTAGAATAATCCCATAAAACCAAATATATTAAATCGAAAATCGATAATACACAACAAAATACCAAGTGTAGATTATATGGAAAAAGAGTTGAAACGGTTAATCACGTGATAAACAACGAACCAATCGAAAAGGAGTGGAATTCTTGGCACGACTGGTTGGGATAAAAGGGATTAACTAGGAATTTTGCAAGTGATTAAAGTTTGACTGTTTTTCCAAATATTTTAAGCCCAAACCAGAACCCATCCTAGAAAATGAGACGAATAGAAATTTCTGGGATTTTGAGGTGCAAACAGATACCGTACCCCTTCCAGTAGACCCAAACAGGTGCTAATTAGCAAGAAAAAAGGACAAACCAAGCTTATCAGGTCAACGTAAATGTTGCCGATTTTTTAATTCCTAGTAGCCGGTGTTTGAGCCTGAATAAATAATCAGGATTTCAAAAGAAGATTTTCAGGGCAAGCATATTCTCCCTTTTAAAATATGATAATATTTTTACCTGGCTAATATCTGTGTACACTTCGTCGTAGTATAATGGTTAGTAAGCTAGTCTTATAGACCATATTATTAGTGAATTCGATTCTCACTTAGTATTCCTTTCTTGCAAGTCAAGTCTAAGTTTCGCTTACCTTTTTAGTGCACCTAACCATAATATTTTGAACGGGATGAAGTACCAAGCAAGGTTGATTCATCATCATCATCATGTCGTGCCGCCAGCACGGATATCCCTGACCCTCTCTCGCCACTTCTCCCTATCATTCATCGCCTCCGGCAGGTCTTCAGGGTTACATCCTGTGTCCTCCCATAGTTGCTGTATGTAAGTTCGAGCTGGTCGTCCTGCTTTTGCACGGCCATATGTGGGGGTCCAAAGGTGTACATCACTTATGAGCTCGTCCTTGCTTCTCCAGCAGTGTCCCGCGTGTCTAGTTCGTCTAACTTGTATAGTCCTCGTGATGGGGGGCAAGTGTCCGTATAGTTGGTGTCTCGTGGGGTGTTGTCGCCAGGACTTGCTCAATACTGCTCTCAACATTCTGGTGTAATTTCCGTCTAGTTTCTTCTCCAGTCGTTTAGTTAGCGTCCATGTAGTGCATCCATATAGCAGTATCGATGTGACCGCTGCCTGGAAGAAACTGCGTTTCATTTTATCGGTCAGGTCTGATTTCCATATGATCGAGAGCCTATCGATAGCCGTCCATGCCTTCGTCAGTCGTGTGTCGATGTCTTTTTCGGTTGATGAGATGCTACTTCCTAGGTTGGTGAAATTGTCTACTAGTTTCAGAGAGGCTCCGTCTAGTGTGGCAATGTTGCCCGTTTGGTTGTAACACATATATTCAGTTTTGTGTGCATTGACATGGAGGCCAATGCCAGCTGCGGCTCGTTCCAGACTATGCAGTAGTGTCTCTGCTTGATTAGGCATATTCGCCAGTAACGCCAAGTCATCAGCGTAGTCGGCGTCCGTGATTGTTTTTGCGGGGTATCTTTTGCTTATCTTAGTCAGCTCGAAGCCATTTTCTCTGATTTTGTCGATCCAAGTTCTAAGCACGTAGTCTAGACAGATGATGAAGATGTATGGGGCTAGCGTGTCTCCTTGTAGTACTCCTGCAACAATGTCGAAGTATTCCGTTTCTCCATCTGGTGAACATACTTTCACTTTGGTGTTTCTGTAGAGAATCATTATCGCTGCTACGGTTTCTTTTGGTAGGCCGTATGCTAGTAGGATTTGCTCCATCTTCCCTCTGTGTATGGAATCGAAGGCCTTGGTAAAGTCGACAAATTGTAATGTCGCCTGAAGGTTTTTTGCCCGAACGCCTTCAAGGATTCTATGGATGGTCAGTATTTGTGAGGTTGTGGATCTATTTCTCCGGGGGCCATTCTGGTTTTTCCTAAGGATGTTGTCTATTTTGGGTTCTATGCGGTTTCGTAGTAGGGCATTGTAGATTTTGGCTGCTATGTATGTAAGTGTTATCCCTCGGTAGTTCTTGGCTAGTCCGAGGTCGCTTTTTTTAGGGAAAGGAAGGATGCATCCCTTCGTCCATCTTTCAATCCTATTTTGACTATAGACTGCGTTGCATTGCCGGAGCAGTATATCGTCGAATTGTCTAGTCTTCCACACTTCTGGGGGGGGATCTCGTCTAGCCCTGCAGCTTTCCTATTTTTAATTCTTCTAAGAACTGAGTCGAGTTCTTCTTTGGTAAAAGGACCTAGTTTAATGTCTAATTGCTTACTGATAATTCTGGTGATCGGTTCATCCGTTATTTTCGGTGGGTTTCCTATGAGATTTTTGAAATGCTGTTCCCACAGTTTTACTCTTTCTTGTTAGCTTGCAGCTTTCAATTTTGCTTTGGCTGTGCTCTTCCTTCTACTTACTTCGTTTATTGTTTGCCAGGCTATCCTGGATTGTTTATCTTCCACCGAATCTCTAATCTTATCAATCTGAATTTGTATGTATTCTGCCTGTTCTTTTAGATATATTCCTGCTGATTGATATTGTGCCTTTTCTAGTTTTCGGGAATTTGTGTTTGTTGGATTCTTCCGATAGCTTTTGGAGGCAGTTTTCACGAGTGCACGTTTTTCTCTAACCGCTAGCGTTTCCCAAGGGACTCTATATTTAGTTCTAGGTTTTGTTGGAATACACTTTGATGCCGCCTCAAGGTGTGCTTCTACAAAATTTTCATATTCGTCATTTGGGCTACCTTTTTCTGTCTTCTCTTGTAGTGCTTCGAATCTGTTTCTTAATTCTCATGCATATCTGTCTCTAATATCTCTGTTGTTAAGTAGGGCCCAGTCATAGTGCTTGGTTGTCGCTTTTCGTGTGACGTTTTTTCGTAGGCTTAGTCGTACTTTGGCCGTAACTATTCGATGATCGGAGGATACACCCTCGAAAGAGGAGTATGCCTCGCAATTCATCGCACTATTTTTCCATTTCCTGTTTATAAAGACGTAGTCTATCTATGCTTTACTTTTATTCGCGTATGTGTAGGTCCATAATTTTCCCTCCCTTTTTTGAAAGTTTGTATTGAGGCATGTTAATCTATTTTCTATCATGAAATCAATTAGATGTTGTCCATTCCTGTTTGACGTGTTGTGTAGGCTGTATTTGTTGTTTCTGTTTTTCCCGATTTGTGCATTCATATCTCCGCCAATGACTAGCAGGTTGTGTTTCGGAATGCTACGTACTAGGGAGGATAGCTCTTCGTAGAAGGTGACTATTTCGTTTTCTTCGCTAACATTAGTAGGGCTGTATCACGAGATAATTGTTGCTTTGGGGTTGCCATTAAACGTTGCGGCCATCATCCTAGGTTGTATTCTCTCAATGCTATTTAGTGTTTTTAAGCATTCCCACAAAGGTTGATTAGTAGGTTACAACTATTTCGTTCGATTAGGTACTTTATACATCTGACCGTATGTAAAACTATATTTAGTTTAGTAAATGACTTAGTTGATATCCGTAGTTTCATGGTTCCTGATAAGTGAAAGTTGTCAGTTAGCGCAAATGATTGGGATTTGAGTCAGGGTAAAAAAATTCATACTGTTGATTTTGAAGACAGACTAACCGTAGGACTAAGAAAATTATCAGAATTCATCTTTTCATTCCTATTTTGGTTATATAAACTGAGTTTAATCAACGTCTGTGCTTATCTGATTTGGATTTATTTTAGAATATACGCGAAGCTTTTATCGTTTCTATCAAGTACAGAGTAAAAAGATACATTCTGGTGATAGAGAAATCATTAAAAAAATAATATTAGGTTTCAAGTTATCGTTTTGACTCGTTAGACGTACACAAGGTTTTGGCTTTTTTTTAATTAATTCCCAACAATTTTACCACTACTTCACGCTTAGTTGCAGTCAATTACATTGCGAGCACGTGGAATTATATTGTTGGTAGGGAAAAGGCTTGATGATTAAGCAGCAGATTTTAAATCAAAATTTGTTCCAATAAGTATCAATATAAATTGAATATAAATGGATTGTCAGTAATTAGAAATGATCTTAAAGGTTATTAACACAGCAATGTTGTTACATATAATGTATATATTTACCCAATCTCATCCGCCACGGGTAAATTGAAAGACAAGGTCAATTTTTTGTTTAGAATACTGGATACAAAGTTTTCCTTCTTCAAACCAAGGCAAAAATTTTGTTCTCGCTGCGTTCTACACGAGAGTTGTTTGTCACGTGTCTATTCCACTTCCGTATAGGATTAAACTCAAATTTAGTCTAGTATCGAAATGTTTACGTCTTATAATTATATACTCATTTTCGCATATTTTTTTTACATATATCGTGTTCCTTAACGTCATCTAACCAACAATATATGTATTTAACCCCCCACCCCTCCTATGGGCAGCATGTGACAAAAGGTCAATTTTTAAGCGGAGTTTATTACGTTTGAATTCATAGTTTTCCTTCTCAAAGATTGGTTGTCATAGCAAGTTTAAAGAGCCCATTCTATACTGCAATTTACTCATGGATAGAGGGAGAGTAGTAGGATTCACAGCTTTTTCAAAGACATTAGCGCAAATGTAATTGGAAACAGCCTCGTTTAGGATTTGAACGCGGTTCTCCGAGTCCATTTCGAACGGTGATTTTTTTTTTTGCTGAATAAATTTTTTGCTAAGTAAATATTAATTAACAAAAAAATTGCTGTAAAATCATAACGTTTATTGATACTTTTGTTTTAGATATTCTATCTCTTATCCTTCTACAGATGGAGGCGTTCGTAGTGTAATGGTTATCCTATTTACCTACCCCTCCGCTCGGGCAGGATATGACACAAGGTCAATTTTTAAGCGGAGTTTAACAGGTTTGAAATCAGAGTTTTCCTTCTCCTAGACTAGTTGCCTGACCAAGGCTAAATAACCTAGTCTGTCCTACTATTTACCCATAGTTGGAGGGAGAATAATTGGATTCATACCTTTCCCAAGGGTATTAGTGCTATGTGAAATGCAATCAGTCTCGTCCAGGATTTGAACTCGTGTCACCGTGTTCATTTTCTACGACGATAACCATTACACCACGGGCAATGGTTATAGTCGTAGAAAAGGGTCATGGCTGATTCTAGCTCAAATCCTGGACGAGGATCCCTTCATTTCACCTCATACCATCGGGAAAAATGAATCTAATAATTTTCCCTACTGCTTCTTGGAGAAGGTAAACTTTGAATTCAAACCTTTTAAAATCCGCTTAAGAGGATCTTGTGTTGCATGCTGTACGTACGGAGGGGTTATTTAAATTACATATATTATGGGTCAGATGACGTATTGTTGCACAATATACGTAAAAAAGATGCACAATATAGTCACATATAAAATAGATGCACAATATTGTCGCACAATATATGTAAAATACATGCACAATATAGTTGCACATAGAATCGGACACATTATATTCAAACACAAAATAGATGCACAATATAGTCGCACATAAAATAGATGCACAATATAGATACACATGAAACAGATGCACAATACAGTTGCACATGAAATATATGCACAATATAGTTGCACATAAAATAGATGCACAATATAGTCGCTCAATATATGTAAAATAGATGCACAATATAGTTGCACATAAAATAGATGCATAGTATAGTCTCACATAAAATAGGTGCACAATATAGCTGCATATAAAACAGATGCACAATATAGTTGCACATAAAATAGATGAACAATATAGTCGCACAGTATATGTAAAATAGATGCACAATATAGTCACACATAAGATAGATGCAAAATATTGTTGCACATGAAACAGATTCACAGTATAGTTACACATAAAATATATGCACAATGTAGTTGCACATGAAATAGATGCACACTATAGTAGCACAATATATGTAAAATAGATGCACAATATAGTTACACATAAAATATATGCACAATGTAGTTGCACATGAAATAGATGCGCACTATAGTAGCACAATATATGTAAAATAGATGCACAATATAGTTGCACATAAAATAGATGCACAATATAGTCGCACATAAAATAGGTGCACACTATAGTCGTACAATATATGTAAAATAGATGCAAAAATATTTATATAGTTTTCAGGCTTTTCTTCACAGGGCATAAACTGTTAGTCGTTACAGAGAATTTAACTATATCTAAAAGGACAATGAATACGTAATACACAACTCGTATCGAATATGGCGTGAAGTTGCATTTGAATATAAACATTTAAAATAAGAAAAAATAAAAAACAAACAAAAGACAAAAAAACAAAACAAATAATCCATACCTAACTTAGCAAATCTTAAAAAAAAAACAGTTGCTTTAATCGGTATTTTCATAAAAAGTATATTCTTTAAGAATGTTTAAATGCTTATATAATCCCGAAGTGTGTGCATTTAGTTCAAGGATACATTTACTTTCAAATTTCCGACGATTATATTTTGAACACAAATGAAGAAGCTGGATACATGAATTTAATATTATGTATAGTATATTTGGTAGATTGAAATATTTAGATACAGGGAAAATATAGAAATTATCTATTATAATATGTATATCATTATTAAAATAAAGATGAAAGTCAGAACCAGTTTCTTCGATGTAATTATTTTTATCCCATTTTGAGCGCCTCGGATTGTTTAATCGTGGTCAAGCTAGACTAGCAAACCTTTAAGAGTGAGTTCTAGTCTCATTGGGTACCCCATTTATACGACCTCAACTAAGCAAAAAAAAGGTTAATAAATCACTACTTTTATCTCATTTTGTACTATATACAAATATATATATATAGAGAGAGAGAGAGATAGAGAGATAGATAGATAGATAGATAGAGAGAGAGAGAGAGAGAGAGAGAGAGAGAGAGAGAGAGAGAGAGAGAGATCCGACTTCGATCCTAACTGCATCGGCCTCCAATGTTGTCAGAAATACTTATATAGAGAACTGTCAAAGATAGATAGAGTCAGACGAAAATGATTTTTATACTGGAACATAGATAGATAGATAGATAGATAGATAGAATTTACTATATTTCCAACCACATACTCTCCAAAGTTGTTAGAAAATAAGAAAAAAACCGAGGCATTACTTCCGGGATGAATCTTTTACGAGCAGGGTACGTTGACACTTGTTCCTTGTAATCAAAAATGCGTGACCACTGAAGATAATTGTATTTCAAAATATTTTTTCGCTGACATCTTTCTCATTCCAGTGATGTTATTGTTGTCCCTATATCTATTGTAGCCTCTGCAGAAAATTAATAGGAGGCATTACTTTCGGAGCACCCCCACATAAACTAATAGCATCAAGTAGAAACAGTTTGCAGTTCTAAGTGAATTTACCTTTCCGTTTTGTATAGGCTCAGAATATTTCAACTGATCAGATCAATTGCGATAGCAATATTTTTGCCTTGAAACCAGTGATGTACGTGTTTCTTTATTTCTCAAGGTTAAAGCCAACATTTACAATTTTTTAAATACCTCAAGTCAAATTAAAATCAAATGAAATTTTCTCTATTAGGTTTCGTCCCCCTAATTTTCTTGAATCGAAGTCAAACCCAATGGCAGTTTTCACACGGAATGACGGCTGACATAACAAGCCTGCCAGGAGAGATATTAGATTAGTTTAACATTCCTTGTTGAGGTGATATTTCAGCTAACAATAATCAAAATATCAGAGTTTGGGAGGTCGAGTTCCCTAACGATTATACCACACGAGACGCCCTTAAAAAGCTAAGGGTAGCCGGAAGGCCATAAGTTTTGGAGCATTAGGGATTTCTAAGGAGTAAGTGATCGGCAAAACTAACTTGTAAACCATTACATCGGTACCGAGTGCTCTTTGTTTAAACAAGAGTTGGATAATAAATATGTATTTCCCCAATTTAATATTTAACCAAGGCTTAAAAACTAAGTCTGCCCAACTATTTTCTCAAAATCGGTGTAAGAATAGATGAACTCATGCTTTTCCCTAGGGCATTAATGTAATATAATGGCCGAGGGTATTCGTTTTATATATCTTGCCTTTCGGTTTAGTTAGGCTTAGCGCATAGGTTAGTTAGGTGCAACATGAGTGCAGGTGTTCACGCGCGTGCGCGGGGAAGATGTGTCGTTCACAGATGTCAAAATAAAAATCCCAGATAGGACTTGGGGATGTGACTGACGTCATGCACTGGAAGCGTGCGCGGAGGATTTGGGGGGATTTGAAAAAAAGTTAGTTTGTTGAGTTGAGAACTAGACTCCGAACGGGAAGGGTCGACTTTCGGGTCTCGCTGAGGCCAGACGAATTTGTGCGCTACGGGCGCCGTACGTGATGGTGGTGGTGGTGAGGGGGGGGCGAATGGAAAAATCATCATAGAAAGGTTGTGCATCTCTCTTCCTTATGTCGAAACCTTTAACTCAAAGGTTTCGTACCTGAACGAAGAAGTTGTTACGTGTTTTTCGTGTTTTGGGATTCCTATGTTCTATGTATATATGTTATGAACATTCTATGTACGTTTCCCATATTCATGTATGGGTATGTTACATTAGTCCAAAGAGAAACGCAATCGCCATTTCACACGACGATAACCATTATAGTAAGCGCTCCACGATGATAATGATGTTTTTATTTTTAGGAAATAGTGAAGAATTTTAATTTATAATTATAAATTGTTACTGCTATATCGATAATTTGGCTGATTAAAAATGAGCTTTAGCCTGAACGAAAAACCACACAGAATTATTATTCTGAAACGAATTATTGTTTGGATGGATTAACTACGTGATTCTAACAACATGCAAGTCTGTCAAGGGGTCTTTTATGTCTGTAGGTTAGGGAATCGCGTTCATTGTGGCTTTATGGTTATGCTTTTGTGAAGTTGTTTCTTTAGAGTTTTTTGTACAAAGTTATATGACATCCTGCAGGCTGAGTCTGCAGAATATACCAACTGAACCTCTGCAGAGTGGTAAGACCCTCCTTCAACGAGGCCAACTGTTAGCCATCTGTGGTTACCTGTAATGCTTGTGAACGGGATCCTGGTGGCTGAGTAGTTCTTGACCAGCAACCAAGTGGTCAAGTGGCTTGCAACACACCTCTTTGACTTTTACTGGGTAAGACTGGCGGTCGGACAGGCCCGATCTGATCAATCGGCTGGTCACTTCAAGCCTTCCGCGTATATGTTTAGTCCCAGCCGTATTCTTCACTCTGCTTTTGAGGCTAAGTCCTAACCCTTTTTATCTTATATGTGCTAAAAGGATTGCCAGGGGGTCAATTTCATTGAGATAATAGGTTTGGTTTGGTTTGCTTTGGTTTTATGACACGCCCTCATTGTAGGTTATTTAATGCCAAATCCTTTGTTTTACAAAAAAACTGTTCTATTTCAAATAATTCAGTTTAGTATATGTGCAGTTTAAATGTCAAAAACATTTCCATTTCAAGGTATTCAGTTTAGTCAACAAAGTTGAATGGTTCCAAGTATTGTAATGTATCATTAACAATTCAATTAAACATCAGTCGTTTATTTAAACTCAGTGAAATGTCAAAAAAGTTCTATTTCAAGCAATTCAGTTTAAAATTAGTACACAGTTTAGTTCTATCTGACCCTTAGAGAAGACCCTAACAGGTGCTAGCACTCTGGGCCAGAGTGGGCTTGGGAGTGATGGCAATGAAGGGGTACTCTGCGTTCCCCAAAGCTCTAGCATTACTGAAACCTGACCATCAGATTGTTTAGTGTCATATCCAGAACACATGTTGGAGAAACTTACCACTCCGCAGAGATGCAGTCAGTATATTCTGCAGCCCCATCGGACGGGGCAAGATAGAATAGGGCTTTTACCACTGTTATACGGAAATAAGTAAACTTTACTGAAAACCTGAAATTGCCCGGGGCTCGAAATTCTCGTCCCTGCTCGAGTATATGTGTAATGTACCCCGTCTCGACCAAGGCGAATTGGTTTCCCCCTTGGTAAATTACTACTACAAGTTGGACTCTGTGGTAGACTCAGGAACAAAGGACTAGCAAAAAAAACTTTACCAATAATTTTTCTATTAAAATTAAAATAAGCAAAACAAAATCTTGATTTGGTGAATGAGGCTGTAGATTTCCAAAGATTCATTGTACTTTAATCTTAGGACAATATCTGCCAAGCCAAGTGATCTCCGTTCCTTATGGATAAGGCTATTTCAAGAATAGCAACTCTCAGAACTGTCAAAAGGGCTAACACCGGCGACCTGTTTTAGGAGGGGAACAAACGGAGGCTGAAAATATCCTAAAAATGACTTTTTACATGAAAAAATGCAAGGCGTATTCAGATGATTGATTGAACTCCTGGGAAGGAGTAATTAGGAGTAGAGAACTGTCCTTGATTACATTAAAAGAAATAACGCCAGCCTTGGGAAAGCAAGATCACAGACAACCAAAAAATAACTATCAGTATGTAAGTTAGCGACCATAGTCGAGGATGACCCGAAGGCTCCCTTTTCGATAGCTACTACACCAAGGTGTAGGGGAGGGCGCTACTCCATTCCCAGGATTGCTCCACTTTACCCTTGAACCGTACCTTATAATGCTGAGTGTTAAGCAAGGTGGTATCAAGTACCATTTTTAAAGTCTTTGGTATGACTCGACCTGGGATTGAACCCAGGTCTCCCGGGCCATTGGCGAACACTCTGGTGGGAGGAAACTCAGACGAATACATACCTTATGGCCTTCAATCAACATTAGACACCCAAGAAGTAAAAATCGGATATTCCCCCGAGAAAGGGGAACAATACATCTCAGCACCCCTGAGGTGCTTTAAATTTCAAAGATATGGTTACTACACCGAGCGCTGCAGAGGATGTCAGTGCGCTGCAGAGGATATCAGCTGTAGTCAAAAAGATCCAGACGACACGTAGGAAGATTGTCCAAATCAATCTAAATGCCCAAAGTATCTACAAAATTACCTCGCTTTCTCATGATCTTGTGACATACAAAAATAGAGGGAAATAATGGATACCAAAAATAGGAAAAAGTGTCATTCCTTGAAGTTTGGAAAACCGATTTATCTATCAAAGAAAATACTTATGCAACTAAAGTGCGGTGAACGAGTCAAATGAGCCACAACAAACAACCAGGCAAGTATAAAATTCTAGGTGAAAAACTAATACAACTGAGACCAAGTGACTGGCCCAAGTTTCAAGAATACTCAAAAGGAAAAGCATTTAGATAAAATGAAACCTAAAGAAGCAACCACAAATATTCCAGTCACTCCACCTAAAATGTCCATGAGGAACCCCTAAAATTTAAACCAAAATGAATTCGGTAAAAATAAAGTTGCATAGATCTCCAACCTTCTTGTAACACTATGTAGGTGGTCTGCTAAGCTGACGATCCCTTTGTCTGTTTTGGCGCGAAACCAGACAAAGGGTTTGGACTCGAGATCTCGACGTTACCGGAAGTAGGAAGGGAACGCCAGTCAGAGAGTGAGACAAAGGGACTGAGAAGAAGGAGTTGGCGAAGGGTGACGCGAATGGAGTCGACACCGGACAGCAGAAGTGAGCAGTCGGCACGAGATAGGGTCCAAGAGTCAGCGAGGGAAGAGCAGTCAAGATGAGTCAGCACTCCTCATGGGTTGTAGAATTTTCGCTAGAAATCCACGCTAGCGTTAGTCTACATATGCACATAGGGAATGCAATGTTACATAACTCCTCTCTTGCACCTTGAGTTAACCCAAGTATTTTGTTCGTTTGTTCTCTTTCCTCCCTCTCCCTTGATTGTATTTCTTGTAGCTATGAAGAAATGTGCGATGTACCTATCGGAACCACTAGTTGATCACCGGCCAAGAAGTGAAATGTTTTGAAGAAGTTGATGTGTCGTGGGGCCGAACGGGTATCGTCAGATTCTCACCTACTATGAAAATACATATCTCTGCGAAAATTCATGTCTCAATTCTAGAATCGAACAATAAAAAACACACACAATACACCCTGACTGTAGGAGAGCAATCCGCCTGCAAAGCAGCCCAACGCAAATTGAACAAAGAACCCTCTACCACCAATTTAAACTCCTTCAAACTACTCTGGATAAAAGTGTTCAAAACCATAAAGATAGCCGAGAAGATAAGCTGGAAAAAGTATGTAAACCAAATTAACTTCTCTACCAAAACAAATACAATCTGGGAAATGATTAGAAAACCAGCTATCTCCTCTCAAACGGCCCACGAAAAACAACATAGAAGCAACAAACAGAAAAGATATAGGAGATACCCGACTTCAAACCTTCCCAACATATTCCTTTCTCAAGAATGCCCACCGACAATTACAAACCTTCAAACAAACTGCAGAGAAACATAACCCTTATTTAAAATCTGCCAACGCTAAAACCTATTACAAACCCTTTGCATTACCAGAAGTAACTGAAGCCATTAAAAAATGACACAACAGTCAGTCAAGAGTAAATCCATTACAAATTCCTTAAACTTCAATCAACAAAAAATCACTGGATTACATTTTAAGTATATTTTAAGATATTGTGATCAATGGAAGATTCCTAGAGACATGGAAATTATCAACTATCATCCCTATACCCGAACCAAGAAAAACAGCTCAAATCAGAAAACTACCGCCCAATTGTTCTACAGAGCTGCAAAACTGTGGCGCGTATGGTCAACAAAAGATTGGTTTGATGTATTGAATCTAACAACCTAGTTACCAACTCTCAATGCGGCTTCAGAAGCTAAAGATCTCATATAGATCATGTTGGCAGATTTGAAATCTCTATAAGAAAGGCAAATATCCCAAAACATTTAATAGCATTTTTTCGACTTACTAAAGACGTTCGATGAGTCCTATGCTAGTCACGGAACACAATGTGGTTTGACTAATAGTCACAGTACTTGTGGCTATTTTTTTCGTGACTACGAAATTAGCTTCCGACGGCTTGCTTTGTCAAATCCTTCCGTGACCACGCTGTGTTTGAAAGATCCACAGAGTGGGAGTGACACAATTCAGCCGGATTTTCTTCTGACGGTCAGGTAATATGAGTGGCTAGATTGTCTCGCAACTCAAAGAATAGAAAAAACCCGTTGTTTAACAACAACAACAAAATCGTTTTTATTGAAACACATTTGTGAGACAATAAATAACAAACAAACGATGTTTGCTTTCCTGGCAAAGAGAAGAAGAAAGAATATCAGGAGAGGAAAAGTGACGATGAAGTGCGGTTAGAGTAACACTAATGTCTCTAAAGCCTGGGACTTTGAAATTTTGTAAGATCTGAAGGTTATTCGGAGTGCCTCGGGTCTGGAAGAGATGTTTCTTTGGCAGTCTTGAGTTTCTTCTTGGTCTTTTTTTCTCAGCCTCTCCGAGGATTCATTTAATTATCCAATTTTTATAGATCACTATCTGGAATAAAAACGGTTTCTTATTGGTTGTTGAATAACAGACAATTAGGACTCATATTCCCATTGGTCAGCCAATCCAAGTTCAGGATTATATCTTACATGTATAGAGAAAACCCTTTTTAGATGCTTTGACAAATGGGAACAGGTTTGGAGCAATTGAGATTGAACAAAAAATTCTCAGCCTCACCTGACTGGATGAGCCATGCCCAGCTCGCCTTTATTTTGGGTGGAGCAAAATAAAATATGTTTTACGAAATGACCCGTTTCATTATTATGGTTGATGAAGTTAGTTGACAACCGAAAAATCAAATAAATTTGCTAACCTTTAAAATGAAAAACAATTATTTCACACTTAACTGACCTTTAAAATCATAAACGATTGTCTCGCACTTAACTGACCTTTAGGAACGATCAACCAGTTTTTTAGGTCAATGCAAGCATTGAACAAAAAGATACTTATTTTAAGGATCTTTTTTGTTTGTTTTTGAGATATACATATGTATTAATTAGAATATATTTCATAAATTCTAATTTTTACATATTAATTAAGTACTCAACCGAACATCGTGTTACAAACAAGAAATTTTGTATTATGAAAGACCTACACTACTTGTATCTTCGATGCAGATTGCCAATTTTCATAAAAATTTTCCTCTTGGACCGGAAATTAAGAGTTCGAATCGGATTAACCATGTCAAACTTCCATAATGGAGAAGAGGGAGTTCCAAAGAAGAGTATAATGTCGGTGACCCTCTTCAACCTAAAAATTAACATCGTCAGCAAGTGCCTGAATTCTGGAATTGATGACTACCTATACGCTGGTGACATGAATCTAAATACACGTGCACTGCGGAGCGTCAAATACTACAAAGCACCGAGAAAATCAATCAATGAGCAATGATAAATGCCTTTAACATCTAAAGTAAAACATTTTTGTTATTTAAGGAAAATGCATAAAGACCCTACACTTGAGCTGGACGGAAATTCCGGTCATCAATAATTTCAAATTCCTCAGTATAATTTTCGATTGAAAAAATAACCTTCATCCCCCACTTACTTTACTTAAAAGAAAAATATAGCAAAATATTTAAACTCCTCCGTGTAAGAGCTTACACAGAATGAAGCGAAGACCAGCAAACATTACAAAAACTATATAGAATCCTAATCTGCTCAAAAATGGACTATAGTTGCTTTGTATAAGGATCAGCCAAAAAATCCAGTCAGAAATCAATTAACACAATCCTCCATGAAGGATTAAGATTCGTCCTCATAGCCTTCAAAATATACCCCGAGGAGAGCCTACACAACGAGCCCCATGAATCTTCACTACACTCCCAATTTCAAAAATTAGGCCTTTAATTCTACGTTAAAATCAAATCTTTACCAACTAACCCGATACATGATTGCAGTTTTAACCCCAAAAATATTTTAATCAAAAAGATAAAGCTATAAAACCTTTTGGTCTTTGCATGAAACCTATGCTGGAAGAAGCAGGAATCTAACTCACAATCATCCATGATACTATACAACTAAGCTCTTCCCGCTGGTTACTTAAACAATAATAAACTTCGACAGAACCAAATTTATCAAACACCTTAATCTATCAAAAGAAACTCACCAATATACAAGAAAATACCCTAACTCTTCTTACAATTATACAGATAACTCCAAAGACAGTTACACAACTCGACATAGAGCAGTATTCAAGAATAAAATATCTAAAAAAATGTCTTCCAAAAGAAGCTTCCATATTCACCACCATAACCTGCGCAATAAAACTGGCACACATCATTGTCTACACAAGCAGCTCTAAAAGATTTATCAATCATTCAGATTCCCTCTCAGTACTTTCATCTATGAAAGAATTGAAAAGTAAAAGACCCTCTAATCATCGAACTCTGAAATATTCTAAACTTAATAAGAAATACCGTATATAAAGTGGTATTCTGCAGGATTCTGAGCCATACAAGAATCCAGGGAAACCATAAAAGTGATTTAATATTTAAATCTACACTCGACATGGTATCCAAAGAAAAATCCAAAATACCATACATTGACCTAAAACCTAAAATCCGTCAAATACTGACAAAGAAATGACAAGTATGGAACTGAAATTCTCATGATAAGCTCTATCAAATACAAACCATCTCAAAAGAATGAAAATCAAACCATAATAAGACTAGGATATAAAAGATTACGCGTAGGGCACACTAAACTAACTTACTCTTTCTTAATGACACAAGAACCTCAACCAAATTGCTCATGTTGAAATCCATATATAATGATACACGAGTTGAGGGAATGTAAAAATCTCGCCCATATTCGAAGAGTTTTCTACAAGGTAAAACCATGAAAGATTTATTCGAAACAACACATCCGAATAACATAACTTCCTGAAAAAAATCGGCCTCCAACCAAGGATATCAGTCCATAAATATCTTTTTCAAAAGGATACCCACATTCACACTTGAATATTCAAACTATTATCAGAAACGCTGACTTCAGCTGGTAACATCCAAACCCTTTCAACTATACCCAAATAGCAAAAGAATAGAATAAAAAAACTCTTTGGCATATTATAATCAAAAGGTTGACTTGCCGTAAAACCCAACCAACAAATATTTTGTGATATTAAGTATTCCAATTAGATAGAAATAATTTGCACAGTTTCAAGTATTCCTATGTAATAATGATAATTATATCACTATCCTCATCAGGTAATGCAGATAGCACGGAATTTCCTGAAAAAAAACATGGTAATCTTTTGGTGGCTGTTTTTTTTTCTCATCACTAGACGCCACTCTTACAGACGATGTTGATTGATAATTATCTGTGCCCATGTTACAGATGTAACCTAGTATAATTCCCAGGAAGAAAACTCTCCAGCGTGTCAGAAAAAAGTTTATGCTAATGCTTTTATACTTTAAGTTTTAACTTAGTCAAACTTTACCTTTTATTATGAATTGAATTAACATGACCAGAAAATCTGGCGAGCACTTACGCCTGACATTCGGAAACACTTGACTGCTGTTTCGACCTTAGGTCTCATCTGCTGTGTATACCGTGATTTCCACAACTGGAGATCAAACCAGCGACAACAGATTGCGGAGCTGAACTCTAGAACTGAGCCACCAGTTCATATCGCCCGCAAGTGACGCCAAACTAACTTGTCGCAATATAATTCCACTACTTAAAAAAGAAAATGTAGATCTATACCTTTAATATCTCAATCAGAGTTTCGGTTTAAATCTCACAAAATTATTTCTGCTTCTACCTTCGTTACCAGTTTTTTTAGGCTTAACAATTTTAATATCTTATTCTCATTAGACTTTTTCGTTTAGCCATTTTCATCGCTATCTGTCGCCATTGCATTAATATTCAATGATTGATTAAGTTTTTGTAGAAATCACAATATTCATTCAATTATACTTTTTCGTCAAAATAGTTCACTTGAAAGGGATAAAAGTGTAGCCAACATGTTGATGAGCGAATAATATTTTAACTTTTGGAAATATTGCTCGGAGGATAAATAAACAAGTACATTCCACTATTCACCTCGCCTAAGATTTAATGGAAGTTTTTGTTCACTCATTAATTTACCATTTTCTTTTTTTTGCAGGGGTGATAGGCTACTTTGTTATTTGCATATAACGAAAAAATTAAATAGATATTTGGACATTCCTACTTCCCGTGACAGCATTCTTTTCATTTAACCAAATGAGGTTTTTCCTTGTTTCCTTTTATTTTGGAGTTTTCTCCCATCCACTTTATCTGTTCATTGATGTAAATAAATCATTCCATTCGGTTTTTTAAGTAGGTTTTCACAGACAAATGTGGCATTTTAGTGAATACTGCGTGGTTGTTAATGTATGGTTGATATTACTGTATTGCTTGAATGCGTCGATGATTGTGGGTTGCAAAGGTCCCCTAAAGAATCATAAGTATATAGATGACCGCTTCCCTACCCTCCCTTCACCCACAAATTTTATGAGGTTTCATAACCCAGAACTTTTTATTTTGAGTTTTAAATAAAGTCTACATTCTTGTCGGTAGTCTCACATTTCCGGAATTGGTTTTAAGAAGACTTCCACTTAAACTGAGACAAGGCGAGAAGAAGAAGCCACCTCTTCATTCATTCTCCAAGCTATGTTTGAATAAGCTAAAATACATTTTTCGTCTGTTGATATGTTAGCTTCCCTTTTAATCCCTTTTCAAGTGGCCCATTTTAAAGAGAGAAAATCAAAGAAGTTTCAAACGAAAAGGTACCCCCCCCAAAAAAGCAACCCCAAAATGTGACCGCTGACACCTATCGGTTTCTTGTTTGAAGGTATGAACTCGATCGAGGCTGCCTGGCATTCGTGCCGGGTGGCTGAGGTCGACAATTCCTTGGCTCAGGACTGTTTGCATGACTAAGTTTCTAGCTTGGTGCCAGAGGCACCCCATTAGAGGAATGCCGACGGGGCCAACAATTTTTGTCTCAGCCTCACACAAGTTTCGACCTTTGCAAAGCCTCATCTATAAAACGGCTTTATGCCATATTTTAGCTTGGTGGGCGGTCAGATAAATACCCTCGACAAGAATTCAATATTGAAAGGTATGATAATCCACACACACACACATACATATATATATATATATATATATATGTATGTATAAAACAAAAGTCTGTGCTAGGTACCCTGAGGAGCCGTTTTAGGCGAAATTGTAGTAGGATAGTCCTTACTCGCGATTTCATTTTTGTAATTGGCTCTATTGAGCACTTTTTGTAATTGTAGCATTGCAGCATTTTGCGGTGGGTTTTTGTTCTTTTGACCAACTGATTGCATATCTCTCGATTTTTTTCAACTGGTGTGACGAAGTTGGCCTTTTATTTTTTTCCCTCGATAATCTTTTTCCTTTTTCCCCAGGCAGTGATTCGAGATATTGTTATCTCTGAATTCTGGCACTTTTTTTTCTTTTACTTTGTCACCGTGAATGCTGGTAGATACTAAATTAGTAAGTAAATATATATATATATTTCATTATATGCTTTTAACGACTTCATATAACCAGTCCACCCTAAAAATAACACAACCAATAAAAGTATAAGTAAAAAAGAAAGCTTTCACTTAAACAGAGATAAGGCGAACAGTAGAATACATTTCTTAATTAGTTATCCGAGCAATATTTGAAAAAGTTTAAATGTTCTTCGCCTACCGATATTTTAACTACACTTTTATTCCTTTTCAAGTCACCCGTTAAGACTAAACAGAATTATTTAAAGTTTCAAAATGGGTAGAATTTTTTAAGTCCCCCCCTAACAAAGAAAAAATGATTTCAAGTAAATATTTACCTTTAATAATAACCAAAAATTTGCATACAGTTATACTGCTTTAAGCAATTACTAAGCAAACAATTATAGTAATATACAAAGCTCTTTGCTTCGATGTGGCACAAGGCCTGATGAATGGGGCGCCCAATGAGACTCGAACTCACTCGTGTAGGTTTGTTTGCCTAGCTTGCTAACCGTTACACCACCAGAGGTGCCCTAAGCAAACAGTTATAGCTTCAAATATCTATCCTAAATGCAAATAATTTACGGTTATATGACATCAAGTATTCTTATTGAATATTAATACTTTTTAAACGGATCTATTTGACAAATAAATGGGACCCTGACTGGTAGAATCCAACGTAAAACTGAGAGTAATGACGATGAAGGGGTACTCCATTCTCTCCAGATCTCTAGGAGGTGGGCCTCACCATCACATGCAATTTAGTATCATACCCGGGACACTTCTTTTTTTTTTTGGGAGGATTCTAACCGCATCTGTAGAGTCGACTTTGTGGAGTTATGGCTAAAGTACTGGACTACAACCGGTTAGTAAGCAAGTTCGAACTCCAGTCGCCCAATGACGTTTACTTTCGGATACTTTCACCCTCAGAAAAGAATGAACCTCTTGATGCCCCTCACCTATGTGTACTGTTTTTCCACGAGGATGTCTTTGCCTTTAAATAATCCGCGAATGTTGATACGCAATAAAACAGAATCAACTTTGATCCGCAAATATGTTAATTAGTTTCGTGAAAGTGATCTAATAGAAATATGTCCGTAAATCTTCCTATGTTAATAACCAGGGAGATTCGGCAGTTCTGTTTCTCTCTCTCTCTCTCTCTTTCTTACTCCCTTGCTCTTTATATTTCTCTCTCTCTCTCTTTCTTACCCTTTCTCTCTCTTTCTTACTCACTCGATCTCTCTCTCTCTCGCTCTTTCTTACCTTCTATCTCTTTCTCTTTCTTATTTTCTCTCTCTGCATTTTTCTATTTTTCCCTTCTCTATGTCATTTTGTGTTTTTTCCTGTCCCTTTTTTAATTTCCTTTCTCCTTCCCGCGTGTTTTGAATTGATTTCAGTCGACTGATTCTCTTGCGTTCTTAGCTCTCCAACAAGATTGACGCCTTAATCTCGAACCCACAGAAAAGTAAAATTCCAATCGTACATAAATGATGCCATCATTTTCGATGGGAATTGTGATAATTATCTTTATAAAAGCCCAATTCTTTAGGTATTACCCTTTTAACTTCACGATTCTTGAAATCCTTTTAACATGATTTTAATGTATTTCTAAAGTAAATCAATTTCAATAGATTTAAGTCTAACATATAACAACGTTACTATATCATTAAAACTTTATATTAATTACTGACCCTTAATGACTGATCCTTAATTACTGACCCTTAATGACTGATCCTTAATTACTGACCCTTAATATTACCGCCTTTCTTGATTTTCAATGCACAACTTTCAAATTGAAATCGAAGACAAGCTTAAACAAATTGTAAACATATAGTTAAAACTATTATTTAGTTCCCAAAACGTTTCCTCATCACCAACTATACAACATAAATCACTAAAGATGTTTGTTATCTTTCTTTTACACTGTTTTCTCAACCAAGGCTAAATAACTTAATCAGTTCTTTTGTAAGTTTTGAAGTTTCATGATAAATCACTTGTGCATTGCAGAATAGTCACTGACGACTGCTATGTCAGTGATGGTTAATTGTGGGATAGGGGAGAAGAAACTCAAATACACAACTCGCTCTAAGTGTTACGACAACCGTTAATTTATTCTCTCCGTTCAGTCTCAGTGGATGAAGGTGGACATGGATAACGGATATTATGTGTAGGGTAGTTTCTTTGTTTGAGCAGAAAACAATTCTTGTGTCTTTGGAAGGTTCACACGCTCTCTGTAAATGTAAACGATTGTCTCCTCGTACCTGAGCCACCAAAAAAGATCGAATAGGGAAACCCATTTTTTTTTTTAGAATTTTTAGAACACCAAACTTCCACCAGTGCTACTAATACTTTGATGGCCGATCGAGACTGGTTACACCGGTAAATCCTGATTTACGGTTGTTTTCAGTCCGGGGTGCTAGATCGAGCATATCTTATCAACACCTAACCCTCTGGAAGAGATGTTGAACTTTGTCAGTTCGTCTTTCTTCTGGCTGCTGACATTTTTTTAATAACTTATCTGTTCGAACCTCGGTATCATTGGTTTAGAATGTATATTTACGGACAAAAAAAGGTCTTATTTAAAAACAGTCTTTTTTCCCGGGCGATCAAAAACTGAAAGACAAGTGTTTAGAAGCTGATCGAGATTTGTTTCTGAGATTTACAAGGCTTATTTTCTGAGCGCCGCTAACTTTCCTGGACATAGAAAATATTCCGACATGGTTCTGAGATTCACACTTTATTTTTTATTTAAAAATGTTTTTATATATGTTCAAATTTTCTTACTGTTTTACTTTCGTTAAAAACATCCAACAATTCATCATTGTCCTGTAGGCTGGGGCTGTAGAATACACCGGCTACACTTCTAAGTGTCCTGTATATGATACTAAACAATCTGAAAGTGAGATTCCAGTGATGCTGGAGCTTTGTTGAATGCGGAGCACTCCTTCATTGCCATTGCTCCCAGGTCCACTCTGGCCCGGAATGGTAGCACCTGACAGGGCCCTACCTATGGGTTAAATAGAACTAACTGCATACTTATGTTAAATTGAGTTGTTTGATTTAGAACTGTTTGACTAAACTGAATATCTTGAAATAGAAATGTTTTTGACAATTAAACTGTACTTGCATTTAAACTACATACTTATGCTAAACTAAGTTGTTTGAAATAGAACTGTTTCTGATGTTGAAACTCTACTAACACTAAACTGAATTATTTAATGTTGAACTGTTCAGATATTTAACTGTGTGTAAACAAAATATATAATTATACAAAACTGAATTAGCTGAATTAGAACTGTTTGAATTAACCGAATAGCTTGAAATAGAAATGTTTTTGACAATTAAACTGTGTACTCATGCTAAACTGAATTTTTAAAAATATAACTGACAATTTGCATAAAGATTGATTTGGCGTTAAATAATTATTTAACACCAAATCCATTTTTATGCAAATTGATTATAATCAACAAAGGTTGATACGCCATGAAACCCAAACAACCAGCCAACCAACAAACAATTTATCTGTTTTCTTGTTTTTAAGATTTCCGTTAAAGCGTTGGGCTCAGTGTATACCTTATTTTCTTCGTGAACTCTTCTCGTAACACTGGAAAATTCTGAAACCTTAACAGGAGATTCAGTGATCCACAGCCTTGCATCTGCAGCATATTTTCCCCGTTGGCGTTGAGACAAATTCAAGCAAAACGGCATAAATACATTTGGATAGAATAATAAATTAGATGACATGGTAGAGGAAATAAACATTTTGGTCGGTTCTGAAATAAATAGTAAAATCATTGAAAAATATCGATGTTCAACGGACATTTAAGTCGTGGTTAATCTGATACCAGCTGACAATGATGAGGATCGAAATCACTTCACTGGTTATGATTTATGGCTTCAGTATGCTAACCACTGTCTCAAGAGGAGGTGATTTATTCATTTATTTATTTATTTATTGATTTTTACCATCCTTTAGTTTCTAGCCATGTATTTCGTTCAGAGTGCATCGGAAATTGTTATTGACTTGTCTCGACTTTCTTTCTAAACCAATAAACTGCTGTTGTATAGTCACAATCCAACTATACAAATATACAGATGTAGGGAAATACGAAACACTGACGACTCTCCGTTGTTCAGGTACGAAACGTTTATTCAACTTCTTGACTTTAGTTTTTCGACACGAGAAGAGAGAGACACAATTTTTACAATGCTGACTGTACTATCTGACCCAACAAACGCGCTGCGCAGCCCGTTGCCCCCCAAGATCTCTGTCAGTAGAGATCTGCAGAACTCCATGGTCAGACTTCAACTTCAACTGTCTGCCTCAATGGCAGACAAACCAACTGTCTCCTACAGTTGTTCACAGTCAACCCCCAGCTGGAATGGCCAGGCCGAGAGTCGAATCTCAACTAACGTCTTTTTTAAAATCACCAAATTCTCAGCCCATCGCTCCGGGGCATGATGTCATTCACACCCAAGTTTTCATTTCCTATCTGGGGTTTTTATTATGACATTTGTGATTGTCATATCCTCTGCGCGCAAGTGTGAACTGTACTCAATGTGTGTGCACCTGCACTAAGAGCCGAACAGTTCAAAGCCCAACCAAACTGAATGATAAAATATAATTAAGGAAAATGATTAATATAAAAAAAATCATTCCGTAATTATATAACACTGATGTCATTATTTTATTTATAAATTACTCAGGTGTGCATTCATCTTTGTTTAATCTTTAAATTTGAAAAGAGAAGAAATTAAAGCTTCAATATCGACTATCATACTACGACGCATTATTTCTACATGTAATCATCGAGTATAAACACAGCTAATATATATATATATATATATATATATATATATATATATATACTAGGGCCATTCAATAAGTAAGGGGAGATTTTTTGAAATACAAAATAAGTTTTTGCTTTTCCTTTTCAGATTTTTTTCCTTAAATGATTTGGAATGGGTTATAAGCAAAAATTATTGCAATCTTGCAAAAGAATTTGTTTTGAGGCTATTCATATCAAACAGATTGCTCCAGGCTTAAACACAAGTCTGCTATCTAAGTATTCTTATTTACCAACCCCTCCGCTCGGGCAGGATATGACACAAGGTCAATTTCTAAGAAAAGTTTAACAGGTTTGAATTCAGAGTTTTCCTTCTCCTGGACTAGTTGCCTCACCAAGGCTGAAGAACCCAGTCTGCCCTACTATTTACCCATAGGTGGAGGGAAAATAATTGGATTCATATTGCTATTAAAGTATCGATAACTGGAAAGTGCAAGCCATGTGAAATTTACAGAAGTATGTGTGAGTTATACGGCAAAGAAATCTTTTGTCGAAAAATGTTTATAAATGGGCTAAATAAATATGGGTTCTCGACAATAAACTTTTACCGAAAAGATAGTCTTTCGAGTGGAAATACATTGACTCATCTGTAAAGAAAAAGTTTCAGGAGCAGCAGGGTTAGTTAAGATGGGACCCATCAGTATTGATGGACAAACATGCAGCTGTAAACAGTTCTTCTTCTTACCAACTCATAATATTCACAATATTGTTTATAGAATGATCCACACACACACACACACACACACACACACATATATATATATATATATATATATATACATGTATATATATACATAAAAAAACATACATGTATATATGTTATATTTTGACCTTCGACCCAGCCCAAAAATGCTATTCCAAGTTGATACACCGGAAGGAAGTGACACATTCCAATGGCCAGTAATCGAAAGAGATCGCGTGGCGGATTAAGGCTTATGATATGGGACAAGGTGAAGGTCCCATTGTGCCACTACAGTGATGCACCGGAAGAGAGTAACCTCTGAACTGCATGACAGTTATTTCCGCTTGATGAAGATTAAACATTCGATTTCAAAGATCGAGTGGGCGATCGTGTGGGCGTTGAATTATTATATAATTGAGTTGAGTTGGGTGCCAAAGCAGTTGCCAGCAGAGTTCCAGAGAGTTAGAGACCAGATGTGGCAGGGAAAGCCACACCCGACTGAGGGGGCCCTCGGAAAGCCCCGATGGAGTTGACCCCAACATCAGGAGAACAAGAAAGACACAACGTGACGGTCATAACAGTGGGGTCAAAATATGAAGTTTATGTTCGGTCTCCAGCACCCTCTCACATGCAAACCTTGAACAACCCTTTCGAACCCTTGCAATAAAATGAGAGGTGAATATTTTTCTAAAGAAGTCTTCTTGCGTCTTTCTGCGTGCGTCTTTATTATAGAGTCGTTATGATACGGCAAATGAGTATATAACATATATATATATGTGTGTGTTTTTCTGCGTGAGGTTTTATCCAGTCAGTTCTAAGTATCAGATTTATTCTTTATTATAAGACAAAATTATTGATCACGTTCTTTAATTTTTAGTTAACAATGATATATATATATATATATATATATATATATATATGTAAGAATCAATGTACGTATGTGTGAGAGTAAGTGAGTGGGTGAGTGAGTGGATTTTTAACCGCTCTGTTTTTATAATGAACACTTTTTATCTTTTATTATGAAACAATAAAACTCATTGATTTTCATCCTTCATAAACAACTTATTATATGCACACAACCACACACAGCGCGCGCGCGCGTGCGCACACAAACAAATACACACACATATATATGTATATATAGAGAGATATAATAAGTACTGGTTTCGACAGAATTATATCTCAGATTTTAATCAGTCACCTATGTCTGGCTGATGGACTAAGGCAAGTGGTAATCGGAGCTCATTCTTATTCATGTCTGACCAATTCTTTCCAGATCCGATAAAATTGCTATCATTGATTGGACTGGTGCACATCGTGCGTTTGCTTTTGAAATATCTTTATGACTGGTGAATCTATAATTGAAACATCGAGATCTTTTCGTGTTCATTTCACTTTAAGTCGGACTGATGCTCTTCCCGATAGAAAATCGATATTGATACTAGTTGAAAATTACATCCGGAATGATCTGAGGTTGACATTCGGAACAGACTGATCAGATGTTGCTTTAATATTTAGCATGAAAACGTAAAGAAATTTAAAAACCTGGCATCTATACGCTTGTTGAGAGATAGAATGAAAGTCAGAGAAGAAACAGGTTATATAAATGATTAAATATTTCTATTGGCATAAGTTTTTCATTCAATATATATACTTAAAAATCAGTCTTTACATTCGGTTGAACGTGCACACACACACACACACACACACACACACACACACACACACACACACACACACACACACACATATTTATATATATATATATAATTGTTTACAGGTTATATCAGCTCCAATTTTATTTTATTATGGGGGAGTCATAGTGATGTAGTGGCTAATGTGTTGAACAATAATATCAGATTTACGAGTTCGAGCTTCAGTCACGCTATTACGTTCACTTTCGGACTAATGTACTAGGGAAAATTATGAACCTACTTATCCACCCAGGTATGCGTTAAATAGTACCACTGCCATTCTTACACACACACACACACACACATATATATATATACACACACACACACACACACACACACATATATATATATATACATGCATACATATATATATATATATATATATGTAGTACAATCTGATGGAGACTCAAACTCGGTTAAGTCGTCATAATAAATTTAATATACTCTCCGTCTCGTCAGATGACTATTTCCATGCTTCTCTCTCGTCGCAGAGTAGCAAATGTGGAGTTACAATTCGTATTCAGAAGATAAAATAAGGTAATTAAAAAATAAAAAAATGAAAAATAGAAATTACAAAATAAAAATAAAAAAATAGAAAAAAAAAAAATAAATAAAAATAAAAATAAACATAAAAATAAGAACAAAAGTGGAAATCAAATTACAAATTATTTCATTCATAGGCGTTGGAAGAGGGGGTCAAAATGTTGTGTGTTAGAACGATTAAGAAACAGGAGTGGAATTAATCTACGGGTCAATCCCTTCCCATTTTGCGTTCTCGGAGGGATTCCCTCTCCTTAGTAGGTGTGATTTTCTAAAACAGACTAAGATCGTTTAACTAATGGCTATTTCATACATGATTTACATTTATTCCTAATATGTCTGTTAAATAACTTAGCTGTTGTCATCCCATATATATATATATATATTGTGACGCGAAATGTGACTAAAATCCCTAAATGGGACTTTATTTTCGCACGTGTGAAGACGGGGCAGGTTGGCACTTGATCCCCTACAGAAATAAGTCCTGTTCAGAGTTCTTTTCTCAGGCAGATAAGAACTGGCATATTACGTGAGGGAATATTTTAGGGCCAGACTGGCCACCGCTGGCAAAGGGGTCCAAAATTTCACACTATCACACACCCACCAGGCCGCTAAACTTCTTTCCCTTAGATGATAGAAGAATACGGGCCTATAGGTCTTAGTTGTAATAATATTAATGTTGTTGCAGTAGTCGGCAACTCCGGTTTCCCGTGTGATACTTTAGGAATTAATAGGACAGTTCTAAGCAAGATAATGTAAGGCGAATAGAAGCTGAAAGGAAAGCATGAAATAATAACATAGACCACATGGTAAAATGAAAATACATAGGTTCTTTACTACGGTTATATATATATATATACGTTCAAAGTGTCAAAAATATATAATAGGATAGTCCATGAATATAAATGTCTTTTCTTGGCTTTATCCTTTTTCAAATTGAGAGAGAGAGTGGTAAACAAAATTTGGGTGTAAAGGAAAAATGTCCCAAAGTTACTTATCTTATTTTTTTGACGGGGTTCCACTGGAGAATTTTTCTTCTTTCACGGGCTAATAGACTTTGTACTGTTTTTAATACTGGCTTGAAGGATTTTGGAGTCCTTCGTGTCTCAGTTAGTCTTTTGTATTTAGCCCGGAGTAAAATGGCTATCGTCCGTCTGCCACGAGACTTGCTCAAAAACTTCCTTACTACCCCTGAGGGGAAGGGAACCCCACTTCCGTTTGGGGTCCCCGCCAATCATTTGGCTTCTTTTTTCTTTCCCCTGCCGATGTCCGGCGACCCAAGGTCACTTAAGTGCGAACATCTGCGTGACCCACATTCTCTCCTAACGGTCACTTTTTGACTGCTAGATAATGTTAGTTCAACGGGGGGAGAGTATCATTCTTACCTCTTCGTCTTCGTGAGCTATCACGTGACAATATATATATATATATATATATATAAAACAATCGTGGTGAAATTGTTAGCAAGCGAGACTATGACTAGTGACTCCGACTTTCACTCTGTGCCCCGTACATCCAGACTTATACCACCACTCAGCATCTCACATGCGTCTGAAGATTGTGCATAACTCATGAAACGTAAGTAACAGACTTATGGTTTCTATTATTCGATTATTTATGGATTTCATACCTGCTGTCTTTTTCTGCTATAATTTCTTATTTACAGTTGTATCAATAGTTGGGCTCTAATATATATATATATATATATATATATATATATATATATATATATATATATATATATTAGAGCCCGCTTCTTCCCTGCCAGCTATGATTAAAATAGTGCCATAACTGTTCTTTTATAAGGATGCTTTAGAAAATCCATTAAACAAAGAAACCATATATATATATATATATATATATATATATATATATATATATATATATATATTTGATTTGTCTTCTGAATTTTTATTTGGTAATTTGCCCTACTTTATCATCTATCAACTAATTTCAGTCTTAATTGTGCACTATATTAGAATTTAATAAGGTGACTTTTTTCATGTCTCTCATTTCTTCGGAAAAAATAAAAATAAAAGAAAAAGGGTCTTCCAGTTGAGCAGTTTGTTTACGGAGTCAATTAATTAATTGGTTCTACCTTGTTCGTTTAACAAATTGGCGAAGTTTATATTTTATTTCCTTTGCCCAAAAGATTAAAAATTTGGCCTGTTGTTTACCTTTTCATCTTCCATAAAAAATTTAAAAGATATCCACTTTTGTGGAGTTAATTAATCAAATGATTTGCAACTACTTATTTAAATATTTTTCTCTCAAGTTTTCTCTCAAATGTCTCTAAGGAGACATGAATTTAAAGTCCAAAACACCACAGAAAACAAATTACGGGCAGGTACCTCTTGTTTACCAAAGTGAATAACACGCAATGATGTTTATCTGCTGTTTTCTTCATCCCTTTTCTTCTTTTTCTGGCCGATATTTGAAATATGTGTGGAAAGGAGAATATTACAGTACCTTTTAAAATATATCATAATGGCTCGATTATCTCTTTGTCACGGCTAAAGAAGAACTTCCCCTTATTTCAATCAAGTAATCTTTAGACCAGAAAATTTCCCCTTGTTTCTTTCATGAATTTGAGTCTTAGTTTTGTTTGACGGCATATCAATCTCTGTGGGTTATTTAATGCTAGAAGGGTTAGATTTGTTTTCTCTTTTGTATGTCTTAATGTTTATGGTAAGGGAATTTTCAAACAAAAAACCGTCACCAAACCTCCAGATAAACCAGGCTGTTAAAAAAAGTCAATTCAGCTGTTCAACAAACCTTGTATTATAATGCATAATAAAAAGTCTTGCTTGTTTTCGGTTTCTTAGTTTAATGCCATATCAATTTAATGCCACCAGCCATCCTTGTGGATAGACATCAGTGGTACTGAGGTGGTGGGGAGAAATTGGAGGTTCATACCTTTCTCGAGCCTGAAAGTAAATGTAATAGCATGAATAAGGTTCGAACTCGCTTATTACGATATTGCAGAGAATGGGATCGGTGATTCTAGTTCAAATCCTAGACATGGCTGTTTTCTCTCACTTCACATTAATGCCCTTGATAAATACATGGATCAGTCTCTTCTTTACCGACCAGCTTTTTGTAATTAGTTGGGCATACGGTGCTCTTTAATGCGGGTTTGGCAACCACTCTAGAAGAAGGAAAACTCTAAATTCAAATTTGCAGCATTCTGCTTAAATTTGACCATGTGTCACAACCTTTCCGTGATATTAGGGTAAATACATTCTTGAAACAGTACGAGTGAAAATTATTAGAATAGTTGCTCAAAGCTATAATTGTTTACAAATTCAAGCCTTGGGAAAAGCAGGAATACATCTCTCCTAGCCCCACCACCCAGCTACGAATAAATAATTGGGTAGACTTGTTTCTTCAGTTTTGATAAAGCAACCGATTTATAAGATGGAAAATTCTGAATTCAAAATGGTTTCCTGCTGCTTAAAATTGCACTTGTATCACTTCCTGGTCGTGGTGAAGGGGTTAGGTATATACCTATTTTATTAAGGTATCCGTCATTATGTTACTATTGTGCAAAATATATTTTCGAAATTTAATTTTTTGGATCTTTAGTTATATTCTTTAATATCTCCGAAAACATCATCTTCAATTTTTATTATTGCGTTTGGGATGTTATATTCGAACACAACTTTTGTTCTACTTTCATTCGTTACTATTAACCTCGCATTGTTTAATTGTTAGAGAGATAGTGCTCCCAGATGATGGTTAGTCATCCTTGATTTTTAAAATTCCGCCCAACACGATGCCGATCAACATATATTAACATCATTAAAAACTGCAATTTCCCAACGACTGATTCTTTGCAGCATCCAGAAGCTAAATAATATTTTCTTGCTAAATTCCCAACTTTAATTTGCCCTTTTGGCCGGTGTCATGGAAGACGGTTTATCTAGTAAACCTTCTTCCCTTTATCTCACGAACAATTAATTTTATTATTGGATTTTCTTCGTATCGTTTAGCTTTTCGTTTTAGATTCCTTTACGCAACTTCCAGGCAATAAATTTGGAAGTCCCTGAGGCATAGTGGCAACCGTACAGGACTTCGACATCCTAGTAAGCGAGTTCGAACTTCATTTGTTCTATTACGTTCATTTTCGACTAAATAACATTGAGAAATGTATGAATCTCTTGTCCCTTAGTTATGGGTTAAATCGTAACACAACTATTCTTTAACAACGTTGGCTTTGACATTAAATAACGAAGGTTGATATGCTAATTAACAAAGAAACCGAAAAGGAAACCAGGCAATTAGCTTCGAATTCCGCCAAGAAATTCGTTTCAGTAATAGATTTGGCAAAAGCCAATGTTCCAACGCAAAAGAAAAGAATTTATTATTTAAATTTCCTAGATTAAAAGTAAACTTATTTCACAAGTGGTCACTCATGGCCTGTTCACTTACTTCAAACAACTAGATGTTTTGGCTTGCGACTTACTTTTTTTGGTTTGGTTTGGTTTCTTTGTTTTATGGCATATCAACTCTTTTTAGGTTATTTAATGCTAAAGCCATTCTCCTAGAGGAACAGTAGTGGTACTATTTAAACCATAACTGGAAGGATAAAGGGGGTTCATACTTTTCCCAAGGGTATTTGCCCGAAAGTGAACGTAATAGCGCGACTGGAGTACGAACTCGCGTTCTATGATTCCGCAATCCATCGCTTTAACCATTACACCACTGTGGTGTCGTCACCAACATGGAAGTTAGTGACATCGTAGTAAGCGAATTCGAGCTCCATTTACGCTATTGCGTTCGAGCACCATTTGCGCTATTACGTTCAATTGGGGATAGACATGAACACCCGTATCCCCAGCTATAGTTTAGATAGTACAACAACTGTTCTTTTACAAGAATGGCGTTGGCACGAAATAATCCACAACAGTTACTTGCTTAGACAAAGGAACCAAAAAAAAAAAAAATTATTGGAGGTAACTTAGCTGATGGCTCATATACTAATTAGCAGTATATATATATATATATATATATATATATATATATATATATATATATATATATATATATATATTCAAATCCAAATTTCGAAGTTGTAAACACCACTATAATAACACACGAAATTAATAAGCTACGACTGCAAATCCAGGAAGCCCTGCATATAAAAACCTAGAATCAATAGAATTAATTTTGAAAATAGCGACAATGTTTTGAAATGCCTTTATCTATTTATTTTTTATATTCTATTTTTATTGATGATATTCTATTTCTGTTGATAGCGTTATGATTTAAATTCGTTCGATGTCATCAGTATTTCAGTTTTATCCAAGGGTGCGTTTACGTAATTTTATTATGTTATAAAATCCCTAAAAAAACTCTTTCATCATCATCATCATGTCGTGCCGTTAGCACGGATATCCTTGACCCTCTCTCTCCACTTCTCCCTATCATTCATCACGTCTGGCAGGACTTCAGGGCTACTTCCCGTATCCTCGCATAGCTGCTGTATGTATGTTCGAGCTGGTCGTCCTGCTTTTGCTTGGCCATATGCGAGGGTTCATAGGAGTACATCACTTATGTGCTCGTCTTTGCTTCTCCAGCCGTGCCCTGCATGTCTGGTTCGTCTAACTTGTATAGTTTTCGTGATGGGAGGTAGGTGGCCGTATAGTTGGTGCCTTGTGGGGTGTTGCCGCGAGGACTTGTTCAATATTGCTCGCAGCATTCTTGTGTAATTGCCGTCTAGCTTCTTCTCCAGCCGTTTAGTTAGCGTCCAGGTAGTGCATCCATATAGCAGTATCGACACGACCGCTGCCTGGAAGAAACTGCGTTTCATTTTATCGGTCAGGTCTGATTTCCATATGATCGAAAGCCTATCGATAGCAGGCCATGCCTTCGTTAGCCGTGTGTCGTTGTCTTTTTCGGTTGATGAGACGCTGCTTCCTAGGTAGGTGAATTTGTCAACCAGTTTCAGAGAGGTTCCTTCTAGTGTGGAAATGTCACCTGTTTGATTATTGCACATATATTCAGTTTTGTGTGCATTGACATGGAGGCCAATGCCTGCGGTGGCTCGTTCCAAACTATGCAGTAGTGTTTCGGCTTGGTTGGGTGTATTCGCCAGTAACGCTATGTCATCGGCGTAGTCGGCGTCGGTAATTGTTTTTGCGTTAAAGACTGTTAAAAAAAACTCTTTACACACGCAAACAACCCCTGATGATGGCTTTTGTAATATCCGAAAGTAATTTTATCAACTAATTTCAACCTAAAACCAAGACACATATCAGTAAAATTGAAAGGATCTTAAAGAAATTATAGAGACAAAATGTGTATATAATTAAATCAAACACGCTTATATATATATATATATATATATAGTGTTTGACATAAAATAGACTGCTGACATTGAAAAATTATGTAGTTAACTAATGTTGTTGATTACAAGTTAGGACAATTTATTACCTCTTAATATTTAGAAAGGTATTCATTAACATCAAGTGGGGCGATTTTCTTAAGTGATCACGACCTTCTTTCTGTTAGTTTTATAATAGTTTTTAAGGAAAACATCAGTTGATGAATGATGGCAATTCAACTTGTTTGCGAGATTACGAAGTGACAGTCCACAATCATCGTGTACCACAATTTGATCTTTTTCAGACAACTGATTACGAGCCATTAACAAAGGGCTTATCAAGATAAAAGAGTTTAGATAAAGGAAAAGAAAATTCTAAGAAACGTTTTAATTCTGAGACTTCTATTTTCAGAAAATTATGACTTTTAACTAGAACAATATTCGATGAATGTAATTGTTTCCTCTGTTTGTCTACGTCACTGAACTTTCATTAACATCTGTGGCAACGATAAAAAAATGTTCAGTTGTTTTGATTGTTTTTTTGGGTTTTTTTGTCCAACACTTTATATATATATGTTTGTGTGCTCGAGTGAGCGCGCGCACAAAGACTAAGCGTAAGAACACTTAGATTTGTCTGGAAGACGACCACGTAAAACTTTGAATGATCGTATTGCAGAAACTTTTTATGATGGAAATCATACCTGTCTAGGTAATCAGAATTTTGAATCTTGGCTTTCACCCGAATGTTAATAGCGACCACTGTCGCCGGTGGAAATCACAGCACACACACACACACACACACATATATATATATATATATATATATATATATATATATAAGGTTCAAGTTTCTTTGGCCATTATCTCTTGGCTGGTAGTTTTTGGTTGGAACAACGACCAGGTTTCATATTTGAATAACACGTTAGTGAACTATTTCTTAACTTTCTTGATATCAATAAACTGGTCGCCGCTCTAATGTCTAGATAATGGGCTGATTGATTTTCATATATTGATCAGAAATCCAAACGATGTTCCCACTTATCTTTGATGAAATTTAAAAAAAAAAAAGAAGAATATCCTCACCTAAAAGAGAAAAAGAAAATAAAACAAAACAAAAAAATTATTGCTTAAAATGTTGGTCAACAACATCTTAAGTTGACTTTGATCAACACATTCTGAAAAAAACTAGTTCCAATCAAATTAAGCAGCAAGGCTAATATTTCATTCCGAGACCGCTAACCACTTAGCATAAGTATCATCGTCGTAGTAATCGTTGACATGTGTTCAAAACCATGGACCAGGCTGTTTGTTTTTTATTTGGAGTTAATGCTATTGGGAAATAAATGAATCCACCACTTTTCTCTCATATACTTATAAATAGTTGGATAGACTGTTTTTTTAGGATTGGTTGAGCAACCAGTCGAAGAGAAGGAAAACACTGAATTAAAATCAGCTGTACTCTGCTTTAAAATTGACCTTGTGTCATATCCTGCCCATGAGGGAGCATTATGGGTGACTTTAACGGCATTTCAACCTCTCTGTGATTATTCTATGCCTAAAGGTTTGGAAATCGCGGTTATTGTATTTAGATGTAGTTTCTTGAGAGATTTTTGCAGACAATTTTATGATATCAATTATTCCTATTTAATACAAAAAACTTGCACACCGTTGAATGGTTTCAAGTATTTCTATCTAATACTAATAGTTTATACACAATTATATTGTTTCAAGAACAATATTTTATGATTTCAAGTACTATCATATGGTTTCTTTAATAATTAATCATTTGTTTGAACTCAGTTTTATGGTTTCAAGTAACTAATAATAACGATACTTTGAAACAAATGTAACTTCAAGTAATTATTCCTAATACAAATAATTCGTAGTTATATTGTTTCAAGTATTTCTAACTAATAATAATAAATGTTAAACACTGATTTGATTCATAGATGGGATTGTAAAAGGTAGTAAACACCATGGTTCAGAGTGGACCTTGGAGTAATGGCAATGAAGGTGTACTCAACATTCCCAAGAGCTGAGAAACTGGAGCCTCACCATTAGATGCAGTTAACTGTCACCTTTAGGACACTCCTTTTTTAGCACAGGAAACGGGGTTTCTGTGACGGAACTAAGGTTAAGTTATTTGGTTTAATTTCATGTCAACCCTTGATGGTCATTTAAAGCTAAAAACCTTTTTATACAAATACATGATTTGTAAATTTGAAGAATACGGATTGGACAATAATATAAGCGTCAGGGCCTCACATGACTTGTCGATTAATCAGATCGTGCCTCTCCGACTAACCTTCTTGCTCAATAAAAGCCAAAGTGGAGTGACCACTTTGGTTACCAGGTCACTGACTGTTCAACCATCAGGATCCCGTCATTAAGCATAATGGGTAACCGCCCATGGCCAACTGGTGGTCCTTTTGTGTGGTTTGTTTTGTCCCTCTGCAGAGGTCCAGTCTGTGTATTCTATAGTTCAAGCAGACAATGAGTTGTGTAAATATATTCATAGATATTTAAAGAAACATACTAATATGTGGTGAATTCAATAAGTTTCCAGACTTTTTTTTTTTTATACAGGCATTTGAAATTGTCATAGACTCTTGAAAATTCAGTACATTATTGCTATACATCTTATGAGATGTCTGACTAATTTTTATGATTTCTGCTTCAAATCAACAGCTACAGTAGCAATTGGAATACACCCTACTAAAGCCTGATTGTCTCTGCTGGTGAATTTCAAAAATGCAATCTGGACGTGAGGACACTTTAGAAGAACGATATGCAATAAAATTCTGTTTTAAACTTGGAAAAAATGACACAGAAATGTATGGAATGCTTCAGACTGCTTTTCGACCATCTTGCATGAATCGAGCATCAGTTTTTGAGTGGCATAAGAGATTCAAGGAAGGCAGGGAGTCTGTGAGGGATGATGAGAGGTGTGAGAGGAGTAAGGAAGTCAGAACACCAGAGTTGATTAACTAAAGGGTTAGGGTTAGGGTTACTATGTTGAGGTTTTAAGGGAATTCAGGAAGAGATTCCTTTGGAAGAGGCCAGCACTCTTCAAATCGGGTAAGTAGCATTTCCACCAGGACAATACACCAGTCCACAACTGCATCCTTGTCACAGACTATTTGATCAAGATGAGCATCAAGACAGTTCCTCACCCTCCCTATAGTCTAGACCTTTCTCCCTATGACCTTGGGTTATTCCCTCAGCTTAGAGGCTGTCGTTATGAGAAAATTGAGGAGATGAAAGAGGCTGTGACGAAGGTCATTGACACGTTCACACTAGTGGACTTCCATGGGGCCTTCCAGATATTGTTGGAACGGTACAGTAAGTGCATTGCAGCCGGAGGAGATTACTTCAAAGGGGACTAGAGTTTCACGTGTGTACTATCAATAAAATGCCCATACAAAAAAAGTCTGGAAGCTTATTTAATGATCCGTGTATTTATATGAAAACCTTTTTGCAGATAAATCCTTAGGTATGTGTGCCAAACTATCCAATGCCTTGTAAATAACAACAAAAGTTCAAGTTTCTCTCATCATTATTCCTCTCTCTTATCAGGTGGTTTACTATTTCACATGTTTGATTACTATTGTTGCTCTGAAAGTCATGCGTTCTTCCAATTTCCATAGAGACTACAACAACCGAACATTGGCATTATGATTAGAGAGTTCGCCAATGGCCTGGGAGACCTTGGTTCAATCCCAGGTCTAGTCATACCAAAGGCTCAAAAAATGGTACATGATGTCTCCTTGCTTAACACTTAGCATTATAAGGTATGGATCAAGGGTAAAGTGGAGCAATCCAGGGAAACAAGTCGCGCCCTCCCCTACACCTTGGTGTAGTAGCAATTGAAAAGGGAGTCTTTAGGTTACCCTCGACAACGGTCGCCAACTTTACTTACTTTTACAACAAATACTGGTGTATCGTTACGGGGCTATAAATGTAATCAAGATAATATTAAGGGATTAGATATGAGGTAACCTTTATAAATGAAGGTAACACTTTGCACACTGATATGAATAAGGGTGTTATCTTACTAGAGCCAAAATATGAATAGGTGATACCTTACTCAAGTACGAAGGAACTCTGTTGTTTCTTTAGATACCGAAATTTATTTTGGTTTACAACATTTTAAAATAGTTGTCAACGAACGAGAGAAATAGAGTGAAAGAATTACTTGTTTCACAAAGAAGCACAGTGATATTCATCTATGTTAGACGAAACAAAATACTTACTGGAATTATTCACTCCAATCCAGTCCCACTCTCGGGAAGGGCGTTCGAAAATGCCCAGATTAATCCATTGACAGTCTCCGACCAACTGTAATATAATGGCCGGGGGATTTCGGTTTATGCTTTTGGGTTTAGTTAGGCTGAGAACCTTTCGGCTCAGCACATGGGTTAGTTAGGTGCAACATTAAAACAGGTGTTCACGCGCGCGTGCAGAGCGGACGTGTCGCTCAGAGATGTCACAATAGAAACCCGAGATGGGAAACAGGGTTACACAGTGCGAGTGACGTCACGCACCAGAAGCGCACGGAGGATTTTGGGAGATATTGAAAAAGTCAGTGAGTTGAGACTAGACACCGGACGAATGGAGATGAGACCTGCCTCGGGGGAAGACGGTTGGCTTTCGCTTGCTCGCGGAGACCTTTGTGGCGGGTGCCACACGTGTTGGTGGGGGTGCAGATGAAAAAGCCAGAATAGAAAGATTGTGCCTCTCTCCTTATGTCGAAGAACCTTTATACTCAAAGGTAATAAAAAGGTTCGTACCTGAACTGAGAAGTCGTTACGTGTTTTTCGAATTTCGAGATCCTATGTTCTATGTATATATGTAATGAACGTCCCATTTACATTTCGCATATTCGTGTATATGGCTATGGTACAACGACCCTCTGAGGAACTAACTGATTTCTCAATCACCCTGTACATATATTATATGATTTATCTCATCAACAAACGGGATCGGAACACGTGTCATTAAACAAAAACGTTCCGGTTACGTCATCCCTGACATTTTTCAGCCATCGCCATCTTCAGCTGACGAAATGTTTATCTTAATGTCTTGTCCCCCTGTTTTCAAAACAAACCTTTAATATGTCGTCCTAACCGATTTTCAAAACAACTTGTCAATTTCGTATCCTGCTATTCGTACGACACGTCCACTATTTGACCTTTCTCGAATGCGATTACACTTCAATTCAAAGTTTATAGCAAACTCACAATTTATTACTACAAATGAAATAATTAACTAATATAATTAATTACCATCCTTAATTATATTACACAGGGAATGTAATACACTAATACAGTTTTGTATATGAAAATAACCCCAAAGCGTCAATGAATGTGAATAGGTGCAGTTTCTGCTCGGAGTAATTCAATGGTGTTCATCTATTTTCATATCAGACGTAATTCTGCCTACCTGCGGCTTAAGTGTAGGTTATTGAAAAGTACGTTCCCTACCAAACCACTGACATTTTTCTTTGACAAATTCCATGCATTTTCCTGTCTACCTGATGATCAAGATTCGTGAAACTTAAGTAGCTGGAAATTTTCTTTTTAGTTTAACATTTAATAATAATTGCCTATTGCTATACTAATCCAATACTGAGCACTTTTTGACTTTTTATTTGAAATTTATTATCTTAAAACACATACATACACAGCCAAGTCGATTGAGGCTGTAGAATATGCCGGCTGAATTTCAGCAGAGGAATAAGATTCCCCCACACAACGAGTGTCCTAGATATAACACTTAACAGCATCGGAGAGTGAGGCTCCAGGTCTGAATCTTTGGGGAATGTGGAGTACCCCTTCATTACCATTAATCTGACCTTGAGTGGCAGTTCCTGTTAGAGTTCATTCTACAAGTCAAATAGAAGTATTTATTTATTCACAATACTTGAAACGATTTAACTGTGACAAAACAAATGTTTAAAAATAAACTGATTTATTAGTATTACATGGCAATGCCTGAAACCATTTAACTGTGTGTAAAAAGAACGAATAATGTTGACTAGACAAATGATTAATACAAAATAGAATTATTTTGTTAAAAAGCAATACTTGAAGCCGTTTGCAAACTGTAAATAGCAATACGTAAAACCATCTGTGTTTGGTTGGGTTGGGTTTTATGGCATATCTATCCTTATAGGTTATTTAATGTCAAAACCTGTTCATATATATATATATATATATATATATATATATATATATATATATATATATATATATTAATTATATGATTTGTTAACACATTCTGTAGATAAAATCTTTAAACAAGTCTGTGCTCTTTTTGCTCTCGTTTAAATGGTTTCAAGTTTTTCTCTATAGCAGTCACAATGTAACATTAGTCGATTTGCTTTTTTTGCACACATAGTTTGTAAGTAATTTCATTTTCAAATGAGTTAGAATTATTGTTTACACACTAGTATTGCGATTGTTTCTGCACAGTTAAATAGTTTCAATTATTGTTATCTAACACTAATAATTCTATACGATATTAATCATTTCTTTGCACCCGGCGAAATGGTTACAAGTATTGCTATTTAACACTAATTATTCAATTCAATATTACTCATTTGTTTTCATACAGTTAAATGGTTTTCAAGTGTTTCGATGTATAACTAACTATTCAGTTAGACATCAATCATTTGTTTACATACACTTAAATCATCAAACAATGCTATTTGACCCATAGATAGGACCCTCTTAGAGGCTACCACTCTGGATGACAGTAGACCTGGGAGTAATGGCAATGAGAGAAGTATTTTACATTCCACAAAGCTCCAGGGCTGGAGTCTCACTATCAGATTGTTCAATCTAATATCCAGGACACACGTTGGGGTGGGGCTTACACCTCTGTAGAAATGTAGTTGGTGTATTCTCCAGCCCCAGCTGACTGGGCTATATTTAATCGTGTGCAAGTAGAAAATAGCAATACCCAAAAGCAATTAACTGTGAGTAAACAAATGGCTTTGGTTCGTCGTTTAAAAATAATTTTACCAACGCATTATTAGATTACAAATATATATGTATATATATACATATATAAACAGGATTTGGATTTAAATAACCAAGAAGGGTTAATATGACATTACCAACCCACGAACAAAGCAACCAACTACACACACGCACACACAAATACATATATATATTATTTGGCCCACTCGGCTTGGTTTGTTGAATACACTAACTGCTTCTCTGCTGAGGGGTAATAAAACAAGTGTCCTGTATATGACACTAAGCAATCTGATGGTGAGGCTTCAGTAATGCTGGAAAATTAGGGAATGCGGAGTACCCTTTTATTGTCATAACTCCCAGATCCACTCTAGTCCGGGGTGGTAGCACCTGATAGGGTCCTATCTATGGGTCAAATAGAACTAAACAGTGTACTTATGCTAAACCGAATTGCTTGAAATAAAACTATTTTGACATTGAAACAGCTTGCTTATGCTAAACTGAATTGTTTTAAATCATCATCATCATCATCATCATCATCATCATGTTGTGCTGCCAGCGCGGATCTCCCTGAACCTCTCTCGGCTTACTTCTTTATCGTCCATTGCTTCCGGTAGGTCTTCAAGGCTACACCCTGTATTGGCACAGAGCTCTTGTATGCAGGTTCTAGCTGGTCTTCCTGACTTTGCTCTTCCATGTGATGGGTTCCATAGGAGTATGTCTGATTCTTCTAACTTGTATAGTTTTCGTGATGGGTGGTAAGTGGCTGTACAGCAGCTGCTTTGTGGAGTGCTGTCTCCAGGATATGTTTACTATTGCTGGCAAAATAGAACTTTTTATTTGTATAAAAACCAGATTTGGCATTAACTAACCTACAATGGTTGATATGTCATAAAACCAAACCAAACAAAACCAAACTTATATTATTATTTAAGTCCTTGCTAGTTTTTCACACCAGTTTAAACTTATGGTCTTTCAGAAGAGTCTAAGTAACTGCAAGTTACCTTAGGTCTGCAGGACTTTTTCTCCGTATTCTGGCCAATCTCAACAATGCTGGATGGTCTCGATTCTTCCACTGATTCCAATTCCCTTTAGTATTTCTTCCAAGTTTTTTTGTGACCGTTCCCAGCGTACCCACTACAATTGGTATCAGCATCACCCTTATGTGGTTTTTTTTATTTCTGAGGCCAGGTCCTAGTACTTGTCTGTCTTTTCGCTTTCTTTTAATTTTACTCTGTGGTCGGCTAAAAGGGCAAAATCCACCAAAAGGCAAGTTCACTTTTTTGTTAATTGACACAAGGTCTGGTTTTTGTCCGGGATTCGGAGATCCGTTTATTCCCAAAATTACAGAGAATCTTATACATCTCATATTTTGGACGGGTTCTGGTTTGCACATATATTGATTGTTTGTATGGTAAAATTTTAATCTATTGCACAATTTTCAGTGGATCACCTTTCTCGCCTAATAGTGCCTAGTCTTGAATTCCATTTGTTCTTGTGTGCTGCATTCGTTAACAATAGGATTAATCGTTTCATCTCTTTATCTGCACAATCTACTATTGGTATTCTGTAGTATACTAACAATTTTCACTTCTATATAGTTGGTCTTTATAGCATTGTTTGAGAGCTGCTGTTCAAAGAGATTCGATTTCTCTATTGAGATGTCCCTTTCGTCGCTTGATCTTCTCATGTGAAGTCTCGTCAGTTTGTCTCTTGAAATATCCATAAAGTTGTTTTTTCCCATTTTTGTTTCATTACTATTGTTATTATTACTCCTTGAGAGTTTTTTTTTTACATCAGCGTCACCTGACGGTCTTTAAATGAAATTTGAGTGACAGTGAGTTTTCTCAAATCTCCAGGATTTTTCTCACTACTCTGGCTGATAAGTTCTCTGCTATTTAGTTTGGATGGTCTCCACTCGTCCTCTTACCTCAAAGTCCTCAAGTCTGTTTAATAATCCTTTGGTGACTGTATCTAGAGTACCAATTACAATTGGTACAAACGTCACTTTCATGTTCCAGAGTTCTTCAATTCTCTTGCAACATTGTGGTATTTATCCTTCTTTTCACTTTCTTTCAATTTTACTCTGTGGTCAGCAGGGACAATAAAGTCAACAATTTTGCAAGTTCTCTTTTTTTTTTACTGATTATTATAAGGTCTGGTCGTCCGGCCAAGACTAGGAGATCTGTTTGTATGTCAAAATTCCAGAGGAGTTTGTGGGTCTAATTCTCCAGTATCGATGTTGGGTTGTACATATACCATTTTTTCGTATGGTCAAATTTCAATTTCTTTCTCAATTCCCCGTGGATAACCTTGTCCACCCAGTTGTGTCTAGTCTTATACTCTTTCTGTGGTAATTTGCTATATTCGCTTATTATGTGATTGATGGTTTTGTTTCTATCACCCCATAACCGACATTTGTTGTTTTGTTGCGTCTTATCTATTCTTGCTTTGATATTATTCGTTCTTATAGCATTGTTTTGTGCTGTTATCAAGAGATATTCTGTTTCTCTCTCTTAAAGTTTCCTTTTCTTAGCCACGTCCAGATTATCTCGTTTGAGATGTTGCTTATTAGTTGCTTAAAATGTCCATAGAGTTGTTCTTCCCATTTTTGCTTTCTGTTTATTCTCGTTCTGTGGGTCCTCGTGTTGTCAGTTTTGTTTCTCGTGGCTGTAATCTGTCTGCCTCCACGCTTTTGTATTTAATTTTTAAGTCGATGTATTGATGCGTCAACACAATACTGGAAAATCTTCAATACTGGAAAATCCTCTTCCTCCTTCTTTTCTTGACACATATAATCTGTTGACGTCATCTCTGGGATGCATGGTCATTAGTTTTCTTGTTCTCTGGTTCATTCGTTTAAGTTCTTCTCTGGTTCAAATTCAAAATGGTCCCGAATATCTTACCAAGGGGACAGGCCAGGTATTTATTCCTTTGATAAGGTTTCTGCTATTTAGCTTTGTCTCAACAAGCTTTCTGGTTTTCCTGAAATATTCTTTTTTAATTTTTTCTTTCATCTCCTCTTGTTTGATCGTGTCAGCTTCCAGTATCCCCAAGTATTTGTAGAGTTCCTTTTTTTCCGAGTGTTCTAATTTTGTCTTGATTTGGTAGTTTCATCCCGTTATCATTTCCATCATTATGTTCATTTTTTACTCTTTCGAGAGTTTTTCACATCATCGTCAGCTGATAGTTTTCCATGGGAGTATGAGTGATAGCAAGTTTCCAAAGGTCTCCTGGACTCTTTTTAGTATTCTGACCGATCTCAACAATGCTGCAGTTTGGATGGTGTACACTCGTCCTCTTCTTGTCAAGTCTTCCAGTGTCTGTATCAATCTTTTGGTGACTGCACCGAGCACACCAATTACCAATGTTCCTTAGTTTTTTCAGTTCTCTAACAAGTTCAAAGTACTTATATCTCTTTTCACCTCCTTTCAGTTTTACCCTGCTGCCAGCCGGAATTGCAAAATCCACGATTTAACAGGTTCTCTTTGTTTGTTTGTTTTTTTTTTGTTTTTTTGAGTATCACTAAGTCTGATCTTCTGACTGAGATTAGGTGATCAGTTTGTATCTCAAAATCCCAAAGAAATTTGTGCATCTCATTTTCTATGACAGATTATGGATTATGTACATACCTTTTATTCGTATGGTCCTATTTAAACTTCTTGCATAATTCCCAGTGGATCATCTTTCCCACCTAGTCGTGTCTTGTCTTATACCCTTTTGGGGCTAATTTACAGCATTCGATTATTAAGTGATCGTTCGTTCCGTCTTTATCCCCACATAATCTACATCCGATATTTTGTTGAGGCTTATCTATTCATCCTTTGACATAGATAGTCCCTAGGGAGTTGTTTCTTTCTTAAGGTTTCCCTTTCTTAGCCATATCCAAGTTTTCTCGTGAGATATTTTGCTTGTTTGTCGATTGAAGTGTCCATCGAGTATTTTTCTTCTCATTTTTGCTTTCTGGTTATTTTTTGTGTTGATGCTTGTGTTGTCTGTATTTTTTTCTGGTGGCTGTAATCAGTCTTCCTCTGCGTTTTTTATGCTGTCTTCTAGTCGTTATATTGAATCATCGACGCTATCTTGAGCACTGGCGTGTCCTCTTCCTCATTCGTTTCTTGACACATACAGTCTGTACGTCATCCCTGGGATATAAGGCCTTACACATCGTCATGGGTTTTCTTGTTTTCTGGTTCATTTATTGAAGAGCTTCTCTGGTCCACTTTAAGAATGGTTCCGAGTATCTTACATGGATGACAGCCCTGGTATTTATCCCTTTCATGAAATTTCAGCAATGTAGTTTGGTTTTGAGTAGTTGTCTCGTTCTCCTGTGATATTCTTTCTTAAGTTTTTCTATTATCTCCGCTTGTTTGATGATATCCATTTTCAAAATTCCCAAGTATTTGTAAATTTTCTTTCCTCTGAGTGTTCTGATTTTGTCTTGATTTTGTAGTTCTATTCTTTCCGTAATTTGTAGTTTTCCGCTTTTCATTATTTGCAAGACATTTTTCTCTGACAAATAATATCCCTATATCGTCACTGTGTATCCTTACTGTCTGTATTAAGATTTCCAATTCTTTTTCATTTTTGGCAAACAGTTTGATGTCGTCCATGTACATTAGGTAGCTGATTTTTATTGATTTATGAAGTTTGTATCCGCCTGAGCCTTTCGTAAGTATGTGACTTAGAGGCATCATCACGATTATAAATAGTAATGGTGATAATGCATGTCCCTGGAAGATCCCTCTCTGGATTTTCACCTCAGCTAAGCCTTTTCCTCCTGCTGTCAGTTCGAATTTCCAGTTTTCCATGGTATTCTCGATAAACATCATAACTTCGCTGGATACCTTGTTCATTCTGAGACAGTCTATTATCTAGCTTTGCAGAACCATATAATATGCCTTTTTACAGTCAATCTACATCATAACTAGATTTATTTGTCTCGTTTTGCCCTCCTTCAGGACGTGCTGACTATTCTATTGTGCCTCTCCTGTTCCTCTAGTCACCATGGGGTATTCTTTCTGTTCCAATGGGAAACGTCTGCGGCGTATTAATGGATTGTAAATCTCCTCCCTTGTTTGTGCCATTAGTATTTTCCACATAATTGTTTACTCATTAGAGTTTTCCACATTGGCGTTAGCTGATGGTCTTTCACTGGAGATTGAGTGACAGCAAGTCTCTTCAAGTCTCCAGGACTCTTCTCAGTATTCTGGCCGTCTTTAATAATGCTGTTGTTTGGATGGTCTTCACTCCGCCGCCAACTTCCAAATCCTCCAGGCCCTTTAATAATCCTTTAGTCACCGTGCCAAAAGCACCAATCACAATTGGTATAATTGTCACCTTCATGTTCTATATTTTTTTTCAATTCTCTAGCAAGTTCGAGGTACTTATCTCTCTTTTCACATTCTTTCAGTTTTATTCTGTGGTCAGCCGGGACAGAAAAGTCGACAATTTTGCAGAATTTTTTTTTTTATTATTATTATAAGGTCTAGTCTTCTGGCCGAGATTAGGTGATCCGTTTGTATATCAAAGTCCCATAGGAGTTTGTGTGTGTTATTTTCTTGCATATTATTATTATCATTATTGTTATTATTATTATTATTTTACTCCTTTTGAGTATTTCACCCAAGTGTTAGCTGATGGTCTTTCACTGGAATTTAATTAACATCAACTCTCCTGAAGTCTCCAGGACTCTTCTCAACATTCTGACCGATCACAACATTCATTATCTGTGTTGGATAGCTCTCTGCTTTCTTCAAAGGACGATGACGATGAACACTACGTTGTCTTCTTTCGAAGACCCCACTCCTTTTTTTCGTTGCCGGCTCAACGCTGTTTCGTTGTAAGGATGGAGAAGAATCAATACCAAAACATTTTTGTGCACACATTCTTTATTACTTTCTTATATAAGACGTCTTTTACTACACCATCTGGGGAGTCAGTTCTGTTATCCATAAAGAGAAAATATACTCAGACCACTGTCACTTCTGTGTGCGGACCAACCCCTCAGAACCAACTAATTAAATTTTAGACTATCTTTTTAAATTCTAGGATTTTTGGTCACATTATTAAATCACATTATAGTTTCATTTTTTCATATTTTACACTAAATAAAATAACAGATTCAGATACTCGAAAATATTTTTGCATAATTATTACAGTATATATATATGTATATATATATATATATGAACTACTCCGCACGAGTAGGATGCGACACAAGGTTTATTTTTAAGCGGAGTTTTACAGGTTTGATTTCAGAGTTTTCCTTCTACGAGATGGGTTGTCATATCCATGCTAAAGAGTTCAGTCTGCCCTACTATTTTTCCATAGCTAGAGTGAGAAGAGATAGATGCATATTTTTTACCAGGGCATTAGCGCTAAGTGAAATGCAAACAGATTAGAACTCAGGTCGTTGTGTCTGTTTCATATCATGATAAACGTTAGAAGACAAGTGTCTCTCTCTCTCTCTCTCTCTCTATATATATATATATATATATATGTTTAAATCAGTAAACTCACCGCTAAAAAATCTAAAACGTTAGATAAGATCAAAAATGTCTTTAAGAATAACACATTTCAGCTAAATCATTTGCATCAACTTAAATAACTTGGTAAAGGAACAAATACATCTTTTCCGAAAGCTATTATTAGGACAGACTGGATCACTGCCTTTGTTACAGATCTACTTCCCTTTACCCGTCAGGGAGAGGATGTGACGCAAAGTTAATATTTAAGCGACGTATAGCGACTTTAAATGCACAGTTTTCCTTCTTCTTAGTTGGTTACTAAACCAACTAAAGAACACAGTCTGGCTTAATATTTACCGATAACTGGAGTGGGGAAGAACAGTTGGATTCATGCCTTTCTCAAGAATATTATTGTGAAGTGAATCGCGAAAAGTTTTGTCCAAGATCTGAACTCCATTCCATTTCCTACGACGATTATAGTTACGCAAGCCTTGTTAGGACAACCAATCTATGAGAATTTTCTCGTATCACTGCTGATTCATGTCGTTTACGCAAGCATCTCTTGTAGTTCCCATTATTGTAAGGTATCCTGTACTCATCGTCCCATTACAACTAATGCTCTATTTGCTCTTCCGTTGTAAAGTTTTCTCATTGTTTTAATTAGTAGGATTATTAAAGAGTGTGATTGCTTCGAAGATCCACTCATTAATTTCTCGAGGCAAACATCCGGGACATTCTACTGAACAGAACAAAGAAACAGAAAATGATTTATCGCAGACAAAACAAGAGAAGTTTTAGAAAGTGGAGAAGATGGGAAGAAAGATGAACTCGCCAGGTCAAATCGTTTAGAGGTCAAGACTTTATTACACCTCCGTCACCTTTAAGCGCACCGTTTATTAATTGCTAATGCTTGATCGGCATAATTAGGGGGGAATGGATCGACGCCATGGGTTACACAGAACTTGTATAATTTTGGAATGGCCAGCATTTAATAAGTGACAAAATATTGACCCCTGACCGGGCACTTCTGCCGAAAGTGTTTAATTAGTTTGAAATCGGGCACTGTTTGGCTAAATAATATCAAGAACACGTTTACTAATTATGAAAGCGGTTGAAACCAGTGTGGACTGAGGACAATCATTAAGAGAATATCTTGTATTTACGTCCTCCTTTGCAAGAGATGACATATTCAGCTGCATTAAGTATTCGAAATTCTAGCTCAAGAAAAGTTTATAGCGTTTCTTTTTAAAACAATCAACAATTTGTTCTTTAGAATAATAATACAGTTTATTGGTTTGGTTTGCTTTTATGGCATTTCAGTCATTATAGGTTATTCAACGCCAAATCCATTTTTATACTTATATACAGTTCTATTTTAAACAATTCAGTTTGTAAAAGTACGCAGTTTAAATGTCAAAACAGTTCTATTTCAAACTAATTATTTTAGCATAAGTACTCAGTTTAGTTCTATTTGACTAATACATAGGACCCTATAAGGTACCACCAATCCGAGTCAGAGTGGACCTGGAACCGATGGCATTAAAGGGGTACTCTGAATTTCCCAAAGCTCCAGCGTAAGTGAAGTCTCACCATCGTTGGGGGAGGTTTACCCCTCCGAGGAGAAGCAATTAGTGTATTCTACAGTCCAAGCCTACTGGGCCACATAGAATTTTTGTTTTCTTATATAATGGCATATCAACCGTCGTATGTTATTTAATGCTAAAGTCTTCCTTTTAGAAAAACAATAGTGTTGCTATGTAACTAATTTTGGGGAGGATAAGGTGGTTCATACCTTTCACAAGTCTGAAAATGAATTTAATAGAGCGACTAGAGCTCAGACTCACTTACTGCGAAGCTGCAATCGAGCACTTCAACCATTAACACCATGGAGATAATCCTTCCTGATAGCTATGCACACAAAATATTGATAAGTAGATAAGAATATGAGTAAAACGACGAGTACATGATATAATAGTAACGCATATTGTGCTGACCAATCAGAGAGAAGCTAGAGAATGGCTTTATAAATGTTATTTGGATTTCAATCGTAGTTTTCGTATTTTGTATTATATAGCAGCAGGTAGGTAGAACCAGGCTTCAACAAGTCGTGTGTTCGAGTCTAACCGGGATCTTATTCTTGTTTCTAATAATCGCTGCTCATCGTTGTCCGAGGGGTGACGATTCAAGTGAGATGCAACAAAAAGCAACCAAAATTAAGTACAATGAAGGATGATATTAATCAGAATTATTAATAATGATTTACAAAGCTTCCTCTAAAAAAACAAATTTAAAAATATCGAGAAAAATTGTAATCGAAATAGTTTGCAATCCTCATTTATAATACGCAATGATCTTCGTTCCCCCCTTCTCTCTCTCTACCAATATATTATTTATAGTTCTACTCTAAAGGCAAATAATCACTCCACCCCCACACACACAACCAGATATGCACACACACATATATATGTATATACCATCACCATCGTCATCATGTCATGCCGCTAGCACGAATTTCTCTGACCCTCTGTCACCACCCGTCTCTATCGTCAATCGCTTCCGCCAGGTCTTTCATGCTATATCCTGTATCAGTGCAGAGCTGTTGTAGATAAGTTCTAGCTGGTTATCCAACCGTTGCTCGTACGTGTAAAGGGGTCCACAAGAGTACCTCGCTTATGAGTTCTTCCTTACTTTTCCAGCAGTGTCCCTCATGTCTGGTTCGTCTAATTTGGATGGTTTTCGTGATGGGAGGTAGGTGGCCGTAGAGCTGCTGTTTTGTGAGATGTTGCTTACAGGACTAGTTCAATACAGCTCGTAGTATTCTTGTGTTATTGCCATCAAACTTTTTCTCCATACACTAAGTCAGCGGTCACGTGGTGCATCCATATTACAGTATTGACACGACCGTTGCTTGGGAAAATGCGTTTTATTTTATCAGGCAGGTTTGACTTCCATATGACTGATTGCCTATTGATAGCGGTCCATGCCTTTGCTAGTTTCGTATTGATGTTATTTTCGGTTGATGAGACGTTAATTCCGAGGTAGGTGAACTTGTCCACTAATTTTAGTGAACCACCATTTAGTGTGGAGATGTTACCTCTTAGATTAAAACACGTGTATTCTGTTTTGTCAGTATTCACGTGGTGGCCCATGAACAGCTACCCGTTCCATACTTAGCAGGGATTCGACTTGGGTGGGTGCATTTGTCAGAAGCGTTCCGTCATCAGCGTAGTCCACGTCCGAGATAGTTTGTCCGGGGTATCTTCTGCTTCTTGCCTTTGCCAGCATATAGCTATTTTCTTTCATTAAATCTATAGACGTTAGGAGCACTTAGTCTAGGCAGATAATGAACTGATATTGGGCCAATATATCCTTTTGCAGCACACCTTCGACAATACGTAAAGAGGTAGAAACTATCTACCTAGTTTAGGTAACTCAGTCTTTTGGCTAGATATTGCAGTGCTGGTTGATTATTTTCAAGCAGTATGGGTGGTTTTAGTTTTTTCTTTATTATTGATTTTTTTTCCCAGATATCAGTTTGTGAATTTTTTTATTTCACCAATTGTATTATCTGTTTTTTCTACGCCGCCAGAGTTATAGAAATAGGTTCGAAAATAAGGAAATATATATATATATATATATATATATATATATATATATATGTGATAAGAATATAACCTTACAAGCCTTTTTAGAATATTTACAGTGCTGTAAGAACAAAAATGATAAGAAGTATCACATATTCTTTACTCTCGACCTTAAGGACACTATTTGTTTCCCTATAGCCTACCTAATGCCTAAACGAATGTTTCAAGTAAAGATTTTTGCAGTTATGTTTATAAATTCATAGTATTTTTGCAGTTATGTTTATAAATTCATATGATATGCGTTGCTGTTATGAATATAAAACAATGTTAAGAAAATCTTTATTATTATCATAACCTTTCCATAGGTTTGGTTAATGTTAGAACAATTTTGACTAAAGTTACGGCAAGTTTAGGCCGAGAAAAAAGTATGAATTTGACCTTTATAAAACATATCACGTGAAATGAACGATCCTTTCATTTTGAGACAAAAAAATTGGTCTCAAAAAGTCTTTCCCTACACGTATATATATATATATATATATATAGGAAATTTTGACATCTCTTGGACGTTGGTTACGAAGAGATTTATAATACTGATATATAATTCTTTGTGTATGAATTCACGGAGTTCGTCAATGTTGATTTCGTTAATAAAATATCATAAATCATATCACATTTATTTGGCTTTTGTGCCTTGGGCATTGACGTATCTTCTGACGATCAGCCACAGTTCGCATTTTATTCAATTATTTTCACATTTGCTTGTTTGTATATCCCAGCTTTACTTCTAATTTCATTTCATTTTCTTTTTTTTCTGCGGCCTTTCTCGTATTTTTCATACAAGAGCCTTATTCTGATACTCACTTTTTCATTCTGTCAATGAAACGTACATTTTATTACCAACAACAAACAATATATTTCTTCTTAGCGTGTTCAGTGGATCTCTCTAAAAAAAAAAAAAAAACCCAAAAAAACAAAACAAACAAAAAAAAAAACAACAACTTAGGATGCGTTCCTATTGTAGACACAAATAGAAACAGTATTTAATCGTATCTGGTGAAGAATAGTTGAATTCATACCTTTCTAAAGTGCATTTAATGAAATGCAAAAGGGTCTCGTCCAGGATTTGAACTCGAATATAGAAACTTTGGGATTTTTGTTTAATGGCATATCAACCTTTGTGGTGCCCGTGGTGTAGTCGTTATCGTCGTAGGAAATGGACACGGCGACACGAGTTCAAATCCTGGACGAGACTGATTGCATTTCACATAGCACTAATACCCTTGGGGAAGGTATGAATCCAATTATTCTCTCTCCATCTATGGGTAAATAGTAGGACAGACTAGGTTCTTCAGCCTTGGTGAGGCAACTAGTCTAGGAGAAGGAAAACTCTGAATTCAAACTTGTTAAACTCCGCTTAAAAATTGACCTTGTGTCATATCCTGCCCGAGCGGAGGGGTTGGTAAATAGTATCAACCTTTGTGGCTTATTTGATGGCAGAACCATCCTTTTAAAAGTTCAGTAATTTTACTCTTTAGCCCACCGCTGGGGGAATAAAGAGGTTCATTTCTTTCGCAAAGTGGGTAGAGTGTTCGCCAATGGTCCGGGAGACCTGGGCTCAATCCCAGGTTGAGTCATACCAAAGACTTTAAAAATGTTAATGTAGCATATCCAGATACGGATATGTGAAACATACATATAATGTTCATAACATATATAACATAGAACATAGGAATCTCGAAACACGAAAAACACTTACGACTTCTTAGTTCAGGTCCGAAAGTTTTTATAACCTTTGAGTTTAAAGGTTCTTCGACATAAGGAGAGAGATACACATTATTTCTATTCTGGCTTTTCCATCTGCCTCCCACCTCCAACACGTGCGCACCCGTCGCAAGGCCTCCGCGAGCAAGCGAAAGTCAACCGTCTTCTCCCGAGGCAGGACTCAACTCAACTAATTGACTTTTTCAATATCGCCCAAATCCTCCGCGCGCTTCCGGTGCCTGATGCCATTCGCACTCCCTAACCCCGTTTCCAATCTCGGGTTTCTATCGTGACCTCTCTGAGTGACACGCCCGCTCCGCGCGCGTGCAAACACCTGTGTTAATGTTGCGCCTAAGTAATCCATGCACTGAGCCGAAAGGTTCTCAGCCCAACTAAACCCAAAGCCATAAAACGAAATCCCTCGGCTATTATATTACAGTAATTGATACCTCCTTGCTTGACACTCAGCGATATAAAGTATGTATCGAGGGTAAAGTGGAGCAATCCAGAGAAAGGAGTAGCGCCCTCCCCGTCATTTCGGTGTAGTAGCTATTGAAAAAGGAGCCTTCTGGTGCGCTCTCGACTACGGTCGCCAACTTTACTTAACGTTATAGAGTGACCGGAGTTCGAACACGTTACAACGTTATGGCAGTCCTGCATTTTAGCCGCGATGCCTCGGAGACTTCCTCCACGAATATAGAATAAGGAGATTGAGACTTAAAGAAGCTGTTGAAGAACCGCTAGAAATCTTTTAGCAACAAACGAATGAATAAAGAATACGGATAGTAATAATGATGATAATAATTAAGGAAATTCTACTGAAATAGAAGTAAATATTTTCCATGGTGAGGAAAAAAAATCTTTCGAATCAGTTGAATTCAACTATCAACAGCAAACTCTACCACCAGACACTAACAGCAGAAAGCCTCACGGCGAAGTGGCTAACACAATTGACTGCGACATCGTAGTAAGCCAGTTCAAAATCCAGTGGCACTATGACGTTGAATTTCGGACTAATACTCTTGGTAAAAATATGAACCTCCATATCCCTTTCCCAGCTATAGGTTAAGCCATACCATTGTTCTTCTACAAGGATGGCTTTGACTTTAAATAACCCTCGAAAGTTGATATGCCATGAAACAAAGACCATCGAAACCGAAACCAGACACTGATACCATCTAAAGCATAGACTTACCTCCCTAGAGAAAACTAATTTCATAGTCTTCACTGTCTATTAGTTTAAGTCTACCACAACAATTCAAAAGAACCTTGTCTCTCTCTCTGCGGATAATCTGTGCTTCATAAAGCTTTAAAAATCTAATTATTCGTTGACATGCAAACTGTTAGTAACACAAATTCCCAGCCTTGATGCTGTTTAAAAGTAGTTGAAGAAAATAAATCCTTTGCATCACGTCACTTGATTTTGAGAATGAAAAACAAGAGTATTACGCGGAAAGAATCCAACTTTATCGCAATTTATATATCTAGACATATATATATATTGCAATTCTTTATTTTTAATGCCAAATATGTGATTGCCCAGTCGACTGAAGCTGTAGAATACACCGGCTGTGCCTCTTCAGAGGGGTAAGACCCCCACCCACCTAATGAGTGTCCTGGATATGGCACTAAACAATCTGATGGTAAGGTTCCAGTGATGCTGGAGCTTTGGGGAATGCGGAGCACCCCTTAATTGCCATTGTTACCAGGTCCACTCTAGTCTGGCGTCGTAGCACCTGATAGGGCCCTATCTATGGCATAAATAGAACTAACGGCATACTTATGCTACACTGAATTGTTTGACTAAACTGAATAGCTTGAAATAGAAATGTTTTTGACAAGTAAACCGTACTTACATTTAAACTGTGTGCTTATGCTAAACTGAATTATTTGAAATGGAACTGTTTTTTTACATTGAAACTGAACTTACACTAAACTGATTTGTCTAATATAGAAGTGCTTTGACATTTAACTGTGTGTAAACAAAATCTGAACTTATACGAAACTGAATTAGAAATGTTTTTCACAATTAAACTGTACTTAATCTAAACTGCGTACTTATCCTAAACTGAATTGTTTGAAATAGAACTATTTGCATAAAAAATGTATTTGGCGTTAAATAACCTACAAAGGTTGATATGCGATAAAACCCAACCAACCAACCAACCAACCAACCAACTATATGAAAATAGTTTACAAGAGTTAAATTGTTTAATAATGAAAGGCCGTTTTCTATCGTCCTGAAATTCCGTTACGAATTAATGCATGAGCGATACGGTGATTTAAAGTCACTATTTGGAAAAGTAACTAAGTAGTTAATTAAATAGGGTTCTCCTTCCTATTCCAAAAACTTAATGATCCCAGCGTTCTAAATCATTTTTACTGACAAAGATTCTTCTAAATCTTTTTCTATAGGAAAGCCATGGCATGCCGTGATTCATACAAGCACATGCACTCACAGACACACATGAATGCAGAAACGTAGGTAGAGTCATAGATGTCTATTTACGAATTCTTTAAAATGTTTCTCCCACAAAAAAAAAAAAAATATATATATATATTTATTTATGTATACATATATATATATGTGTGTGTGTGTGTATATATATATATATATATATATATATATTAATGAATAGTTCCACGAGTGAATTTGGTACATTAGATTTTATTTTATATTACTGTGCTCTACACGTGTTTCAGACTTTATAAGCATCTCCAGGGGGATAATAATGGTTAAGGCAATTACTATTACAATAATACAATTCCCACCCCTAAATTTTACACCAACATATTACATCATTATACAATATAACCTTACTTATACCCATTGTGATTCTAGCCTACCATAACACAACTGTTCAAATACGCTTAAAAATCAAATTCTTATTCATTCTCCTAGATATGCAGTGATGATTTTTTGTTCAATAGCTAGAGTCATCTACACACACAGAAATAAAATCATGTAACGAATTATTAAGATACACTCGAATTTATTTCCGCTTTCCCAACGCGCTGCGTTCGTAGCCTGGCTTAACCCGATAAAAAACACGCATCCATACGTAAGTATAACACATACACGCATACGCATACATCCACATACACTCACACACTTACAACCACACATAAACGAAATCCCAACGGTTTTGTCTGTATTTTTAAAATTATTTTTCGATATCCAATTCATTCCATTTTCTTAACTGCCTGATGATTCTTGTTTTGCAAAATACTCCATGAAACCCATGGTCGCAGTCTATATTCCACGAATTATATATATATATATATATATATATATATATCATCATCATCATATCGCGCTGGTAGCACGGATATCCCTGACCCTCTCTCGCTACTCCTCCCTATCGTTCATCGACCTAGGTAGGTCTTCAGGACAACATCCTGTATCCTCACATATATATATATATATATATATGCGCGCATGTGTGGGTGTGTACGTGTTTGGTTTGGTTTTATGGCATATCAACCACTGTATCTTATTTAATGCCAAATACATTTATATATATATATGAATAGTTCTATTTCAAACGATTCAGTTTAGCATAAGTAATCAGTTTAAATGTCAAAACACTTTTATTTCAAACAATTCAGTTTAATATAAGTACTCAGTTTAAATGTCAAAAACAGTTCTATTTCAAAGTTAAGTTTTATATTTGACTCATAGATAGGACCCAATCAGGTGCTACCCCTCCGGCCTAGAGTGGACCTGGAAATGATGGCAATGAAGAGGTACTCTGCATTCTCCAAAGCTCTAGCATTAATGGAGCCTCGCCATCAGATTGTTTAGTGTCATATCCGGGACACTCATTTGGGGAGTTTTACCCTTCTGCAAAGAAGCAGTCGGTGTATTCTGTAGCCCCAGCAGACTGGGCTATGTGTGTGTGTATATTCGTGTATACACAGGCACTAGTGTGTTGAAATGACAGAGCAAGAGAGAGAGAGAGAGAGAGAGAGAGAGAGAGAGAGAGAGAGAGAGAGAGAGAGGGTGAAGAAAATATTATAAGTAAAGAAAGATTCAGAGTTAGAATCTCATGAATGCATTTTAATTGAGATAAAATAAAAATAATAAATATAAATTTTACGCAAGCCTTTCGCCTAAAATAGGCGGAAAAAACAGTGGGGTATGTCCAGTCATGTTCAACGGTGGAAATGCAATCTTCTCCAGTGTTCTCTTTTGAAAGATATGCTTAACCCTTCACCGTAAAACTGATACAAAACGGATTATCACTGCTTCGGCACATGCGCAGTGTACCATTTTTATCCTAATTTCCGGAGCTTCAGTCAACTGGCGCGTGAGAATTTTGCTTTTACAGATTCCTTTTTCCATAAAGCCAAACAAAACTGTTTGAGAGTTTTAAACTATCTTTTGTTATTGTATTTTAATTATGACATTTTTTAGAAAAAGTTAATTTCCTTCTAAACCAAAGCTAACATAATTTTATCATTCCCGATGTAATCAGAGAAAATGTTATTATAATTTGTTTATTACCAAACTGTATAGCATTCAAAGTGTGATAGCAAAATTATAATTAAAAAAAAAATTATTTCTGGAATTGTACACATTTATATTTTATTACATTAATTCAATACAGCAGATTTTGGTAATAAGTGATTCCTAATGATGTTCGTTTTTCTTTTATAATGCTCTGATGTAATAAATAAAATTCTGATTTAATTTTCGGTTTAGATTATCCGGATCTTTTAATAAAATTTATGATTAGGAATTATGTTATTTATGCCCGATATTTTATACGCCAATAAAATCTGTCTCTCTTACTGTGTGTGTGTGTGTGTGTGAGCAGCGTTTCTT
>OY757919.1:62633056-62655556 GCA_963585895.1 Sepioteuthis lessoniana
GTTACATATTATCACTGCTGATGGCTTTATAATCAAATAATCCACAATGGTTGATATTCCACTGAACAAAGATTTTAGAATTCAGTATTTTTTTTATAAAAACAGTTCTTTTAAAATATAATTATTTCAAATATTTTTTTCTATCAACACAGAAAAGATCCGGATATTTTTGGTAAGAGCCAAATCTTTTGTTCATTAAAATAACCCGGATGTTTTGAACGGGTCATACGTGAACCATACACAAGAAATTAGTCGTTGTCACACCCAGGCACTTAACTGATATCTGATGATTAATCAACACGATTTAGCGTTTTTAGTTCCCCTTATATAATGGGTTTTTTTAAATGAAAACTTGTAAATTCATTTCTTGTAGGCCCATATGCTTTTATTCACCCAACCCCAGAATTTTATTCACCCTCCAAGGAGTCGAGATGGACACCTTTTAGACGTCCTAGCCAAGACTATAAAAATGAATTCAAGTTTAAAGATTGAGCTGACATATCCAGCAAATTATTGAACATATGAAGACGACAAGAGGATCAGATGACTGAAATGATAACATTATAAATCAAACAAAGAAAACTACTGTAAAACATATCGCACAATATCTTCATTTTAGCTCCGAAATGTAAAATACCAGTCTTAACAACCCCCCCATATATATATATATATATATATATATATATAGCTCGCACAACATACCCAATCCCGTAACTTTTCATATATATATATATATATATATATATATATATATATATATATATATGAAAAGTTACGCGATTGGGTATATTGTGCGAGCTATCGACGAAAGAGGGATAAGCGGATTGTGTGATATAACTCTCATATCTTGCGAGAATATAGCTGTAACCATAACTATCTGCAACCATTGCATTTTTTTCACATACTTTTGTTTATGCCTTTCCTTTTTCAGGTCGTTCAACTTGGAGCACTGAGGAACAAATGCACCTGAAATTTTCTGAAGGCGTTGAAGCCATCAAGAAAGTCTTAAGGATGGAGCTAAGGGGCATTTCAGAAGAATCCCTTCAGCAGTGGATAGAGGCATGGCAAAGAAAGATGGGAACGTGTATCAGACTATATATATATATATATATATATATATATAGGTGTGTATGTGTGTGAGTGTGAGTGTGTGTGTGCATGTATACACATATATATATATATGTATGTATGTACGTATGTATACGAGAGTCACTCAAAATCTTATTGTACACACAGATTTTAGATATGTCATACATAATTTTATGGGCCTTACTTGCACAGGAAATTGAAACAGAAATCTGAATTAGTTTTCAAGATTTCGAAAATGAAATAGTCTATTGCTGCAAGAATGTTCAGGCATGATATTTCTCCCAAGGTGAACCACACACACACACACACACACACACACACACACACACACACACACACACACATATATATATATATATATATATATATATATATATATATATATATATATATGAAGAGGCGACATCTCCACACTAAAAGGTAGCTCTCTGAAACGAGTGAACAAATTCACCTACCTAGGAACCAGTGTCTCATCAACCGAGACTGACATCAATACGTGACTAGCAAAAACATAGACAGCTATCGATAGGCTTTCGGTCATATGGAAGTCATACCAGACCGATGAAATAACACGTATTTTTTCCAAGCTGCGGTCGTGTCGATACTGCTATATGGATGCACTATATGGACGCTAACTAAACGTATGGAGAAAAAGCTTAACGGCAATTACTCAAGAATGCTGCGAGCAATATTGAACAAGTCCTGGAGGCAACACCCCACAAAACACCAGCTGTATTGCCACCCACCACCCATCACGAAAACTATCCAAGCTAGACGAACCAGAGATGTGGGACTCAGCTGGAGAAATGGGGACCAACTCATTATCGACATACTCCTGCCGACCTCTTCACATGGACGAGCAAAGGCAGGACGAGCAGCTAGAACCGATATACAACAGCTCTATACTGATACAGGACTTGAAGACTTCCCGGGAGCGGTGAACGATAGAGACGGATGGCGAGAGAGAGTCAGGGAGATCTGTGCTGGCGGCGTGACATGATGATGATGATGATGATGAGTTGAATAAAAAATGTTAACTTCCGTATGGGAGTACCTTACATAATTTCAAACAGTTTGTACAGGTTTAACATCTCTGTCATTTCATTCATGGAATCTCTCAGAGGTGATTTAAAAATGATAATATTTTTATGGGAGTGTCTTTATTAGAAAAGCAGAACTGATATTATGGTAACCACCTGGGGAAGATTTCTATCAAAGTGTAGACTGGGATGGTGTCATATTGGGACTCCAAAGTCATAACACCCTTTACATATATATTCATGCATGCATGTGTATGTGTGTGTGTGTGTGTGTGTGTATGCATGTATATATATATATATATATATACACGCATGAGTGTGCACAAGGTGTAATCAAAAAGTTGCCAAACTTCAAGTGACTTCCTGAAATTTTAAGGAACGGATATCTTTTGAAATTCTATTAATTTATTTCTTAACAATAACTTTAAAAAAATGCATATGAGAAGTAATTTTAGATAGGGAGTTATTTTTCAATCACCCTATATATATATATATATATATATATATATATATATACTGATTTTAATATCAGAACAATTTGAAGACTTCTTGAAAAAAAATAAAAAATATATCTTCTTTCAGCAGTCTGAAATTTCTTCCTTGGCACCATCGATCCTCGACTAAATATTTCTTTCCATTCTTTCCATTTAATCCTTTTTTTTCTTTTTTTTTTTTTCTCTCCGAGCACTAATCACAGCTTGATCTCTCTGCACTCATCCAGACGCAATATGGCCAGCTTCCAAAGAACCCGTAATCCGAGCTAAAGCAATGGACAGGCTCAAAAAGGAAAAACAATAAGGAAATCCTCAAAGAACAAACAACTGATTTGGCGAAGGGTTGGGATGTCAGAGTGAGCGCGATACGCAGGAGCGCAAAATAAAGACAACAAAAGATAAAAGGAAATAAGAGTACACTCACGCGAACGGCGATGAATTTGAGTTGGTTGAGATCCAGCCGAGGTAAATGACGAAATGTGGCTTATCTCTTGTCTGGCAATTGAGGTTTGTATAGTTAGGGCGGATTAGAAGTTAGAGGTAAAAGATTTGGTTTAAGAAGTTGATGGCGAGGCTTAAAATAGAATTATACAAAGGAGAAAACTTGATGAGGGAAAACGATGATGGGAAACAGCTAGGGAAAGTTGATGTTGTGATGTAAAGCAAACAGGAATTACAATTAAATGGTAAATGAAGAAAAGTATATGAGAGAAACAAGTGTGAGAAAAAAAAGGTGATTTAAGAAACGTGTGAGGAAGTTAAGAACTGATGAAGCCATGGAACTTGGAGACAATAATAAAACAATAACGTAAATGAAAGAGGAGAAAGAAACGGGAAGGAAACTAAGAAAGAAGGAATAAAGAAATCAATAGAAGCGTAAATATATACAAAAAAAGAAAGACGTATGAGAAGAAGGAGACGAGAAAGAAAGATAGAAAGAAAGAAAGAAAGAAAGGAAGGAAGAAAGGAAGGAAGAAAGAAAAAAGGAAGAAATCGGAAACAAACAGAAGAAAGAAATGAACAAAGAGAAAAGAAAAGAAAAACAGATGTAGAAAGAAAAGGGCAAATTAAGAAAGGAAGGGAAACAAGAGAAAGGGAAAAAAAGAAGAAACAAAAACGTGTAAATTAAGAAAGAAAGAAACAATGAAACAAAGAAACAAACAAATAAAAAAGTGAATAAATTAAGAAAAAAGAAAGAAGACGAATAAGGAAAGAAAAGGACAAAGAAAGAAAGAAAGAAAGAAAGAAAGTCCAAACTAAGAAAAAATAAATAAATCAAGAAAGAAATGTGTGTTAAAGAAAGAAAAGGAATGACTTAAATGATAATAAAAAAAGAGAAAGAAAGAAAAAAGAAAGAAAGAAGAAAAAAGAAGAAAAGGCTAAGAAAGAAAAAGCATAAAAGAAATTGCAAAAGAAAAAAATATTGAAATAAAAAATAATTCAGAAAAAAGAAAAAATGCAAGAAATAAAGAAAGAAGTAGTGAAAAATAAACATTACTGAAGAAAGAAAGAAAGAAAGAAAGAAAGAAAGAATATAGAAAGAAAGAAAGAAGAGAGAATGAAATTAAATGAAAAACAAACACATCCTGTACGAATAATCTATGAAAAAATTTTTTAAAAAAGGAAGAAATTGAAACGAAAAATAGAAGGAAAGATTATCAGATAAAATGATAAGAAAGACAATTATTTATCTCCTCCTCTTACATGCAAGGTAAGGCACAAGGTCAATTTTAAAGCGAAAAATAGCCAGTTCAGATTCAGAGTTTTCCATCTCTCTGAACGGTTGTCGTACCCAGGCCAAATAGCAAGGGCTACCCAACTATTCACCAATAGTTGGTGTGAGAAAAGATGGCCGCAGGCATTTCCCATGAGCATTAGCGCTTTGTGAAGTGCAACCAACCTTGGTCAAGAATTTAAATACACCCAGCGAGTCTATTGCCTACGATGATTATCTTTATTCTACGTGCCCCTCTTAGTTATTCAGAAAGGGTACCTCATCGTGGTGTAACGGGTAGAGAGATAATCTCGTAGATTAGTGAGTAGTGATTTCGATCCTCGCAAGGTATCCTATAATTTTGGCTTTGTTTTCAATAGGGACGGCAGGTACTGTAATTTAAGGCCTGAGTTCCTGACTATAAAATATTTATTAAAACGAAAAAATATGCGAACATGAAGAAAGAAAGAAAGAAAGAAAGAAAAAGGAATAAAACCAATAGATAAAGAAACAAATAGATATTGAAAGAAAGAAACGAAGAAAGGCAACAAATAAAGAATGACGCGAAAAAGAAAAAAAAACAGTAAGAAGAAAGAAAAACTGAAAATAAGAGATACATGAATCAAGACAGTAACTAATGAAAAATAGAAAAAAAGAATGAAAAAATAAAAACAAAAGACAAACAAACAAACAAATGAAATAAATAAACGAAATAAGAAAGAGAATTAAAAATACGAAATGAATTAAAACGAAAGACAAAATAGAGACTTACGGTCAAGTCCTGTCTAAAGCACTGGTTCCTTCAAGATGACCAAAGTGGTACATGTAACCAAAGGGTCTAGATCCCATCCCTGGATTCACATTTCTACGTCGTTATTGCCTATATAATGGAATCTGTAATTTAACAGCCTGTAAATTACAACGTGATACCTTTTCAGTGTGGGCAGTGAGTAACCAGTATCTGTAAGCATCTTTTGGCATATTGGGCAAAGCTTAGTTTAAAAAAGACATTGAAAAAAGACATCAAAGAACAAAACAAATGAATTATAAAATGTAAGAGAAGAAGCAAGAAAAATATCTACGTAGAATGTTAAATGTATCACATTTCTCAGGAGTCTGCTCCGCTTATTAGCATATTCTTTCGCATGGTAACTGATCTAGAAGAAAGAAAACTTTGAATTCGAACCAACTGTACTCCATTAAAAATGAACTTGTGTCCCATCCAGCCCATAGCAAAGGGGTTGAGTAAATACATGCATTCTTAAGGAGATGAGTGTGGTGTAGATTGTATCGTCAGCGGAAAAGGATACGGCGTGCGAGTGAAATTCCTGGACATGGCTGTTGGTGTTTCACTCAGTACAAATACTTTTAGGAAATACTAGAATCCATTTGTTCTTTCCCTCTCAAGCCATGAGTAAATAGTGGGACAGACTGAGTTCTTTAGTCTTGGCAAAGTAACCAGTTTAGGAGAAAGAAATCCTGGATTCAATCCAGCTGTAACCCGTTTTAAAATTGTCGTATCCTGCTTATGGTGGAAGGATTGGGTAAATACACACATTCTCCTGATGGTGACTTTATGATCGAAACAAGTAGAGAAAAGTAAAATAATTTTTGTTCATATATATATATATATATATATATATATATATATTGGTAAGGTATTCAGGACATGCAGGACACTACTGGAGAAGTAGGGACGAGCTCATAAGTGATGTACTCCTATGGACCCCCACATATGGCCGAGCGAAAGCAAGACGACCAGCACGAATATACATACAGCAGCTATGAACGATAGGGAGAAGTGACAAGAGAGGGTCAGGGATATTCGTGCTGGCGGCACAACATGATGATGATGATTACTTCTTTGTGTATTGAATGATTTTTAAATTTATGTTTGATTTGGTTTGGATTCTTTGTTTAAAAAAACGTTAAACTTTGTGGTGCATTTAAATGACAAAGACGTCCTTGTTGAAAAATAGCAGTGGTACTATTTAAAACTTAGCTGGGGAGAAGAGGAGGATTTAATATCTTTTCCACATGTATTAATCTTAAAATGAACATAATAACACCACAGGTGTTCGAACTCGCTTACAACAATGTCGCAGTTTAGCACCTAGTCACTACGCCACAGGGTTACCTCCCCTTTCATCACTTTTACCTTCTTACACGTTTTACCTTCTTACACGTATATATATATATATACACACATATTCAGGAAAGTTTTATTAAAAACAATGGGACACTTTATTATTTTTAATTGTAATTTTTCACGTCTTGTCATTTTTCTTTGTCGGTTACAAATTTATTTGTCCGTTTCGAAAGTGCCTCCCGAAAAGCAACAATAATATTTACATTAGCTATACAACCGCCACCCTATCTCGTCGCCTCCCTTATCACCTTTTTGGAAATGCCGCCATAAAAAAAAAAAACATTTGATTATATAACACAACAATAGCACTGACCAACGTACATCATCCAATGTAAGTAAGATTCTCACTGATAATTCAATAATTATATATAAAAACAATTATTAAAAAAACGATTACAAGTCCTAGAAGCAATATGCATAGAAATTTAAAAAACGTAAATAAAATAACAGTAACACAGGCACCGACATACTAAATATCTTTAATATCTGAAATCACTAACTCTATTTGTAAACATTTCCACTGAACCTTTTAAAGGAAAACAATCCAACCGACAACTTCAAAACAAAACGCTACAAGTAATTGACGCAATAAAAACTCAAACTGTCCACTCAAACACACGACCCCTGATGACAGCTAAAAGTGTGGTCGAAAGCGCTCTAGCAGAAGATATGGGACAATTCCTTTACCATCTGGATCCCGACACCAGAAAAATTACAAGAAAACTTGAAAAATTACAAATAAAAATGATAAACAGTGTTCCATCCTCTTTAATGAAACTTGCCTAAATAATAATTTGCTGTCTAAATATACACTCTTAAATGAAAGACTGCCGCACAACTACACATATTTTAAAAAACATCATCTTACAGCTCATCACGATACTGACACCCAAAAGTATCGCTGTAGTCTTGTACAAAGACAAATTAACTACAATAAAGAAAAAATAAACATCCTATTGGCCGAAAGCGCTCAGGACAATTTTGGTAAATTCATCCACCAAATTTCAACCTGAAACCAAGGCACTTATCAGTAAATGTGAAAGGATCTTAATAAAATTATGTAGACAAAATGTGTCTTTATTATTTAGTCAAACATGCTTAAATAAAAGACTGCTGCCCAACTATACACACACACACACACACACACACGCATATATATATGTGTGTGTGTGTGTGTGTGTGTGTGTGCGTGTGTGTGTATCAGTAAAATTCTCTTTGGTATGGTAGCCATTCTTGGAAAAAAAATTCTAGATTCAAACTACTACTCGAAGATTTACCCAGTGTGGCATCCAGTTTATTATGAACGGGTTGTGTAAATACATATATTCCCAAGCATCAATTCAAGTCTAGTTTTCTTTAACAGATGATCAAGTTACACTAATGAAAATATAGCGAGAATTCTATGGTTCCATGCAGTTGACATATTGAAAGGCTGTCAGGTCTTGTAAAAAAGATATTTCCTTGTTTTCATTTTCTCTTCAATTACATCATACAATATGAATGCAGTCAAATCGAACAGGCATACTGTCATGTCTGCCCCACGCGATAAATACAAATTGAATATAGGAAATAAAAATTAATGAAAGGTAAAATAAGAAGATATAATATATTCCTAATCCTAAAGATATTTTAGCTTTCTTCTTTGCTCACAATCACTTTTCAGTCATATGAGTGTAGATCCATAGAGGTATCAAATACAGGATATAACCATATCCACATTCTTTTTCTCACACACATGCGCCCCGTTATTTATATATATATATATATATATATATATGAATGTACAAGTGCAAAATGTTGACGTTAAAATCGTAAGTGGGTATAATACTTGAAAGTAGAGCTGTATAATATATAATATACGAAGAAAAATACAAGAAATCACTTTGAGTCGTACAATAAAAATAAATATGCATGGTATGGTAATCTCGATATTGTTGAAATTTAAGTATATGTACTACGGAAGCACATACATGTACAAAACTTAGAACGTTATGGAGTGGAATAGTATGGATCCTAAGCAAGGATAAAGCGCAATATTTATGCAGCGTTCCCTATTTTTATCGTAAATTCGAAATAATTGCTTACAATTTTCTTACTCTATGTCAGTAGTACACCACCTGGATACAAACAAAAATTATGGAGTAAAAGCTAGATTGGAAGTATTCAAAAATGTTACGTGCAATTTTTTAACAAATCCTGGAAGCAGCACCCCAAAAAGAAGAGCTGTACGACTACATACCTCCGAACTTAGAAACCGTCAAAGACGAGAAAGACATTCTGGAGAAGTAAGGGCTTCTACCCACGATGCGCCATGTATTAAAAAAAAATCATATTCTTAATGATTAAATTTTCTCCCTGTTAATTTTCTTTCGCTTATTTCAGAATTTGATTGTGAAGGTTATATGCCCCTAATCATGAACAGGGAAATGAAGTGATGTATTTATTTCTTTATCTATTTTTGCATCAGTTTAGTCTTGGTCATAATTCTTCTCAAACAACTGTCAATATAACCAGAGCACTGGATGAAGTCTCCATTTGTGATTGGACATTACGGTGTTAGTTTCAGAAATTGCGTATTCAAATTTTGAAGAACAAGGGTGTAGATGACGTTCATTTGTAATTAATGACCAATATCTAAAAACACTTGTTGAACAAAATCCATGTCAAAGTGTTAGGAGAAATGTCTCTGGTAATTTTCAAAAATATCAGTTCATCTCAAGAAAACTGGTAAGGTAAAAAAAAAAAAAAAATCGATGAGTGGGTTACACATGAACTCAATGAAAGTCAGAACTCGACATTTCGTGGTGTGTTCGATGCTGTTTCCGCCAAACTTGAATGATCCGATTCTTGATAGAATTGAGACTTGTGAGGAAAAAAATGAACCCTTTTCAAGAATCGACTCGATGGCTTGGTCATGACGAAGCACTCACTGAGTTTCCCAAACGGAAATTGTATAAAAAGATTATGGTGACTGTCTGGTGGTTTTCCATTCACACTGTCTATTATAGCATTCTGGGATCTAAGAAGAGCATCGCGATGAAAATTTACTACGTGCAACCAGGTGAAATGCATGTTCAATTAAGCAAAATACAAGCGGAATTGGTTAATAGAGGAGGTTCAATTTGGTTTCATGACAATGTTTGGCCATACGTTTCCAAGATGACTCCACAGATCATTGATTTTGAACATGAAACTTTTCCAAATCCATCATATTCTACTTATCTCTCATTTTTTTAAGCAACTGAACTTTTTTACGCTAAAAAATATTCCGTTTCAAAAGAAAAGTACAAAATACATTAAAATTTTTCTTGGAATGAAAAACTTTAGAGTTTTATCGTACAGGCATAAATTATATTTGTTCATCAATTGCAGAAATGCATTGATATTCAGGGATCATATTTTGACTGATTAAAAGACTGTTTAAATTGAGGAATAAAAATTGATTATAAAATCAGACGTTAATTTCCGAAAAATCACACACACACACACACACACACACACACACACACACACACACACACACACACACACACACACACACACACATATATATATTTAAATATATATATATATATATATATATATATATATATATAAGAAGGAGTAGTTTCTCGAAGGATGGCTTTGGCATTAAATGACCTACAAAGGTTTATATGCCATTAAACAAAAGAAACCAAAAGAAACAGAAACCGAAGGCGTTGTGTAACGGTGATCGAAATTAACTCGACTCTTCGAGTTCAAATACTGAACGTGGCTGAGGTTCCTAATTCTTCTTAGCTTTATTAAGGCAACCATTCTAGGAGAAGGAAAAAAACATTTTTTTAAATCTTAACCCGAGGAAAACTGTTTAGAGAAAATGCGATGACAATACGCGAGTCTGGACTCTAGTCGCCCTATTACGTTCACTTTAAATTCCCTTGGGAACGGAGTAAACTGCTTCATCCTCCCAGTTATGGGTTAAATTCTACAACTGCTGTTCGACCACCAGGATGGATTTTGTATTAGATATCCAAGAATGTTGATATGCCATTAAACAAAGAAAGCAAAGAAATGTCATCTTCTGATGGATCATGCTTTTGCTATCAGCTAATCAAAAACAAGTGGTTAGATAAATAAATACATAAAACTATAGTAATTGTGATATATTTATAAAACTTCAAAATGAAAAAATTGGAATAAAGATTAATCACATGAAACTAATATAAAAGACTTTTTCTCGGCTTCATGTTTATGATATTGATATTTTGTCAAATTTTTAGCAGAAAATTAAGTCTCTTTCCAGAACAATGAGAACCTAATTTCGCCTCTTAGAAATGAGAAAATCTGTCGTTATAGTAAAGAGAATAAAGTTAGTTATCGAATATACTTTTGGGATGCCATAACAACGGAATTTTCTTTTATTCCGTTGTGAGGTGATATATATATATATATATATTACTCTTGTACAAAGTAAAGTTGGCGACCATAGTTGTGGATGACTCGAAGGCTCCCTTTTCAATAGCTACTATACTAAGATGTAGGGGAGGGTGCTACTCAATTCCCAGGTTTGATCCACTACCCTTTATACGTACTTTATATTGCTGAGTGTTAAGCAAGGAAGTATCAAGTACCATTTTAAAAGTCTTTGGTATGACTCGACCCGGGATTGAACCACGGTCTCCTAGACTATTGGAAAACACTCTACCCATTAGGCCAAATGAGTTGAGAATTCGCCAATGGTCCGGAAGACCGGGGTTCAATCTCTGGTCGCGTCATACCAAAGACTTTAAAAATGGTACTTGATAACTCTTTGCTTAACACGCAGCAATATAAGGAACGTATCAAGGGTAAAGTGGAGCAATTCAGGGAAAGGAGTAGCGCACTCCCCCAACACCTCGATGTAGTAGCTATTGAAAACGGAGCCTTCTGGTCATCCTCGGCTAAGGTCGCCAACAAATCCTCTTGTACAAACAATATGCATAACATCTTAAACAACCACGACAGGAGGTTACTAGATGAATCAAATAGGAATAGTTGAGGACCAGATGAAGTATCCTGTAACTGTAGAAGGAAAAAGGAAAGCCCCTTGGGCGGATGATGCAACTTGAAGAACGTCATATACCAAGCGTGCATTACCCCCTGATGAGTGCCGAAAGATTTTTTTAGGAGGGTGAGGAGAACCCCATTAATTGAGGGATTTAACGTAAAAGAAGTAAATATATGGAGATAATTGTTTAGTTTACAAGCTTACTTTATTCAAAATATTCCACCAACTAAGAAAAATCTAGCATATGTTCAAATTAAGATGGGTTAATTTACAGGAACACCCTTTTTCTGGTTCCTTAATTTTTCTAATACTTTATTGTTTTAACTCCCTTTAATTTCGCCTGAAAATTTAAATTTATACGTATTTGTTTTTTGTTATATACATATATATATATATATATATATATATATATATATATATATATATATACGAGGTGCATACGATAAGTTTCCATACTTTTTCGTATGGGCATTTAAAATTGCCGTAGACTCTTGAAAATTCATATATTATTGCTATACATCTTATGAAATGACTGACCAATTTTTATGATTTCAGGTTCAAATCAACAGCTACAGCAGCAATTGGAATACACCCTACTAAAGCCTGATTGTCACAGCTGGTGAATTTCAAAAATGCAATCTGACACTTTAGAAGAACGATATGCAATAAAATTCTGTTTTAAAATTGGAAAAATGCCACAGAAACGTATGGGATGTTTCAGACTGTTTTTGGAGCATCTTGGATGAATTGAGCATCAGTTTTTGAGGGGCATAAGAGATTCAAGGAAGGCAGGGAGTCTGTGAGGGATGATGAAAGGTGTGGGAGGAGTAAGGAAGTCAATACACCAGGGTTAGGGTTAGGGTTACTATGTTGAGGTTTTAAGGGAGTTCAGTAAGAGATTCCTTGGGAAGATGCCAGCACTCTTCAAATCGGGTCAGTGGCATTTCCACCAGGATAATACACCAGTCCACAACTGCATCCTTGTCACAGACTATTTGAGCAAGATGGGCATCAAGACAGTTCCTCAGCCTCCCTATAGTACAGACCTTGTGATTTTTGCTTATTCCCTAAGCTCAGACGCTGTGGTTATAGGCAATTGAGGAGATGAAAGAGGCTGTGACGAAGGTCATTGACACGCTTATACAAGAGGACTTCCATGGGGCTTTGCCGAAGTTATTGGAACGGTAAAACAAGTGGATTGCAGCTGGAGGAGATTACTTCGAAGGGGACTAGAGTTTCATGTGTATATTATCAATAAAAGTGCCCACACAAAAAAAAGTCTGGAAACTTATCGTATGCACCTCGTATGTGCATGTATAGGCTCTAATCTATATCTGCTGTTTTTCAATCTCAAATTACGCGTGTGAAGTCATTTGATGAGACGAAGAATACGATGATATTTTTCGCCGAAATAAATTTATAATGACAATTTAACTAGGTTTGGATTTCCTTCTAATCACATTTATATATATATATATATATATACGATTGTTTCATTCGTCCATCAGGGAATTAAAGTGACGAATTCTTGTGCAGCACGAATACCACTCTTTGGGTGATTATGATTATTCCCCAGTGACAAACCAAGGCACGATTACTACTAATCACAAACACCACGGGATAAAAGGAGTTGTAATTCTCACTACAGTATTCAACTAATTTAAGTGGCTGTATTCTCCTGTTGACATCGCTATGTACCCCACTGCGACCACACAACATTTTTGGCATACTTTCATTGTTGCCATTTAACTTCAGACTAACAGCTACTTATGGAATAGCAGAATTTATTATCAGTGTTCACACCCTTGGAACAATTGTACTTTGAATTCAAAGTTTTTTCTTGTTCTAAATTTGTCACTTGACCAAAGATAGAGCCTAATCTCCCCGACAACTTAAATCATAGCTGGGATATTGTCGTAACAAAACAAAAGTTAACTACATGAGAAATAACCAAAACTGAGGTTGGAAATGACATAGAAATCTTTATACCATTAAACAAACACAATACTCGCCTACAGCGTGAAGAAGGTACCCACTGTTAGTGGTGACTACTTATTCAGCAAAATTACCCCACCTCACAATAGTGTCCTGTGTATTTATGAGGAATAGGACATACTCATAATATATCAACCCCACGCACGAGTAGGACTATCTTGAGTGAAGTTTAACACGTTTGAATATACCAAGGTTAAAGAGCCCAGGCTATCCTATTTTTTACTCATAGTTAGATTCATACCTTTCCCAAGGGTATTAGCGTTATGTGAAATGTAAACAGCCTTGTCCAGTATTTGAACTCGGGTCACCGTGTCCATTTTCTATGACAGTAACCTTTACACCAAGAACACCTCCTCCTGGGATATGTTTGTGTTTGTGTGCATCATGACATAATGTCTTTTTTATCATATAAATTATTTCTTTACTAGACCTTTTGTTTTAAAAGAGACCTTGCTTCTGTGCCCCGGTATGACACTAAACTGCATTTGATGGCGAGTCTCTAGTACTTGACAATTGGGGAATATGAAATGCTGGTTTATTGCTGTTACTCTTTGGTCAGCTCTGACCTGGAACATAGAACTGTTAAACCATTTAACTATACGCAAACAAATGACTGTTGTTAAATGGAATTGTTAGTGTTTGATAGCACCCTGAAACCATTTAACTGTGCGCAAATAAGTAATCAATATTAAATAAAATCATTCATCTTAGATAGTAATACTTGATGTCATTTAACTGTCTGCAGACAAAGGAGCTCTGGTGTTTTGAAATGTTGCATCGTTTACAAATTACATATATTTCATATATATATATATATATATATATATGTATGTGTGTGTGTGTGTGAGAGAGAGAGAGAGAGAGGGGGAAGAGAGAGAGACAGACAGACAGACAGACAGAGATTGTGTGTAAAGAGGATTTGACACTAAAAAACCTACATGGGTTGATATGCTATAAACCCCAACCAACCAATAAAACTTGCTTCTTCATAATTAAACCATTTAAGGTTTTGTAAATATATGAATAAATCAAAATTTTATTTAATTTATTATAATTGTTTTTATTTATAAGAATCAGACAAGGCTTTACATTTCTTTGTATAATGGCATATCAACCCATGTGGGCTATTTAATTACAAAGCCGTCTTTGTCGATAAATAGCTTTCACACTATTTAAACCAATAGCTGAGGTGGATTGAACGTCATTGCTCGACTATAGTTCAAACTCTGTACAACGAAAACTGGACGGCCACCTGCCTCCTATCACGAAAACTATTCAAGTTAGACGAACCATACATGCAGGACACTGCTGGAGAAGCAGGGACGAACTCATAAGTGATGTACTCTAATGGACCCCCACACATGGCCGAGCAAAAGCAGGACGACCAGCACGAACATACATTCAGCAACTATGTGAGGATACGGGATGTAGTCCAGAAGACCTGCCAGAGGCGATGAACGATAGTGAAAAGTAGCGAGAGAGGGTCAGGGATATCCGTGCTACCAGCACGACATGATGATGAGGATGATGATGACAACGATGTGGCAGGGTTAGCCCAGCACGTTAGCCACTGTACCACAGGGACTGCTTGGACAAGGCTTAAGGATCAACTATTATTTTCACTTTATTTTACCTTTACCTTAACACAAAGAAGAAAAACGCAGATTAACATCAATACAAAACTAAGTGATAAAAACATTAGAGAGGGAGAGAGAGAAGGAGAGAGAAAAATATGTGGTACACAGCAATATAACGAGTAATGGGATGGTTTGCACGTAGACAACTGGATACTTGGAATCAAACTAGCGTCTTCTGATGTGTAAAAGAGTGATGTCACTAAAAACGATGTGTAATATTACGGACGGGCGCTGTCGTCAATCAGTGAAGGTGTCACGAGACTAGCGCGTGCGGGCAGAATGACCTGCAAAGTTCGACGTGATTTTAAAATAATCACTGATGTATTATCACGTGTTTCACTAGTGACATCGAACATTCGAGGATCTTCGATTTGTTCCCCAAAATCTCTATATAAGAAAACAAGTAATGAGATTTTGGCAGAGTTGAAGGCAGTTGTCAAAACGGGTGCGTTAAAGGTTCCGGAGGCCCCTACCCGTCCCACCCCAGTCTGCTTAGACCTATCTGCTATGACAGGCGTGTGTCAAACAGCCCGCTCTCACCCACACCCCGTCACCACCGAAAGGAAGGGAGAAGAAGGACACAAATAAATGAACTTTTCGAGTTGCAGTGATCATAGCTGAATAAAAACGACTGCTATATTTTCTTCCCTTACCTTCGAGTTTGAGTATTTCTTTTTCTGCGAATTTCTTTCTTTACAGCACAAAACGTTGGTCCTATGGTACAGATGCAGGACCACGTGTGACCAGGTCTAAAGTCTGGTTTAGAGTCAGCCGCCTGGAAAAGACAGCAAAGGAACAAACACGTATTCTGCAGCCTTTTCAAAAGTCTGGAACTAAGATCGCAGTCCATGATATCCTCTTTGGGGATTGAATCGTGTTAAATGTGTCAAGCACTCTGTCACTGGGTCATACGTCTCTCTCTGCTATTGTTATTATTGTTATTGTTATTAGTTTAATACTTTATTAATTTTTCCTATCAGTTCTAATGTTTTTTCATAGGAATCTGAGTGACAGCAAGTTTTTTCAGATCTACGAGACTCTTCTGAGTATCCTTACTGATTTCAGTAGTGCTGTGGTCTTGATTATCTCCATCTTTTCTCTGATATCTAATTCTCTTAGATATCTTTCCAGGTATTTACTAAACGTTCCAAGGGATCCAACGATGATTAATATCACCGCTACCTTCAAGTTTTAAAACTTTTAAAACTCTCTGGTAATATCTAAGTATTTGTACAATTTTAATGCTTTTATTTTCACTGTGTGGTCTGCTGGAACAGAAAAATTCACTAGATAACAAGAAATTTTGTTTTTCTTAATTAAAACCAAGTCTAGTCTTCTGACTTCTGACTGATGAGAGCATCCAATTGTTGCCAATGGTCCGGGAGACTGGGGTTCAATCCTTGGTCGAGTCCTACCAAAAACACAAAAATGGTACTTGATGCTGCCTTGCTTAACACTCAACCGTATAATGTAAGGATCAAGGGTAAAGTGCAGCTATACAGGGAATGGAATAGCGCCTTCCTCTACACCTCGGTGTAGTAGCTATTGAAAAGGGAGCCTTCTGGTCACCCTCGACTAAGGTCACTGACTTTACTGCATTTTTTTGATTGTCTAGAACAGATTCTGGTTTGTGCATATACGGCTAAATAGTCTTTTTTTTTGACAATTCCAAGTGGATCACCTTTCCCACCCAAGGGTGCCGACTCTTACAAGGAACAGTATGGAAACGACTTCACGACAAATTGACACAAGGAATTAACCAGCTTAAAAACAAAGACAGGGAGACAAAAAGAAAAAGGGAAAAAAAGAATAGCGAGGCAGAAAGAGATAAAGAAATCAGGGCTTTAGCAGAAAGACACAAAAAGAATTTCAGAATAAAGAGAAAGAAACGTTAAAACCCAGCTTCCATACATACACACTTACACAAAGATATAACGCTCCGGCAGCAAATGAATATACAGGGGAGACCTTTCCGCAGAGTGGTTTGGTTTGGTTTGTTGGTTTTTATGGCATATAAACCTTTGTAGGTTATTTAACGCCACATCCATTTTTTATGTAAATAATCTGTTCTATTTAAAACAATTCAGTTTAGCATAAGTACACAGTTCAATAGTCAAAAAACATTTCTATTTCTAACTATTCAAGCAGTTGTATGTAACAATTCGGTTAAGTGTAAATACAGTTTTAATGTCGAAAAACAGTTCTATTTCAAATAATTCAGTTAAGCATAAGCACGCAGTTTAAATGTAAGTACGGTTTAATTGTAAAAATCATTTCTATTTCAAACTATTCAGTTTTACTCAAACAATTCATTTTAGCATAAGTATGCTGTTAATTCTATTTAACCCATAAATAGGACCCTTATCAGGTGCTACCACTCCGGGCCAGAGTGGACCTGGGAGCAATGGCAATGAAGGGGCACTCTGCATTCCCCAAAGCTCCAGCATTGCTGGAACCTCACCATCAAATTGTTTAGTGTCATATCCAGGACACTCGTTGGGGGATCTTAACCCTCTGCAGAGAAGCAGTCGGTGTATTCTATAGCCCCAGCCGACTAGGCAAGCAGAGTGGTTAACATGCTGGACAGCGATGTCGTAGTAAGTGGGTTCGCATTCCAGTCCTGCTATTTTGTCTCTTTCGGACCAAAGCCCTTTAAAAAGGCATGAAACCCCTTATCTCTCCATCCATGAGTTCAATACTTCTGCAATGATTAGTTCAGTATTAAATACGTCGTGAAGGTTGACATGCCTTTAAATAAAGCAAAGCAAAGCAAACCAAATATAAATCAACAAATTATTTAATATACATGGAAGTAAAACTTTCACAAGAAATTTACTAAGTTTTCTTTTACATGATTTTGTATATGCGATGTGCTTTATGATAGAAAAAAAAAACAGCAGATATTTGAATAAATAAATAAATAAATAAATAAACTGAAAAAAAAAAGAAAGAAAAATACAAAATGTTAAGAGAAACATTTTTTTCAGTGAGCAAAAAATTGTCAGCATGTTATAAAACCTGATCGTGAAAAATAGGAAGATACAAGGAACCGGAAGTGGTTGGAAAAAAAGGATTTTATGTGTGTGTGTGTGTGTGTGTGTGCGCGCACGCGCGCGCGTGTGTGTTAGAAAAGATACTTTTAATATAAAACGCTGAGTTATTCATGATACTGAATTCGAATCAGACGTGATAGCATCGGCACAATGAAGAGGTCATGAACAAGAAAAATGAATAAATAAAGAAATATAAGAGTACAGAAAAATAAATGAATAAATATAAGAGTAGAGACAAATAAATAAATAAATATAAGCGTACAGAAAAATGAATAAATGAATATAAAAGTACCGAAAAATAAATAAATAGATATGAGAGTACAGAAAAATAAATAAATTAATATAAGAGTACAGAAAGTAGGACACCATATTTCCAAATACACGTAACAAATTTTAACATTGTCAAATTATTCAAGGTAAAAGAAAGAAAAATAAAAGGCGATACCAAAAAGAAATTATTTCTTAAAGAATCACAGTGATTTAAAAGTTTGTTTTTTATTTTTATATGAAAAAATGATCGGCTCAGTAATGTGATCAATCTTGGAAGTAATTAAAACATTTTGGCGAGAGGATTACACTTGTCTCTAAGACAAATGCGACAACTAATGCTACGAATGACATATCCATATTTACGGAGAATAAACGACGGGGACTTGATGTTGATCCACTGAGTTCTGTTTGTAAAAAGGTCGAATAAGGAATTATCTGTCTCTGTATCATCATCATCATCATCAACTGATTGCACAGATTCTCTAGAATCTCTCACTATCCGTCCCGGTCGGCCATCGCTCTTAGTAAGTCCTCTAGATAGCATCCACTCTTTGCACAGAGTAGATGAATGTAAGCTTTTGCTCGCCGGCTAACCATATTTACCAACCCCTCCGTTCGGGCACGATATGACACAAGGTGATTTTTTAAAGCGGAGTTTAATAGGTTTGAATTCAGAGTTTTCTTCTCCTAGACGAGTTGCCTCACCAAGGCTGAAGAACCTAGTCTGTCCTACTATTTACCCATAGCTGGGTAAAAATTGGATTCATACCTTTCCCAAGGGTATTAGTGCTATGTGAAATGCAATCCGTCTCGTCCAGGATTTGAACTCGTGTCGCCGTGTCCATCCCCTACGACGATAACCATTACACCACGGGCACCTCCTCGTCGGCTAACACTGGTATAACCATGTATAGGAGATCATAGAAGAACATCACTTATGACGTTGTCCTTACTTTCTCCAGCAGTTTCCAGCGTGTCTTGTTCGTCTTATTCTGATGGTTTGTGAGATGGAAGGTTAGTGGTCTTTCAGATGCTGTTTCGTGAGTTGCTGCTTCCAGGATTTGTTCAAAACAGCACGCATCACTCCTCTGAAATTCTTATCCAATTGTTTCTGCTATCGTTTCGTTAAAGTCTAAGTGATGCAGCAATATAATAGTATTGAAATAGCAACAGCTTGGAAGAATAATAAGGGAATTTTTGCATATTGATAAATTGAAGATTTTATCGTGAGGTCAGGATTGCCATATCTGTGATAGCTACTCGTCGACTAAGGCGGAGAAAATTCAAAAACACAAATCTACTTTCGAGGCTTTGATCTTTGCTTCTTTTATTCTTTTCGTTCAGTCTCTGAAGCCTTGGAAGCAGAAAGAAATGGAGAACGGGGACCATGTAGATAGTCCTATCGTTCTTTGAGTAACAGAACTCTGCTAGTATCTTTGCTTCCGTTTGCTACGATCACTTTTCTCCTAACACCTCAGACATTAAAGGACCAAATCATGAAATATATATATATATATATATATATATATATCATATTTCATGATTTGTCCTTTAATATATATATATATATATATATATATATATATATATATATACTGGGGTTCATAGACCACCCAATGGCAGCACTAAACACAGAGCGCTAGATCAAGTATATCATGTTACTGAAGATATACCTAACTCTCTTAGTACGCCCTCTGGTAGCATTTGCTCACAATGCTACAATGGTATATAATTTAATTTTTGCCCCATTATAATTTTTGCCCCAATATAATTTAAGGTTTGCCCCATTTCTACGTCGCTATTGCCTAGCAGCAATACTGCTAATCAGACTGCTAAATAATAGATTACAATATTTTTTCCCAGGAGCGCATGGTGGGATCTCAGAGTTCATTAGAGACTCAAGATTCTCAGGCTTAAAAAAGAGCTGATATATTCTATTAAAATATACGGTTTTATAATGTCAGTTATTGAAAATATCATATAGTAAATTTTCTCTGTTTTAATTGCTTTCATGGCTGTTTGTCATGCTAGAAATATCTGATGGCCAAAACACTCCGTAAGGATTTCGATATTATCCTTTTTTCATTAAGATTATCTGCAAATCGTATACTTCGTACCAAGTGCTTTGTCATCATATCACATAAGACCAATATTTCGAATTTAACGTTATTTTACTATGCACTGCATTCCGAGACTTCAGTGAAGATCTTTATTCGTACTTCATTTAAATTTAGCTGCCAACTCGTTTGAAGTAGTCACCTTTTACTGCAAAACGTCTCTCCCTGAGCTTCTGCCAAGCTTGAAAAGCTTTATAGATATCATGCTCTTTTGGCAGGTCAAACACAACGTGCTATTCTTGTATGATCTATTTCACTGTTCCAACACAGCAACCTTTCAGCTTAGCCTTTATGGATGGAAAAAGTTACATGGAAAAAAAATCCACCGATTCGGCTGTGTGTTGTATGACGTGCTGGCTGTGACACAAAAACGTGGACATTTTCAACGCATTGAGCAGGTGCGTTGTTATACTGGAGCAACTCGTTACGAGTCATAAGCTTCCCGTAAAAAGAAGAGAAGAGCAGGATATTTTAGTTTCGATCACAAACTAGCACTTCTTATGAATCTCGACTAATTCATGCGGTGTACTGTTGGAGAAGTAAGGGTTCACAGGTAGGCGACGTTCTCTTATGGACATGGACTCATAGACGAGCCAGTATTGGCTGATCAACAAAAACTTACATTCGGCAGCTCTGTACGGATATCAGATGTTGTCTAGAAGACCTACCAGGAGCGATGGATGATAGAGACGGATGGCAAGCGAGTCAGAAAACTTCATGCTCTCAGCGGGACTTGATGATAATGTTCTTCGTTCTGGTGAGGCTTAGGACTTTTTGAACTAACCTCGAATCATCATACAAATAGTTCAGACTGTTTCGCCGAATATACGATCTCAGACTCTTTGGAGTGATTTAGTTGAACTTTTTACAGTCAGTTTGACCCAGGAGGACACATTCTCAGCAAAGTTGCGACACAACGTTCAAAAATGCAAGGCTTTAAATGCGAGTGTCTCTCAAAACAATTTGATTGGGGACGTTGTTGCATTGTCGTAGACCTATTTCAACATTTCAATTGTCCATTGCGAGAGTGTGAGATAGAATTTGGTGTTTACTCCCAGGTCAACTATTGGGTCCATCATGAAATTGCAAATGAACACGTGAACACGGTTAGAAATAAATAAACAAATGAATTGATAGATAAATGAAATAAAATAAAATAGAACAAAATAAAAATTAGTGCAACATATATCGTTTTGCCAGGATGTCCCATGACTCACGCTGAATGCTGCTAAGTTTCAGCTGAGCACCGAGGAATTTTCCATGTTCGCAACAGTGACAATATATCACATCACACACACACACACACACACACACACACACACACACATACATATATAAATATATATATATATATATATATATATATATAACATCCTGTAATCCTCACCTAAAAGGACTGAAAAATAATTGAACCACTCGAAACACGTTACATTATAATCCTCAAATGCTAATTAAAATGTTAAAAAATACTTATATATAAATTCTTTAATTCCAATGTTCATGCTTAACGACAAAACATTTGAAACCTTATTTTCTGAATTTTTTTTAAATAGAGGAATTATATCATAAACTAAATTACCCTGACCAGAAATCCGACAAGAGATGGTAAATTTATTTGTCGTACGCTGTGCACCGGATTTTCTAGTCATTGGAAACCTTTTATTGAAAACGTGCAAATCCAAATGTTTAAATTGTTAAGCGTAAAATTCAAGTCTGTTTCACACGGTGAGCAAATCTTATGGCATCCATAAATCGCCAGACATAAAATAACCACTCTATTATGATGAACCAATGTCGAAACCGGTTGCTTGATTTGATTTGGTTTGGTATGGTTTAATGGCACATCAACCATTGTAAGTTATTAAAACCAAATTCATTTTTATAGATATAAACACTTCTATTTAAAACAATTCAGT
>OY757919.1:62660556-62883056 GCA_963585895.1 Sepioteuthis lessoniana
AAACTCATTTCAAAATGAGAGCTAAAAATATCGAATATAGAAGAATATTCTGTCGAAACAAATATGTTGAATAATAATAAGAAAGAAATGATGCATGGATTAATTTAAAAAGAAAATAAACAAAACAACCAGTGGATAAAAAAAATAAAAAAAATTGATTAATGACTGAATCAAAAGAAACAGATCATTCGATATTTTCTGTTGAAGATCATTTGGTAGCAAAAAGCCGAATGAAATTCTGTCAGATTTTGTAATTTGAAACTTTTTACCAAAAGTAAAAAAAAAAAAAAAACGTAAATAAATTATTGAAAGAAAAAAGATCCCGATGTGTCAAAAGAGACCCACAAATGCCTATTCAGTGCAAGTTGCAACTAATCAAAAGAAGGAAAACTTCTTTGTAATATTCAGTGAATATAGAAATTTCCGTCGTACATACAGGTGTAGTCACATTTCCGTTGCAAGTCTCCGCAAATGTTTGATACTGCCATCATTCAGGGTGCTGATGGTGGTAAGGGTCCCCCCCACACATATATATATATATGTAAATCCTGGACATGACAGTTAATGCCATTCGGTGATGTGTACTAATTATGGAACTCTGAGGTGGTTGGAATAACCTCTTCCTTATTATTATTCTCAGGTCCACTTTGACCGAAAATTAAATTTCTACCTAGAGTTAGCCTCCTATCAAATTGCTCTAGAATATTATACCAATAAAATGTGTACGTGTCTTTAATTGGAATCATTTTGAGATGAGGTTTCTTAATCTGAGAATCAATTTTTATTTATTGCGAACTTTTTTTCCTCATCTTGGTAGTTTTTGTTTTTTTTTGTGTGTGTTGTTTCTTCTTTTCACCTGAAGAAGGCCAGAGGTGAAATTTGGGCGAAACGTAGTGAAAGAAGAAACAACACAAAAAAAAAAAAAACTACCAAGATGAGGAAAAAAATGCGCAATAAATAAAAATTAATTCTCACAATAAAATGTGTTATAATAAAAACGAACTCAAATTTAGTTTGAGTAAATTATTTGCACAACTATCATTAGAGAAGACGATTCAATTTTTCCTTTTGGTCAATTCAAGTATTACCTGCTACGAATACCATCAAATTCAATAGTATTGTAAGCTTGTTACTTTGGGAATAAATGGATACTGCCAACAAATTTCACTGTACTAAGAAAGACATAGCATAATTATCTCATGATATTCTAGGTTCGAGATCGGCAATATATATTTTTTTAAATGCACGCCGAGTTATATATGTTTTAAGGTATTCTGGGCCGAATCAAATTCAATATGAAGTAAACAAAGAAACCAAACTAAACTAAACCATCTATTTAATCCTGAAATTCCCCCCCCCCCACCGCCTTGTATTTGTGACAACTGCAGGCTTGTCAGACCTGTTGCACACCGACATACTTTGTCACAAAATTGACACGAATTACATGTAGTTTTTTGAGGAAAGATCTGAGTAAAACCACCCAGCAATGATTGTTTGCAGTCATGAGGCCTCTCATTAAGACCGGGTTCAGACAAACACACCAAACTGAAGATTTTACAAATATGTGCTGGATGATAAGTTTCCAGTACCGTGATCAACTCCTGATTTCGATGAGTTCGCTTCAAGATGGAGATTTCCATTTTCAGATTTAGTGTTCCATCACACACACACACACACACACACACACATATATATATATATATATATATATATATATATATATATATATATATATATATATATATATTGTAAGTTGGCCGACAGCAGACTTGGGCGACCAGAAGGCTTCTTTTCAATATCTACTACCTTGAGGTGTAGGGGCGGATGCTACTCATTTACCTGGATTGCACCACTTACCTTTGATCCGTGCCTTATAATGCGGAGTATAAAGCAAGGAAGGCATCAAGAACAATTTTTTGTGTATTTGGTATGACTCGACCTAAGATTGAACCCCATATATATATATATATGTGTGTGTGTGTGCGTGCGTGTGTGTGTGCGTGTTAGTGTATTAGTAGTATGTTTATATATCCATTATACATTCTTACAATATCAGGAAATTTTTAGAAGTCTTTTTAAAAAGATTATTGAAATCATTATTACTAGTATGGAGGTTCTTCGAAAAGAAGACAAATTCTTCCTTCAAATAGATGGTCATGCTTAAGTTTGCTGTTGGTTGCTTCTCCTCATGTGTGTTGTGTGTGTGGTGGGTAGATCCTTACCCGATCTCTGACATGCAGAGTAACCTACATTCTGGACAGATAATTTACTTATTCGCCGTTTATTTGATTTTATTAATCATACATTCACTTAACTCTATTAGGCCGTTAACAATAAAACGTTATTTGTACTAAAACTCAAAGACAGTTCTTCATCTTTAAATTCAGGACGGCAAATTGATTAAGAAAACAAGGAAATTAGTACCCCCACACACACACTCACGCACACACACACACACACACACACACACACACACACACACACACACATATATATATATTGCCTTCAATAAGTTTTCGGACTTTCGTTGTACAGGTATTAAAAATTGCCATAGACTCTTTAAAATTCAGTATGTTATTGCTATAACTCTTATGAGATGACTGAGTAATTGTTATGATTTCAGGTACAAATGAACAGCTACAGTAAGAATTGGAATTCACCTTACTAAAGCCTGATTGTCACAGCTGGTGAATTTCAAAAATGCAATCTGGACGTGAGGACACTTTAGAAGAACATTGCATTAATATTCAGGAATGATATGGGATTAAACTTATTCATTTTTTTTTTCTAATTCGTACTTTTTTATCTTTTCACTTTGTGGGCCACAAACACGTCCAAATGCATTCTTGATTTGGTGGTTCTATTCCTACTGCTGATTCTCCTTTCTCACTTTTTATTATCAGCATGGTACATTTTTCAATGCCAAATGCCATTCCTACATCCTGATTGTATATTCTTATTGTTAGTATCAGGATCTCGCGTTCTTTTTTATTTATTTCATATACCTTCATGTCATCCATATATGTGGTGAATTAAATAAATTTCCAGACTTTTGTTGTACAGGTTTTTAAAATTGTCGTAGACTCTTGAAAATTCAATATATTATTACTATACATCTTATGAGATGACTGACTAATTTTTATGATTTCAGGTTCAAATGAACACCTACAACAGCAATTGGAATACACCCTACTAAAGCCTGATTGTCACAGCTGGTGAATTTCAAAAATGCAATCTGGACGTGAGGACACTTTAGAAGAACGATATGCAATAAAATTCTGTTTTAAACACGGAAAAAATGCCACAGAAACGTATGGAATGCTCCAGAATGCTTTTCGACCATCTTGCATGAATTGAGCATCGGTTTTTGAGTGACATAAGAGATTCATGGAAGGCAGGGAATCTGCGAGGGATGATGAGAGGTGTGGGAGGAGTAAGGAAGTCAATACACCAGAGTTGATTAGCCAAAGGGTTAGGGTTAGAGTTACTACGTTGAGGTTTTAAGGGAGTTCAGCAAGAGATTCCGTCGGAAGAGGCCAGCACTCTTCAAATCGGGTCAGTGGCATTTCCCCAGTACAATGCACTTGTCCACAACTGCATCCTTGTCACAGACTATTTGAGCAAGATGGGCATCAAGACAGTTCCTCACTCTCCCTATAGTCCAGACTTTGCTCCCTGTGACTTTTGGTTATTCGCTTAGCTCAGAGACTGTCGTTATGAGACAATTGAGGAGATGAAAGAGGCTGTGACGAAGGTCATTGATACGTTCACACAAGAGGATTTCCATGGAGCCTTCCAGAAGTTGTTGGAACGGTACTAGTGCATAGCAGCCGGAGGAGATTACTTCGAAGGGGACTAGAGTTTCTTATGTGTACTATCAATAAAAGTGCCCATACGAAAAAAGTGTGGAAACTTATTTAATGATCCTCGTATATATATATATACATATGTCACCTTCATGTTCCATTTTTTTAAAAAATTTCCTAGAAAGTTCAAGGTATTTATCCTTCTTTTCACTTTCTTTTAGTTTTATTCTTTGGTCCGCCGAGACAGAAAAATCAACAATTTTGCTGGTTCTCTTTTTCTGGTCGATAACTATCAGGTCTAGTCATCTGACCGAGATTTGGTGATCCGTTTTTATGTCAAAGTCTCAGAGGAATTTGTGTATGTCATTCTCCAGGACACCTGCTGGGCTGTGCATATACCATTTGTTTGTATGGTAAAATTTCAATTTCTTACACACCTCTCAGTGGATCACCTTGCCGACGCACTCGTGTCTAGTCTTATACTCCCTTTATTCCCTGTAAACAGGTTACAGGAAGGCACAAGGCCTTAAGTTTTGGGGGGAAGGGGAAGGGTGCGGTCTTGCATTAACTATGTTTTACTGAGGGGACCTAGCTAGCCACATTCGCCGACCCATTCAACAATACAACATATAACCATTCATCCATCGTCATGCGCGCTGCTACCACCAAAATACCACATTTGCTCTATGCAGAAAGACCTACTTAAAACCCCGAAAGTTATGTATGTTTTTATTTATAATTTTGTGATATTTTTACAATGAATGATGAGAATGGGAGAAAAACCCCGAAATATATAGAAACGAAACCAAGGAAAAATTCCCCGTTTGGTTGCCCTCCCATCCCCCCGTCTACGAAAATGGAGGTCGACTGTTTTCCGGTGTCCGAAAACACCGAAAACAAGCCGGACCTACCCTAAGTGGGACTGGGATCCTACTCTACCGGGGTAAAGAAATACAGGGTTGGGCGCGGAATGAGACAATAAAAGAAGGCAGGTAATGTAATATTTTATATGATTTTTTATATACATATGAATTTTCTAGTCTTATACTCCCTCTGTGCTTGTTTGCTGCATTCGCATCACCTCTTGCGTGTTTTTCATACCAGCTGTCGCCAGAGTCTGAGTGGCAGCAAATCTCCTTATATCTCCTGGGTCATTACTATTATCATCATTGCACACATTTTTTTAGCTAGTTTTATCTCGTCAGCCAAGCAACTCGGAGAGGTTTATACTTAAAATGCCGAGATATAACGATATGCAGTTTTAAAATCTCATACATGATCATCCTCATTCATATCGTATCACCTCTCAACAGAAGAACTTCGCGTGTTTCTCTATGATTTCTTCAAACGACACTTATAAAAACAGCAGGAAAAAAAAGTTTGAGACGGCAGATTCTACAGGTAGAATTATCGTTAAGTAGAATTTAAATCAATGATCACGTGATCAGGAGCTGCAAATATGCTTCTCCCTATTACCTCCCAGAAAACGCTTAATAGTGTTGGATATTCCTTTTAGTAAAAGTTTCAAAGTGTGCCAATACACAACATATTCTCGTAATATAATGATTGATTGACTGATTTTAACGCCACGTCAACCTGTTTAGGGTTATTTACGCCTAGAGGTGAGAGAATCATGTTCATTTTACATTCATAATTACGATTTTGTGTAAATGTTTCTTAACATGTTTTTTTTTTTTTGCACACGGTATTATCTAATACAATTTTTTTAAACATTTGACTCTGATATAGTACCCGAACTACCACTTTAGGTTTGATTGGACCTTGGAATAATGGCAAAGAAAAAATACACCATACTCCCTGATGTGCAGAAATTGAGTCTCACAATTAGATGCAATATAGTGTCATACTCAGGATTCCCCTTTTTGTGTGTGTAGGGGTATACTGACAGCGTATTCTAAGCCCCTCCAACAGGCCGGTCATCAAGTAATGAGCCAATTAATGAAAACTGAAGCTGGTTACAATTAATTCATACATAAAGAGTGGCCCGAGAAATAAGTTTTGATGGATAGCTTCTTCATATGTAAAAAAAAAAGTTGTAAAGTTAGTGACTGTAGTCAAAGGCGACCTACAGGCTCCTTTTTTTAATAGCTATTACACCAAGGTGTAGAAGAGGGTGTTACTCCTCTCCCTGGATTGCTCTACTTTACCCTTGATACGTACCTTATGATACTAAATGTTAAGCAAGGAGGTAGCAAGTACCATTTTTTGAGTCTTTATTATGACTAGACCTAGTATTGAACCCCGGTGTCCAGGTCCATAGCCGAACACTCTACTCACTAGATATTCATGTTTTATGATTGAGTATAAAATTTGTTTTATTTTCTGGTTGCTAGCAAAAAAAAAAAATAAAATAAAAAATAAAAAGAGAGTTGACGGACGAAGTCCTAATTATTGTTCGCCCAGTCAGCTTAGGCTGCAGAATGCACTGACTGCACCTCTGCAGAGGGGTAAGACCCCCCTAACGAGTGTCCTGGATATGACACTAAACAATCTGATGGTGAGGTCCCAGCAGTGCTGGAGATTTGGGGAATGAGGAGTACCCCTTCATTGCCATTGCTCCCAGGTCCACTCTGGCCCGGAGTGGTAGCCCCTGATAGGGCCTTATCTATGGGTTAAATAGAACTAACAGCATACGTATGCTAAACGGAATTGTTTGAGTAAACTGAATAGCTTGAAGTAGAAAGGTTTTTGACAATTAAACCGTACTTATATTTAAACTGCGTGCTTATGCTTAACTGAATTATTTGAAATAAGACTGTTTTTCGACATTAAAACTGTATTTACAATTAACTGAATTGTTACATACAACTGCTTGAATAGTTTGAAATAGAAATGTTTTTGACAATTAAAACGAAATTATGATAAACTGAATTATCTTAAACCGAACAGATTATTTACATAAAAATGGATTTGGCGTTAAATAACCTACAAAAGTTGATATGCCATAAAACCCAATAAACCAAACCAAACCTAATTATTGTAAGCCGTAATCCAGCTTTTTGCGTTGCAAGGAGATAATAGAGACCTGTGAAGCTTATTAGGTTTCAGTTTCTTTGTTTAATCGGATGTAAACCTTCATGACTTATTTAATACAATATCCCTCTTTGTCGAAGAACAGTAGCGTTACTATTTAACCTGTAAGATAAGTATAAGTGTTTTTTTAGACTTATCCTTCCTCGGGGTATTTGTCCATCGAACCTTACGCGTATTAGTCAACATATTGAACTTTGACATAGTAGTCATCGTCTTTAAGCTTATTTTGCCCAGTTGGCTGGGGCTGTAGAAAACAACGACTGCTTCTCTGCAGAGGGGTAAGACTTCCACAACGAGATTCCTGGAAATGACACTAAACAATCTGATGGTGAGGCTCCAGTAATGGTGAAGATTTGGGGAATGTGGAGTACCCCTTCATTGCCATCGCTCCCTGGTCCACTCAGGTCCGGAGTGGTAACTCCTAATATGGTCCTATCTATGGGTTGAATAGAACTAAACTGTACTTATGCTAAACTGGATTGTTTGAAGTAGAATAGTTTTGATGTTTAATTTTAAACAAAATCTATACTCATACTAAACTGATTTTAAAAACTATACTTATACTAAACTGATTTTAATTCTTTGTTAAATGACCCGAAAAGGGTTGATACGCCGTAAAACAAAATTAACCAATTATATCTAACCTTATTTTCGATCGAGACCCGTTAAGTTGAAACATGTCTTATGAACAATGGGCTGAAAAAAAATAGTGTGTTAAATATTTCGCTTCGACAGGCAATCTCGAGATTCAAAATAGAATTGATCACCGTCATTCTAAGTTAAATAACGACATTCACAATGACTTTTATAGTTTCTGTAGCTTAAACAAGACCTGGTCCCAATAGTAAGACGCAATATCCCTGCAGAGTATAATCCTCCACACAGTGATTTGTGTATTTGTGCCGTCTGTTGAAAGACGAGATTAGTCACCACAAAATACATCTCAGTCACGTACGAGACGTGATTTCGGATATAAGAAACCGAGAAACAGCAAAGGTTCGTTGGGATGTAAATGACATGGACACCAAAGGGAAGAAAACCGATACTTGATATGTCGCGGGTGCGTGTGACAGAATCCATACATTATTTGCAGTAAATACTCCGTAAATCCTTCAGTTTGTTTCAACATTACATCCTGTTCGTCAAGCCTTTGTTGATTTTCCTCAAAGAATGCACACACGCACACATACATACACATATATTCAGCTATGATTATGGTTAAGGTTTAATGTTAAATATGTTTTTAATTTGTAAAATCTTTACATGTAAACGCTGAACGATATTTCAATAATAAAAAAAAAATAAAACATACACTTTTTGAACGACGCAAAGTTTTATGCTTTCGAACATCAGGTGAGATAGTATTCACCACATCTAAATATAAAAAAAAAAGTTAAAATATTATTTCAATTGAAAAAGTCAGACGTGTTGATTACCTGATTATATGAGGATTTAAAACCGTGAAACTCGGAATCGTGGGGTTTTATCATATTTTATTTCTTGTTTTATATATATATATATATATATATATATATATATATATATATATATATATATATAGTTCAAATTTTAACTTCTTAATAGAAAGTAAGATTTAAATTGTTTTTAGCTTATATCTTCATGTTGCTAAGAAATTATGATTAATGAAACAGTTTTAAAAATGATGACTTTTGTTTACTAAGTTTCATACTCAGTGTATCTGGCCTTGTGCCTGACTAAAACTAAACCGAGAAATAGTGAGTGAAATAGTCTAGAAGTTCGTCACTACCGTGCAGGTATCAAGATTTTTTATTGAATACCTCATACTTGTGACCTGGTACCAGACAAAGGCAAGGGCTTAAGTTTTCTTTCTTTATGTAGATTAGCAGAAAAAAAAATCTTTATTCATTCTGTTCTCTTTATATTTTATTTTTGATCGATTGACTGATTGATTTTACCTGAGAGCCAACCTGTCAAGGGTTATTTTATTAGTTATTAGTTTAGAGAACTGTGTTCATTGTTTATTCATATTTACATTTATTGTGTTGTTGTTATTTTGCAATTGTTTAGCACACGGTTGTATGATATCCTGTATTCTTATCTAAAGTAAGTAAAATTGGCGATCGTAGTCGGGGGCGACTCGAATGCTCCCTTTTCAATAGCTACTTCATCGAGGTGTAGGGGAGGGCGCTACTCCTATCCCTGGATTGCTCCACTTTACGCTGGATACGTACCTTATAATGCTGAGTGTCAAGCAAGGAGGTAAAAAGTACCATTTTCGAGTCTCTGGTATGACCTGGCCTGGTATTGAACCCCTGTCTTCCGGGCTATGGACGAACACTCCATCAATGAACCGTTACAAATAGGTATATGGTTTTAAGTAATTATTCCGATTTAATAAAAACCATTTGTTCGCACACAGTTATGTCGGTTCAAGTAATTAATAATAATTCCTAGTAAACAATTATAGCCATTAATAACTATTCTTAATACATATGACTCACAGTCATATGGCATCAAGTATTCCAATCGAATACGGATAACTTTGTAATAGATCTATTTGACCCGGGTCCGAGTGGGTATGCGAATAATGGCAATGAAGAAGTTCTCCCCAGATGTCCAGAACTGGAGCCTCTCCATCAGATGCAGTTTAGTGTCATAGCCAGGGCACCTCTTTTGTGGGGAACTTGCATCTCTACAGAGGATACAGTCAGCGTATTTTAAAGCTCACCGACATGGAGGCTTGATTTTTTTAAAAAGTGGAATAGAATAATTTATGATTGTTCTTTCTTGTGGTATATAATCAATAATGATAAAACTGTCAAACAAATTTGATAATATGCTATCATACTTAGACCTGGGTTCAATCCCAGGTCGAGTCATACCAAAGACTTTAAAAATGGAACTTGATACCACCTTGCTTAACACTCAGCATTATAAGGTACGGTTCAAGGGTAAAGTGGAGCAATCCAGGGAATGGAGTAGCGCCCTCCCCTACACCTTGGTGTAGTAGCTATCGAAAAGGGAGCCTTCGGGTCACCCTCGACTATGGTCGCTAACTTTACTTTTACTTACTTATTGTAGGATAGTGACAAGAAAATTCCTTTGACATATCGAATAAGTTACGTGGGTGGCATGACAGGATGTGCACCTTTTTTCAAGTGTAAAAAGGACTATGCTCCAGCGGAAATGCCTCATGGTTTGCATTGGTGGCATAACAGGATGTCCATTTATTTCCTGAGGTAAACGGGAAGCAGTTCTTTCTTCAGCAGAAGTGCCACGTAGGTTGTGTGCGTGAAATGCTACACAGGAGGCATGTCAACGCGCGGCGCGTATGCGGGAGATATAACCACGAGAATTGCATGGGTGTAGAGAAAATTATACAATATAAACCTGGAAAGAATTTCGACCCAAGAAGAACGAAGTAGAAAGGCAGAGAGGTTTCACAGAAAAACCGCATCGTCGCCCCTGTGTGTGTGCATTTCAGACATTTCCGACTCTTACTCTACCCATACGTACATATCGGGTAATATAGAAACCAAAAAAGGAGCAGATTATATTTTTATACATCAGTTGTTGTTCTTATATATACAACATACGACTGTATACAACAGTATCATCATCATCATCATGTGCTGGTAGCACGGATATCCCTGACCCTCTCTCGCCACTTTTCCCTATCGTTCATCGCCTCAGGCTGGTCTTCTGGACAATATCCTGTATCCTCACATAGTTGCTGAATGTATGTTCGTGCTGGTCGTCCTGCTTTTGCTCGGCCATGTGTGGGGGTCCATAAGAGTACATCTCTTATGAGTTCGTCCCTGCTTCCCCAGCAGTGTCCTGCATGCCTGGTTCGTCTAACTTGAATAGTTTTCGTGATAGGAGGCAGGTGGCCGTACAGTTGGTGTCTTGTGGGGTGTTGCCGCCAGGACTTGTTCAAGATTGCTTGCAGCATTCTTGTGTAATTGCCGTCTAGCTTCGTCTCCAACCGTTTTGTTAGAGTCCATGTAGTGCATCCATATAGCAATATCGATGCGACCGCTGCCTGGAAGAAACTGCGTTTCATTTTATCGGTTAGATCTGATTTCCATATAATCGATAGCCTATTGATAGCTGTCCATGCTTTCATTAACCTCGTGTCGATGTCTTTTTCGGTTGATGCCTGGTCCCAAACCAAGCAAAAGTCAGTGAATAAACAGTTAAGTGACATTTACAAAATATAGTTACACTTTTTAATGTTTTTTCATAGAAAACATGCAACTTGTAGTAATGAAATAAAACAAAGAAGGTAGAGCCTATATACTTTTTGTCTTTTTTACTGCTCTGCAGTTCATCATTTGAACACTCTTAATTTATAAAACGCTTCTTAAATGATGTTTTCTTCTAATCTATTTGTCTATCAATCAATCTATTGAGTAGAATTATTACTGTTAGATAGCCATAATTCAAGCCATTTAACTTTGTAGAAACAATAGCAATTCTCGTACGAGAAAAAATTGGTTCAAATTTTTTTTAATGAAATTACCTACAAACTGTTCACTTACAAATTGTATATGTATATCCAATTAAAAAACTAAGTAAAGTTGATGACCGTAGTCGAGGGTGACCCGAAGGATCCCTTTTCAAATAGCTACCACACTGAGGTGAAAGGAAGGGCGCTACTCTAATCCCTGGATTGCTCCACTTTACCTTATAATGCTGAGTGCTAAGCAAGGCGGCATCATGTACCCTTTTTTTGAGTCCTGGATATGACTCGACCTGGGCTTGAACCCTGGTCTCCTGGACTCTACTCATATCCAACTAAATTAGCGGAAACAAATAAGTGATGTTAAATTGTTACTGTTACACGGCAATACTTGAAACCATTTAACTTTGTGCAATTAGATTAGTTGTAAATAGGAATTATTCGTCTTTGAGATATCTGAAATTATTTAACAAAATCATTTAAAAATGATATCAAGCTTGTATAAAAATGTTATCAAAACTATATTTTTACAAATACAATATATTTCATATATATATATGTATAAACAGGAGTTGGTATTAAATAACCTACAAGGGTTGATATGCCATAAGAACTAATCAAGCCAAACCAATCTACTGATTTCCATACTAAAAATGTTAATTTTGATGCAGAAAATAGGCCTGAGAAGCTGTAATTTTTGTATTTGTATTTTACAAGTCAATCGGCATATTTGGGCTTGATTTTCAATTTCGAGATCATTTGCAGACGACAATAAATAAATTGTTTCATAGAAATCTTTCTCATGAAAATGGGTGACATGGTATTTTCAGAGAGCCTCTAGACGACACCCAGTGTCCCCATAGAGCTAGTTATGGTAAGTTTTTACCAGTTGGCCAACATAGGTGTGTCCACACGTAGGAGTCCATAAATAAACATTGTTTATGAGTTCTTCCTTATTTCAACAGCAGTGCACATCATATCTTGCTTGTCTTAATACTTTCAGAGATAAACCAAAAATTATTTTTCAAGTCGTAATTTACTAAGCTTTTTTGCTTAGATGTGGCACAATGCCGAAATGCCGAATGAATGGATGTACCCAATGAGACTTGAACTCACTCTTGCAGGTTTCATTACACCCAATTTTATTTTCCAAGTAAGAGGAAGTAGACAATCTGGACACGCTCAACTGAGGATAAAAATATGAAGCCCAAAATTAAAAGAAGCAAAAAACACAAATCAAGTTTAAGAGTAACTTGATGATTCACGAACACGTTGTTTTCCTTTTGTAAGAGCAGTCCATGATGATACTGATGCTTCTATTTAGAAATGAGTTGAGAATTTGAATTAGCATTTCATAATTATATTCGTTTTAATGAGAATTTTTGAGAGAATAATGTTCAGCACAATTACATTTGCTAAAATTGACTAGAACAACTAATTGTCGTATTCTCTAGATAAGAGCATTTTCTTAAGTATTGCTTTAACAAAACTCTCGCAACAATGTACCATTTTTGCTGGGTTAAGGCTCCATAGAACCCATAGATAATGATTAACTTCTAAAGGTAAGTAGTGGTGTAATTCTTTTCTCTGCTGATATGAAGTTACTCTATTAATTCGAGAGAATTGTTACATATAACTGCTTGAATACTTTGAAATAGAAACGTTTTTGACAACTAAACTGTACTTATGATAAACTGAATTATCTTAAATAGAACGGATTATTTACATAAAAATGGATTTGGCGTTAAATAACCTACAAAGGTTGATATGCCATAAAACCAAATAAACCAAACCAAACCTAATTATTGTAAGCCGTAATCCAGCTTTTTGCGTTGCAAGGAGATAATAGAGACCTGTGAAGCTTATTAGGTTTCAGTTTCTTTGTTTAATCAGATGTCAACCTTCATGTCATATTTAATACAATATCCCTCTTTGTAAAAGAACAGTAGCGTTACTATTTAACCTGTAAGATAAGTATAAGTGTTTTTTTAGACTTATCCTTCCTCGGGGTATTTGTCCATCGAACCTTACGCGTATTAGTCAACATATTGAACTTTGACATAGTAGTCATCATCTTTAAGCTTATTTTGCCCAGTCGGCTGGGGCTGTAGAAGACAACGACTGCTTCTCTGCAGAGGGGTAAGACTTCCCCAACGAGATTCCTGGAAATGACACTAAACAATCTGATGGTAAGGCCCCAGTAATGCTGGAGCTTTGGGGAATGTGGAGTACCTTTTTATTGCCAACGCTCCCAGGTCCACTCTGGCGCGGAATTGAAGCACCTGACAAGGTCCTATCTTTGCGTCAAATAGAACTGAACTGTGTGTGTAGTTATGCTAAACTGAATTGCTTGAAATGGAACTGTTAGACATTGAAACTGCGTACTTATGCTAAGCTGAATTGTTTGAAATAGAATTGTTTTTCCATTTAATTCAGTGTATTGACCAGTTGGCTGGGGCTGTAGATTACACCGACTGTTTCTTTGCAGAGGAGTAAGACCCCACCCCCACCCCAACGAGTATCCTGGAAATGACACTAAACAATCAAATGGTGAGTTTTGAAATAGAACTGTTTGATTAAACTGAATAGCTTGAAATAGATATGTTTTGACAATTAAACTGTGTACTTATGCTAAACTGAATTGTTTGAAATAGAAATGTTCATTTGTATAAAAATGGGTTTGGCATTAAATAACCTACAAAGGTTGATAAAACCAAAATAAACAAACAAACAAAAAACTGTACTTATGCTAAACCAGGTCCACTTTGGCCCGGGGTGGGTCAAAGAGAACTAAACTGAGTAGTTATGCTAAACTGAATTGTTTGAAATAGAACTGTTCATATGTATAAAAAATGGATTTGGCATTAAATAAACTGCAATGGTTGATACGCAATAAAACCAAACCAAACCAAACAAAACAAAAAAACTAAACCAAACAAAACCAATTCTGTGATTTTGTGAGAAAAGGAAATAAAAAAAAATGTCCATCAGTGTGTCTTTAATTTACTAATGTTTAAAAAAGTTAATTATTTAACTGGTTAAGTTTTTACGGCATAACAGACCTAGCTGGGTTATGTGCAGCCAAAATCAGAGCTTTTTGCAAGAAACTATTTGGTTTCAAATAAAGGATGATAATAATCATTAGTAAACAATTGTATTTCCAAGTAAGTAGTCTACATACAAATAATCAACATGCTGTTATGTAATCTGAAATATTCCTATATAAAAGTTAGTCATTAACAGAAATAATCTATTCATACTTATATGGTTTTAAGTAACTATTACTATTCAATAATAATGCTTATTTGTTTTCAGTTATATGGTTTCAAGTATACATGTGATTTTCAAGCAGATTTATTTGACCTATTGATTAGATCCTAACTGGTACTAAACTAACATGAAGTATTACATGTGAGCATACTGGTGTAATGGTTAAGAATCAAGACTAATACTCGTGAGTTTGAGTTTCGCTAAAACTCCCATACCCCTGGCCTTGCACCACTGCAAAATAAAGCTAGGTAAATAATTATATACACAAACGAGAATGGACAAAAAAGAAGAACAAAACAAAAAATTCCTGTAATTGGAAGAATTATTAATAAGATGATGAGAATTTTGTTTGGTGTCCTTGTTTAATGGCATATCAACTTTCTTGGGGTATTTGATGTCAAAGAACAGCAGTGATACTATTCAACCAATGACAGTGAGAAATATTGAGTCCGAAAATGAAAGAAATAGCGAGAGTGGAGCTTGAATTTGCTTAATTTGAGGCCACAGTCCAGCACTTTACCCATTACGCCCCGGCGACTCCGAAGAAAGAATGAATCAAAGAATGAGAGTAACATCACTCATAGGAGGTAGAAAAAAGGATATAATTTAATGTGGACAGGAAGAAAATTAGATTTGACATTGAAGAAGAAGAAGAAGATGATGATGATAATTTGAAATATATCAATAAACTGTAAGGATATGAACGTAATTATGCCTGTAGGGTGGAGTCGCCCAAAATAGAATTTACAAAAAAAGAAAAGAAAAAAAGAACACCGTTGTTGATTTTGATCGGACACTGGAGAGGTGGAGAAAAAGACGAAAAAAGATTTTCTAAAAGTTAAAGAGCTGAAGAAGAAGACGTAATGATTTTTTATAAAATTCAAATCATTAGATTAGAAAGCAAAACGTTATTTTTTATGACTATGTCATCCAAAACCGCAGAGGAAATTAATACAAAAAAAATGTAAAAAAAAAAAAAAACAAGCAAAAAAAAAAGAAAAAAAAGAAAACAAATAACATTCAGTTAAAAAATAGGAAGAAAAAGTCTTTATTTATTATAAATGGAATACAAAGTTTAAACACTTTAAGAGAAGTTTGATCTTATCTTAAAAGGTACTCTTCTATCCAACTCATTAAGAAACAAAAATCAAAAGAAGGAAAAACAAGAATTATGAAAAGAAACAAAAAACAAGACACCTGCATTATAAGACCAAAGCGATAAACTTCAGTTGGCAATGACTGAATTATATTCTTAATGCTTTCTTAAGACAATCTACTAAAACAATAAACTTCATTAGAGCATAAATATTTCTTTATATGATCCAAGGAGGACGTAGTATGACAAAATCTAATTATAATTTTTAGTATTTCATCTGAAGATCGTTTTTATAAAACTTAAAAATCAAACTTATAAGAATTTGTACAAACCTAAAATTAATTTATTATGATACTAAGAAAGCGATTTTTTTTCTTTTGTCTTTAAGTAAAAGGAATATATATATATATATATATATCATCATGTCACGCCGCCAACAAAGATCTCCCTGACTCTCTCCCGCCACCTTTCCCTACCATATATCGCTCCCGGTAAGTCTTCAAGATTACATCCTGTATCGGCACAGAGCTGTTGTATATAGGTTCTAGCTGCTTGTCCTGCCTTTAGTCGTCCATGGGAAGGGGACCCCAGGAGTATGTCACTTATGCGTTCATCCCTACTTCTCCAGCAGTATCCCACATGTCTGGTTTGTCTAACTTGGATAGTTTTCGTGATGGGTGGTAGGTGGCCGTATAGCTGCTGCCCCTAAGATTTGTTCAATATTGCTCCCAGTATTCTCGTGTAATTGCCGATGCTTAGTTAGCGTCCATGTGGTGCATCCATATAGCAGTATCGATACAACCACTGCTTGGAAAAACTGCTTTTTATTTTATCGGTCAGGTCTGACTTCCATATGACCGACTGTCTATCGTTAGCTGTCCATGCCTTTGCCAGTCGCGTGTTCATGTCTATCTCGGTTGATGAGATGCTGCCTCCTTGGTAGGTGAACTTGTCAACTAATTTCAGAGAACTAATATTTAGTGTGGAGATGTCACCTCTTTGATTAAAACGCATGTATTCCGTCTTGTCTGCGTTGACATGGAGGCCTATTCCAGCAACTGCTCGTTCCAGACTATATAGCAGGGATTCGGCTGGGCAGGTGTATTTGCTAGAAGTGCTATGTCATCGGCATAGTTCGCGCCCGTATTAGTTTGTGCGGGGTATGTTGCGCTTCTTTCCTTGCCAGCTTGAAACCGTTTCCTTTCAGTAAATCTACAGACGTTCTAAGCATGTAGTCTAGGCAGATGATAAACAGGTATGAGGCTAATGTCTCCTTGCACAACACCTGCTACAATATCGAAGTAGTCTGTGTCTCCATCCGGTGAGCGGACTTTTACTTTAGTGTTTTTATATAGCATCATTATGGCTGCGACGGTTTCTTTGGGTTGGCCGTAGGCGAGTAGTATTTGCTCCATCTTCCCTCTGTGTATGGAGTCAAATGCCTTGGAGAAGTCGACGAATAATATTGTAGCCTGTATGTTTTTTGCACGTACACCTAGAATTCGATGGATAGTTAAAATTTGTCATGTCATGGATCTATTCTTCCGAAAGCCATTTTGGTTCTTTCTTTGTATTTTCTCAATTTTCGGTTCGTAGTATAGCTTTGTAGTATAGCATTGCGGTTGTGTTGTTTGGTATTGTAGATCTTGGCCGCTATGGATGTATGGATGGTTATACCACGGTAGTTCTTGGCTATTCAAAGGTTACCCTTCTTAGGGAAAGGCAGGATGCATCTCTTCGTCCATTTATCTATTGTTTTCTGGTTATATACGGCATTACAGTGTCAGGGCAGTATACCATTGAATTCTCTGGTCTCCCATACTTCTAGGGGTATTTCATCAAGACCTGCTGCTTTCCTCTTTTTAATTTTTCTGAGTACTGAGTCGAGTTCTTCTTGCGTAAACTGTCCTAGTTTGATGTTTAGTTGATTACAAATAATTTTCGTGATTAGTTCATGCGTGACTTTTGGAGGTTTTCCGAATAAAATCTCGAAATGTTTTCACAGATGAATTCATTCTTCTTGGCTGGTAGCTTTCAGTTTAGTTTTCGCAATACTCTTCCTTCTACTCACTTCGGTTACCGTCTGCTATGCTATCCTATATTGTCTATCTTCAACCGAGTCTCTAATCTTATTGATCTGATTTTGTATGTATTCTATTTGTTCTTTTAGGTATACGTTAGTTAATTCATTTTGTGTCTTCTAAAGTATCTGAGTATTGATATTGGTTGGGTTCCTTCTATTTCGTAGGGAGAGGATTTTTACGTCTGCACGCTTTTTCTAACCGCTAATGTCTCCCATGGGATTCTAGTTTTAGCTCTTTGTTGGGTTGGTATGCATTCTTGACTTTAAAAATTCTAGCTCGTTTTAATCAAAAAACAAACTTCTTGCTTTTATAAAAAAAACTCTGACTCTTTTAATTCTTATGTGACTGTCTATAGCCAATAACAAAAACTTCCTTAACTCTCAGATTTCTCTGACAAGTTCTGATGGCTGGTAATTTGAACTCTGGCCCACCATCTATGAATCTCTCCGGCACGAAATTTCACTACACTTACTAGGTTGGCGTAGGAAGTCAAAACAATACATTTTTATTTCTATTGAAATAATCAAATAATCAAATCATAACAAGTTCCAATACGGCCGTACAAATTAGTATATGATAGTAGCGATCATTTACAAGCTGTTATTGGACATAGGTGGTATGTTATTTGTATATGAAAGAATGGGATAGATATATAGTGATGCTTCCTTGATAAAAGGAGGATATAAAAAATAGAGCGGGCAATTTACGGGGTATAATAGTTTGCATGTTGGATTCGCCGAGAGTTCGATTCTCGCAGGGTGCTCTTCACGTCTGGTTTTGTGCTTCAACTAAGCTAAGCTCAGTAAATAACTACACAAAAAGAGCACCTCAAATGGTTCAATGGTTCGCATAGCCGGTGAGTTTGATTCTAACTGGGCGTCCTACACTTTTGACCCTGTACCTCATCTAAGTTAATCTAAGTAAATAACTAAATAAAGAGCACATTAAGTGATTCAAGTGTTAGCAAGCTAGGTTAGCAGTTAATTGTTAGTAATTTTCTTTCTCACTTGGTGCTCTATAGTTCTGGCTTTGTGTCAGAACTAAGTAAATTTTATAAACAACTAGAGAAAAACAAAAAACAAAAACGGGTACTTCATGTATTGTAACGATCAGCAAGTTAAATTAGCAGACCAGGAGTTCGATTCCTGGTGGACGCTCCGTATCAAGTTTAATAGATAAATTAACAAAAAGAGAATATTGAGCCTGAGACTGGAAACAGAATAATTTATTAACAATCTAATACAAAGTTTAGCTCAATTTGGCATAAGACCAGAAGTATGTGGCTAATAGGAAGAATCGAACTTACAAGTTGGCAAAATTAACCATTTTACCAGGTTTGTGGTTTCTTTGTTTAATGGCATATCAACTCTCTGTAGGTTATTTAATGCCAAAGCCATTCTCCTAGAACAGTAGTGGTACTATTTAACCCATAGCTGGGAGGATAAGGGGGTTCATACCTTTCCCAAGGGTATTTGCCCGAAAGTGAACGTAATAGCGCGACTGGAGTACGAACTCGCGTACTACGATTACGCAGTTCATCGCTTTAACCATTACACCACGAGCTTGCCTGATACTCTTCGAGTTCTATTCGCCATGTTTACCTCTTTGGTTTGGCGGACGGCCTCGGAATTTACGGTTTTAGGAATATCTGATCTTCCTTGAGTCTCTTGCTATCCAAACAAAAATTCTTCAACCATCTGGTAACAGTACTGTTTGAAGATGCCTGTGGTGTAATGGTTATCGTCGTAGGAAATGGACACGGCGACACGAGTTCAAATCCTGGACGAGACAGATTGCATTTCACATAGCACTAATACCCTTGGGAAAGGTATGAATTCAATTATTCTCCCTCCAGCTATGGGCAAATAGTAGGGCAGGCTTGGTTCTTCAGCCTTGGTGAGGCAACTAGTCTAGGAGAAGGAAAACTCTGAATTCAAACCTGTTAAACTTTACTTTTTAAAAAAATGACCTTGTGTCATATCCTGCCCGAGCGGAGTGGGTGGTAAATATGGTAACAGTACTGTGATAAATAGCAAATGTTTTTTGGTTACTTCCGAGGTGTCATGGCCCTCTTCGAACTCGTAAAGCGTAAGTTTCCAAAAAAGATTGAATTGCACATTTAACTGTGCAGCTTGCAAATCACACACGGAGTAAAGCAAGGTACAACGTGTCAGCGCACCGATTACCAGGATACTATCAACTACAGAGGTTACCGACCACTGCTTGAACTGCTTCGTTCACGTAATATTCATGCCGCAAACCATCAGGTATCAAAGTATTGCAAAACTTTTGACTCCCACGACTACTATGCAAGACGATCTATCAATGATAGTGGTGGTGGTTGTCCTTGATACCATCGATACGATGGTAGTATTAGTGATATAAAATTGACATGTAGAGAAAAATCATGACAAATAGCGATGACCAGTTCTGAAAATATTGATTCTGAATATTTTTAATTATTCGGCTTCGTTGTTTTTATTGGTTTTCAGTCAATTTGTTTGTTTGTTTGCTGGTTGGTTTCTGTCGGCGTCTTTTGTAAAATTTCTCTCCTGTAACATTATCAAATTGCATTAAATTGCATCCATAGCCTTACTTAACAGGTTGGGTCATTTTTCTTCATTTGCAAATTAATGGATTTTCGACAGGACAAGGAATTTGCGGGGGTGGAGAGAGACAGAGAGACAGAGAGACAAAGACAGAGACAGAGACAGAGAGTGAGAGAAAAAGAAAGAGACGGAGAAAGAGTGAGAGACAGAAATACAGACGGAAAGTGAGAGAGAGAGAGAGAGAGAGAGAGAAAGAGAGAGACAAACAGACAGAAAGAGAGAGAGACAGAAAGACAGACAGACAGACAGAAAGAGAGAGAGAGACAGAAAGACAGACAGACAGACAGACATAAAAAAGAGAAGTGAGGAGCAAAGTGAATGGAGGAAGTGAATTCGTAGAATCAGGGAGAGAAGAATTGCAAAGCGTAATACAAAATGCTATTGCAAAAAAAAAAAAAAAAAGAAAAGAAAAGAAAACGAGGGGTTAAAAAAACTAAGAAGCCAAAATAAATAAATCAATGTATTAATAAATGGATGAATAAATAAATAGATAGAAGGGCGATAATAGTAAAACAAAAGATGACGAAGGACAAACAAAAAGAAATGCAAAAATCATGATTAAAATGAAGTAAAAGAAAGAAAGAAAGAAAGAAATGGAGGATAAATATCAAATAAAATTAAAATAAATAAGAACACAATGGCACAAAAAGAATGAAAAAGACAATCGCATAAAAAGAATGAAAAAAGAAAAAGAAAGAAGGAAATCGAAGAAAAAAGGTTAGATAAAAAAGACAATGGAAGAAAGAAAGAAAGAAGGAAAATAGATTGTTTATAAATGAATAAAGAAATGAAGAAAGAAAGGAAAAAGAAAGAAACATATATAAATAAATAAAAAGACATGGAACAAAAAGAATGAAAAAAGAAAAAGAAAGAAGGAAATCGAAGAGAAAGGTTTAGTTAAAAAGACAAAGAAAGAAAGAAAGAAAGAAAGAAAGAACTGATTTGTTTATAAATGAATAAAGAAATAAAGAAGGAAAGAAAGAAATGAAAATAGGGAGAAATGACAAAAATTAAAACTAAGAAGGTTGACAATTAATAAGAAAAAAAGAAAAGAGAAACGAAGGAAAGAATGAAGAAATGATAGAAAAAAATATAAGTTCATCACCATCATCAACATAGCAGTCAACGGTGACTTTAATCTTCGAAAAATTTCGGAGGAAGTTATCTTAATTGACAGTTTAATTGATTTAATAACCTTTTTTTTAAGTTATCTTCACAATCAATATATTAGAAACACGCGCAGGCACACTGATATTATTATAGAAAATATAGATTTGTATGTAGAAAAGGAAATTAACAAATATACAAAAATCAAGATATATATATATATATGTGTGTGTGTGTGTGTGTGCGCGCGATCGTGCGTGCGTGTATAGTACGGAAACGTCAGTAGAATCTCATTTTACGGAAATCATCTCTCAGAGTGTATTCATAAAAAAGCCAAAGATAGATAGATAGATGAATCCCGGAAAGCTAATGAAATTCTGTAAAGTAGATCCTACACTTTGAATTTAATGTCAGCCAAAATCATTTTAATTCCCCAGTTAATTACCGTAATTGACGGCATATAAGATGCGTGGGCGTATAAGACGCACTCCAATTTTTGCAGAACAAATCCATAAAAACCAAAGTACTAACATTAAACGTGATGAAATTAATATAATGAATATTATCACTTTAAAATCCGCATAGTAGCCCTATAAATAATAACAATAGGTATATGAAAGTTATTCCAAAGTCTAAGCTAATAGGAGTTGCCAGGTTGCTAATTTCGACCTACTATCACGAAGTTTAAACCTACGTATAGCATAAAAGACGCAAGAGAATTTAAAAAGATATTTTTAGTAAAAAAAAAAAGTGCGTCTTATATGCTGTCAAATATGGTAGCTTAAATAACTTTTTTATAATCTCTCTTTACTAAATTACAGAACAAGGAGATGCACCCCCACTCACCCTCATATATATATATATATATATATATAAAAGTGTGTGTGTGTGTGTGTGAGAATGAATTATCCATTCGTTTTAAAAACGTTTTTTTGCATCAAGAAAGTGCTCAAATGCAAGCAAGGAGAGCAAGAGATATTCTAAAATAGGTTATGTCACCTCCAAAGGTCAGTTTCATTACTAAATGTTTCATGTCTTAAAAAAATACGATCGGCAGAAGAAACACGCTTTAAAATATATTTCCTCCATCTTAATGAGTTTAACCCTTTCGCTGTTTACAGCAAACAAGAAATGTCTTCTCACACGTTTTCCCAAGATTTATCCCCTATACACATGTATATCAATATATAGGTTTGCGTGTGTGTGCCCGCCGTATGGCACTCAAACCTGTCACAGGGAACACTAAAAAGATGTGTTAAAAAGTTGATGTGTTCATTTTGGGATTTAATTAAAAAAAAAAAAAAAAATAAGGGCCCAATAAATAAATGATTATCATTTGAAGCTTTTAATGGTTGAATAAACAAATTTTAAAAACATTTAAATATATAAAGAATGTATTTAAATACTGGACAGTTGATCGAATTTCAATTGTTTGCTTTTCACAAACACGTGAAACCTTTAGTAATCATATTTACCAACCCCTCCGCTCGGACACAAGGTCAATTTTTAAGCGGAGTTTAACAGGTGTGAATTCAGAGTTTTCCTTCTCCTAGACTAGTTGCCTCACCAAGGCTGAAGAACCTAGTCTGCCCTGCTATTTACCCATAGCTGGAGGGAGAATATTTGGATTCATACCTTTCTCAAGGGTATTAGTGCTATGTGAAATGTAATCAGTCAGGTCCAGGATTTGAACTCGTGTCGCCGTGTCCATAACCTGCGACGATAACCATTACACCACGGGCACCTCCAACCTTTAGTAATACAGCTTACTTTTGGAAGTGAGATAACTTATCTTTGGTTTTATTCTAATATATATATATATATATATATATATATACATTGTCATCCATAGACAGACTGTTTCATTGTATCACAACTATTCAGCGTGACTAGACACGTAGGACTCATGAAGCTGGGACCGAAACCCGCCGAACTTTACGATCATACCGCTCAGCCAACAAGCGAACCACGTCAAATCGGGAATTATAAGGCATTATGTAGTAGCTTTCGTTTGTTTACATTTTTGCCTTAACAGATACCAGAGTGCTCAATTCATTCGAAGAGCTTTGCATTATGGGAATGGCAGCCGTAAATTCCTTCGTCAGAGTGCTCAACCCCGTGGGGGGCGTATATATATATATATATATATATATTAATATATATATATATATATATATATATATATATATATTTACCAACCATTCCGTTCGAACAAGATGTGACACAAGGTCTACTTTTTTAATTGAGTTTGACAGGTTTGAATTCAGAGGTTTTCTTATTCTTGTGCCATACCAAGATTAAAGAGCCCAGTTTGCGTGACTATTTACTTATAGCTAAGGAGAGAATAATTGGATCCATACCTTTCTAACGGATATTAGCGCTATTTGAAATGAAAACTGCCATGTTCAAGATTTGAACTCTCGTCACCGTGTCTACCTCCTACCACGGCAAACAGTAAACCACGAACGCTTCCATATATATATATATATATATATATATATATATATATATATACGTGAGTGTGTGTGTGTGTGTGTGTGTGTGTGTGTGTTTTTACAACAGCATGGTTGTCACTAATTCACGTGGTGGGTTAGTAGCAGACCAAATGCGATATAATTTGGAAAGTGCTCAATATCTATAGCTATAGTATAATATAATATAAGAATAAATGAATATATATAAGTTTTTATATATATATAAGTTTTTATAGATATATAATAGCATGAATGTTTATCTGCGCCACTGGCTTCATGCCATCTTTACACGGCACGAAGCAAGCGGTGGCAGATTTTCTTTGTTAAATGGCATATCAACCTTTGATGCCAAAGCCATCTTTCGAGAAAAAAGAGTAGTGGTACTATTTAACCCATAGCTGGGAGGTTAAGGGGGTTCACAGATAAGCATCCATGCTATTAAATACATATAAAACCTAATATATATATATATATATATATATATATCGACAGATTAGAGATTAATACAAGGGTAAATCAAAAGTCTTGTAATATTTTGGTACATGTTAGTTTGCTGCGCGTATATCACATGACCGAAATAGTTAAAGACATGATAAGGTACCCATTATTTTTTTGTAGTATTGTGGTGGTTAGTATGCTAACATGTTGTGCATTGCTTCATTTGATGTGTGATTTGATAGCCACACAGATGAAGGTGCAATATAGTTTAATTCTGGACCTTCTGCTTTATCAGTTCGAACTGGGCCATAATGCCGTGGATGCGATCTACAACATTTGTTCTACAAAAGTGGAAGGTGCAGTTGGCCACTTTACAGCAACCAGATGGTTCAAGAAATTTTGCTTCGGATGCAGGAGCTTCGTTGATTAAGTAGGATCAGCTAGATTAACCTTAGATTCCGAGGCCGTGTTAAAAGCCATGAAAGGCAAATCTGGGGAGAAGTATTTAGAGAGTATAAAAGTTTTTAGATTTGTCGAATTGGTCCTCACGTATTTAGAGTTGTCGAATTGTGCCCTGCGAATTTAGTGTTGTCGAATTGTGCCTAGCGAAATTAATGTTTTCGAATGGTGCCAGGCCAATTTAATTTTGTCAAATTGTACTTCAGATATTTCGTGTTGTCAAATTGTGCCTGGCGTATTTAGAGTTGTCGAATTGTGCCTCGCGAATTTAGTGTTGCCGAGTTGTGCCTCGAAAAATGTAGTGTTGTCGAATTGTGCCTGGTGTATTTAGAGTTGTCACATTGTGCTTCACGTATTTAGTGTTGTCGAATTGTGCCTGGTGTATTTAGAGTTGTCACATTGTGCTTCACGTATTTAGTGTTCTCGAATTGTGCCTGGTGTATTTAGAGTTGTCACATTGTGCTTCACGTATTTAGTGTTCTTGAATTGTGCCTGGTGTATTTAGAGTTGTCACATTGTGCTCCACGTATTTAGTGTTGTCGAATTGTGCCTGGTGTATTTAGAGTTGTCACATTGTGCTTCACGTATTTAGTGTTGTCGAATTGTGCCTGGTGTATTTAGAGTTGTCATATTGTGCTTCACGTATTTAGTGTTGTCGAATTGTGCCTGGTGTATTTAGAGTTGTCATATTGTGCTTCACGTATTTAGTGTTCTCGAATTGTGCCTGGTGTATTTAGAGTTGACACATTGTGCTTCACGTATTTAGTGTTCTCGAATTGTGCCTGGTGTATTTAGAGTTGACACATTGTGCTTCACGTATTTAGTGTTCTCGAATTGTGCCTGGTGTATTTAGAGTTGTCACATTGTGCTTCACGTATTTAGAATTGTCGAATTGTGCCTCGCGAATTTAAAATTGTCGAATTGTTCCTCGTGAATTTAGTGTTATCGAATTGTGCCAGGCGTATTTAGTGTTTAGTATGCCTAATGAAAATCGAGTGTATAAAAGTTGAATTGTATCTCATTTTGACTCACAGTTGCATTTCTTGGGCTGGTCTTTCTGGGGTAATGGGTAACGAATTGAATTAAGGCCTCGGAATAAACAAGTTTGCATTCCAGCCACGTTATTACGTTCCCTTTCGAACTAATAATCGTAGGAAAGGTATGAACTCTTTTTATTCCTCAAAACTATGCGTTAAATAGTATTACTAATATCTTACTAATACTTTGACATTGAATAACCCTCGAAGCTTGATATGCCATTAAAATAGAAACCCAAACCAAACCAACCTAATATTTTCTATGAATGAATGATGTCTTTTTTTTTAAAACTAACCCAAGAGGAATTCAACACAAAAGGTGAATAAAAAGCATTCAGCATCATTCTGAAAGGTTGCATATCAGTTGTTCCGTTGCCTCTAAAGAGCAACTACCAAAGTGTGATATAATTATGCGTTGATCATTGACTTTCATTAATTTCGGGGCAGTGATGAATGGCGTCAACGCCAGAAATCGACATTTGATTCTAGATAAAATTGATGAAGTGTGACTTTAATGATGCGAGTGTAACTATTTAGCAATTAGCTTATCAGGCGTAGGAAAACAATCAAGAAAGATGCTCTTTTATTACAAAAGTAGCGAGGATACGTATCATCGGTTTTTAAAACATTTTCTAATTTATTCTATAAGGTTAGTATGGTAGAAAATTGATTTCTTATACGTACATGCGATGTCACAGAGAGAGAGAGAGAGCTTTTTTACTTACTCATCTTCATTCAATATTTTTGTATCTAATATTTCAATGTTTTATTGCCAGAGTAAACCAAACAGAAAGAGGGATGTATCTCATATCTGTACACATCTTTCTTTCCGATTAGTTAATTGGTAATAAAATATTGAGTTGTCATCATAATGGTCATCAAATCATATTGATAGCACGGAGTTCCCGGACTCTCTGTCTCTGTCTCTCTTTCTTTCTCTCTCTCTCTCTCTCTCTCTCTTGCCATCCGTCTTTATCGTGCATCACTCCATCACTTCAACAAGTACTCTAGACAGCATCCAGTGTCAACACAGGGCTAGTTGGTCGGTAAAAACGGAGGTGTCTATGTTTAGGAGTCCATAAGAGAACGTCACTTACGTGCCTGTCCTTACTTATCCAGTTGTACACAGCATGTCTTGTTCATCTTAATCAGACGGTTTGTGAGATGGGAGGTAAGCAGCCGTACACTTGCTATTTTGTGAGAGTTCTGCTTTCTGTATTAGTTCAAAGCAGCAGGTAGCATTCTTGTCTGGTCCTCATCAAACGTTTTCTCCATGCGTTTCGTTAGCGTCCAGGTGGTGCATCCATTCAATAGTACTGACATAGCCAGAGCTTATGAAAGAAAGAAAAACAAAAAACAGCTACCGAAATATTACCATGTTGAGTGGTTTAAATTTCAAACGTATTACCTCTACCAAAATAATAAGCACCACTAACCACTTCAAGGTTACAACAAACTAGTGTTGGATATTGACTTGAAGACTCCATTGATATCTGTCGATGCAGCTGCGGAAGTCAGACACTGAAAAAAAAAAAAAACAGGAAATCCACCTGGTACCTAAAGTAAACAGGACGTTAGTGTTCTTGGCGAAGATGCTGCATAAATTGCGTAGGGCGCACGCTAGAAGGAAGCGTGATCACGTGCAACATGCTTTAACAATGTTCTTCATCTAGGATGACTTTGGCAGGCTGGAGGTGTGACCACGAGAATTTGCGTCGGGGGCATGCTTGAAGAACGTGTGTCCACGTTTAACTTGTAAGTGGTAGGCGGGAAGTGTGACCGCGAGAATTTGCGTGTGCGTCCAAGATATTATATAACCAGAAAGGTTTTGATCTAAAACAGAAGAGGTTTTACTGAAAATTCGTACCTCGACCCCTGTAAGTGTAGGTAAGCTTTCTTCGACTCTGTCTTTCTCTTACTCAACCAATATGTATAGTTTGGGTAATAAAAGGAAAAAAAAGGTTATCGTCGTAGGAAATGTACACGGCGACACGAGTTCAAACCTGGACGAGACTGATTGCATTTCACATAGCACTAATACCCTTGGGAAAGGTATGAATCCAATTATTCTCCCTCCTGCTATGGGTAAATAGTAGGGCAGTCTAGGTTCTTCAGCCTTGGTGAGGCAACTAGTCTAGGAGAAGGAAAACTCTGAATTCAAACCTGTTAAACTCCGCTTAAAAATTGACCTTGTGTCATATCCTGCCCGAGCGGAGGGGTTGGTAAATAAGAATAAAAGTAAAAAAGGTTGATAATATTTTTATACATCAACATTGTCGTCTTTCTCTGCTATACAACACAAGGAGCATTCATTCTCAATAAAAACTCATTTACTAGTGGTTTTCATGATACTAGCATATGAAGAAGACAACTTCATTCTTCAGATGATAACAAAACCTCTGCAGTATTTCACTACTCACCCTCGGTGCTGGCAAGATTTAAGACAAGGTACACTTAAAATGGCCACCCCCAAAAAGGAGCATCGCGAGCGAACGGATTGTCCCGTCGAAAGGAGCCTAACTCGTGAACAGGTGCAATAGCCGTCAAAATTCCATTGGAATTCCCACTTAAGTGGTTGTTTAAGGTTCAGGCCATAAACTCAAGCGTTACAATATTTAATAAAACGAGTTAGGAAGGTTTTTCTTGTTGGAAGTTGAGAAGTTGAGTAACTCTTAATTAATGTTTGTTTCTGTTAATCTGTTCGAGTTAATTAATCTCAACATCCCCCCTCTCTCTCTCTATCTGTCTATCTGATACGTATCTAAACCATTCGTATCATTCATTTTGGAAATAGCTTTTCTTTTCATCATCATTTAATATTGTTATGACCGATTATTAAGGGTCAATAAATAAATAACTCAGCACGGAGATATGAGTGCCACACAAATGTATCCAAAGTCTCTGAGGAGGGTTCTCCTTGGTTCAACGTACACGAAGACAGGCAAGGTGCTTACTACGGCTGCTACTGCTGCTCTCCCAGCTTAGTTCTTGATTAATATACCCTTTGGGTAAGTCCATTATTTTGGTCAGAGCTGAGTCACCTACATCAAACATTTAAGTCGTTTTACATTCCACGAAAGTGATATATTTACACACTTTGGAAGGTGCACTTAGCGGAACGATTATCTTCGTAGGAAATGGAATTGGCGACTCGAGTTCAAATCCCAGACGAAATTGTTTGCATTTTCCTGTTATGGGGACATACCCTACCATAGCCCAAAGATGGACTCGTCCAACCTAAACATATTCTCCGAGCTTAGCTCGCTCGGTGAGGATAACTTCTTGTTCCTTACGAGACATTTGACAGACGGACTGCAAGCCGAGCACGGCTAGTACTTCCTTTGTATGACTTCCTTTTTCTGCTAATGCAATAATGTTTACCTATCACCGTTATTTGAGTTGTTCTTCCACCGGTCTTATCTGAAGACCACAACCCTAATGCTCATGGAAAAGACATAAATCCATCTCTTCACCTCTTCTCCCACTGCTATGGATTAATAATAAGACACGCTGGTTTCTTTATACCTTGTATAGACAACCAACATAGGAAAAGGAAAACTCTGAAGTAAAACTCCAAATAAAAATTGACCTTGTGTCACATCCTACCCATGGCGGAGGGGTTAGGTATATCCATTTATTCTACAACAGTTAAAGTGCTGTATTTTGTAATATTTGGTAGCTTCTATTGTAGAGTTTTCTAGCATAAAACGTCTCTTTTAGAAAAAGGTGCTTGAAAGGTTTTCCTGAAAAAATGTTACGATAATCAACATGAGTATTATCAATTAAGGATGAAAAAAATACAAAACATTCTGAATAAAACCAATAAATTTCTTGTTTTTTCAATAATTGTGGTCTTTAATTAGTTTCAGTTTTTTTGTTTAATAACATATCAACCATCGCGTGTTATTTAATGCCGAAGCCATGCTTGCAGAAAAGCAGACGTACTACTACTTAACTCATAGGTCTGAGGATGAGGAAGTTCATGTCTTTCCCAAGAGTATTAGTCCGAAAATGAAAGTAATAGCGCAACTGGAGTGTAAAGATAGTTAAGTTTGGTTTTATGGCATATCAACCATTGTTGATTATTCAATGCCAAATCCATTTTTATAGAAATAAACAGTTCTATTTCAAACGATTCAGTTTAGCATAAATACGCAGTTTAAATGTCATAAATAGTTCTATTTCAAACAATTCAGTTTAGCAAAAGTATAGTTTTTGTTTACACACAGTTAAATGTCAAAACAGTTCTCTTTCAAACAATCTAATTTAGCATAAGTACGCAATTTAAATTTTAAAACAGTTCTATTTCAAAAAATTCAGTTTAGCATAAGTATACAGTTTAGTTCTGTTTGACTCATAGATAGGACCCTATCAGGTGCTACCAATCGGAGCCAGAGTGAAAGTGGGAGCGATAGCGATAAAGAGGTACTTCGCACTCCCCAAAGTTAAAGCATTACTGGAGTCTCATAATCAGATTGTTAAGTGTCATACCTATGTCACTCGTTGGGGGAGTCTTACTTTTCTGTAGAGATGCAGTCGGTGTATTTTGCAGCCTCAGCCGACTGGGGCAACGATGTAGAGAGATGTTAAAGAATTTCTTTTTGGCACCAAGAAGCCCATCTTCTCCAAGCATACAGGAATCGCACTTCCTGTCAGAGGCTTCCCGGGAAGTTGCTATTTTTGTATTTGTTTATTTCATTTCGTGTTTATTTTGCTTTTATTTTTATGTTATTTTTTTTTGATTATTCAATCTCCTCAGACTAGCCAATGAAACGCAGTATGGAATTCGACTATCGTTACACACGGCACAATACAGGCAATTCAATTACAGTCGCATAGGAGAGTAAGAGGATTGCTCTTTTTGTATCTTAGATCCTATTTCTCTTTTCTTTTTGGGCAATTTTTAAAAAGTTATTCATATACGTTTGGTGGTCGATTTTTTCACTGTTACATTATAAATTTATTGTATTTGTATTCATGTCATTTTCCTACCAGAAATGGCTGCCATGATGTAAGTATCAGTTTGGTTTGGTTTGGTTTGATTTCTTTGTTTAATGGCAAATCTATCTTCGTAGCGAAAACTATCCAAGTTAGACGAACCAGACATGCAGGACACTGCTGGAGAAGCAGGGACGAGCTCATAGGTGATGTACTTCTATAGATCTCCACATATGGCCGAGCAAAAGCAGGAAGACCAGCTCGAACATACATACAGCAGCTCTGTGAGGATACGGGATGTAGCCCTGAAGACCTGCCAGAGGCGATGAACGATTGGGAGAAGTGGCGAGAGAGGGTTATGGATATCCGTGCTGGCGGCTCGACATGATGATGATGTTGATAAGTGGTATCATTTAAGCCATAGCTCGTGGGTTCATACCTTACCCAAGTATATGAGTCCAAAAATAAGCTTAAGGCGACTGAAGTTCGAACTCGCTTACAACGATGTTGCAGTCTAGCATGTTAACAACTACCCCCCCCACTGTATGTTTCGGAAATAAGGAATAAGATACCAACAAGATTTAAATTCGCATTGCAAATTTTTGTGCGCCTGTCTAACATGAACGACGAATTAAAGATAAGCCTACGAATGCTAACCAGAAAAGGTCTACTCTCCCTACCTCCTCTCTCTTTCTATATCTCTCAAACAATGCATTTAGAATATACTTACGATTCATTTTTTGAATAGTTTTTCTTTTCATTTTTTTTCATATAACTACATTCTTCATTATCTGATTTTAACTAAGGATATATTGTTTGTTTACATTTAATAGTTGTTGTAGATAAATGTGTTCCTAAGTTGCCTAATATCATTCTGTACTGACACATGTTTTCTTTATTTTTTATGATGTGGTTTTTTTTTTTTTTTAACTTTTTTTGTTTTTTTTTTGCTGTTTACTTATTGCAAACCTCAAGTCGACTTACACTAACTGAACTTTGACTACATAACATTATGGTAATAAGGAATAAATTTCCATGTAGATCTAGTACAATTCTACGCATCAATCGATTACAACGTGTTCACATCTATCTATCTATCTATCTATCTATCTAAGTTTGTTCATATTTCTCTAGCTCGACACGCGCGCACACACACACACACACACACACACACACACACACACACACATATATATATATATATATATATATATATATATATATATATAAACGAGTCTACCTCAGAGTTTATGATAATGTGTGCACTTCTCACCTTTGTATGGACCTCACCTTCACAGAAATTCGGAGAGAAAATTGAATGAGATTTTCTAGTTTTATAAGTAGTGTTAGTGTGTTACTACAACAAAAATATTCAACAATCTCTCTTGTTTCTGGGTGAAGTTTAGATATTTCTGAGCGATCCTATATATATATATACATATATATATATGTTCGTCCATATCTATCTATCTATCTATCTATCTATCTTGCCTTTCAGACGCCAGTCATACATAAATAACTCCATCAATAGAGAAGCACACAACACGAATTCATTTAGCAGTCGTTCAACGTATCGTCCTTTCTTTGATTCTTCTGGCCGGCTTCAGTCTTCCCAACCAATTGAAAATAGAAGACAGTACTCCATTTTTGCCCTATGAACGAACTATGGTAGCTCTCGCCAACACAATACACGAACATCCTTGGAGCTTGCCACCAACTACGATACCCTGAGGATTTTTAAGATGTGACTTAAGAGTAGAGTGGGGGAATAATAGACTCCTTTTATTAGATGGGGAAAATTTATTTCATGAGGCTTCGTTTATGGTCTTATTAGAAACTTTTATTCCCAGAAGCGCGGGTGGGCATAGGCCTCGACAGTTTTTCCAAATGGAAGTGTTGTGTGTGCGTGTGATAAGATGGATAATCAAATTTATTGAGCACATGTCAGTGTCCGTGTAATTGCATACACTCCAACACCCATTGCCTCGAGAAAAAAACATGAAGAATACTACTTGCGACTTTGACGATTTACTGGGTCATGGAATAGTTTAATTATATATATATATATAATGCACAGTTCTTGTGTTCATATCTTTGTCATACTGTTACTCCATTCTTCTCGAAAGTGTAGCTGGTTCTGCAGAAGCAAGCCTTCACCTCTTTAAACAACTCATCTGTCAAGATCGTTCAGCAGCTAAAATTTTCGAATGAAATATATATTCGGCTTTTATATGCCCAGGTCAACAGAAAAGTCCATCATGATATTTACATAAAGAGTATAATGGAAAACATAAGAGACTGAAATTTTAATTCCCCAAAGTTCTGTCGGCAGGATTTTCAGCACACTGACTGTATCCCTTGTAGATGGGTAATACACCCTCCCCCAAAAGGTGTGACCTAGGTTTGACATTGAGCTACATCTGATCGTGAGGCTCTCGTTCTGAAAATCTGGGGAGTGTGGAGTAAGCCTTCATTGTCAGTACTCTCGGGTCCACTCTGAATCTATTTATCTATAATATAACCATTCCTAAAATGTAAACAAGAAAATAATTGAAACTTGAATAAGTTCTCGCAGATTATTCATGTAAAGTGATGTTTAATTTTCAAAACTTAATAAGAAATATGTCACTGAAAGCATAGTCGATCGGTAGCCAATACTTTTTGTCATCTTTCTGTCAGCATTTGAATTGCACGTCGGAGAAAGGACATATTTTTTTTATGTTAACTTCGAGTCGGCCCATTTTTGGCATTTTCATAAGAATGTAAGTGCTACTAAGCCAGACCATGCCATCGATCGGAACAAGTAATAACTGGACGGGGCAATGTCTGGTGAATACAGCGAGTGGAGTAGGACTTCCAAATTACGTGTTTCCCGGTAGGTTTTCATCCGTTTTGCAACACGTGGCCTACCATTATCATGCTGCAAAATCACTTTGCCGTGTCTCTATTCGTAAAGCGGCTATTTTTTTCTCCAATGCTCGGATCAAACGTATCAAGTATAGTCGATAGCGATCTCCCGTGATGATTTCGTTCGGTTTGAGCCGTTCATAATAAACTACCCCCAGCTGATCCCACCAAATGCTGAGCCTATGCTTCGACTCATGGATGTTCAGCTTTGCCGCCGATGTTAATGTTTTACCGGGTTTACTCCCTCGATCTTCTACGCTTCGGGTTATCGTAGTGTATCCACTTTCCATCGCTGGTTACAATACGATGGGAAAAAAACCCTCTCCCTTTCTGCCGCTGAAGCAGCTGTTCACACGTGACAAGACGCCGTTCGATGTCTCTCGGCTTCAACTCTTAGGGCACTCAATCTCCTTGCCTTTGAATCATTTCTAATGCTTTTAACCGTTTCGAAACTGTTGTGTGATCAACTTCTAATGATTCTGCGTGTTCAGCTTGCGCCTGATTTGAGCCTTCATGAAATAATTCCTGCTATTCTTGGTCTTTCTTTTTTTCGTCGCGCCAGAGCGTTCATTATTTTCAAAATCAAATCACTTTTTTGAAGAGTCTAAACTAATCTCTACATGTTGTTTCCGACAGCACATGGTCGCGGTAAGTCTAAACAAGAATTCTGTACGCTTCAGCTGTATATTTTTTTAAATAAAGTATTGCAGTAAAATCCCCCGAAAATACACTTTTTTGTCAAGAAATCTGACATGTTTAACGCTATGAAAAGCAAAGTTGTTTACAATTCGGCGAAATGATATTCACTGAATTTCAAGCTTATTTATAGTACTTCCTAACATGCATTACCATTTGAAAATATACGCACAACAGTTCTGGGAACACCATCTGTAGGTTATCAACGAGAACATATTCAAGGTCATAATATATTATGAAGGCAGGATATTATTTTGTATTTCAAAACATACATTTTTACGCATATATATATATATATATATAGGGTGATGCCTGACCCACGAAAGAATGATCTACAGTCATAAAAAATTCTTGCTATTTCCTCCATTTATCACGTGGTTCTGTGACACAGTTTCTGAAGATTTCTAAAGAGTAAAAATCTACTTGATCTTTTCTATTTGTGCCGAAAATTTTTCATGGACACCTCAATATATATATAAATATATGTATAAACATAAATATATATATATATATATATATATGTGTGTGTGAGTGTGTGTGTGTGTGTGTGTGTGTGTACGTGCGTTTGTGTGTGTGTGTGCGTGTGTGTTATATTACTTGACATATATTCTTACTCAATATTGTTTATATAATACACCTCTATTTGATATAGAGTATTTTGAAAATATAAACGATATTAAAAAGGAAAAAGTACATGAGAACATATATATATATATATACGAGGTGCATACGATAAGTTTCCAGACTTTTTTCGTATAGGCACTTTTATTGATAGTAAACACATGAAACTCTGCTCACCTTTGAAGTAATCTCCTCCGGCTGCAATGCACTTGTTTCACTGTTCCAACAACTTCTGGAAGGCCCCATGGAAGTCCTCATTTGTGAGCGTGTCCATGACCTTCGTCACAGCCTCTTTCATCTCCTCAATTGTCTCATAACGACAGCCTCTGAGCTTAGGGAATAACCAAAAGTCACAGGAAGCAAGGTCTGGACTGTAGGTAGGGTGAGCAACTGTCTTGAAGCCCAACTTGATCAAATAGTCTGTGACAAGGATGCAGTTGTAGACTGGTGTATTGTCCTGGTGGAAATCCCACTGAGCCGATTTGAAGAGTGCTGGCCTCTTCCGACGGAATCTCTTGCTGAGCTCCCTTAAAACCTCAACATAGTAACTCTAACCCTAACCCTTTGGCCAATCAACTCTGGTGTATTGACTTCCTTACTCCTCCCACACCTCTCATCATCCCTCGCAGACTCCATGCCTTCCTTGAATCTCTTATGCCACTCAAAAACTGATGCTCGATTCATACAAGATTGTCGAAAAGTAGTCTGAAGCATCTCATACGTTTCTGTGGCATTTTTTTCCAAGTTTAAAACAGAATTTTATCGCATATCGTTCTTCTAAGATGTCAGATTGCATTTTTGAACTTAACCAGCTGTGACAATCAGGCTTTAGTATTCCAATTTCTGCTGTAGCTGTTGATTTAAAAAGTTGGTCTGTCATTTCATAAGATGTATAGCAATAACATAGTGAATTTTCAAGGGTCTATGACAATTTTAAATGCCAGTACGAAAATAGTCTGGAAACTTATCGTATGCCCCTCGTATATTTATGTGTGTGTGTGTGTGTGTGTGTGAGTGTGAGTGTGCATTTATATTGAGAGTCTTCTAAAGATATTGACACTTTCTAAAATCCACGAAAATGATTTAGATTCTGACACTCATAATACACCGCTGTCTTGTCAAACATTTGAAACTTCTAACAGCAACTGACTGTCAAATCATCGATGAAATCTTGTTTCCTTAACCCATTTTCATCTTCACAATTGTTCAGAATATTCATACAAATTTGGCTTAGTTTGGATTCTGTGTTTAATAAAACACAGACCAACTGTACTACATTGAATATATCTGATTGGATTTTGTTTGGGTTCTTTGTTTAATGAAATATTAACCATTGTAATTAAGCTTTATATTTATATATGTTAATAGATACACTCACGTAGATGTGAATTATAACCCACACACTCGCTTAGGCGACAAACACACACACACACACACACACACACACACACACACACACACACACACACACATAGACACACTTATTGATTAACGCTCACATACCCACCTATGGCAGATCTGGTCAAAAACTTTTGAAATATATAATGTACAGAGCGTATTCAAGTATTCGAGCATACTTATAAAAACAAATGAATATATATTACATACTATGGATTCTATTCTTGTTAGCATGTCAATTTATATTTACAATGTTCTAAAAAAAACGTTTGGTATTTTGACAGTGAAAATAACATTATTCATCTTAACACCTGGTTTCCATTTTATTTTAAATAGAATAACATTGTTATATTGAGCGTACCTTTCACAAAAGTTAGTGGGAAAAAAACTCTACTAAATTCGACTTGAATACGCTATTTGTAACGTTCTCTTGTATGTCTCTATATATGCATATATGTATTTACCAACCCCTCTGCAATGGCAGGATATGACACAAGGCCAATTTTTAAGAGGAATTTAACACCTTTGAATTCAGAGTTTTTTTTTCTCCCCTTGACTGGTTACTTAATCAAGGCTAGAGAACCCAGTCTGTCTTACTATTTACTCATAGCTGGAAGGAGAATAATTGGATTCATACCTTTTCCAACGATATTAGTGCTATGAGAATTGCAATTTGACTCGTCCAGGATTTGAACTCGTATCCCTGTTTGCATTGCCTGTGACAATAACTATAACACGACGGGCACTTCCTATATATGTATATATATACATGTAAGTAATCAGATGCTTTCTGTTATACATATTCACACTGAGACACAAGCACACGCATATATATATATATATATATATATATATGTATTTATAAGATTAGTGTGAATATATCATAAGTTTATAAAAAACATGCGTGTTCCTAAGAGTGTGTATACAAAAGGCAAAAAGTTGTTTAATTCAACTAAAATTGTGGTATTTATAACGGTCGTCATTCACGTAATTTTTATGGACATGTATGTTGTTGGGATAACCACACGCGTCTTCCGACTGGTTGATTTATCAATGCTTTCTGTACCCACGCTATGTTTTTAAAGATACGTAGAATGGGGACTGACACAACTTGGTCGGAGCTTCTGGTGACGGTTCGGGAGTTTACTAGGAATGAAAATAATGCGTTATAATTCCTAAGCTGCTGTAGGTCACCTAATAGCTGAGCGGTAAGATGCTAAGTCTATCGGAAATTTAGTCGGGTTTTGATCCTACCTTGAAGCGCCCAGCGTGTCTAGCCACACTGAAGAGTTGTCATACAACGAAACAGTCTGTCTATGGATGACAATATATGTAAAGAATGAGTCGGGTTGTTTAAATTTGGTGGTAAATGTCTTCGCCATATACCTAGCTTAGGCATTTTTTTTATTTTGACAATCATATGTCAACCCATATATCTCCACCAATTTCAAAGCGGCATTTTCAAGAGGGTTTAGTTGATATTAATCGATATATATATAATATAATATACAACACACACACGCATATATATATATATATATATATATATATATATTCTTTTTATTTCTCTGTCTGTCTATATGTCTGTCTCTCTCGCTCTCTCTCTCTCTCTCTATATATATATATATAGTATATACAGTAGTTAAGGAACGGAATAACAACAAATATTTAAATGATTTTTACTTGAAGATGAGGGATAGCTGTTATGAAGTTGCTACCACAACGCCCTGATATAATTCCTTTAGAGAATGTATGGAATCTCGTCGGAGAGAAAGCTCAGAACAGAAACCCTCAAAATATTGATGATTTATGGGGTTTTCTGAAATGTGTATGGGAAAGAATCGCTACCACCTTTTGTAAGAAATTGATTGACTCATGAGGTCGAATATGCAATGAAGGAACAATGAAGATGCAATACAAAGGAACATTCACTTAATATTGAATTTTTCTTTAGTTTATATATTGATCTAACAATGATTTATGATGCGTTCCTCAATTTTTGATCAGGGCAAAATGAATATTTTTGTTTTTTGCATTGACTATTAATTCACGGTAAAAGAAAATTTGAAAACTATATGTAATAAATGCATTTATGTTCCAATAATATTTTGTGGAAATTTCATAAACGTATATGCATATTTTTCAAGTAAAATTCATTTAAATATTTGCTGTTGTTCCGTTCCTTAACTTATGGCTACTACAGTATATTATGAATATTAAATATATATATATATATATATATATATATATATATATATATATATATATCGGCTAGGACTGTAAAATACACCGAATGCTTCCATGAAGAAGGCTAAGACCCCTTATCGAGTGTCCAGGATATGATACGAAACAACCTGACGGTGAGGTTCCAGTAATGCCGGAGCTTTGGGGAGTGTGGAGTGCCCCTTCATTGCCATCGCTCCCAGGTCCACTCTGTCTCGGATCTTAGCACCTAGTAAGGGCCCGATCAATAGGTTAAATAGAACTAAACCATCGTTTGAGTTTAATGTTTTTTGCATTTAAACTGCGTATTTATGCTAAACTGAATTGCTCGAAATAGAACTCATTTGGTATATAAACTGTGTAGTAATGCTAAACTGAATTATCTGAAATAAAACTGTTTTAACATTAACTGTGTATTTTCCAGTCGGCTGAATCTGTAGAATAAACCGACTGCACCTCTGCAGAGGGGTAAGACACCCCACCACAATGAGAGTCCTGGATATGACACTAAACAATCTGATGATGAGGTTCCAGTGATGCTGAAGCTTTGGGGAATGTGGTACACACCTTCAGTGACATTGCTTCCAGGTCCAGTCTAGCTCGAAGAGGTAGCACCTGATAGGGCCCTATCTATGGGTTAAATAGAACTAACTGCATACTTATGCTAAACTAAATTGTTTGAATTAGAATTGTTTGACTAAACTGAGTAGCTTGAAATAGAAATGTTTTTGACAATTAAACTATACTTATATTTAAACTGCGTGCTTATGCTAAACTAAATTGTTTGAAATGGAAATGTTTTTACATTGAAACTCTATTTACACTAAATTGATTTGTTTAAAATAGAATTTTTGACATTTAACTGTGTGTAAACAAAATCTATACTTTTGCTAAAATGAATTAGCTGGATTAGAACTGTTTGAATAAACTGAATTGCTAGAAGTAGAGAAGTTTTTTTTACAATTAAACTGTGTACTCATGCAAAACTGAATTGTTTGAAATAGAACTATTTGCATAAAAATGGATTTGGCGTTAAATAACCAACAAATGCTGATATGCCATAAAACCCAACCAACCACGCAAACCTCACGAAATGTATTATTAATCATATATTTGTATATAGCTTATTATATATATATATATATATATATATATATATATATATATATATGTGTGTGTGTGTGTGTGTGTTTATTTTCTACTCATGATCTGTATAATTAATCATATACTTATATACTAATAGGTCAGGTTAAGAATCATTTCTTAAAAATTAACCCCTGATGCCTTGATAGATATCATGAATTGGGCCCCCAAAACCTAATATATTATGGGAAGCATCCTCTCTTCTATGTTGCTTGTTTTTATATATTGCTCCTTACAGATGGTACCATGAAGCCCAGTTCAACCTATCGCCTTTTACTTGAAGAGTAAATGATCTCCGACAATGAACTCCCATTGCCTTGAAATGGGGCGTGGAAATAGTTGATGTAGCACTACGTTTACTCAATGGAGTATGGGAGACAATCACCCATACAGTCGTATAATTTGGTTCTAAGTCAAGCAACAATGTCTGAAATAATTTATATTCTGGTATAAGTCAGTTTGTGTAAAGTTAATAAGTTGTGACAACCAAGCTATGGTTGTCGGACGTCGGTAAATCAAAATAAATTTTCCTTGTTTCAGGAGAGTTTTAAGAGGCCGGAAACACGGGATATGACGTGTATTGGCATGCGCTGGGGCCTTCAGAACAATTTTCCTCATTCCAGAAAATAGAGCGGCTGGATAACTAGCCGAAACATAAGAACGAGAAAATCCGTCTGATTGATTTGACCTAACTTTTTTATTTGTTATTTCTCTCTTTCATTTCCATTGTTTCATTCCTTTTTCTTTTTCATTCTCTATTTTTGTTCCACTTTTTTCTGTTTCTCTCTTTTTTTCTTCTTTCGTCCTTTTTTCTTTTTCCATAGGTTTTTTCATTCTTTTATTTTTGCATTCTAACATTTTCTACATATATGTTGTTTTCAAGCAAAAAGATTATCTCGGAGAGAAATTTTGATTATGTACTATAATAAAAGTACAAAAATGTGTACACATTGTTTTCAGTTATATATAAAATATTTTTACTTGGTACGAATAATTTTAAAGAGATCTATTTGACCCATAAATGGGACCCTAAAACTTCGGGTCACATTGAACGTGAGAATAATGGCAATGATTGCGTACTCTACACTTCCCAGAACTCCCGACTTGAAGCCTCAATATCAGATGTAGTTTAATATCATATATCAGATACCTCTTTGTTTTTGGGGGATTTTTAATCTTCTTTAGGGGCAAGACCCAACCCAATCTATCTAATTTAAACCTCGCCGACCGGATCAGTTCATGTCGAATAGAAGTAATTAATGGGAAGCTATACTCGAAGAAAGTACAACAATAATGATTTCTATCTTCATTAAGTATATTGACCTTATGCCAGACTTAGTCAAATTTGGTAAAGGTCTTTAATCGTGAAAAATATGAAATCGCTGTTGAGTAGCTTAGAAGGTTCATCCGCGAAAATACTGCTGGAATGAGTTTGATCATGCAAATATGAAATATTGCTCAACCGAACCGCTGCAGCTTAGCTTGAAGCAAGCAGCAAAAGGAGCAGATAAAACAGGGTTTGTTTTAAATCAACATGTTGCCATATATTCATTAAATGGCAAGACTCTGAAATTAGTAGATCCATTCACACATCTCGATACCAATGTCTCATCTACTGAAAGGGGTGTCTATTTCCAAATGGATAAGGCATAGACTGCTACTGATAGGTTAATGGATAGGGAAATCTGATCTCTCTGATAAAATAAAACGGGTATTCTTCTAAGTTGTTGCTGTGTTAGTACTATTGTGAAGTTGTACCACTGCAACTCAAACTTGGAGAGGTAGTAATTATTAAGGTCTCATCCATGAGTCAAATATATGGTTTGGTTTGGTTTCTTTGTTTAATGGCATATCAACCATTGTAGATTATTTAAAGCCAAAGCTATTCTCATAGAATAACAGTAGTGATACTATCTAACCCATAGCTGGGAGGATAAGGGGGTTCATACCTGTCCCAAGGGTATTTGCCCGAAAGTGAACGTAATAGCGCGACTTGAGTACAAACTCGCTACTTACGATTTCGCAGTCCATGGCTTTAACCATTACATAACGAGGACACTCCCTGAGTCAAATAGAACTGTTCAATAATCTACAAAGAATTATAATTATTTGCTCTCTGAAACCATGATATAAATATACTTGATAAAAAGAAAAATTACAATTAAAAAAATAATACTTAAACAATTTAACTGTGGGCAAACGAATGATTAATATTGAATAGAATCATTAGTGTTAAATAACAAAACTCGAAGCCGTTTAACTGTAGGCCAAAAAATGATTAATATCAAATAGAATTATTTGTGTGAGATAGCAATACTTGAAATCATTTAACTGTGTGCAAAGAAATGAGGTCTTACAACTCGTTTAAAAATGAAGTCACCGACAAACTATTCTATTACAAATTATATATATATATATATATATATATATATATAAGTTGTTATTAATTAACCCACATGGATTGATATGCCATTAAACCAAATGACCTACAAATGCTTTACTTATATAAGTCTGGTAGATATTGCGAAAGGAAAATACATTGTGAAGTGTGTATGCTACTGATGCCAGGGTTAAGTAACAACTCCTAATCGACTCCTCCGATCGTGAAGTACGCCCGTCATTCTAAGGGAAATTCACTGGCACAAAAGCATGAGGTAGACACATGATACGGAAATTCTTTCTGGTAAGATTTTGGGGGGCTAAAAACATTCTTGATTTCGTTACCATGTTTAACACACAAACACACACAAACACATACACGAAGAGTGTGTCTAGAATAACATGATAAAGTTTCTGGCTTTGTATTTAGATGTCGGCAATGGTGAGATTTCCCTGATTATATTTAGCGTTTCTTATCGGGCATTCTAACCAAAAGCTAATTGGTGTTCAGTCATTTGTTAATACGCATGGATTAGGCCACAGATCTCGTTATGAATAGAAACGTTTGATTCGGAAGATGTTTTGTACTTCGATAATAAAGTTTCATTGTAGACATGTTCCACACCTGCGGTTCGCAAAATCCGCGGATAATAGCAAACTGTATAACAGAGTGCTATCTAACAATACTGTGACGCGGTATAAAATATTTATCCCAGGACGAGAGTTTATTTTTTTCACGTGTGAAGACGGGGCAGCCTGGCACTTGATCCCTCGCAAAATAAGTTCCAGTTAAGATTCCTATTTTGGGCGTAGGGAAACTGGCAGATTATGTGGGGGTTAATTTGAGGCTAGACTGACCGCTGCTGGCAAGGGGTTTCCAAATTTCACGTTAACACACCAACCAACCAGGCTACTACCTCTTCCTACCCCTAGGATAATGGAAGATATGGGCCTCTAGGTTTAGATATAATAATATTAATTAGCGTAGTTGACAATTCCAGTTCCCGTTTAATATTTTAAAAGCAAATAAGACATTTTAGCGAGAATAACATGAGGCGAATGAAGCTGAAAAGGAGCATGCAAAAGACAACTTGATAGGCAGACAACACAATGAATAAATTTCAAAACGAGGAGAGATATAAAATATAACAAGGGTTTTTAATACATGCGGACACACATATTTAACCTGTCGGCTATATTTTCAGCGGATAATATCAACATACAAATGTCTTTCTTCCTTATTCTTTTCTTTCTTTTTTTAAATTGAGAGAGAGAGTGTGTATGTAATTGCAGTACTTAGGAAGGGTGTAGGGAGAAACAGTCTAAAGGTTTACTTAGCTTTTTGACGGGTTCCTTCTGAGAGCATTTTCTCTTTTACGGTCTAGCGGGATTTTATATAGCTCGGCTTGAATGCGTCTTTCATCTTGTCCAAGAGCTCTATGTCGCTTCTTCAACCAGAGTTTGGCATGAGACTCACCTATCTGTTCATGGTGATCTCCGTCCTGAAAACTGATTTCCTTATCCCTATTTCCGCTGACGAAAAAGGGTGCTACTTCTGCTTTAGGATTCTGACCAATCATTTAGCCTCTTTCTTCTTCGCTGTCAGGCGATTCCTTCGGACTGCTATCTCTTTCACCCGGTCACAGAGTGCAAACATCTGTTGGCTTTCATTCTGACCTGGATTTGTTAATTCGGCCGCGAGGAATTGACCTACATTCCTATTCCTCTTTAAACGGTCAGTCTTTGGCGGCCTGCTAATTCAAACACGGAGGGGTAGGGGAAGTTTCTTATTTCTCTCCTCTCATTGGTAGACCACGTGACAATACATTGTAAGTCTACTTGGTCGTAGAGAGATGAACCGCTCATCCACCAAGAAACATATTTGGTCTTGTTTTGTTTGGTTTATTTGTGTAACGGCAGGTCAACTCCTTATAGGTAATCTGATGCCAAAATTGTATTCATTTGTAAATATTTGAATGTAATCATATGAGTAAGCTCCATGTTCCATTACATTTTTGTCTTGAATCAGTCGGTTTCACGGAGTTATATATCAAGTCGAAAAAATTTGCACCCAATTGTATAGTTTCAAGTATTTCTATCAAATATAAATAATTTGGACCAACTTGTATAGTTTCAAGTATTTCTATCTAATATAAACAATTTGGACCAACTTGTATAGTTTCAAGTATTCCTATCTAATACTAACAACTTATACAAAATTATATGGTTTCAAGTAAGGTTTGTTTTCTGTTTAATGGCATATCAACCTTCGCAGGTTATTTAATGTCAAAACCTCCCTTGTAGAAAAATAGTAGTGGTACTACTTAACCGATAGTTGGAAGGATAAGCGGTTCATAGCTTTCCAAAGGGATTTTAAAGTAAATATTTCCATATAATAATAATCATTTATTTTCATACAGTTGAATAATTTCAAATATTCCTATCTGACAGCAAAAATGTGCAAGCAATTATATGGTTAGAAATAGATAAATAAATAATCGTTGTAATAGCTTTAATTGGTTGGTTGGTTGGTTGTTTGGTTTTTACGGCATATCAAATATTATAAGTTATTTAATGCCAAATCCTGTTTATCCATATATATCAAATAAACATGCTTTATAAACGAATAATTTGTAGGTAACAATTTTTAAACGAGCAAGGGTTCATATGTTTGCATACAATTAAATAATTTCAAGTATTGCTATCTAACACTAATAGTTTTTGCTGCACAAAGCGAAATGGTTTCAGATATTGAAGTTTATCACTAGTAATTGTATTCAGCATTATTTATTCGTTTGAGCACTAATGTTTCCAAGTATTGCTATATAATTCTAATTATTCAAGTTAATATTAATCGCTTGGTTGCACACATTTAAATGATTTCAATTATAATAAATGATCGAACAGTTCTATTTGAGACATAGATGGTACCCTAGCCAGTTCTACCACTCCAGCTGAGAGAGAATCCGTGAGTAATTGCAATGAAGGTGTACTCCACATTTACCATAGCTTCAGGCCTAGAGTCTCACCATAAGATTGTTTAGTATCCAGGACACTCGTTGGTGGTGGCAATCTCATCCCTCTGTAAAGATGCAGTCGACATATTCGACAGCCTCAGCCGACTGGGCTGTAATCTTTAGTAAACAATTATAGCTCCAGGTGACTATTCTGAATACAAATAATCTGCAGTTATATGGCATCAAGTATTTCTATCTCACGCGAATGATTTTAAACCAGATTTTTTTGACACCATGATGGGTCCTTAACAGATTCCAAAAATCTGGACCAGAATGTACCAGGGAGTAATGACAATAAAAGGGTGCTTCACATTCCTCAGAACTCCAAAACTGGAACCTCACCAATCTATGCAATTTATCGTCGTCATCTTGACTTTAAGCTCAATCGTCAAGCATTTGGATCTTGCCATCTGGTCTGTTAATGCAATAAACATGTTATTTGGTTTCTTTATTTAATAGTACATCAACCTTCTAGAGGTATACAATCCAAAGCTTTTCTTACAAAAAGGACTGTGGTAATACTATTTAACCCACATCTGGTTTAATTCAATAAAAGCATTGAGTTAACGGTACATTTTCATGAATATACTGACTATCCACATCAACGATAGCGGGAAAATTAGTAAATCAGCAGAAGCAGTTTGTAAGAACTATATGGACAAGCAAAATATTTTCGACTGAAGTTGGTCGGTGAACTACTACAGCCAATTGGATCGCCGCATTTCAACTGAAAAAAAGAAAATATGTCAAGAAGCTCCAAGATCAGTCAGAATCTGCATCAGTATGGATCTTGAGCCTCTTCCATATAAAATAAAAAACAGAAACGCCAGGTGGTATAGTGAGGTAGAGTTCGGGTGACCTGGATTAATATTAACGACGCTCCCGTCCTGAAAACCTTTCCTAACTCATCATCTTAACCAAGGGCCTGTAAATGGCACATAGATAGATAGATAGATAGATAGATTTATATTCTGACGCAGAACCCAGCCGCTGGCCGGTATGTCTCGTTTACTCTGGCAATCTTCACCGAAATCAAATCACACGGCTCCCTCTATTGAGCTGAGGGAACCATCCCTATTCGCCACATTGTGAATTTTTTTTATCCGAACAGCGGTGTTATAGTTTCCTTAGATCAGTTCAACTGTAAGAGTCGATTTGGCTGGGATCTATGCCGAAAGAAAAATCAATGTTTATGGAGAAAATAGTTCTTGTCGCAACCACAAGAACACAAAAAGAGACAAGCGACACTTTCGATTCTCGTATAATTAAACTTTTTCAAGGCTATTGTCTTTATCTTGCCATAGAAGAAATTACACAAATGCATAGAGCACAAAAGAAAGGTCATACGAGATTTACTCGCTCGGTTAGAAAGTGACAGAAAGAGAACAAAGAAGGAATTTAATACCTCCAGACAGTGTAAGAGGGACAACTACGGATCCTTGTTTACTTTTACTTGGAGGTTTGTTTTCTCGGCTTTGACAAAATTATCTGGACTCGCAAAGTTTCTATTTCCATCTCTTGGTTCTGATCGGACCAGCAAGATATAACAAGTGGTTTTCGCGGCTTCGGCATTTCTGTCTGATCGCTCAAAATGTCTCTTTCTCTAACCGCAGCTTCGAGCTGAACTCTGGGCACTACCTTGAATCTCTCTGCCGACTGCTTAAATGAAGTAGGGCGGAGTATCGACAATTTTTGGCTACGCCCATGAATAATGATATGTAAATTGCCAGGACCAACCCGTATTTTGTATAATATTTAAAACTCCGGAGATGTCTGCTTTTTAAAAATGAATTTGGATTCCCCGCTGAGTTTGGCACAAACAGAGATCACTTGAGTCGGAAAGAATCCACTTATCTTTGTCTTGGACCTTGGGTCTGGATTTCGTCTTCAGACCACCTAAGATCTCATTTACTATTTATCATAGGATTTAATCAACAACCCATCTATCCACTACTCCGAACCATCACCCTACTAACTAAAGACTCAACTCCAGAAACGTTATTGCAAAAGGAAATAAAAATAAATTTAGATTAAAATAAAAAAATAAGTAAGATAGGAAATTCCTTTTCCTATTTTCTGTATAAAAAACTTATTTCTAGAATTATCCTTCTATCCATTTAATTAATAAATTCATTCCAATCCCTTAGGACCGTTAATTAATAAATCCACCGGACTGGTGGGGTGGGGGTCTCTCTCTGTCACATATATATACATTACAGTCAACTAGTAAATACGGCCCCGCATGTTACATTAACAGGCTGGCTTCTAACAGGCCGAATTGGTTTAAACAAAAAAAGATTATCCATTCATGGCCGCCGATGAAATTATCATAAAAAGTGAATTAACTTCAAAAACTGAACGGAGAAAATAATATAATCATGTTGGTAGAATCTATTTGACGTTATTTTTATTCCTATCAACATTAAAATGTATATTTACACTAGTTTTTACTAATCCACGAATTATAAAAAGATTTTAGTTACCTTGTTTTTATGACTTCAAAATAACGTCGGATAAATTCTATCAACATGATTACGTATATTATTTTCTCTATTTAATTTTCAAAGTTAATTCTTTTTTTATGCTAGTTTCATATGCAGCAAAGAATAGATTATTATTATTTTTTTTGTTTTTTTTTTGTTTACATTACTTCGGCCTGTTGGAAGTCAGTTTGTCAATATAACATGCAGGGTCGTATTCACTATGTTGGTTGGTCATTTGGGCTTTATGGCCTATCAACCTTTGTGGGTTATTTAACGCCAAATCCATTTTTATGCAAATAGTTCTATTTCAAACAATTCAGTTTAGCTTGAGTATAAAGTTTAATTGTCAAAAATATTTCTATTTCTAGCTAGTTAGTTTATTCAAACAGTTCTAATTCAGTTTAGAATTAGTAGAGGTTTGGTTCACACATACTTAAATGTTAAAACAGTTCTATATTAAACAAATCAGTTTAGTGTAAGTTGAGTTTCAATGTCAAAAACAGTTACATTTCAAACAATTCAGTTTAGCATAACCATGCAGTTTACATATAAGTACAGTTTGATTGTCAAAAATATTTCTATTTCAAGCTATACAGTTTAATCAAACGGTTCTAATTCAATCAATTCAGTCTAGCAAAAGTGTGCAGTTAGTTCTATTTAAACCATAGATACCACCCTATCAGATGTTACCATTCCGGGCTTGAGTGGACCTGGGAGCAATAGCAATGAAGGGGTACACCGCATTCCACAAAGCTCCTGCATCACTGGAACCTCACCATCAGGTTTTTTAGTGTCATATCCAGGACACTGGTTGGAAGGGAGTTCTCCCCCCTCTGCAGAGGTGCAGTCGGTGTATTCAACAGCACCAGTCGACTGAGCAATAATACACATGTCAAAACATATTCCAGATAATTCAGTTTAGCATAGATACACAGTTTAGATGTCAAAAGAGTTCAATTTCAAGCAATTCAGTTTAGCATAAGTACGCAGTTTAAATGTCAAAACAGTTCTATTTTAAACAATACAATTTAGCATAAATACGCAGTTTAAATGTAAAAAACAGTAAAGTCAAGTAACCACGGTTTAGTTTGATTTAACCCATAGATAGGACCCTTATCAGGTGCTACCACTTCGGGCCAGAGTTGAACTGGGAGCGATGGCAATGAAGGGGTACTCCGCATTCCCCAAAGCTCTAGCATTACTGAAACCTCACCATCAGATTGTTTAGTGTCATATCTAAGACACTTGTTGTGGGGGTCTTACCCCTCTGCAGAGAAGCAGTTGGTGTATTCTACAGCCTCAGCCGACCGGGCAAATGAAGAAATGCGTATTTTTTTCGAAAGTGTAGTGCCCAAGCGTTAGCGGGAATACTGGCCTGGTATACTTACTGAAATAATTGGTTTATCAAAGAATCGCCCGACGATTGGAGACTGAGTGACGTCTCTTTAGAAAGTCGTGGCTTCCGAGGTAGACGTAAGAGTAGAAAACTATAACAGGGGAAGCAAAGTTTTATTGCGTTGAAAGAAAGCTTATTAACAATCAATCAATCAAGGGATTTTGAATTCACAATAGACGAGTGACATTAATGAATACAGGAGATATTAATAGCAAAGGGGAATAATTAAACGTAAGCATTTTCACTGAAAGAAATGCACCTAAGCGAAAAGATCATCGGTATTAACGAGTGTGAAGTGTCAGAATAGACAATGGAAGTAGGAAGTGAAATGTAGAAAAGAGGAAGAATGAAAGAATAATAAGAGAGAGAGAGAGAGAGAGAGAGAGAGAGAAAGAGGAAATATGAGGGAGAATGAGGGAGTGAAAGAGAGAGAGAGAGAGAGAGAGAGAGAGAGAGAGAAAGAGATAGAGAGAGAGAGAGAGAGTCAGAGAGACAGAGAGAGAGAGAAAGAAAGAACTAATATGAGGGAGAACAAGGTAGAGAAAGTGAGAGAGAAAGAGAGAGAGACAGATATTGAAAAGAGAGAGACAGAGAGAGAGGGGGGAAACGGGAGACTGGAGATAGATAGATAGATAGATAGATAGATAGGGAGAGACTGGAGAAAGAGAAACTAAAAGAAAGGGATGATGTCAGTAAGACATGAAAATCCTTGCTTAAAGATTATTATTATTATTATTATTATTATTATTATTATTATTATTAGTAGTAGTAGTAGTAGTAATAGTAGTAGTAGTAGTAGTCATTGTAATTGTAGTTGTAGTAAGAAGAAAGACGATTACAAAAAAGGGTAGGAAGTTAAGAAACAGAGGGAGAGAGAAAGATCGAGAGAAAAGAAAGAGAGAAAGTGAGAGAGAAATAGACAGAGAGAGAAAGGAAGAGAGATATAAAGAAGGAAAGAGATAACAAAAGAAAAGAAAACAAAGGGCAATGACAGAAATGGACGACAAAAGTAATGAAAGGAAGTTGTAGTTTAAAAAAGATGAAGAAGAAATGGATAAATAGATAAGAAAATAGATAAATAAATAAATAGAAATAATCGAATATTGTTAGAGAAAGAAGAAAAAAGATTACTGAGGAAAGAGAATAAAAAAAGAAGTGAACAAAATGAAGACAAAGAAAAGAGAGAACAAAAGAAAGAAGGAAAAAGAATGGAAAATCAGACAAAGTAAAAAGAAAACAATAAAAACAAAGAATTTTTACAAAGTAAAAGAAAGGACGAAGAAATGATGAAGAAAGTGAAACTAGAAAAATAAAAAAGCCTGTAAGGAATATACAAGTTGAGTAAGGTAAGGGGGAAAAAAAAGAAAAGAAAAAAGACGAATTGTAATGAAGGAGGAAGAAAAGTTAAAAAGAACTGAATTAAGAAACGAAGAAAAGAAGACGAAAAAGAAGAAGGAAAATGCTGAGGAAAAATAATGAAAGAGGTAGAAAAATAGAAGGAAAGAAAAAGAAAAGCTAGATAAAAAGAAGAAAAAAAAGGAATAGAATCACAGACAAAGAAAAAGAAAGATCAAGGAAAGAAAAGAAACACAATCAGAAAACAAAACAAAAAAAAAACAATAAAACAAAACCAAAAGCAAAACAGATGACGAAAATAGAAGAAAAGAAAAAGAAAAGATAATGAAAAACTAAATAAAAATAATCATGGAAAGAAGAAAATAAATGAAGGAAAAACGGATAGGGATAAAAAAAAACTAAAGTAAAGTTAACATTAAGGGAGAAAGAAAAAGGAAAGAAAATGGACCCAAATTTAAGAGAAGGCGAAAATTGAAAATAAAGCTTTTCAAAATAAACATAAAATAACAATAAAGAAAATCAAAAACAGGAGGTAAAACAGAAAGGCATTAAATGAAAAATAGATAAGCAGACTGAGGAGACAAAAAAGAAGAACTTAAAAAACGAGAAAACCACAAAATAATATTTTAGCATTCTACTTTTAGCCAAAAATAAATCGTCGTGAGGAAGAGTGAATGTGGGTTCCATAGAAGTGAAAATGAAATTGAATAAAGAAATCAAACAAACAAACAAAATGGAAAATGAAGAATTGGAATGAAAGGAAGATGCCAAGGAAGTTACGAAAACAGAGAAACTGACAAGTGAATCAAAATAGAAATGAATAGTGTGAAATAGATTTTCACTTCGAGCGGTAAAACAGTTATCATACCGGAGATAAAAGGGCGGGAGAATGATCTCGAAACAAAACAAAAACAAAAAAATGAAAAGAAAAACTGGAAGATAAGGTATCAAGAAAATAAAAAATATATATTTTAAAAAATGATTAATTAATTAGAATAAAATTGCAAAGTTAAGAGAAAAAAATAAAAATTCCTCAGAAGACGAATAGAAAGCAAAGATAGAAAACGTAAAATGAAAAATCAGATTTAACTTTCCTATTTTCTTACCTCATTTCTAATTCTAGCTTTTCTTTTATCGCGACTTACTCTGGTCACGATTCTACGACGTGTGGCAACAGCACGAATAAGATAAATTATAAGCTCTCGCCAAGATTCGATCTGACGTCCAATTTGAATCAGAGAAGACTAAAATTCACGTTCCCCGCTGGAAATCGAAGAACCGTTACAAAAAAAAAAAAAAAAATTTATTCGTATTTACCTAACACCCCTGCTAAGTGCAGAATACGACACAGGTTCATATTTTTAGATCCTGGGGGACCAGGGTGTAATGCGAGCATTCTTTCTAATTCCAGAACTAGAGTCTTACCGCCGGACCCAGTTTAGTGTCATATCATTACAGAGTTGAGTGAGGCATCAGAGACATGAACGAGAGAAATCTGAGAATGATTTTAGTTGTAGAAAAAAAAAAAGAGCAGCGCGGATTTTAGAAGAATGAGATCAGTACATTGTTGTTGTTTTTTAGAGTGAGACAATATATTGTCAAAATGAAAAAGAAGTGAGAAATATTGTTTCATTTTTTTTGCTTTGCAGAAAAAATACAAAAAACATATGAAGTTGTTTTTCTAACTAGAAAAAGGAAAGAGAAAGCGAAAATATCTATTTTGTCATCTAAATGACAGCTAGTCAAAACAATAGCAGAGCTGGACTGAGGTCAAGAAGGTGTCAATCGGCCAGGTGCAGACAGATCGTATGGGAAAATCAGACCTTAAGAAATTGAAAATTTTAATTTATCTTTTTTATTTTTTCGGAAGACTAATTTTGTTGATCAAGGGAGAAGTGGGCCACCCACTGCAAAGAGAGGGGCACAGCGGCTGACACATGGAAGTGAGAGGAAACCCCTTGCCCCTTGAGTGGTGGGCACATATATTCACCGTTGGGATAACAGGGAGCAACTGTGAATGGAATTAATTACTGAAGTCTAATTAAGGAGAAAGCCGCCGTTGATAAGATATGTCCACTTAGAAATAAGAAAAACAATTGAATAAACCCAGTTTTTGCCGAAAAGCGTCAAAAAGTCAGAGAGTCGAGACAGAGGGTCACAGAATTATCACAGAGTCCGCAGTTAGGGTCCTGAGATAAATCGAAGAGAAACGGCAATGAACCCCAAACCAACTGCATTTTAAGCTTTGAAGCTGACCTTTTGAAGTGAGAATCACGCGTTAATAACAGAAACCTGACGAACAGAAATCTTAGCTGAATAGGAAACTGCGGAACGACTTTGTTTTTTGAAAGGCTGTGTTTACTGCTGCAACTAGACTGACCGCTGAGATAGATGGAGCCAAGTCCCTGCATCGTAAAACCTCAGTCAACAGGGAAAGGACTTGCATGATCGGACTCATTCATTTTTGAAAGGAGAACTGATTGGAATTATTTTTTAAACGAACTTGGTTATTTATTTTAACAAGACGTTAACAAGACGTTGTTTCAGTTATGGAACAAGACGTTAACAAGACGTTGTTTCAGTTATGGAACATCCCGTGTTGTTTTGTCTCTGGCCTCTGACTTCGATTTATTTTTCTTTGAATGATCAACCCTGTCTAATGTTTGACGATCGGCGAGAGGTGACTTCTCTTATCTGGATCTAAAACACAACATGTGCAGATGATTGAACAAGTTTAGGTTCAATCCTTCACAGGAGCAGTGACCAGTCGGTAGTCTGAGCAGTCGGCTTGGTGACAATGCATTGGAAGCCAAATTCAAGTTCCCCATCGAGCTGCGAAGGAACATTTCAAAAATAAATCTCTATATACAGTTTTACCAAACTCTTTTGCTCCTTGCAATCGGTGACACTCGGTACAGCTGGTTTGCACATTTTGTTTTTAATTGCACTTTTGGGAACGACACAAGAATGCTGCGTGTTCTCTGAAACAAATCATGGAAGAAGAATCCCGCAAAACAACAGCTGTACTGCAACTTACCTCTCATCTCAGAAGTAAGACGAACAAAATATGCGGACACTGCCGGAGAAGTAAGAACGAATACATAGATGAAGTTCTCTTATGGACTCCTACACATGGATGTCCCAGCGATGGCTGACCAACAAAGACTTACATCAGCTGTGTGCGGACACAAGATGCAGTTTAGAAGACCTGCCAGGAGCAAGGGATGAATGAGATGGAGTGAGAGGGAGTAAGATAACTTTATGCAGCCAGCGCAACTTGATTATGATGATGATGATGATGACAGTCATATGTTTGCACACAGTTATAGGAAATGAAGTTTTCCTATCTAATACAAATAATTTGCACACTTGTAGCGTTTCATCTATTCCATATCAATACTAATAATTTTTACTTAAATTTATTCGACCTAGAGATGGGAACCAAACAGGTACTTCCACTCCGTATCAGAGTGAGCTTGGGAGTAACGGTAACGAAGATGTACTTCGCACTCCGCTCAAAAACTGGAGTCTCACCGCCGGATCTAGTTTGCGGCAATTAAGGAATGCAGATTCAATTTCCCACACTAGCCACGAAGAGATTTGGCAAAAAAAAAAAAAAGAAAAAAGAAAAAATAACAACGAAAAACAACAAAAAACACTATATATGTATTCAGACAATCTCTCTACCATAAGCTGGATGCAACATAAATTTATTTTTTTTAAGTGAAGTAAAGTTCTCCTTCTTCATAACAGTTGTGTTACCACGGAGACACACTTAGCGTAACGGTTATCGTTGTAGGAAATGGAATCTATGTAATGAGTTCAAATTGTGAATAAGGCAGTGTGTTTTTCACTTACGGCTTGAAAAAAGACCGAATCCATTTCTTCTCCTTCTCTAGCTGTAGAAAAATTGTAGAACAGACTGAATCCTTAGACTTGGTTTGGCAAACAATCTTGGTAAAAAAAAAGAAGAATTCTGACCGCTTTAAAACTGACTTTGTGTCACATCTTGTAGTGAAAAAACACCCTGCTGTAAATTAGACAAGGCCAACTGGCAAATTTTTAAGGAAAAATGTAAAAATAGGCTGACCCATTTAAAGACAAACCACGATATAGTAGAGCACTTCACAGAAACATTAATTAAACTAGCAAAAGAGTGCGTTCCTAAAAATTCAACAACCAACAAACGTAGCAGACCCTGGTTCGACAATGAATGTCGAAAAGCGATCAGATTGCGAAAAGCTGCTCTGAAAAGGTTTACAAAACAATCCACTACTCCCAATCTAATACAGTATAAGCTGAATAGGGCTACAGCTTGCAGGGTGATAAAGGTAGCGAAAAAAGAATGCTGGAAAAATTATGTCAGCAGACTGAATTCCTCCTCCAAACCAAAAGCAATTTGGGAGATGATCCGGAAAATTGCCGGTAAACATCAAGTAACACCAATTAAACATCTCTCCAAAAATAACTTCATCATAACTGATGAAAAGAATATTGCAGATTTGCTAGCTGAAACTTTTTCCCGAAATTCATGAAGTCAAAACTGCAAGCCGAAATTTATTACGGTCAAACAAAATGCGGAAAAGTACAAATTAAAATTCAAATAAAAAAATCAGGAACAGTACATTTGCCTGTTCTCATTAAAAAAATTAAAAGACTCAATAAAAAGATGTCATAATACCGCTGTAGGACCGGATGAAGTCCATTACGAGTTCTTGCGGCAATTACCTTCAAAATCCTTAACATTACTTTTAAGAATATAAAACAAATGGTGGACAAAAGGTAAATTTCCAGATATATGGAGACAAACCACAGTAATAGCAATTCCAAAACCAGGGAAAGACAACTCGGACCTACAAAATTATAGACCAATTTCATCGACCAGTTGTTTGTGCAAAATAATAGAGAGGATGATAAATGATAGATTGGTTTGGTATTTGGAATCCAATGGTCTTATTTCTAGTGTACAATGCGGATTCCATAGTAAAAGATGTACAACAGACCACTTGGTTCGCCTGGAAACAGTTATAAGGGAGGCATTCATTAGGAATGAGCATCTCGCTGCTATTTTCTTTGATCTGGAGAAGGCCTACGATACTTCGTGGAAATATGGAATTATGAGAGATCTGCGTGATCACGGACTGAAAGATAGACTCCCACATTTTATCAGTGGATTCTTATCAGATGGTAAATTTATAGTCTGCATTGGATCTACTCTCTCTGATATGAAAAATCAGGAAGAGAGAGACCCTCAAGGTAGTGTACTATCCGTGACTCTGTTTAATATTAAAATAAACATCACAAAATGTTTAACCCCCGGAGTTGACGGATCTTTATACGTGGACGACCTGCTAATATGTTACAGGTCAAAATATATACATGTCATTAAGCGTAAACTCCAACAATGCTTAGACAAGTTAAATAAGTGGGCAACAGAAAATGGCTTTAGATTTTCTTAAACAAAAACTAAATGCGCGCATTTCTGTCACAAGAGAAAACTGCATAATGATCCAAGCCTGAAACTTGAAAGGACTAAAATCCCTGTTGAAAATGAACGTAAATTTCTGAGCTTAGTATTCAATAAAAAACTGACCTTTATTTCCCACCTGAAGTACTTAAGGTCTACTTGCAATAAAAGATTACAACTGTTACGTGTCATAGCCCACACAGAGTGGGGAGCAGACCGAGGAACTCTACTGAAATTATATAGGTCACAGATTTGATCAAAGCTGAATTACCGTATTTTTTTTTATACCAGTCTGCTAGAAAGACCTATTTAAAAATACTTAATCCGATCTGCCATGGAGGCCTGAGGTTGGTGCTTGGAGTCTATATGCAGAAGCTAATGAGACGCCTGCAAATATAAGAAGTAATAAATTAGCTACCCAATATTATGCCAAACAGAAATTGTTCTCTAGTAATCCTGTGTATAATGCTACGTTCCATCCGAGATATGGGGAGTTATTCGAAAAAAAAGAGAAAATGCTCTAAAACGTTTTGGCCTTCGGATGAAACCAATGCTACAATAATCTAAAATATCCGTTAAAAATATACATCAAGACATCTTTCTCAAAACACCACCTTGGATTCTTGAAAAAAAGCCAAAAACCATCCCTGTACATATATTAAAAAATTTCATCATATTGTATCACATTACCCTGAACATTTACACGTCTTCACAGATGGCTCGAAGGACCATAGTAGAACAGCGTGTGTAGCTGTCCTAAATAAAATAATTCACAAAAGGCTCTTCCAATTGAAAGCACCATCTTCACTGCAGAGGTATGTACTATTGACCTTGCTCTCAATATCATTTCTTGGGACAAACATAACAAATTTATCATATTCTCTGACTCGCTCTCTGTATTAACATCACTGGAAAATAAAAAGCTGGAGAACCAATTAATTGTTAAATTGCTCAGTAGACTAGACTCAATGTCTAGTCATAAAAAATAATTTTGTATTGGATTCCAAGCCACATCGGAGTGAGAGGAAACGAAAGACAAAACTCGGCAGCAAAATCGGGCTTAGATCTAAGCCCTAAAGCTATCTCTATTCTATATACCGATTTGAAATCGATAATCAATAAATTCCTTCAGAAAATTTGGCAACAACGATGGGACATGAACATCAATGATAAACTCTTCCAAATTTAGCCCACCTTGGGAGAATGAAGACCAGCTTTTTGAGCATCGAGAAGAGAACAAGTCGTTATATCCCGATTGTGCATTGGTCATACAAGGTTTACTCACGCTTTCATACTGAAACAGGAACCACAACCACAGTGTTTGACATGTCAGACAAGTTGCACGGTTAAACACATTCTTATAGAATGCAGAGGTTTCGCTGTCATCAGAAAGCGATTTTTCAAAGTGACTAGTTTAACCGAATTGTTCGAAAACATCAAAATAGATGACGTTCTGTCCTTCTTGCGAGAAACAGGATTGTACGAAAAAATATGACGAATTAAAACTGATTAATCATGTGCAAACAAGTGAAATCCAGCTTATAGAAAATTTTACCTACTAAGTATTCATTGGTAAAAGGTATATACATATAGACAGAATTTGGTGTTAAATAACTTACAAAGGTTGATACACCATAAAACCCAAACAATCAAACAACCAACATGTGTCACATCTTGCTTATGACAGAGAGGTTGGGTAATTACATACCACGGCTTAAAAGCTTCGTCTGCCCAAATATGTTTACAATAGCTATGAGGAGCAGAAATAGAGTCATGCCTTTCCCTTGGGAAAGGCATGACTATTTTCACGAAGTGAAAAAAAAATGTCCGGACGTATACAATTATAACTGCAAAAACGGCAAATCGAGGCGATGTCTTTATCAGAGCAATACATCTAAAAAGTTATAACTAATGAGGGAATACAATAATTCCAACTCCATTCTGCAGCTGAACGACAACTTACTGAATTCGTGTTGACTGTCTCTTATCCCCCGGCGGCGATAACTATAAAATGCTAATTAAAATCGTCACTCCTACCTGAATAGAAACATCAATATAATCATAGATCGCTGTTACAAGGAGAAACTGGGTAGTCTAGCACTTTATTAATAATTGATCGAAAGGTAGACTCATCAGGATGAATATTTAGTATTGGGTGAAAAGACAATAAACACTAAAATATCCATAGTCTACTTAATTAGCGAATATTCATCTCTAAATAAACACAGTTCTTTTGAATCGTGTTGAACACTTAGCAACGCACGCGTTACATTTGTAAACGTACAGCTCCGAGGAATGGACAGATGCAACCCACCAACAAAAATAGGCATTCAACGCAATGGATATGTCTCACCCTTTACAATAGACAGCCATTTGTTCTCTCCCTTTTGTGGAACATCATCATTTCGGGTAAGAAAAACAAGTAAAAAGTTTTCTGGCTTGAGTTCTAACCTTACGGCTACCGATCGTAAGGTTATTAATAACGTGAAAGATTGGAAGGAAAAATAAATTGATGCTTGAATGTTGCGTGCCGGATGAAGAGGCCAGGTGAAGAATTGACATGTTTTGAAATCTTGATGCCAATTGTGCGCCGAATTGTAAAAAGAAGATGCAGCAATTTTCGTGGGCGGACTAAAAGAAGATTAATAGGAAGAGACACCGGTTATTTTTCGATAGAAAATCCATTGAGAGAAGGGAAGAACAAAAGAAAGAAAGAAAGAAAAAAAGAAAGTAAGAAAAAAAAACGACAAAAAATAAAGGATACAAAAACGTAATAAAAAATGGCGGGAATTAAGAAAGCATAAAAAAGTAAACCGACGTGGAAGCAAATCTAGAAGAATGAAGAGAATAATTTTAAAAAGACAGACGAAAAATAATGAAATAAAAAGATTAGGATGGATAGACTGACAGAAACTATAAACATATACATCAATATGTGTAGTAAATTTAATTACGCGTTTTCTGGTCGTTGTTTTAACCCTTAAACCCTAGTGGTCAGTATTTCTGGTGGTTGTTTTAACTCTTAAACCCTAGAGGTCAGCATTTCTGCTATTACTTAGAAGTATATATACTCAAATGGCCTGAATTCCGTTTTGGTTTGCTTTGTTTTGGTTTATTTGTTTAAAGACATATCAACATCTTTATGGGTTATTTAAGGCCAAAATTTGATTGGTTTATTTTGGTTTATTTTCTTAATAGCATATTATCTCTTTATGGGTTATCTAATGCCAAAATTTGGTTAATTAGGTTTGGCTTATTTTCTTAACGGAATATCATCTCCTTATGGGTTATTCAATGCCGAAATTTGATCCATTTAGCTTGCTTTGCTTTGGCTTAGTTCGAAATTTTTTTAACGGTATATCAACCCCTTTAGTTTATTTTGTGCCGACATTTGATTCATTTCTGTCTAGGTAGTTTATTTCTTTAACGACATATCAACTCCTTATGGGTTATTCAATGCCAAAATTTTGATTCATTTATAAACGTTTGATTATATATATCTACCAACCCCTCTGCACTAACAGGATGTGACACACGGTCACTTTTTAAGTGGCGTTTTACAGGTTTGAACTTAGATATTTCCTTCTAGACCGGTTGCTATACTAAGGTTAATGAGCTCAAATATTTAACCATATTATTTAACTATAAGTGCAGAGATCATAGTTGGATGTATATCTACCCCGATAGTATTAGTGCCATGAGAAATGATTTGAACTGGGTCGCCGTTACCATTTCATCTGACAAAATCAATTACACCACAGCGACTCCTAAATGTTTTATTACATATACAACTATATGTTCAATGGTTCATTGCATATAAAAATACTCTTTTTATTTCTCAATAATGATTTGTTTGTCCACAGTTATATAATACGTATTTATATTTAATATTGATTAATACACAGTTTTACTGTTTCAAGTATTCTAATCCAATACTAATAATCTTCCAGTAGATATATTTGACCCATACAGTGAACCGAGAACAGTGCTAACACAGCCGGTTAGAGTGAATCGGGAAGTGATGGCAACGGGTTGGTTCTCCAAATTGCCCACACCACCAGAACTGGATTCTCACCATTTGGTACAGTTTAGCCTCATATCAAGGATACCACTTAAGGCAGGGTTTTACCCTTCTATAGAAGATATTGTCGGTGTTTTGTAAGGCTCAACGACAGTGTTCTTAAATACAACTGTCGAATTCCCGTTTTTACATCACTATTACCAACAATTAAAAACCTGTTTGAAAACACATTAAAATATTTTTAATTTTTCGCGTAACTTTATTGCTCAGATCTCATAATATTCGAGGAATTACAATCATAAAGCGCTCAGGGTTGAAAGAATTAATAAATCTAAAGAAATTGGTTATTCTTTATCACTGATCAACCGGTTTAATATAGTTGATTGGTTGGTTATTTTTTATGGCTCATGTAGGTTATTTAATGCTAAACCTGTATATATATATATATATATATATATATATATATATATATATATATATATATATATATATATGTGTGTGTGTGTGTGTATATATATATATATATATATAATTTGTAAACGAATAGTTTGTAGGTACCATTTCTAAACGAGCCATTGCTCATTTGTTTTTACAGGGTGGAACAATAAAATTGTCGTCCTAAAGAAAACAACACTGAAGCTTTATTTCAAAAATTTAATTGAAAAAATCAATTCAGGTAACTTGATTATGTAGTAGAGCAGACATCTATTCAATATAGCCACTTTCAGCCTCAATCACCACTCGACACGGATCCGGAACTGGGAACATGCCTTTTCCACAAACGCCGGCAGGAGCTCGGCGAATACTCGGCGGATGGCGGCGTTCAGGCTAGCTTTGGTGTTGTGGGAGGTCATGATGGTGATGTTCTCGACGTATGACCAAACGAAGTAGTTCAGCGGGTTCAGGTCGGGGGAGGAGAGGTGCCAGTGAAAGAAGGGTACAAAATTGTAGCACTCCTTCTGAAGCCAAGCCTGGGTCTCTTTGCACATGTGGGCCGGCGCCGAGTCCTGCTGCCACACCCAGGGTCTGCCACCGGCAACCTGATTGCACCGGGGGATCACCACACTCTTCAGCACATCCAGGTACACTTCGGTGTTGACTTTCAAGCCGACTTCAAAGATGTGAGGTGGTATGATGTGGCCCTCACTTGAAACCACACTAAAGACCATAACCGTAGACGGAGACTTTGTTTTCATCACCCTGAGCACGTCCCTGTTATTCGTGGCAATCCAGATTTGCATTTTGAGGGTGCTGGCAATGGTTCTGTTGTCATAACTTGGATCGGTAGAGAGCATGATTTGTACTGCGGCGCATCTCCGATCTCGCTCGTTGAACATTGTGTCACTTTCAGACATGATAGAAGGTTTCTATTGCTCTTGGGATTTGTACTCAACAGGCCAACTAGTAGATGGTCTTCAACAAAAAAAGAAAACCGACTTTCATTAAATGGAAATGGAATCATGTCGTTTTTCTAGGGCGACAATTTTATCGTTCCACCCTGTACACAATTTGATTGTTACATGTATTTCTATTTATTGTTTGCGCTTTTTTAAATCGTTTCAATATTATTAACACTTATAATTCTATTTGTAACAAGTTGAATGGTTTCAAAAATTACTATCTAATACTAATTATTCAATTTGATGTCTATCATTTGGTTGCCGACAGCTAAATGATTTCAAGTATTGTAAATGATTCATCAGATGTATTTGAACTATTGATGGGACCCTAACAGGTACCACCACTCCTGGTCAGAGTGAAACTGGAAGTGATAACATTGAAGGAGTACTCCATATTCTAAAAAGCTCCAGGACTCGAGCCTCACCATCAGCTTGTTTAGTGTCATATCCATGATACTCATTGTTGGTTGTCTTACACCTCTGTAGAAATACAGTCCTCGTTACTGTCACAGCCGGCTAGGCTGGGTTTGATGTAGGGTAAATAAATCTGGTATTGAGCCATAAGAGCTTGATTAATGATTTAATATATGGCAAATCAAAATTTCATTTAAAAGTAGACTATCATGAAAATGAGTGCCTTAAAAACAAAAATGAATAATTGAGAATCCATGTTGCTGTAATGAATAATTATTTGTACTAGATAAATATCAATCCTTAAATGAAACTCTGTCAAACAAGGTAAAGACTGGAGTTAAACGAAATAAAGATATTGTTATATAGTCATCTGTTGTTCATGCAGAAATATACATATATATACTGGATACATACCGACGCAATGATAACAGACGCATGAAGTGACAAAGACAGACGCAGTAATAAACGACGCAGGAAGGAAGACGCAGGAAGACTTCTTTAACAATAATATATACCTCTCACTTTATTACAAGAGTTCGAAAGGGTTGTTCAAGGGTTGCATGTGAGAGGGAGCTGGAGACCGAACATAAACTGTAATATCTTGACCCCACTGTTATGACCGTCACGTTGTGTCTTTCTTGTTCTTTAGTGCTGTTCAACCGGAGGCCTAGGACCCACTGCTGGATGCTGGCTTTCTTCATTGCATCTTATCAGCATCTTCTCTCAACCCCAAACTCCATCGGGGTATCCAAGGGCCCCCTCGGTCGGGTGTGGCTTTCCCTACCACATCTGGTCTCTAGCTGTCTGGGATTCTACTGGCAACTGCTTCTTGGACTCGAACTCAACTGAGTTAAATAATTCAACGCCCACACGATCGCCCACTGGATCTTTGAAATCGAATGTTTAATCGTCATCAAGCGGAAATAACTGTCATGCAGTTCAGAGGTCACTCTCTTCCGGTGCATCAGTCTGTATTGGCACAGTGGGACCTTCACCTTGTCCCATATTATAAGCCTTAATCCGCCCATGCGATCTCTTTCGATTACTGGCCATTGGAATGTGTCACTTCCTTCTGGTGCATCACCGTGGAATTGCATTTCTTTGGGCCGGGTCGAAGGTCAAAACATAACAATATGAAACTTATCATGAATAATTGAGATTGAAGCTGAATTTATCCAGAAAAAGGAATGAAAAGTTAATTGTTTTGAAAATAGTTTTTTTTTGCATTCAAGCAATTGAGTTTTCTGTTGGTCGAGGCACCGCTGAAACTTCTCTTTCCATATAAAGTTTTTTTTCCACAGACTGACGCATTGTTATTTTTTGAATTTTGATCTGAAATTTTAACTATACAAAGTTCAGATTAAGTGACGAATATTTTCTTTTGAATTAGTTACATTGATATAGTATGAGAATATTTAAAAAATAAACAGCTGGTTTATGAAATACGAACACTTTTTAATCATTAGTCCACAGACTTTTGATGTAAGTGGCAGTCACATCCCAATGGAGACGGTGAAAAAAATCAATTATATATATATATAAAGAATAAGATCAATTGAATTGGCCGTTTTATAATAAAGGAAAAATTATTCAATACAAAAAAAAACAGTTTAATATAACGTAGTTTTAATGTAAAGTGAAAGCAGATCACACACTCGCAAACACTCACATCTCCATATATATATATATATATATATATATTAGGACTGCAAAATATATGCCGATTAAACATAGAAGAACAATCAAAACCGAAAAGAAAGGGCTCCATGTTTTGAATTCGAAACCGATCTTTTAAAAGTCCATCAGAACTCAATACTGTTACTTCAAGTTTCACTCGGTGTTTAAGCTATGATCATGTGACATCATAATTCTTATTCTGTTGGACAATCTTAAACATCTACAATCCGGGCAACTCTTCTAAACAGCAGTGTAAGTTCACCCTTTTAATTTCTCAGAACGATTCTGAACTAGGTTTCGAAAAGATTGATAAAAACTTATTTTTTTATTTAACAGTTTAGTTATAAAAGAATGAAGTTTAAAATGGTTTCTGTTCTTCCTTCCTAAAATTGATGATGAAAAACCAATTGTAACAGCAACAATGCTAACATAAATGAACATGCACAGATACTTGCCAAGTCGGCTGGGGCTGTAGAACACATCGACTGCATTTCTGCCTAGGGGTAAGACCGCCCTGGCCCAGGAAATGACACTAAACAATCTGATTGCGAGGTTTCAGTAATACTGGAGTTTTGGGAAATGCGGAGTACCCGTTTATTGCCATCGCTCCCAGGTCCACTCAGACCCAGAGTGGTAGCAGCTGATAGATTCCTATCTATCGGTCAAATAAAACTAAATTGTGTACTCATGATAAACTGAATTGCTGGAAATAGAACAGTTCTTGTATGCTAAACGGAATTGTTTAAAAAAACAGCTTTTGATATTGAAACTGCATTTACGCTAAACTGTATTGTTTGAAATAGAACTGATTTGACATTTAACTGTGCGTAAACAAAATCTATACTTATACTAAACTGAATTGTTTAAATTAGAACTGTTCAACTAAACTGAATAGCTTAAAATAGAAATGTCTTTGACAATTAAACAGTATACTTTTGCTAAACTGAATTGTTTGAAATAGAACTGTTTATTTGTATTAAAATGGATTTGGCATTAAATAACCTACAAAGGTTGATATGCCATAAAACCCAAACAAAGAAATAAATATGCACAGATTGATGCTGATTCTTGGTTTCTTTAATCGCATATCAACCCTAGCGGGTTATTTAATTCTCATGTCATCTTTTTAGAAGAATAGGAATGGTACTATATAAAATGACAGCTGAAAGGATAAGGATGTTCATGCCTTCTCAAAAGTATTTGTCCGGAAGTGAACGCAGTAGTGCGACCGGAGTTTGAACTCGGTTAATACGACGTTACAATCTTGCACATTAATCACTACGCCACGGCAAACCCACTCTTCAGGTAGATATTGGTGAAAAAGATTATATATATTACCGTAAATTGCAGCGTACTAGCCGACTTCTTAAACCTTAAAAGATCTCTTCAAAACAAGTTGACAACTAAGCAAACATTTAGCACATAGTGGACAACTTGTAGAACAATCTTACTCCATTTAAAGTAACTCCAGTAGAAAGTCACAAACATTTCCAACTTAAATTTGTGTTTGGACTAATTTAATAAATTAACACAGATTTTTGAATTGAGATAAAAATTAAGTATTATACTAACTCAATATCACACGCTGCTTCCAAAAGCCGCCACACTGACAGTAAACACTAACTGGAACGTTACAGCATTCAGACAAAACTCTAGAATGTTGTTTATCTGCAAAATTTCATGATAGCACCATAGATAGTGAATTCATGTCCTTATTTAGGCCTACTGGGGGCAAGTTTTGGCTTGCCATTAGCCTACTTTATTTTTGAAGCAGAACTTTGAGCAGAAAATCTTGAGGTCGACTTGTACACTGCAATTTACGATATTTCTCTTTGCTAAACGTACTGGGATAGAAGTGGAAACATTTTTGGTGCACCCAACATACGAAGACGAAATAAGCGTGAAATAACATCTTTTTAATTCAAATTTATTAATTCTAATATTTTTCGAAGCTAAATTTATCACCCTCATATATATATATATATATATATATAATCTTAAAATCTTGGTACTACCACGGATTTCCTTAACGCTCTCTTTCTCTCTCTTTCTCTCTCTCTCTCTCTCTCTCCTCATCGTGCCTATTATCGATCGGCCTTGAATGGTCTTCCAAACTACATCCTGTGTCCGCACAGAGCTGTTGTAGATCGGCCAACACTGACACGTCAATGTGAATGGGTCCGTATGAGAAGTTCAGATGAGCTCGTTTTTGCTTCTCCAGTAGTGTCCCGCATGTCTTGCGCGTCTTATTCGGATGGTTTTAGAGATGGGAGGTAAATGGTAGTACAGCTGTTGTTTCGTGGGGTGTTGCTTCCAGTATTTCTTGAATATGGCTCGTAGCATTCTTGTGCAGTTACCGTCGAGCTTTTTCGCTATATCTTTTGTCAGCGTCCATGTGGTGCATCCGTGTAGTAGTATTGACACAACCACTGTTTGGAAGAAATCCCGTTTTATTTCATCGGATAGCTCACACTTCCATAAGCTCAATAGCCAATGGATAGCTGCAGTCGACACTTTTGTTATGTGCATATTGAAATCATTTTCAGTTGATGAGACGTTGCTGCCGAGGTACGTGAACTTGTCTACTAATTTTAGCGGAACGCCAATTCGAGTAGAGATGGCTTCCTCTCGATTAAAACATATGTACTCTTTTTTTTTCGTTCACGAAGAGGTCAATGTATCCTGCTGCTTGTTCCAGACTATGCAACAGGGATTCAGCTTGGGTATGTGTATTTGCAAGAAGCGCTCTGTCATCTGCAGAGCGTACGTCCGTCATAGTTTCTGCGGCAAGTCGTCTGCCTCTTACCTTTTTTTGGTGTAAAGCAATTTTCTTTTATTAGATCTATCAAATTTCGAAGTCCGTAGTCTTTGTATGGTTAATGTTAGTCCTTGCAGAAATCCTACAACAATGCCAAAGAAGTCAGATTTTTCATCCGGTGAGTGAACCTTGACTTTCATGTTTCTACAGAGCATTATTATGGCTGTAAGAGACCATAAACTAGAAGTATTTGCTCCGTCTTTCCTCTCAGTATGTAATCAAATGCCTTGGAGAAAACCATAAATCACAGTGTTGCCTCGAGATTTTTTTTACTCGAACTCCTTCAATGATTCGACAGATTGTTCGAATCTATGGTGTTTTCTCCGAAAACCGTTCGGATTTTCCGGAATTTTTTTGTTGATTTCAGGTTCGATGCGACTGAGAAGCAGAACATTATAAACCTTAGCCGCAATAGAAGTAAGTGTTATGTCTCTATAGTTATTGGTGATTCCAAAGTCACCTTTCTTATACATATATAATTTTCAGCTTGTCTTGGGTTATTTTAAGCCAACAGATTTGGCAATCGTGATCATTTCATGTTCATATTTACATTTTTTGTGTAGCTGTTACTTAAGAGTTTTTTGGATATAGTCCTATCGAATAACAATTTTCAGACAAATCGATTTGACCCAAGCAAGTACAACTACATCGGGTCAGATCGGACCTGGGAGTAATATCAATGAAAGCTTATTCCACATTGTCAAGATTTTCTGAACTAGAGCCACACCACGTGATACAGCTTCGAGTAATAACCAGGACATCCCTTTTTGTGGGTGTAGTAACTCTTTGCCGGGTATGCGGTCAGCGTATTGTAAATCCCCACCGACAGGCTAAGTAATTTCAAACGTGAGAATAATGATAGCTTTTGTAAGACCTTGTAGTTGTCAGCTGTGAAGAGTAATGCAACTGAAAACGACGTAATAATCAAGTTTCTTGAAGAATTAATGTAATGGAGAAGATGGGGAATAATAAATTCCAGTTTTTAATCAGAAATGAATTAGAACGAGATACAAAATTCAGAAAGGCGTGCATGAGGGAAAGTTCAGTTGTAGGTAGGGGCGTGAGTGGGAAAATACTAAAAAGAATGAAGATTTGTGAGAGAGAAAATACATAGGTAAAAAAAAGTTGCATTCCTTATTCGTTGTGTGTTTCTAGTAATATATGTGAAAGCTTTTGTTTGATATATTAAGAAGAATAGTGTGTAATGAAGAGGTTGGATTTAGTATTCCACTAAACACACATACACACACATGCGAATATATATATGTGCTGGAGGGATATATATATATATATATATATATATATGTGTGTGTGTGTGTGTGTGTGTGTTTAACGAATCTCTCCGCTACCGGCAGGATGTGACGCAAGACCATTAATGCAAAGGGAAATCCGAACAGCCTCGCCACAGATTTCAACTAGGGTCACCAATTCCATTTCCGGCGACAATAACCGTTATGCTAAGTGCACCACACACACACACTCTCACACACACACACACACACACACACACTCTCACACACACACACACACACACACACACATATATATGCATATCTGTGTAGTATGTTGCGTGCGTGCGTGCTTGGGAGGGTGTATGTGCATTGAGGTAAGACGTTTTATAAATTGGGGATTGTCCACCTTATTTTACATTGTCTTTCAAGATTGGCTTCTGAAATGTTTCCTTATCCTAATCGGTTGGGGCTGCAGTACATACCAACTGCATCTCTACAGAGGGGTCAGACTCCCCCAACGAGTGTCCAAGATATGGCACTAAATAATATGATGGTGAGGCTTCAGTAAGGTTTGAGATTTAGGAAATGTGGAGTACCCTTTTTTGCTATCACTCCCAGGTCCACTCTGGCTCGGAGAGTTAGTACGTGCGAGGGCCCTATCTATGAATCAAATAGAACTAAACTTTTTTGTTATGCTAAACTGAATTGTTTAAATTAGAACTGCTTTGATATTTAACTGTGTATAAACAAAAATTCTACTTATACTAAACTGAATTGTTTGAAACAGAACTGTTTTAAGATTTAAGCTACGTACTTAAGCTAATTGTTTTAAATAGAACTCTTTATATGTATAAAAATGGATTTGGCATTAAATAAACTACAACGGTTGATATGGCTGAAAACCAAATCAAACTAAATATTTCCTATCGTTATTTTTCTGAAGCAACTAGAAATTATTTTCCCTTAAAATTTATTCCTGCCAAAACCCTATTCAATACTCGTGTGATAGAAACAAACTTTTATTTCCTTTCTTTGAATTACGATTGTTTGGAAGGAACAGGAGACTGGATGTACGTCTCGAGTGGTTATATCAGAGTCGAGACTCTCAGAAAATACAGAATGCCAGGGTGATTGAAATTCCCTTGTTTCTTCCTGGCTGCTGGCGACCCATTAAGTCCTGCCAGTCGCAGGCGTTGTGAAACGCTGAAATTAATTGCGCAAGTGAAGGCGCGAGAGCAGGTGCTAATCAAAGAATTTCTATGTAGACATAATTCTAATTTGTTGCTAGAAGGCTTTGGTTCGGATGTAATAATTGGCAGCCACTGGAATCTTTTAAGATCGAAGAGGTTACATCACTTTTAGGTTTCATTTTTAACAAAGTGATTACACTTACACTCTTTTATCTTTCTCACCGCGTAGGAAGGTCTCTGTTGAGAGTTTTATAATCCACTTGACGAATTGTGTGTACTGGATATGGCATGAAACTGCAATGTTAAGAACCCAATTCTGAACTTTTTGCCTCTGTAGAGTATATATTTACGTAACCCCTCTATCAGGATGTTACACAGGTCAATTTTTAATCGAAATAAAGTTGATTCGATTTCAAAATTGTTCTTTTCTTTATTGGTTGCCTCAACGAGGCTAAAGATCACAGACGGTCCTAGCATTCGCCCGTAGCTGGGGAGAGAACAGATGGATTCATGCCTTTCTCTGGCACGAAGAGAAATGCTAACAACCTCGTCCCGGACTTAGATTACGGTTGCCAATTCCATTGCTTACGACGCCTCGCTTTAAGAGAATTTGGAGCACCTCGCCCCTTTATCGCCATTACCCTCAGGTTCACTCTTATTCAGATTGGTAGTTCCTGTTCGGGTCTCATTTATGGTTCAAATAGATCTGTTTAAGAAAAAGTTATTAGAATTCTATAGAATATGAATGTTTGGTACCTGATAACCGTGTGAACAAAGGATTATTATGAACGTTGTGATTAAAAAATGTTGAAAATATGAGTAATCATAATTATAATCAAACATTTCTAAAAGAATCAAATTTCAGCATTTAACAACACATGATATGGTTATATGCTGTTAAACAAATAAATAAAACCAAGCCAGATAATTTGTAAACTATCCAATTACAAATAAGTCAAAAATGCCTTTTATTTTCTAAATTAGAATACCCATATTTACCAACCCCTCCGCTCGGTCAGGATATAACACGAGGTCAATTTTTTAGCGGAGTTTAACAGGTTTGAATTCAGAGTTTTCCTTCTCCTAGACTAGTTGCCTTACCAAGGCTGAAGAAGCCAGTATGCCCTACTATTTACCCATAGCTGGAGGGAGAGTAATTGGATTCATACCTTTCCCAAGGGTATTAGGACTATGTGAAATGCAATCAGTCTCGTCCATGATTTGAACTCGTGTCGCCGTGTCCATTTCCTACGACGATAACCATTACACCACTGGGATATATGCGGGCATTATTGCTACATATCCACTAAATTAGAACATCTGTGACACTATAAATTCTTCTGCACAAATTTAGGAACAATAATGAATATGCGTCTATGTGCGAGCATATCTGCATGAGTACGTGTGGAAATAGGTATAAATGGATGTGTGGTAATTGTAGTATCAAAAGAATTGCTAAACCAGTAATGGGGGTTGGCAGATCTTAATAAATAATAAACGTGATAGAGAAAGATTTCTTGATAGGGATGTAAGTGAGATTCTTTAAATGTCTATAATAAAACAGTCTTTGACGCAAGTACCTTCTGAGGCCAGAAGATAAGGATATGATTATTCCAAGGCACTTTACTTCTGGGATGTCCACGCAGGAGTGGTGATTTCCATTCCTGGAACACGAGAACTATTAAGTCCGGGAGCATCTCGAATTCAGAATTTAGTAAGCAATTGTGGGTTGCTGAGAACGGTAAGGATCCGGAATTTGTAAATAGCCGTTAGACCCAGACCGACAGAAAACTGACCAACGCCCAAATCCATGATGTGAAAATGAGGGTCTACACTTTTAGACCATCTTAAAGAGTGAAATATCACACGTGACCACTGTCTGTCTATCACCACCACCACAACAATGAAGAGTAAATTGAAATCAAGTGTAATTTCGAGTTAATTTGATTTTTAGTTATCAGGGTTAAAAAGTGCAGAAACCGAGTAAACCTTTCTTAAAAAACAAACACTGCGAGGGGTTGAGACTATTTAGGTGGTAAAACGGAGAGATCTGCGGATATTATTGCTACATATCCATTAAACGTATTGTAAACCACTCAATTTACAACAAGACATAAATTAGCTAAATTGAAATATTTCGAGAATATTTCACTGATAGAAATATCTCTATAATATGCCGTTTTAACTGAGTTTCGGTTTCATTGATATTATGAGCAAATATAATGAGTATTTAAATAAAATACTAGACCATTCTGAGCTTGCTGCTTTCCTATCGGTCCCTGATTGCATTTCGGTTTAAAATGATGTGAAGTATTTTGATTTGCATTTTAAATTTATCTGGGTTATATCACGATTTTGTATCGTTAAAAAAGTGTTCATCGTTAATGCAGACCTGCCCAAATTATCTTTCACTTACAAATTAGACTACAAATTATTTCCTTTTCTAAACGAGAATTTATTTCGTGGATAACACTCCGTTTCTTATAACGCGTTTGGTTATCCCAAAAAGAGTAACCTAACACAGAATATTCGGTAGGAAACGAAGCAAGTCAATTATGACATTTAATTGTACACAACACGACTGGGTAACTCGGTTCCCATCCGAGGTTATACAAGAGTCACAAGTGTTAAAAGAACAAAGAGATAAGTCCATACGACAAAAAAAAAAAAATGAAAGCCACTTACTCTACTCAGTTATGGAATATAAAGGAGGGAGACTTCATGTGTTCTGGAGGAACGCACTACCACGTCTGGTCAACTCAAAGTCCTGTTTGCGAAAGAGGCTGTTCACTCAGTCGCGTGACTAAAAAGTACTCGGGACGTGGATGGGTACCTCAAACACTATGACAAGAGAGACCATTTCGTTTAGTTTTTCAACATAACGAAACGTTTCGGGAAAAATCTACATAGGAATTACTCAAGGATGCAGTATCCTGTTCTGAACAAAACCTGGAAGCAGCAAACAGCAAAAAAGCAGTTGTACGGCTACTTGCCTTCCATCTCAGAAAACATCAAAGTAAAACTTGAACTCATAACCAATGTTCTCTCATGGTCTTCCATATACACACACCAGTGCTAGCCGGTCAGCAAAGACTTACATTCAGCAACTCAGTGCGGATGCTAGATACTGTCTAGGGGACCAGCCAAGAACAATGGCCCGTAGGGACTAATGACGAGGAAGAGTAAAGATAATCCGTGCTATCAGCTCGACTTGATGATGATTATGATATATCATAACTTTGTTTAAAGGCTGCAGTATCTATAGAGAGAGCACTCGATAAAATTAGCTTCAGAATATGGGTTATTTCTGTCTTATACTACATATATGTACGTGTGCATGTATTCGTGAATATGTGTGTTGGCGTGACATTTGGAACATAAATCATAACGCAAATACATGACACAATATTAAGATGAAATTATAAATTTCGATAAAAAATTGCAATATTCAAATGTTGAAGTTTACCTCTTTACACTTTATTAAAAAGGACCAATTGCGAGCAAAATGGCTTCAAATCAAAGAATATTATGAAATTTGGATTTTTATCAAGATTTTGCAGTTTGTATATCAATGAAGATTATGGATTTTGGATATATACGAAGATTACAGAATTTTGTCATGTATAAAAATTATGGAATAATTTAATCATCTATGAAAATCATTGAATCTGGGTATGTATGCATTTTAAGGAATTTGGATATTTACGGAAATTATCGATTCTGGATATCAATAAAGATTTTGGAATTTTGGTATTTATTAAGATAATAGACTTTATAGTTCTCCAGTATTAGGAGGCATGTCATGACTACAGCATGTCGACTTTCCTACAATCTTCTGTCGAAATTCTTGACATTTCTAAAAAAGCTAAACCGTGGCTGATTTCACGAGTAGAATTAGGGAATCGATGAACACCTGCTTAACTAAATTAGCTGCACATAAATCACACCTGGCAAAACCATTATGTTTACTTTAGGTAACCTTCCTTACAGCACTTTACAAAGAAAACTCCGTGACATTTCGAATAAGTGACAGCAAATTTTGTGGACAGAATCCTACTCAGCGATTTTGAGAGTTTTTTTTACCGCATCTTGAAAGCTGTGTACGCACCTCCTTAAATGGTCCAGAGTACCCGAGTAAAGCTGACGGAATAGAACTACTCATCAGTAAGGATTCAATACTAAATTGCAGCCCCTATTTCAGCACCACTCGAGCAATTTAGGAGACCGTCCACAACTGGATTGTTTGTTACCCAATTAAGATGAAACTGGACAAACGACTCATTTTCACACAAATCATAAAGATCTGTGAACAACTGAATAGAAGTTATGCACATGAGCTTCTTGTCTGCTATTAAAAGCAAGAAAAATTACCATCATTTATAGATATAGTCAAAAAAACTGAAACTACCACAAAATAACTTTGCTCTCAGTCTTTGGAAAGATTCTTGCCAGTGTTCCGCTAAATAGTCTTGTTCCTGCAATAGCCGAGGACGACCTTTCTGAAAGCCACTGTGGCTTTCAGATTGGACACGGAATTACTGACATGTAGTTTGTCTTGTGTCAGATTGAAGAAAAATACCAAAAGCAAAATGATTGTATGCCCTATTCGTCGACTCAACCAAAATATTTGACAAAGTGAATCGTTTTGGATGATCCAAGAAAAATCTGGATCGCCCCAACCCCGTCTTTTCTCACAATGGTAATCCAGCTTCATGAGGAATAGCTCGGTCAGGTCAGACATGGTGATATCTTATCACAGACATTCTCTATTTTAATCAGAGGGAAACAAGGTTTTATCCTCCCCTCACTGTTCTCAGTGTTTTTGAAGTTGAATAGGCGACAAAAAAGATTGACAATAAGGATGTAGCTATCACTGTCATTCCATATTTTAAGCGGAGGGAAACAAGGTTCTATCCTCCCCTTCTTGTTTTCAGTGTTTTTGAAATTGAGACAGGCAACAAAAAAGATTGACGCAAAAGATGTAGCAGATATCCGTTTCTCCACAGATTGCCTGACCAAAAGCAGCTGCGGGCCCATTCAAAAACGCCGAAAAAAAACTAGATAAAAAATCACCCAAGAGTTGACAGGTCATTAGAATAAATCAATCAATCAATACAACAAACACAAAACAAGTTCTTGTTTTGAATCTAAAAAAATTAAAACAAAAAAAGCTTAAACTAAAAGAATAAACGCCGAGGGCCTTTTAAGAAATAATTTTGTAATTATTGATTCACTTATCCACTACAGATTATCATCACGCCAATTGTTTGTTTGCTCATCAAGAAAAAAGAATCCCAATGTATTCATTTGGATTTCTCCAAATAATGAGTGAGTTTATTTTTGCCACGTAACAATATATATTTTTCAACCCTAGAAAAGCGTATTTTTTAAGACCAGGCAGATCATACGCATTTGAAAGAATATAGTATTCTCTTCCCAATATCATTCAATTTTGTTTTGAACCTCTCTAAACTTAGGGAATAGCAATAGAGAATTGAATAAAACGCTAGGATAATATGAATTTTCTAACTAGGGTTATTCCCCAAAAAATATTTCATTTAATTTAAAAAGTAAAAATAAGGATAAAATAAATAAAATGAATTTGAACAAAGTCCTCATTCTGAATGTGAGATTGAGAGTTTTAAACCCTGAAATATGCTTGCATTGCAATAAATATTTTATCGATGATTATTTGTTCTTAACACTCTGGGAAATGAGAAAAGCATTATTCAAAGCTTAAGCACATTTCGTCGTTGAAATTTTCACTTTTATATTGAAATTCTTGATTTGAGTTGGACTTCGCTTTTCTCTTTTTTAAGTGTTATTTTGTATTTTTTCTTATTCATTATCTCCTTTTATAATATTTTTATTTATTTTTCATTAATTTCGTTATTTTTAGGGGGTGCGTGGGGCTTCTTTGTTCTTTTTTTTCCTTTCAGCAGTTTCTCAATGATGTGGATTTCCCTTTCTTTCACGTTTCCTTTATTTCATCCACTTCAACGTTTCTATATATTGCTGCGTTCTTTGTCAGTCGTCTTTGCTGTTCGGTAATTTTTTAATAGTTCCTTTATTAATTTTTTGTTCATTTTTTTCCTTCTGTTTTCTTTATTTTTAACTTTGTTTGAATGATTATTTTTTTTCTTTTGCTTGTTTTTCTTTCTTTCGTCATTTTTGTTGCTCTTTGTGTAATTTTTTTCACTCTTTCTCACTTTATGCGATTTCTTTCTTTCATTCTTTGTCATTTTGTGTGACTTCTTTCTTTCTTTCTTTCTTTCTTTCTTTCTTTCTTTCACATTTACCATTTTCTTCTTTGAATCATTTTTCCTTGCTTTGACTTCTTCTTCTTCTTCTTCTTCTTCTTCTTCTTCTTCTTCTTCTTCTTCTTCTTCTTCTTCTTCTTCTTCTTCATTTTGCTTTTTTCTTCTTTTGTTCTCACTTTGATTCTTTCTTTCTTTCTTTCTTTTTGCTCAAATTTAAGTTTTGTTTTACAATCTTACGACAAATTATCATAAATTCCATGTTTTCTATTTTCTCTTTTACTTTAATTCCTTTCATTGATTTTTGAATATCGTCTTTTATCCTCTGAATTTACACACTTCCCAATTCTCAATAGTTTTAAAAGATGCACATCAAATTAAATTCGGTAACATTCGGATTCATATTAGAGAAAAAAATCGCCACATATCAAATCTTCATGTGAATCTCGAAGGCATTTTTGAAACATGATATTAGCACCGTAAATTTGAGACTTGGCCGATGAATCAGTTTTTGTATTCACTGCCAGTTATTGTCGTTCGAACCCTAATAAATTCTACTGAATGTTTTTTTTTAGACAAGTCGGCACTCCTCACTTGAAATATTGACACCAAAAATTCCTTGCCCAGTCGGCTGGGTCTGTAAAATTCACCGCATGCATCTCTGCAGAGGGGTAAGACCCCTCCCCAAATGAGAGTTCTAGATACGACACTATACAATCTGATGGTGAGTTTCTAGTGATGCTGGAGCTTTGGGGAATGTGGAGCACCCCTTCACTGCCATTGCTCCCAGGTCCACACTGACTCGGCGGAGTTGTACTGGATAGGGCCCTATCTATGGGTTAAATAGAACTAACGGTATGCTTATGCTAAACTGAATTGTTTGACTAAACTAAATAGCTTGAAATTGAAATGTTTTTGTCAATTAAACCGTACTTACATTTAAACTGCGTGCTTATGATAAACTGAATTATTTGAAATGGAACTGTTTTTTGACATTGAAACTGTACTTACACTAAACTGAATTGTTTAATTTAGAACTGTTTTGACATTTAACTGTGTGTAAACAAAATCTGTACTCATACTAAACTGAATTAAAACTGCTAGAATAAATTGAATAGTTTGAAATAGAAATGTTTTTGACAATTAAACTGTGTACTCATGCTAAACTGAATTGTTTGAAATAGAACTGATTATTTACATAAAAACGGATTTGGCGTTAAATAACCTACAAAGGTTGATATGCCATAAAATCCAACCAACCAACCAACAACCAAAAGTTCCTCACATTTTTTAAATTTGTATCGAAATTAGCTAAGTTTCGTAAATATTTAAGTAGATTTCTTTATTTTTGTTTTTCTAGAAATTATAACATTTTTATGAATTAGCAAAATCCCAAAACGGTTTCATATGCTTCAATAGTATATCGTCTTTAATATAATAGACTTATAAGTAAGAAAAGTAGAGCCTATTTAAAATTACAGCTCAAAACACTATAACTTATATCCAAACGGAAGCATCAAAACAAATGCTTAATCAGCCACCTGAAAACATACGATTAAAACCAACACAAACTAAATCATATATAAACGTAAAATATTACTACTATAACAAATAATAATTATAATAAGAAGAAGAATTATGGCCTAACTAGAGAACTGAAAACAACTATGGAACGTGAAGATGACGATGATTCTAATTGTAACTGGTGCGTTTGGTACAGTCACCAAAGGATTTGTACAGGGACTGGAAGATTTAGAAATAAGACAAGTGGAGACCATCCAAACTAGACCATTATCAAGATCGGCTAGAATACTGAGAAAAGACAAGGAGACTTGAGGAGACTTGTTGTCACTCAAACTCATGTGGAAGACTATCAGCTTGTACGAGTGTGAAAAACTCTCACTAGATAGATAGATAGATAGATAGATAGGCATAATTGTAGATGGAGACAGATATAGATAGATATTAGAAGATCTCTGATTCCGTTGGGTTCCAACAATAACTCTGACTCAGGAGGATTCTAATGCTTGTGTTTTGGAAGAGTTGAAGAATTCTAATTAGCATTTCATCATTATTTTTATTATATCGAAAATACGAAGGATAAAAAAAATGCCATTCAGTTCGAACGGAAACTTCACACAATTATCATTCAGTGTTAAATTGACCTGACAATTGCTTATTTCTTTTTGCTAAATTATTTGAAGTGTATTTATCTAATAAGAATATGGCGCATTTTTCATAACCAATTCATAAATCAAGTCTTCGCTCTACAGGATAAACTTCGAAGGCGAAAACTGACTGATTTTATAAGAGACATTCACACATTCTATTCTCAGGACGCATGAAAAAAAAAAATGAAAATGTTGAATGTGCCTTGATCAAATAAAGCTGAAACAATTTATACATAGCTTAGAAGAACCTTTTGAAAATGGTATTAGAAAAACACGCGCAATCACAAAAAGCCAATAGATCTTTGCTGAAAAAAAAAAAAAAGAAAAAAGAAAAGAGGAAAAATAAAAAAAGGAAGAATTACTTGAATTTCGAACAAAAGAGGTAGATATATATTTTTTCTTTTGCTTACAATTAAATCGAGACGTGAGGCCTATCAATGATTGAAACAATTTCTATAGAGTTAAGAAGGAAAACTTCGTATTGATATCTCATTAGAGGACAAATGTTTTTGTTTTTACTTACAAAAGAAAATAATTATCACTTTCATCGAAAGCTTTTTCTTTCCTCAAATATAAAGTCAGAGAGATAAAGGCAATTTTTGTCGCAACCATGTTCTTGGCATGGTGTACAATAATCTACTGCATTATATGCACACACACACACATACACACACACATATGTTCACACATTCGCACACAGACATATACACATATATGTACACACATTCACGCACACACACATACACACATATGAACACACACGCACACACATATGTACAGACATTCGTACACACACATATACACACATATATAAACACATTCGCACACACACATGTGTACACACATTCGCACACACACACACACACATATGTACACACGTTCACACACACACACATACATACACACACATATGCACCCACATTCGCACCCACATTTGCACACACACACATGCACATATATGTATGTATGTATGTATGTATGTATGTATGTATCATAAACATCGATAGAAGCGCTCGTGGTATAATGGTTGTCGTTGTAGGAAATTGACAAGTCGGTTTGCATTTCCCATTGTGCTAATGCCCTTCTGAAGAAAATGAATCCAACTATCACCTTCTCGCTATGAGTCAATAGTAAGACTGACTGGGCTCTTTCACGATGGTTTTGCAATTAGTCTAGGAGAACGAAAACTCTGAATTAAAACCTTTGAAACTCCGCTTAAAAATTGACCTTAGCTTGTTCGGAGGGGTTGGGTACATATATATATCACCATCATTAAGTTGAGCTGATAGGTTGGGTTTCTTCTCTTACTGTCTGTCCTTATCAGTCATTGATCTTTGCAGGTCCCCTAGACGCCATTCAGTGTCAGCATAGAGCTGATAAATATGATTCTTTGCTCGTCGGCCATCTCTGCTATGTCCATATGTGGGAGCCAAGTGAAGAAAGTTATTTACGAGTTTATCTTTAACAATCTAGTAGTACCCGGCATATCACATTCATCTTTCTTGTATGTTTTGTGGGATGAGAGGCAAGTGGCCGTACAACTGCTATTTTGCGCCGTGCTACTTCGAAGATTTGTTCAAAACACCATTCTTGGAGAAAAAAGCAAATGGGAAATACACAAGTATACATATAAGCGATTTCGAACTCTAGTCGCATTGTTACGTTCACGTTCGGATTAATATCCATCGGAAAGGCATAAAACCCCTTGACCCTTGTCCATGGGTTAAATAGTATCACTGCCGTTTTGTTTTTGTTTTTAAGGATAGGTTTGGCATTGAATAACCAACGAATAGTTTTGATTAGAATTTAACGCTCAAAGTGTTTTCAAGCAGTACAGTATTTTCCAGTATTTACAAAGGAGTTTAACAGGTTTTGAAGCAGAGTTAATTATATATATATATATATATATATATATATATATATATATATATATATATACTAGGTGCATACGAGGAGTTTCCAGACATTTTTCGTTAAGGCATTTAAAATTGTCGTAGACACTTGAAAATTCAGTATGTTATTGCTATACATCTTATGAGACAATAGACCAATTTTTATGATTTGAATTTCAAATGAACAGCTATAGCAGGAATTGGAATACATCCTATTAAAGCCTGATTGTCACAACTGGTGAATTTCACAAATGCAATCTGACACTTAAGAAGAACGATATGCAATAACATTCTGTTTTAAACTCGGAAAAAATGCAACAGAAACGTATGGAATGCTTTAGACTGCTATTGGACCATCTTGCATGAATCGAGCATTTGTTTTTGAGTGGCATAAGAGATTCAAGGAAGGCAGGGAGTCTGTGAGGGATGATGAGAGGTGTGGGAGGAGTAAGGAAGTTAATACACCAGAGTTGATTGGCTAAGGGGATAGGGTTAGGGTTACTATGTTGGGGTTTTAAGGGAGTTCAGGAAGAGATTCCTGGGGAAGAGGTCAGCACTCTTGAAATCGGGTCAGTGGCATTTCCACCAGGACAATGCACCAGTCCACAACTCCATCCTTGTCGTAGATTATTTGACCAAGATGGGCATCAAGACAGTTCCTCACCCTCCCTTTTGTCCAGAACTTGGTCCCTGTGACTTTTGGTTATTCCCTAAGCTCAGAGGCTGTCGGTATAAGACAATTGAGGAGATGAAAGAGGCTGTGACGAAGGTCATTGACACGCTCACAAATGAAGACTTTCATGGGGCCTTCCAGAAGTTGTTGGAATAGTGCAACGAACGCCTTGCAGGCGGAGGAGATTACTTCGAAGGGGACTAGAGTTTCATGTGCGTACTATCAATAAAAGTGCCCATACGAAAGAATTCTGGAAAATTATCGTATGCACCTCGTATATATATATATATATATATATATATATATAGTATTATTTGGTCCAGTTAAACCGGAGTTGGGAATAATTCCATCAGGACAAGAAATTATTCATGAGTGAATATTCGCGTTTTTGAAAATTTCAAAAATGCGTGACAGGATGGAAATAAATTTATAATCCTATGTGACCGGTTTTGTTGTTTTTCTTAAAGAATATATATATATATATATATATATATATATATATATATATATATATATATATATATAAACGATTAATATGGTTTGGTTTAGTTTGGTTTCTTTGTTTTATGGCATATCATCTTTTGTGATGTATTTAATGCAAAAGATATCTTTGTAGAAAAACAGTATTTGAATTATTTAACCTATAGCTTAGAGAGATACGGAGTCCACATATTTCCTTAAGGTATTAATCCGAAAGTGGACACAGTACTCAACTCGAGTTCAAACTTGCATACTATGATATCGCAGTTCATCAAATCAGCCACTAGGCTGCGGGGATTAGCCTTCCTTAGTGTTCAGTTTCCGCTAATCATTTCTTTGAAGAGTTAATATTTTTCTTAACCAAACATACCAGGATTTTATTATATCAAGTAAAAACTTATCTAATTAACGTGTACATGTATATATATATATATATATGTGTGTGGGTGGGTGTGTGTATATATATGTGTGTGTGTGTGTGTATATATATGTCTGTGTGTGTGTATGTGTATATATATATATATACATGTATATATATATGCGTGTATATATAAATGTGTGTATATATACGCATATATATATACATATATATATATATATATACATATATATATATATGTGTATATATATATACATATATGTATATATATGTGTGTGTGTGTGTATATATGTGTGTGTATATATATATATATGTGTGTGTATATATATATATATATATAATACTGAAATTCATCTTTAATCGAACATCCTGGAGGCAAGAATAGCTTCAGGATTGAAACACCAATACACTGGATCTGGCTGCTCGAGGAGCATCTCACATTTACATCGGATATTCTTAGCTGGGTTTCTCAATCGTCTTGCTGGAAGTATGATTTCAACATCTATTCAAGTTAGCCTCGTATTGTTTTTTAAATATTTTTTTTATTTAAGTTGTTCATTCATCTCATCTGAATTTCGAAGTTGATGTATTGTAACTACATTGCTACGAAAACAAGATTTGACAGAAAATATATAACACCATTAACCGTTTTAGTGAATCATCGTCAGAAATAAATGAAAACTGAGACATCCAGTCTTTTGGTCGATGTATATGTATATATATATATAGAGAGAGAGAGAGAGGGAGAGTAGTCTGCTGAAAAGTATATAGGTTGACCCAGATATTCTCATCGAATGTGATCAAATGAGATTTATTTTTAGCATAGTCCCTTTTGTAGTCCTCACATTTCTTCTATCAGTGTAATAGTGTTTGGCTACCATTTACTGAAATGAACTCATGCCAATTTGGAATGTATATATATATATATATATATTGTCACGTGATGGCTCACGGAGACGAAGAGGTAGGACTGATACTATCCTCCCGTATTGAAAGAGTATCAAGCAGTCAAAAAGTGACCGTTAGGAAAGAATGTGGGTCACGCAGATGTTCGCACCTAAGTGACCTTGGGTCGCCGGACATCGGAAGGGGAAAGAGAAAATGAAGCCAAATGATTGGCGGGGACCCCAAACGGAAGTGGGGTTCCCTTCCCCTCAGCGGAAGTAAATACAAAAAAGTTAGTTTTTTTGAGCAAGTCTCGTGGCAGACGGACGATAGCCATTTTACTCCGGGCTAAAGACAAAAGACTAACTGAGACACGAAGGACTCCAAAATCCTTCAAGCCAGTATTAAAAACAATACAAAGTCTATTAGCCCGTGAAAGAAGAAAAATTCTCCAGTGGAACCCCGTCAAAAAAATAAGATAAGTAACTTTGGGACATTTTTCCTTTACACCCAAATTTTGTTTACCACTCTCTCTCTCTCTATTTGAAGAAGGATAAAAGCCAAGAAAAGACATTTATATTCATGGACTATCCTATTATATGTTTTTGACACTTTGAACGTATATATATATATATATATATATAACCGTAGTAAAGAACCTATGTATTTTCATTTTACCATGTGGTCTATGTTATTATTCCATGCTTTCCTTTCAGCTTCTATTCGCCTTACATTATCTTGCTTAGAACTGTCCTATTAATTCCTAAAGTATCACACGGGAAACCGGAGTTGCCGACTACTACAACAACATTAATATTATTACAACTAAGACCTATAGGCCCGTATTCTTCTATTATCTAAGGGAAAGAAGTTTAGCGGCCTGGTGGGTGTGTGATAGAGTGAAATTTTGGACCCCTTTGCCAGCGGTGGCCAGTCTGGCCCTAAATTATTCCCTCACATAATATGCCAGTTCTTATCTGCCTGAGAAAAGAACTCTGAACAGTACTTATTTCTGTAGGGGATCAAGTGCCAACCTACCCCGTCTTCACACGTGCGAAAATAAAGTTCCGTTTTGGGATTTTATTCAATTTGCCGTCACAATATATATATATATATATATATATATATATATATATATATTTCTGTCCTAGATACATTGTGTGACCAATGCTCCCACATCCAATCGATGTTACATTTGTGAGAGAATTATCAGAAAATTTCTAAGTTTTTTTTTTTAAATTGTATGATCCTTGTTTACAATGTGCATTATCTATGACTGCTACCCACATTTGATGAGTATTTCACAAAAGCTCTCTCAAACATCATTGTATTAATAAACATCCATATTTTCCATGTTGGTTCATGTTCTGGTGACTGTCACTGCCTAAACCATACGTGTTAAAGACTCTAACTTTTGATGTGTTTCTATGACCTGATCGATTGTGACAAGATCGTGTAAGCAAGATCAAACTCCAATCACGCTATTTTGTTCAATTTCGGTCTAATACTCAAGAGAAAGGAATCCTTCATGCTGTGGGTTAAACAGCACCACTAGTCATAAACATTGCTATTTCAAGTTAAGCAGTTCTAATTCAGTCTATTCAGTCTAGTATAAGTATAGATTTGTTTACACACAGTTAATCGTCAAAACAATTCCATAGCATACAAAGAGATTAACATTAAAAAGGTGAGCGAGCTTTAAGTGTGCCCTCAGGTAAATGGTTTCAAGTAATGCACTTATTTAATATTTCTTTGTGATTAAGGTTGGCAACTGTGCGGTCAGTGTCACTATCCATATTTTCTATACTATAGGTTCTTCAAAGGGGTTTTCTTGATCCCTGAGTATTGTACTGTTTGATTCTTGACTTTGTTCTTGAGGGCATTTTGAATGTGCTTCCTTGTTTTTCATTGTTCACTGTATTTTCCCAGCTTGGCTAATGGGAGCTTCTGATTTTTGTTTAAGTTGTTCAGATTTTATGGGAGAAAAGTTTTTTAGTCTGTCTTTCATGCTTTTTTGTGAACTTATTGGTGATTTATGTAACGGCTGTTTTGCTGGAGATTTGGCTCTTTGAGGAGTAGTTAGTGTTCCTCCTATAGACCCCCACATATGGCCGAGCAAAAGCGGGACAACCAGCTCGAACATACATACAGCAGCTATGTGAGGATACGGTATGTAGTCCTGAAGACCCGCCGGAAGCGATGAACGATAGGGAGAAGTGGCGAGAGAGGGTCAGAGATATCCGTGCAAGCGGCACGACATGATGATGATGATGATGATGATTGTTGGAGTGGTAGGTCCTAAGTGTGTTTTGTTTGGAATACTACATTGGATTTCTCCCCATTCCCAACCCGTTGCTGAGCCGGTGCTGGGTAAAAATCGGCCGTGTGTAGTTTTTTCCAGGTGCTCTTGAAACTTTGGACCATGATTCGCTTCCAACTGGAACAATTTCTCCACGAGTGTTCTATATTTGTTGACTTGATTAGTTGTATCCGTCCTCTGTGCAACAAAGGCGTAGGTGTTTTCTACCATGTAGCTCCCTACAATTTTCCCTGCTCCCAGAAAGAATACATCCCTCTTGTGTTTCACCTCAAGTATATCCTTTTCTTTTTTGTAAACATCGCAAGAAGATTCGTTTGAAAATTATTTGTGTTCGACAGAGATATTTGGTGACACATAACTTTCAAATTATTTCTATTAAGAATAGTTACGTTATGTTTTGAAAAACTTTCCAAAGCAGCATCTCACAAAACAATAGCTGTACGGCTACAAACCTCCCATCTCACAAACCATCAAAGTAAGATGAACAGGTCATGCTGGACTCTGCTGGTAAAGAAGGATGAACTCATGAGCGACGTACTACTATGGACTCCTACAAATCGACGTTTCAGTTTTGGCCGACTAACAAGTGATTACATATAACAACTCTGCGCGGACACTAGATGTGATCTAGAAGACATACCAAGAGCGATGGACGATATGAGGTTTTGGTGTGTGTGTGTAAAAGAGAGAGAGAGAGAGAGAGTGAGTGAGAGAGAGATAGAGAGTGAGAGCGTCAAGTATTTCCATGAAATTTGAAGCTCTAATTGTTTACTAAAGATTATAATTTGTTTCTTGAAACCATGTTACTGTATGCATATAAGTTATTGTAAAGTTGGCGACCATAGTCGAGGGCGACCAGAAGGCTCCCTTTTCAATAGCGAGTCTTAGGGGAGGGCGTTACTCCTTTCCCTGGATTGCTCCACTTTACCCTTGATACGTACCTTATATTGCTGAGTGTTAAGCAAGGAAGTATCAAGTGCAATTTTAAAAATCTTTGGTATGGCTCGACCTTGGATTGAATCTAGGTCTCTCGGACCATTGGCGAACACTCTACCCACTGTAGCTGAGACCTTTTAATTATTTGTATTAGATAGGAATACTTAAAACCATACAACTATGTGCAAATTATTTGTATTAGGAATACTTGAAACCATACAACTGTGTGCAGATTATTTGTATTAGATAGGAATACGTGAAACCATACAACTATGTGCAAATTAGTTGTCTTAGATCGTAATACTTGATATCATATAACAATGTGCAAATTATTTGTATTAGAAAGGAATACTTGATATCATATATTTGAATGCAAATCATTTGTATTAGATATATATACTTGATATCATATGACCGTGTGCAAAAATCTCTTTAGAAAAAACTGCAAAAATATAAATATAAACGTATAAGAAACGCAATTACTAAACTGACAGGCATAAAATAACCCTAGATGGGTTGACATGTCATTAAAATTAATCAATCCATCAATCTTCGAAAAAGTAAATGTCAGATTTTTGTAATTTATTTGGTAAATAAATTGAAGCAAATAAAAATAGACAACGACTACCTGCTCCAAATAGGATTTTTTTTTTAAATGAACAAATCGAGCAAATGAAGAGAAAAATATTTACGACCCAAATCTACTGTTTTAGTCCACAGAATGTGTGTCAGTGTTCATCCTAATAATGTACGCCCACATTCCGTCAAATAAATTTAAGATCTTTTACCACGCATTCTCCTCCCTCAAACTGCTTAGCGACTTAAGATTTCTATTTAAGCTGATCGCTGGAACATTTTCGTTGTGGCAAAGCCTTTAAAATCAATTCAGCACTCTCGTATGATATTTTCTTTTTTATTCGGTTGCATATACCCATTGTAATATACAAAAACATAAAATCCTTTACTCGTACAGGTTATATTGTTGGTTCTCCTGAGAATTTGATCTCACGAAAAGTTATTGAGACGAAGAGGTTGTCACTTGATCCCAGTAATGAAAGAAGTGTTCCAAAACCTTTATTTTGTATTTTGTATTCCCCCCCACCGCTACCGATACAATGGGGCACAAGGTCAATGTTTGAGCAGTGCTGAGCTGTTTTAAATTAAGAGTTTTCTTTCGACAAGAGTGGCAGGTGAAATAATTTAATCTACTTAATTTATCCATAGCTAGCAGGGGATAACAAATAGATTCAGGCCTTTTCTTAATTTTATTAGTGTGAAAAAAAAATCCCTTCTGCCTCATCTAGGATTTTAACTCGGATTGTTGATTACTTTCTCTTTCATTTAGGATTTTGTAAGTTCTTTTTCCAACGGTCTCATCTACGGGATGATGTGAGGTAATATTTGTTCAATCGATGGAGGAAAGAGTCATTCTCTTATAGATCATAGCCAACTCCAAATAAGGTATGCTCTTGCCAAAGCCACAAAATATACCCCAGTTTCTCATATCGTCAAAAAATTCAATTACATGCTATTCAAAACAAAACTTTTTTATGTCCCAAGTGATAATCTACATACAACCCACGACAAGGACTCTCAGTTTCTCGTGGCTGTGGATTTCTACTTTGACTCGTCTTTTGTCAATCTCTCCAGCGCAAATGTTCGCCAAATCTGCAAGATTTGTGTGGGAAGTCATTATATAAATACATATGATCTCCATAGCGTGTTATTTCTTTAATTCCAGTTTATATATATATATATATATATATATATATACGCGCACACATACATGCACAGACACACATACGCACGCACGCACACACATACATACACACATACATAATACAAAGCTTTTCGTATGAATTGAGCACACTAGTATCCGATAAGGCAAAATGTAAAAAAAACGAAAGTTACTACATAATGCCTAAAAATTCCCGAACTAACGTGTGTCGACTAATGGCTGAGCGGGATGATACAAAGTCTAACCTAAAGTTGGGCAGGTTTCAATCCCAGCTTGGAGCGTCCAATGTGCCTAGCCACACTAAAGAGTCGTGATACTACGAAACAGTCTGTCTCTGGATGACTATATATATATATATATATATTGTCATTGTCTGTGGATAACAATATATACAGACAGACCTGTTTCGTTCTATCAGAACTCTTCAGTGTGGCTAGACAGGCTAGATTCCCGAACCTGTACTTGATTCAAACGCCATCCAAGATTCTATCACTCAGCCACGAGGAAACTAGCGCAAGCGAAGGAAATTTAAACGCTTAGATATCACAATTGTTTATATATATATATATATATATATATATATATATATACAGAACAAATGAAACAGGGGCATTGAGTGAGATGGAGTTTAATGCTTATTGAAAGGAGGACACTCGAAGATAACTACCTTTTCTATTTGATTTGTTTATTCATATAGAAACTATCAATTCAAAATGCTCTAGCTTCGAACACTGCGTGAAAAACGATCGTCACTGTGGTTAGTTTGATTTTCACTGAGATTCCCATTATCTATAACTTAGTCTCAAGCTAAAACTAAGAAAAATCACTTTAAAATGAACTCTTTCTCATGGAAAAATATATTTACTCAACCCATTTCCTACTGACATTATGTGACACTAGATTAATTTTCAAGAGAGTACAACTCGTTTAAATAACGATTTTTCTTTGTTCTAAACGAGTTACCTAACCAAGGTTAAAGAATCCAGTCTTCTCCGTTGTTCTTCTCATAGGTAATGAGAGATCAAATAGGTTGACGCTTTTCCCAAGGACACTAGCGTGAAGTGAAATGGACACGGCTTCATCCAAGATTTGAACTCGGGTCGCTTGCGATGATAACCGTTACGCTTAGCGTGCCTTTCTTATTGGAAGTCAAGCTAGCAAAATGTGAGTGGAAGTCAAAAATAACTTTTGAGAAATAAACTTTGGAATAATCCTGTTAAAATTTCCAGATTCTTCCTGGAAATAAAGCCGACAAAGAAGTGAAAATTTATAACTTTCCCTTGGGGGCATCAATTATGTGGAATCATTGTATTGGAAGGGTTTTCTCCAATTAGGGTTGGCAATCTGATACAATACGAGAACTCCATAAATGTAGAATATCAAAACGAATGAAAAAAGTAATGATACCTATAAATGATTGATCAAATTTAACGTTATGTCAACTCGTCTGAAGTTATTTTATGCCGGAATCGCGTTCATTGTTCGTTCATATTTACATTTTTCCTGGGACTATAAAAGGATCTCTCTGAATGTAAAGTTTCTTATTTCATATATTCTATCAACATCAGAGAAGGATGTTACTGATATGGACGTGAAAGGGGTTTACTTGTTTTTCTTAAAGATAGAGATATAGGAGGATGAAAAATGGATTGCAAGAAAAATATTTTCTTGACAACGATACCGTCATTGTTACTCTGAAAACATTCGTTTCTTTCACTGGTAAAGGTCTTTTTGAGCGTGACATTCAGGTTTTAATTCATTGCTGGCGAATATGCGTAGCCGATGTCGTTTAGAATTGCGTTTTGTAGCTAAGAACATGCTCTATAAAACGTTGGTATTAAGCTTCACGTATTTGTTGGAGTTTCTTTGGAAATGAACAGGGCATATTACTGGTTATTTCAAAAGATCTTATATTATTTGAGATGTAATGGGTGTTTTAAAAAAAATTATGCAATTTTGTAATCTAATAACTTAAGCAATTCTCGTTTTAATGATCTTAACAGCACATGCAGAAACAACTCGAATTTCTATGTTTAATGATTGAACACCCTTTCGTTACCTGTAAATGGCATTTCTATACCCGGAAAGAAGGAAAAAAACCCAGAAATCATTAAATTTAGGATTCTTTGTTGTTTCTACTCAGGCTGTTCAAATTTGAGATGATTGAGAAGATGAGTGAGAATTACTCAAGATATAAGATTAAGAAATTATATCATTTTTTCTCTCGAATACCCAGTACTTTCGATGCATCCTATGTAAATTAAGTTACCTGATTTATTTTGCTAAATAATGGATTTACTAATTAATTTATTTATCTGTATCTATTGTGTTTATTTAAAGAAAAGGCAAACATTTTATCCTAAAATAGTATCATGGTTACTCCGGTTTAAAAGAATCGTTAATTTGATTCAATTAAAAAAAACAATTGATTCCTATTTTGCCATTGATTTTTAAAACAAGTAGTGAAGTAGTATCGTTACCCTCTGTGACACAGTAATGCTAAACAAGTTTCTAATTGTAAATAAAATTTACAGTCTAAAAGCTTTTTTGATCACCATTATCTTTTGTTCGGATCAAAAACAAAACAAATAAAAGAACTCCTACAAACCTTGTTTCAAAAATTTACGTAAACTCTCCCCAATTGCACTCAAGCTTAATGTACCGCCATATCTTTTATGAAATAAAACCTAACAATTTTTTGTACAAAAAGTTAATTTTCTTTTTAATCAAATATATCAGGATTTTATTATTTTCTATATTCATACAATTAAAACGGATATTGTTAGATATTATTTATGTTTAAATATTACAGCATTGGAACTTTGTCACCAGAATTATATTAATCATTATCATCATCAATGCGTACTGAGAGCACAGAATCCCTTGATTCTTTCACACCATCCGGCCCAATCTTGGTTAGTCCTTCAGATGGAACCCGGTGTCCACACTGAGTTGACGAATGTAAGTTTTCGCGGGTCAGCTAGCAGTATTGTAAGGAAGTCTCTCGGAGAATGACGTTTATAATTTCTTTCGTTCACGGCGACACGAGTTCAAATCCTGGACGAGACTGATTGCATTTCACATAGCACTAATACCCTTGGGAAAGTTATGAATCCAATTATTCTCCCTCCAGCTATGGGTAAATAGTTGGGCAGACTAGATTCTTCAGCCTTGGTGAGGCAACTAGTCTAGGAGAAGGAAAACTCTGAATTAAAACCTGTTAAACTCCACTTAAAAATTGACCTTGTGTCATATCCTGCCCGAGCGGAGGGGTTGGTAAATAGGATAATTTCTTTCGTTCTTTTTCTAATAGTTCCTTGCATGTTTTGCTCGTCTTACACGGACGGTTTGTGACATGGGAGGTAAGTGGTCATACAGCTTCAGGTTTGTAGGTTGCTGCTTTCCAGAGCATACTTGAGTATTTTCTCCCAAACTTTTTCTCCATTCATTCCGTCAATGTCCATATTGTGCAACCAATCAGTATTACTAACGCAGCGACAGCTTGAAATAATCCCCATTTCATTTCATCAGAAAGATCATTTTTCCATGTGGATGCTAAACTGTCAATACCATACCCATGCTTTACCTATGTGTAAATACGATACAGCTACCGAGGTATACAAACTGGTCTACCAATATCAAAAATCAGTCGAAAAATAAGTACCATACTAACAAATAATCATGTAATTTTTTTGTTTATAGTTTCTCTGATAAAGTAAATAGCGCATGATGATGTCCGTTTAAGCTGCAAATATTCACTCGATATCATAATATCCTGGTATCGTTCATATGAAAAAAGATTTCATGAAAAATATCCTTTTTTTTTCTTTTTTCTTAACTCCACCGTGTCGATCGGGCTTCGAATACTTTGACTCTATCCCATGCAGAGGGGTTAAGAACCGTTCCAAAAGTGCATTTAATTGTGAGGCTACATTTTTGGAGTTCTAATAAATGAGGAGTACTCTTTCATTGCTATTATTTCCGGGTTTACTCTGAACCGGAAACAGTTGGGGTTCCATCAATCGGTCAAATACATACTGTCTGAAGTAATTAAATAAATCTTATAATTTTCTATAATTCAAAATTAGTCTGAAAAAAATTAGCAAATTTTTAACAATAATTTTAGATATCAAAACAATGCCAGAGTTAAGATTTTATGCAATATCAGCGTGTTTTATTGAAGTTATTTGATTATTCTACAAGAAAAACTGCCGTCAGAAGTTTTTAGCCAAAATCAAATACTCACATTTTACTTCTATTAAAAGGTAGACAGCAATCTATGATTCACTGATTTTATTATTACTTTTTTTACTGTTTTCCGACTTGGTAGTTTTAATTACTTCCTATTTGTCCGTTTTGCTGTTATATTGTATGACACCTTCATATAATTTTATCTTCAAAATTGACCATAGGTTTTTGACTGGATTCAGATCGGAACTTAACGGTGGCCATTCCATTATCTTATCTCCTGTAAATCTTTTATTCTCAGAGAATTCACGGATAGGCTAAGATACATGAAATAGAGTTTTGTTGTGCATAAATACACACTTGACTTTGAAAAGGCGAAACTGGGATTTGTATCACGCAAAGAAAACCTTGTCCACAAAATCAGAATAGTAAGCACTGTTTAGTTTAACTCTTTCATTACTTTGAATGTCTAATAATAGTTTGGTCGACAATTCCAGCCCATATCATCACACTACCACCTCCTAGTTGCCTTCTTTTAGCTACAAGAACTTCTGAATTGAGTAAAATCCATCCTTTGGCACATCCATCAGGCCTATCAAATGTCATTCGAGATTCATCCGAGAAAATTACTTTAGAAAAGTTAATTTTCATGTATTTATTGGCCAAATTTTGACGGTTTAGAATATTTGCTTTAGTTTGAGGAGGTTGCCTTAGAGTTTCTTTTACTAATTCTAATTCACAAAGCATTCTGTGTCTTTTGTCGTGACTTTCCCAAAACCATCCTTTTAAAAGATCTGAGTGCTGATCAAAAGTGGTTGTTTTGCCATAACTCGCTTTAGATTGCATTCATCTCGAGAAAGCATGGTCGTGAAACATTTTCTTTTGCTTCGAGTTTTCGACTAAGCTATATTTTCAACAGCTTTCTTTATCATTCGATGATCTCTGCAAATATTCAATTATATTTTCAAACTGGACATTCCCTCGTTAAATGACTTTATTTTCAATTTTTCAGCTGTTGCTACACTCTTCTCTTTACCTATGTTTTAGCAATATTATGAAAAAAATTTTTTATCAGATTTCAGAAGTCTTAAGCTAATATTATTTAATCTGCATGCAACTTCAGTCGGTCCATTTTCTGAAATTCCAAATATAAAAAAAAAACTATTAAAAATGGCAGGTAATTTAGTCAAATATCTACGTGTGGAAATAAACAAGTTTAAATTTTACAAATATTGTTTCAGAACTTTTTGAGTTATTAAGGTTAATTTGATTTTTATAACTTCAGACAAACTGTAGATCAGTTATTTGTATTGGGTGGGAATACTTAATAGCGTATAACTACCAGTAAATAAATAATTGCGGGCTAATAAAAAGACTCTAGTGCGATCAAAAAATAAGCAATGGAACATTGATAATAAAGTTATGATATTAATCAAACATTTAGAAATTAATCAAATTTTGGCATTAAATAACCCGTAAGGGGTTGATAGGTTGTTAAATAAATCAAACTAAATATAGTTATGATTGTAATCAAACATTTAGAAATGAATCAAATTTTGGCATTAAATAACCCGTAAGGGGTTGATAGGCTGTTAAATAAATCAAACTAAATATAGTTATGATTGTAATCAAACATATAGAAATGAATCAAATTTTGGCATTAAATAACCCGTAAGGGGTTGATAGGCTGTTAAATAAACCAAACTAAATATAGTTATGATTGTAATCAAACATATAGAAATGAATCAAATTTTGGCATTAAGTTGTTGGTTTGGCTGAGGTCGGCAGCATTAGTTGAGGTCAGACTGGAGTGTTCGTGGTGCATGTGGCATGATGTCTGTCTATTTGACGACTGGACTATGGGGATACACCTACTGTACTGCTATTGGTCGCCGCTTATTTATCTTTTATAAATGTGCATGCAAATATGCGCATTCATAAGTTGGCGGTGTTACTTCATCGAAATGTTCCTGAATAATATTCTTCCGCTACCATACATAAATAACCCATAAGGAGCTGATAAGCCGTTAAATAAACCAAACTAAATCTAGTTATGATTGTATTCAAAGATTTACAAATGAATCAAATTTTAGTACTAAATAACCCATTAGGAGTTGATATGCTGTTAATCAAATAAACCAAACCAAACCAAACTAAATATACTTAGGATTGTAATCAAACATTTAGAAATGAATCAAATTTTGGCATTAAATAACCCGTAAAGGGTTGATAGGTTGTTAAATAAATTAAACTAAATATTGTTATGATTGTAATCAAACATTTAGAAACGTAATTCCCACATTTGTTATTTAGATAAGAATAAGTCTCAGACATTTACTTTCATTCAATCTATAAAGTGTGATGTACTGCGGTGATTTCATAATTTTTGTTTGTTGTTGTAGTCAATAGAATTGGATGTTATTTCATTAATCTCAAAGAAAGAAAGAAAAAAAGAAAGAAAAAGAAGAAGGTATGCGATAATGTAGAAAAACTCATTTACAAATGTAATTATTACATTGGCTATCAAGATAAGAGTAAGTTTCAGACATTGTTTTTATTCCGTCTATAATCAGTTACACTCTACAAATTTACTTCTTTTACGCCGTTAACCACTTTCTTTCTTTCAAGTTTATTTGTCTCCCCAATTCAAACTCTAACGTAGACCTCCTAAAGGACAGGGGTTACTGTTAAATCCCTTTTGATCGTTGAGACAAACCCCTAACCGTGAGGAAATCTTAACAGGTAAGTAAAAGTTAAAAAAAAAATGACCTTTAGTTCGTAGAAGACGTACATTTGCAGCGTGTCTCTAGTCTAAAACTGCTGGAAAAAAATTATGAAATCGCCTCAGTGATTTTCTGTTTGTAGATAATAATGACTAAAACTGATTATTATTACGATGATAAATGTTATTATTGCATTCATTTATAAGTTTTTGTAAATTACCGAAGATATTTCATACTTTTCTGGACACGCTCCAAAATTGTATTTTGGACATTTTAAGAAATAGCCCATAAAATTTTCTACTGTAGTAAGTTAGTCTGTCAAATGCAGTCTGAGAAATTTTGTTGGTTGGTAGGTTGGTTGGGTTTTATGGTATATCAATCCTCATAGGTTAATTAATGGTAAATCCTCTTTATATATATATATATATATATATATATATATATATATATATATATATATATATTTCCAGTCAGCGTCCAAAGACAGAGGGTGGAAATTATTCACGTATATAATATATGAGGAATTTCAAATAATATAATATATGAGGAATTTCAAATAAATCTATATTAGAATATATGAGAATTAAATGTGTGCAGTCATCTGATAAGACGGAGTGTATACTGACATTCCTCGCCGAAATGACAATTTAAGCAGGTTTCAGCTTCCTTCTAATTTCACAATATATATATATATATATATATATATGTGTGTGTGTGTGTGTGTGTGTGTGTGTGTGTGTGTGTGTGTGAATTGTAAAGAATTAGTTTGTTTGTAACATTTGAAACAAGCCAATGCTCCTTTGTTTGCACACCCCTAAATTATTTCTATTATTTGTATTTATCACTTATAATTCTATTCGACATTCCTCATTCGTTTGCACAGAGTTAACTTACAAGTTAAATACTTAAACAGTTCTATTTGACCGATATATAGGGCCCTAAAGTGTACAACCAAAAAAGGCCAGAGAAAAACTGAAAGTAATGGCAATGAAGGGGTACTCCACATTCCTTGGAGCTCTAGGGCTGGAGCCGCACCGTCAGATGGTTTAGTGTCATATCCATAACACTCGTTGGGCGGGGGTTCTTTGCCTTTTCAGAAGTGCAGTCGGCGTATTCTACTACCCCAGCTGACTGTGAATTTGTTGGTAGTTTGATGGAGAATATTGTTCTTAGTAAAGTTCTTGCCTGAGAATTTAAGCCACCAAAAGATAGAAATAAAATAAGAATAAAATTTTAAAAACACCTGAGGTTAAAAAATAAAAACAAAAACAAATGACTAATTTTGACTTGTTTTATTCCATAATCTTTTGGGACTTTTTAAGTATCTTTTCACAGGGGGATTTCTCATAGTGTTAATACTCTTGGTAAAGGTATCAATCCAACTATTCTCTTTTCAGTTATGGGTAAATACTATGTCAGACGAGGCTCTTTAACCGTGGTATGGCAACAAGCCTAGTTGAAGGAAAACTCTGAATTATAATATATTTAATACTAAGATAAATCATCGTAAAAGCGCTGTGGTTTAGTGGCTAAAGTGCAGGTCTGCGGTCTTGTAGTAAACAGGTTCGAACTCCTTACGAGCTGTTGCATTAACTTTTAGGAAATATGTTAACCTCTTTGTTACTCCATACGTCGGTTAAAAAGCAGCACATTTGTTATATTTGAATGGCTTTGGCATTAAATTCTTCATGAAGGGGTTATATGCCATTAAACAAAGAAACCAACAAACCATTTTTGGGGACTTTTGTTGATCATTACATAATTTTATTAGAGGGTTTTGTTACAATTCCATATTCCTATTAGGGGTTCCATATTTTTTCTCTATTTGATCTGGAAAAGTATCCAAGTTTTTAATGTAATTGTATTTAAATTGTTTTAGACATGTTTCATAAAATTAATATGTTCAGCTGTTAATCAAATATTATATATCTGTGATTTTTTTGCTGCAATGTAAAAAAACAAAAAGAAAAAAAAAGAAAGAAAAAGCTGAATGAAAATCCTTTAAAGTGTAGTGATTTCATAATTTTTGCCAGGGTGGAATAATATAGAATTGGATATCATTTCATTAAATCCAAAAAGAAAGAAAGAAAGAAAGAAAGAAAGAATGAAAGAAGGTGATTGTTTATGGAGGAAGGAAAAAGAAAGGAGAAACCGACAAAGAAAGAAAGAAAGAAATGAAAAAAGAAAGAAACTCAAGGAAATGATGAAAGGACGAAATAAAAGAACCAAAAAAAGAAGCTAAAGCAGAAATTTAAAATGAAAAAGAAAGAGAAGAATTTATCTAAGAAAAAAAAATAAAAAAAGATTAAGTGACAGAGAAAGAGAATGAGAGAGAGAGAGAGAGAGAGAGAGAGAGAGAGAGAGAGAGAAAACAAAAGAAATATTGAAAAGCAGAGAGAAAGAAAAAATGAGTAAAACAAACAAACAAACAAACAAATAAACAAACAAACAAACAAACAAACAAAGAAAAAAGCGCACAAAAGAGAATTAAAAAAATAGAAAGAAAAAAAGAAAAAAAAAATTAACGTATGATCTCTTGAAGAACGAGGTAAGAATGCCAATAAAGACAAAAATAAATGAAAGAATAGCAATGTTCCAATAGAACGACGTTTATGTCCAAATCAGTAAGTCTATTTTTTGTGGTGGTGGTGGTGGTGGGTGAATGTCGCCGAGCATTCTTTTTGTAATTCTTCTGATTTCAACTGAAAGCCATCAATTAGTCTGTCTGCCAGTCTGTCCATTATCGCTGGCTACAGCGCCACCAAAAGTCTCTTTCATTTAATGGTGACAGTCGGGTGAAGACGTTCCGCAATCCGCCATCATTTGTGTGTCAGACAAATGACACCTCTCGTCGTTTATTACAGAAGAACGCGTTTTCGCTATTTAAGACGCATTAAAAATTGTAAAATTACTTCCGATATGGCAGATGATGTCTTTGTAGTCAGAAAATGCCTCCGACATTTACGCATACTCTTTGATATGCAACAAGCCAAGCTTAGTAAGGCACAAGGCCAAAAATCGGCGAGAGGAACTGAAAAGGAATTGTAAACTGAATCAAACCACGTAAATCATTCTTTCATCATCATCATCTTGTCGTGCCGCAGGCACGGATATCCCTGACCCTCTCTCGCCACTTCTCCCTATCGTTCATCGACTCTGGCAGTTCTTCAGGGCTACATCCCGCATCCTCACATAGCTGCTGTATGTATGTTCGAGCTGGTCGTCCCGCTTTTGCCCGGCCATATGTGGGTGTCCATAGGAGTACATCACTTATGAGCTCGTCCCCGCTTCTCCAGCAGTGTCCTGCATGTCTGGTTCGTCTAACTTGGATAGTTTTCGTGATGGGAGGCAGGTGGCCGTACAGTTGGTGTCTTGTGGGGTGTTGCCGCCAGGACTTGTTCAATATTGCTCGTAGCATTCTTGCGTAATTGCTGTCTAGCTTCTTCTCCAGCCGTTTTGTTAGCGTCCAAGTAGTACATCCATACAGCAGTATCGACAAGACCGCTGTCTGGAAGAAACTGCGTTTCATTTTATCGCTCTGGTCTGATTTCCATATGATTGATAGCTTATCGATAGCTGTCCATGCCTTCGTTAACCGCGTGTCGATGTCTTTTTCGGTTGATGAGACACTGCTTCCTAGGTAGGTGAATTTGTCTACCAGTTTCAGAGAGGTTCCCTCTAGTGTGGAAATGTCGCCTGTTTGATTAAAGCACATTCAGTTTTGTGTGCATTGACATGGAGGTCAATGCCTGCAGCGGCTAGTTCCGTAATTATTTCTTTCGACTTCCGAATTGGGATCGTTTCACACATTCGCTATATTTTACATATATTCTTCACTGAGTGACCCGTTTTTGATTGATTGATTTTAACATTTTTATTCTCCCTCCAGCTATGGGTAAATAGTAGGGCAGACTAGGTTCTTCAGCCTTGGTGAGGCAACTAGTCTAGGAGAAGGAAAACTCTGAATTCAAACCTGCTAAACTCCGCTTAAAAAATTGACCTTGTGTCATATCCTGCCCGAGCGGAGGGGTTTGGCAAATATGGATTTTAACATTTTAAACCCCCTTGGGTTATTCTATGCATAAAAGTTAAGGTATGTTCGTGTTTACATTTGTTGAGTCGTTTTTACATAGGATTATTTTTTTCAGATTTAAATAAGAATAATTTTCAAACAAATCTGTTTGACCTATGGATCAGACCCTAACAGATAATACTTGTTCGGGTCAGGGTGAACCAAAGATTTATGGCAATGAAAGGGTATTCAACACTCTCAAGATCTCCTGAACTGGAGCCTCACCATCAGATAAAGTTTAGTATCACACTTAGAACACCTCTTTTGGGTCGAAGGAATCTTACCTCTCTGCAGGTTACTCTAAACCCCATCGATAGGACGGCCATTTCTGAAACCTTGTGAATGGACTCCGCTAAGCTGAGTGCCAAAAATCACTTAATTTACAAAACTCTTTATTTAGAGTAGGTGTTAATTTAGAATTGATGTGCTTTTTTGATAAATGTAAACATTCCTCAATTGTTATATTGGGGTAAAGAAAAGTAGTATCCAAGTTATCTTATTGAGTATTGTGTAGAAATATTTTTATGACTTTCTTCATCGGTAAAGGAAGATTTTTAAAAAGTTTTATAAGACTTTTTAAATAAGCTTGTTTGCTTTCTTTATTTTAATGACATATCTACCTTCATGAGATAATGAATGCCAAAGGTGTCCTTATGTACCATAGCCATGATATGGCTATGTCTGAAACGTACATTGAATGTCCATAAAGGTTCTTCGACATAAGGAGAGAGATACACATTCTTTCTATTCTGTCTTTTTCATCTGCCCCCCTCCCCCATCTTGTGCGACACCTGCCCAAGGCCTCCGCGAGCAAGCGAAAGTCAACCCTTCTTGTTCGGTGTCCAGTTCTCAACTTTCCCATCTGAGCTATTGTGACATCTCTGAGTGACACGTCCGCTCCGCACGCGCGTCAACACCTGTGCTCAAGTTTGCACTTAACTGACCTATGTGCTGAGCCGAAAGGTTCTCAGCTAACTAAACCCAAAGGCATAAAACGAAATCCCTCGGCCATTATATTACACTTATAGAAGAATAGTAGTGGGACTATTAAATCCATAGCTGAGCAATAAAGTTTTTCACGCTTTTTCCTAGTATATTAGTCAGAAAGTAAACGTGATAATGCGTCTAGAGTTCGAACTCGCTTATTACAATATCGTTAATCCTTATTCCACAGTAACTTCCTTTTTGTTAGCCTCGGTTGAAATCCGCATTATGAATAGATGATATTTACTTCAATAAACCGGATAAGTTATCTGAGATTAAAAAAAAAAAAGCTTGATTATTAGATCCACTAGTTCCAAACGGAGATACATACTCTTACAGCTTTTAGTTACTGAGGATGTAACCTCTCCAAACAGTTCGCATTCCTCCCACGGACATAAAAGATAACTGCTGATATCCTCTTACTAGTTTACATATTCCAATAATTTTATTCTATAACTATAAGGGGTTTAGTTGGGTTGGGTTGGGTTTTATGCCATAACCCTTGTTGGTTACTGAATGCCAAATCCGGTTTACGCATATATATTAAATATACAGGATTTGGTATGGTTGTGTTTCATGACCAATCAAAATTTCTTGGTTATTGAATGCTAAATATTCTTTATCATATCATCTTTAACGACCACTCTGCTCGGGCAGGATATGACACAAGGTCAATTTTTAAGCGGAGTTTAACAGGTTTGAATTTAGAGTTTTCTTTCTCCTAGACTAGTTGCCTTACCAAGGCTGAAGAACTCAGTCTGTCCTACTATTTACCCATAGCTGGAGGGAGAATAATTGGATTCATATATTTCCCAAGTGCTATGTGAAATGCAATTAGCCTCGTCCTGGATTTGAACTCGTGTCGCCATATCCATTTTCTACGACCATAACCATTACACCACGGGCGCCTCCTAAATAACCATTACACCACGGGCTAAATCTTCTTAATACATATATATTAATTATATATGATTTGGTTTGGTTGGGTTTAAGGCATATCAACCGTTGTTGGTTATTGAATGCCAAATCCTCTGCATAAATATATATTAAATAGGTAGGATTTGGTTTGGTTGGGTTTTATGGCATATCAACTCTTATAGGTTATTGAATGCCAAATCCTCTTTATACTTGTATATTAGATATACATGATTTATAAACGCATTTTGTAGATAATATTTGCAAACGAATCCGAGTTCATTATTTTGCCCAGAGTTAAATGATTTCAAGTATTTTTAATACGAATAATTCTATTTGCGATTAATTATTTGTCTGAACCCAGTTAAAGGACTCTATGTATTGCTATGTAGCACTAACAATTTAAATTAACATCAATCATTTGTTTGCGCACAGTTCAAGGTTTATACTTATATAATTTGTGAGTAAATAGTTTGTAGGTAATTCTATTTTCACATTGTTTAGAACGAATTTGCTTGCACAAGTATTGCAATTGTTCCTACACAGTTAAATGGTTTCAATCATTGCGATCTAACACAAATATTTCTATTTAAAATCAACCATTTGTTTACACACTGTGAAGTGGTTTTAACTGCTATTTAACGCTAATTTATCTTATCTACTCTATTCATTTATTCCCACACAGTCAAATGGCTCCAAGTATTGTTATTTAATACCTATAATTATATTTTGCTAGAGGTAATCGGTTTCAAATCATCATCATCATCATCATCATCATCGTGTCGTACCGCAGGCACGGATATCCCTGACTCCCTCTCGCCACTTCTCCCTATCGTTCATCACCTCTGGTAGGTCTCCCAGGCTACATCCCGTATCCTCACATAGCTGCTCGAGCTGGTCGTCCTGCTTTTGCCCAGCCATATGTGGGTGTCCATAGGAGTGCATCACTTATGAGCTCGTCCCTGCTTCTCCAGCAGTGTCCTGCATGTCTGATTCGTCTAACTTGGATAGTTTTCGTGATGGGATGTAGGTGGCCGTATAGTTGGTGCCTTGTGGAGTGTTGCCGCCAGGACTTGTTCAATATTGCTCGTAGCATTCTTGTGTAATTGCCGTCTAGCTTCTTCTCCGGCCGTTTAGTTAGCGTCCAAGTAGTTTTATTTGCACACATTTAAATGATTTCAAATATTACTAAGTATCACTAACAATTCAATAAAACATCAGTCATTTGTTTATACACAGCCAAATGGTCAAAGAGTTCTCTTTCTAACAATTTGATTTAACGAAAGTCACTAATTATAAAGAGATCTATAAATACAAACAAGTAAATCCCCCTTTTATAGTAAGTAAAGCAGGCGACCATAGTCGAGGGTGACCTGAAGGCTCCCTTTTCGATAGCTATTACACCAGGTGTAGGGGAGGGTGCTACTCCTGGATTGCTCCACTTTACCCTTGATCCGTACCTTACAATGCTGAGTGTTAAGCAAGGAGGCATCAAGTACCATTTTTTGAGTCTTTCGTATGACTCGACCTGGGATTGAACCCAGGTCTCCCGGGCCATTGGCGAACACTCTAACCGCAAGGCCAATGTCCGGTCCCCTTTTATGGAGTCCATTAATTTTACAGTTCAATCGACTGGGACAGTAAAAGACGCCGACTGCATCGCTGCTGAGAGGTAAAAAAAACCCAAGGGTTGTTCCGGAAAAAACACTAAACTGCATCTCATTGTGATGCTCTAGTCCTGGAGCTCTTGGGAGTGTGGAATACCCCTTTATTGCCATTACTCCAAAGTTCAGTCAGTAATAGTACCTATAAGAGTCATCTGTAGGTAAAATATTACTGTTTAATCATTTACTATACTTGAAACCATTTAACTTTGTTGAAAAACTTAGAAGGGTTAATATATCATAAAACACAAACAATCCTAACCCCTCCATTGCCTTTATTCACTATGCCAAATTTTATTTACCCTAAGGGATCTATATTGACCCCTTCGAGAAGCCCTGGTCTTCACCATCAATGATTAGTGTTTTAGTCGATCTTTTACGCCCAAATGTGGAAAGACTATATTTAGCTATGTTCACTCTGAGTGGTTTGTAAGTGATTTAGTTGTCCATTCATCCCGTACCCTACTAGGTAGCAACAGCCCTGATAACTACTCTGAAGATATTTCTGAATTGATTCTCTGTCGTTGATTTTGCACATTCTAACCAAAATGCACTTAGAGTGGTTCTTTGCTAAAAGAAAGAAAGAAATTTTTCTGGGGGGATGGAATTAAGAATATTCAGTACATTACTAAAGAAAATGAACAAGGTTTTTTTTTCAATGAAAGTCAATGTCGAAAAGAACATCTTTAATTTTTACTTAAAGCGAAAACGGTTGAAATTATTTGTTTTACGTGGCATTTAATGATTCTAACATATTACGGAGCAATACTTTCACTCTTCCTCTCTCGTCGCTACCCACTGGAAAGCCGGGGGCCACCTGGTATTCTCGCTGGGTAGGTGATAGTAAGTTGATCACCTGGTTCCAGCGAGCCTTTCCCTCGGGACTAGCAGCATAGTTGGACTTATTGCTTGGCGCGTGAGCCGCCCTTAAAGGGGAATACTGAGTACATTTTGCCCAGTCAGCTGGAGCTGTAGAATATACCGACTGCTTCTCTACAGAAGGGTAAGAAACTCCCTCCAACGAGTGTCCTAGATATGTAATTTACAAAGCGCTTTGCTTTGATGTGGCACAAGGCCGAATGAATGGGGCGCCCAATGAGACTCGAACTCACTCGTGTAGGTCTGCTAGTCTAGCTTGCTAACCGTTACACCACCAGAGGTATGACACTAAACAATCTGATGGTGAGGCTCCAGTAATACTGGACCTTTGGGGAATACGGAGTTCTCCTTTATTGCCATTGCTCCCAGGTCCACTTTGGCCCGGAGTGGTAGCACCTGATAAGGGTACTATCTATGGGTTAAATAGAACTAATCCATGGTTTCTTGACCTTACTGTTTTTTTTTGCATTTAAACTGCGTATTCATACTAAACTGAATTATTTAAAATAGAACTGTTTAGACATTCAAACTGCGTACTTATGCTAAACTGAATTACTCGAAATAGAACTGTTTTGATATCTAAACTGTGTACTTATGCTAAACTGAATTTTCTGAAATAAAATTGTTTTGACATTAACTCTGTGTATTGCCCAGTCGGCTGGGGCTGTAGAATACACCGACTACACCTTTGCAGTGGGGTAAAACCTGAATTAGCTTAATTAGAACTATTTGAATAAACTGAATAGCTTGAAATTGAAATGTTTTTGACAATTAAACTGTGTACTCATCCTAAACAGAATTGTTTTAAAATAGAACTGAATATTTGTTTAAAAATGGATTTGGCGTTAAATAACCCACAAAGGTTGATATGCCATAAAACCCAAAGAACCAATCAACTGAGTATATCAATTCTTATTTTACCACAGGCACGGGTGAATTTCGATTCGTGCATGGTCCCCACATTAAAATGACATTGTTTTAAATTTGGATAATTAGGAAGTTGGATAAATCCTTGGATTAAGACTAAATTAAGAGAAACGTGGTGCTGCAGAACAGGCTCACCAAACTTTTCATAATAACAAGCGTCTACCTGTCTTTAAAAATCTGAATTCGAAGACCAATCATTTACTTTGTCTCGAAGTCGCGAGCAACATTTCCAGAATTTGCTGTAATTTCCGAATATCACAATCAGTGGCATGACTTTCAGATTGCCACCCGAAATATTACTGTTTGTTTACTAAAGCGAAGATCTGAGTATGTATTTACCCAACCCCTCCACCTCGGAATGTGATACAAAGTCATTTTTAAGCGGAGTACAACAAGCTTCAATTCAGATTTTCTTTTTCTTCTGGTAGACTGATTGTCTTACTAAGTCTACAGAACCCAGTCTGATCTTCTAGTTACCCATAACTGGTTGGGAAAGAGATGGATTAATGTCGTTCTCAAGGTCCTTAACGCGAAGTGAAATGCAAATAGCCTTGTTCAAGATTCGAACTCGTGTAACTGATTTCATTTCCAACGACAAAAAGCTTTACGCTAATCGCGCCTCAGAAAAATTAATCAAAAAGTAACTGAAATTAAGATGAAAGAAATACAAGTTAAAGAATAATAACGTTAGACAATGATTCATTTAGTAAAGAATTCAAGAGAAAATAATTGGAATTTACTGTCACATTTATGCGTTTCTGTGTTTTGAAAGAGAATTTTATTTACAATTTGTTTTATAAAAAAGATTTCATCACTGAAACAGATTGATCTTCCTTACTGTGTGCAACGAAAAATGCAACGTAAAATTCGTTTCATTGAAGGTAAAAAAGATATATTTAGTTATGCAAAGAAGAAATGCAAATTTAAACATTCAATTTGATTTGAGGTGGAATTCCATTTGAAAAAAATCGATTTTCATTAAAATTATTATCGGTACATTTGCTTTCACAGTAGTCGTTGTCTTTGTATTTTGGATCTATAAAAGGGGTACAGCCATTTTCTTATACACGAAAAGTAGAAAACCTAACCATTCCTAACCATTCAGGTCACACATTGGATTCCTTAGAATTCTCGTTTCTCTGTGGATATAAAAGCCATTGTCTTTGAATATTGTATTTTTTCCAATTGCATGAAACTTATAGTTTTGAGACTGACATGAGGATATGAGAAAAACATCTATCTATCTTAATTTTATCCTTCTCTACTGGCCTGCATTTGAGCACTTTTCTGATTTTAAAAAGACGTATATATATATATATAGAGAGAGAGAGACAGACAGACAGACAGACAAACCGACAGAGGGAGGGAGGAGGAAGAGCACTCCGAATTAAAATCTGCCTAGATATTTTACAGAAATTACATTCTATACATGGAACTCAATAACACTGTTGATCGAGGAAATTTTACCAACAGTTTGGTTTACCTAGTCTCCTGAGGCAGTAGAAAATACTGACTGTATTTCTGCAGTGAGGTAAGATTCCCCCAATAGAGCGTCCTGGATGTGATAATAAACAATCTGATAGTGAGGTTCCCAGTAATGCTGGAACTTGAGAGAATGTGGAATACCCTTTCACTGCCATCGCTCCTAGATATACTCTGGCCCATAATTGAATTGCTTGAAATAGGACTGTTTTGACATCTAAAGTGCGTACTTATGCTAAACTGAATTGTTTGAAATAGAAATGTTTTTTCATTTGACTGTGTATTTCCCAGTAGGCTGGGGCTGTAGAATACACCGACTGCTTCTCTGCCTAGAGGTAAGACCCCCCTTCCAATGAGTGTCCCACATATGACCCTAAACCATCTGATAGTGAGGCTTCAGTAATGCTAGAGCTTTGGGGAATGCAGAGTACCCCTTTACTGCTATCGCTCCCAGATCCACTCTGGGCCGGAGTGGTAGCACCTGATAGGGTCCTATGGGTCAAATTGAACTAAACTATGTACTTATGCTAAACTGAATTGTTTGAAATAGGACACTATATAAGGTTCTGTTCATACCAAGAACACCCATCCTTTCGTGGCGGGGTATTACTCGGCTTCAGGGGATACAGCCAACGTATTTTACGCCTTAGCAAGACAGCTGCATTACATACAAAAGTTTTTTTTTACACATAATCACCCCCACAGGCTACTCCTTTTCTTCAATAATGACCAAGAGCCTGCATTGTGCTTTTGCAATAGGATTGATCCGAAAGTAATACTTATTACTTTATTATGTGGTTCCACATTTAGCAAGTGTTTTTGCCCCTTTACTTATTGGTTTGATTTGGTTTGATTTTATGGCATACCAACTATAGTTGGTTACTTAATGCCTAATCAATTCTTATACATATAAACAGTTCTATTTCTATAAGAACAGTTTTTTTTTGTTTACAAAGAGTTAAATGTACAAACAGTTCTATTTCAAACAATTCAGTTTAGTGTAAGTACACTGTTTAGTTCTATTTGGCCTATAGATAGGACCCTATAAGGTGTTATCACTCAGAGTCAGAGTGGACCTGGGAGTGATGGTAATAATGGAGTACTCTGCAATCCTCAAACCTCAAACCTCATCACCAGATTGTTTAGTGTCTTATCCGAGACACTAGTTCGGAGTGGTCTTACCCCTCTGCTGAGAAGCAGTCGCTCTATTCTACAGCCCCAGCCGACTGGACCACCTTTATCTCTTCTACATTTGAATTTTGCAAAAATGCTAAAATATCTATCCTTGCCAATATATATGAGGCGTGCTTAGCGTAAAAGTTTCATCGTGGGAAATGGCTTTGACAACTGGAGTTCACATCCTGGATGAAAGCATTTAGTTTTCCACCAACAATCTTAAGAAAGGCAAGAACCCATCACTTCTTCTTCTTCCAGCCATGATTATATAGTGGGGTAAACTGAGTTCTTTTGAATTGGCATAGTAACCACTCTTGGAAAAGAAACATTCTAAAATCAAAAATAACTGTACTCTCCTAAAAAATTGCCCTTTGCTCTATCCTGATCGTGGCGGAGAGTTTAGCTAAAAACATTCTTCTCTAAATTTAATACGCTAACTTTGTGCATATATATATATATATATATATATATATATATATATATATATGTGTGTGTGTGTGTGTGTGTGTGTGTGAGAGAGAGAGAGAGGGGGGGGAGGGAGGAAGAAAGCTGCGAGTAATGATGACCACGGAAATTATATTTGTCAAAAAAAAAAAAAAAAGAAATCAAAATAGTAAATAGTTATTTATTAGACAAGCCCACTTTTATAACAGCGAAGACATTTCTACGTATTTGAGTCTATATTGATTTTTTAAAGCGTGAATCAATATGAAACTTTGTAAGAAATAAATTTCCAGTATGAGAAGTGTTACGTGTGTAAATTTTAAACAAATCTTTCTTAATGTCCATTAACTTGTTTTATCTGAAGATTTTTAAGGTTTCAGACTGAATATCTTTTTTTGCTATTTTCCTGATCCTGATGAAGATGTGTCTTCGAATTTTAGTTCTTTGTTTGATTTTTATGTGGATTTTGTTTGGTTTGGTTTCTTTATTTAAAGACATATCAACCTTCTTTAGTTATCTAATACCAAATTCTTTCTTGTTGAAGAACAACAGTGTTACTATTTAACTCATATCTGGATAGATAAAGGAGTTATTCGTTTACTAATTGTTTTAGTTCGAAAGTGAATATAATATCACGACTGGAGTTCGAACTCAATACGATATCACAGAGGGCGCTTCTGGTGATGTAGTGGTTAGCAAGCTTGAGTAGCAAACCTACACGAGTGAATTCGAGTCTCATTAGGTGCCCCATTCATTGTGAACTTGTGCTACATCTAAGCAAAAAAGTTTAGTAAATAACTACGATGCTGCAGTCCTGCATATTATCCCCTACACAACAGGTACACTCCATCCTTTATGTATTTATATAAATCATGTATATGTTTATTTTACCTTGAAGTAAATCATAATAGCTGTATGAAAGCATCTAATACGCTTTTGGTTTGTGTGAGTGTCTATGAGTGTGTGTGTGTGTGTGTGTGTGTGTGTGTGTGTGTGAGAGAGAGAGAGAGAGAGAGAGAGAAAATAAGTCGTGGAGGTAGAGAATTAACGTACCTGTGTTAGAATTGCCTGGACTTTATTTGCAATTATAAAGGAAGCTGAGTCTCGTTTACATTATTTCGGTTAATGCCTTACACTGAGGCGTATTAGCTATCATCGTTGAGAATGGAATACGCAATCCGAGTTCAAATCCTGGACAAGGCTGCTTGCATATCACTTTGTGCTAACGCCCATGGGAAAGACACGAATCTATCTATTCACTTTCCAGCTGTGGGTAAATAGTAAGTCAGGCTGGGATCTTTAACTTTTTAATGGTCAGCGCTCTAAAACAAGAAAAACTCTAAATTCAAAACCAGCTGTACTCCACTTAAAAAATTAATCTCGTGTCGCGTCCTGCATGTGATAGAGGAGGTAGGTACATGTATACTACAGTATGCGATTTTTTAATAAGCGTCTTCCTTCTTACAAAAAGAATAGACTTAGCATATTAGATGTCTATAATTTTTACCGAACGACTTTAAATTATGAACAACGGAACCTAAAGTACAATTTTCTTTCCTTGCATTGCTTTGATTTATCTTTAAAATAGAACGGTTTAAGGCACAAATATAAAATATGTCAAAACGCGAATATTAAAAACGGAAGAATCTGTGTCAATCTCTTTATTCTGTTGTTTTCTGTTAAACAACCTGACGAACATGGTAGCTCGAATTGGAAAATGATATTGCATGATTTTACCTTTTAATCCCTGTAAAGTAGGTTAGCAAGCATTTTTCTTTACGGAAATGACTATTGCTAAGTAGCTTAAGACGATTTCTTGATTTTTATCGTTTCAATGACAATCCAAACTGATGCAGAAGACATATTTGTGTTCCGTTATTTCTTAGGTTTTGTATTTGAAATGTACGCATGCATGATACAGATTTTCTAATAGAAAATGGTCGGATGAATAAATTTTTTTTTGTATATAATCGTCGTCCAAAGTCATCGATAAGTAAGATAGTGAGTAGGTTAAAAATTGTATGACGAGCATGTAAGGGATGTACATGTTTTTTAAGAATGGAGTCCGTATATACTTTAGGTCATCAGCTTATATAAAACTATATATATAAACCAAACTATATATATATATATATATATATATATATATATATATATATATATATAGTTTGTTGTATTTATAAATAAACAGTGCTAAATATAATGGTAGAGCATATATATCAAAGTTAGGATAACGTAGACACAGGGTCAACTGTTCTTAGCGACAGTCAGTTTCTAGCTTGTGGAATCATTGGTCCGATTATTGCATAAGCAAGAAACTGAAAGTCACCAAGCGATCTTATCTATCTTACTATTCATCTATATGATTATATATATATATATATATATATATATATATATATAGAGAGAGAGAGAGAGAGAGAGAGAGAGAAAGAGATAAATAGATAGATAGATAATTATTAAAATTCTATGCTTAAATAGTTTTAAATCTGTAAAATCTTTACAGAGTTTAATGCAAAAAAATATTTTTCAAATATGAAATAGGATAATAACAAAATAACATTCGACTTTCCAAACACGCACATACACACACACACACACATACACACACACACACACACACACACACACACACACATATATATATATATATATATATATATGTTTGGTAGGGGAGCGAAAGAATAGACATAAAATCGTTGGTCAAAGAATTTTTATAAATTTGTTAATCTTTCTTGTTTTCTGCCTCGGACCATCTGATGATAATGTTTATTTCAAAATTGTTTACGTTTTACAACACTGATAGACTTACGAACGCTTGGAGATTGGCACACAGAAGTTTATATGAGAGTTGAACGTTATGTTTACAACGTATCATTTCATTGTTGTTTTAAAATGTCAAAATTATGGAATTGATTTTTGAAGAGCTTATGTAGAAAAATAGATTTAAAAAATAACTTTTAATTCGTTTATATGCAATTTAATTAATCAAAATGTATGTGTTTTTAATAAAGTCCTTTTTGTAACGTGGTTTCTTGATTTAATATCTATTTATCTTCGTGGGTTTCTTGAATTGATGAATAGCTTGATCAGCTGCTTTCAATATTAAGGTAACTTTTGCAACTCTGTGATGATCTTTTAATCGGAAATTATGTCCTACTTGGAGAAGTTTATTGGGATTCAGAGATTTGATCTATCTATCTATCTATCTATCTATCTATCTATCTATCTTAAGCGGTTCATATGTATGCATGGATGTATTTGTATATGCACTTAATCGATACGTGAACAAAAAGTTGTAGGAAGGCTCGAATTCTTTGTTTAGGTCAATGATTTCAACAAATGTTTTTATCATATGTACCATTTGATAGATTAATAATTGATATCGCGCTAGTTTGTTCGGAAGATCGAAACTAAATAGAGGAAATTGAGGAGGAATGTGTATTGATGTTAATGCTAATATTAAGGCCTCCACGCACATAGAGTTGGATAAATATAGAATAAGGTACACATCGATCAATTGAGAGATTGTTTAGTTAGGTTTTGTGGCATATCAACCCTTGCAGATTATTTAACGCCAAATCCTGTTTATACACATTGAGTTGAATGAATATAGAATAACAAAGGGATTGATAAATAGTTGGATGGGTTCGTTGGGTTTTATGGCATATCAAACCTTATAGGTTATATTATGCAAAATCCTGTTTATACACATTGAGTTGAATGAATATAGAATAACACAGGGGTTGATAAATAGATGGACGGGTTCGTTGGGTTTTATGGCACATCAACCCTTACAGGTTATTTTATGCAAAATCCTGTTTATACACAGTGAGTTGAATGAATATAGAATAACACAGGGATTGATAAATAGTTGGACGGGTTCGTTAGGTTTTATGGCATATCAACCCTTATAGGTTATTTTATGCAAAATCCTGTTTATACACAGTGAGTTAAATGAATATAGTATTACACAGGGACTGATAAATAGTTGGACCGGTTCGTTGGGTTTTATGGCATATCAAACCTTATAGATTATTTTATGAAAAATCCTGTTCATACACATTGGGTTGAATGAATATAGAAAATACACAGATAAATTGATAGATTGATTCATTGGGTTTTGTGGCATATTAACCCTTGTAGGTTCTTTAACGCCAAATCCAGTTTATACACATTTAGTTGAATTAATATTGAATAAGATACGGAGGTGCATAGATTAGTGTGTTGCGTTTTATGGTATATCAACCTTATAGGTTATTTTTGTCAAATCCTGTTCATACACATGGAGTTGAATAGATATAGAATAAGATAGATAGATAGATAGATAGATAGATAGATAGATTGGTTCGTTGGTTGGGTTTGTTGGCTTATCAAAACTTATAAGTTATTTGGTACAAAATCCTGTTTATAAGCATTTGAAATATGAATGACTTGTAAAGGAATTGTTTGTTGGTAAGATTTGAAGCAAGCCAAGACTTACAATGTAACACGAAAAATTCTGTTTAAGATTAATCATTTTTTTGCACACAGTTAAATGGTTTCAAATATTCCTAAATTGAATAATTATATTTAGTGACAATATTTTGTTTACTTATACTTAAATAGTTTCAATTATTGCAAGCAAACATTATTAGTTTCATTTGCACGCAGTTAAATAGTTTCAAGTATTGCTATGTAATACAAACAATTTAATTTAACATCAGTCATCTGTTTGGACATTGTTAAATGTTTACACTGCATTGTTCTGTTTGTCCCATAGATGGAATCCAAAAAGGTACGATCACTCCAGGTCAGACAGAACCTGAGAGTAATGGCAAGGAATATGAACTCAACATTCCTCAAAGATCTAGGACTAGAGTTATCATTAGATGGATTATTGTTGTATCCATGACACTCGTTAAGGGGTGGGGTCTTACCACTTTGCAGTGAAGCAGTTGGCTTATTCAATCGCTGCAGTCGACTGTGTTTGATAGATAGATAGATAGATAGAAGCAAGCGAAAATATATTCCTCGATTTAAGCAAAGTGAGATAGATAAAATGTGATTGAAATAGATAGATAGATGGATAGATAGATAATTAATGGTCCTAGATAGATAGATAGATAGATTGAGAGAGAAAGAGAGAGAGAGAGAGAGAAATGTTTCGAAGTGATTTAATCAATTTAGCCACGTTTGCTACCGAGCAAATGATTTTGGGCAACTGACGAGAATCTTACTGATTAATACTGGTCCACTAGATAAGACCGTTAACCGTTACTGATAGTTCCTTGTCATTTACTTGGCATAGTTTGATTGAGATCTGAACTCACAACCAAAATTCTGATAGTCTACTTCGGAAACCGGTAAACAGAGGGTTCGAGTTATTAACTTAGATTATGTGTCTAATGTCATATCTCGGTGTGTACTAAAATACCTACCCATCCACATACAAACATATACATACGTGCATATATCTGTGTACGTGCGTGTATGTGTTTGCATTTGTGTAAGTGTGTTGGTTGGTGTTTTATGGCATATCAAACCTTGTATGATATTCAATACTAAATCCTGTTCCAATATACATGCACCGCCATGGGTGTGTGTGCGTGTGTGTGTATGTGTGCGTGTGAAACATTTAGTTAATTTTATTTTTATATTATTTATCAAAAACACATGGACAATATTATTAAATATACAAACATTATATCCAAAGGCTGTCTTTGATTCTGTTTCAAATTATATTTCAACTATCCTAGGAACATAATCCGATGTTCACCGCTTTTTAAATGATAAACAGCAGTTCAAAATATAAGCAAATAATTCTTTGAAATAAGATAAAATAGAGGAATAATTAAACATTGATATATAAAGAATTTTCATTAAAAAAAAATTGTGGGAGTTTCTTCTGTCTCTACATGATAGCCGAAATACCAATATATTAACCCCATCTGATGAAGGTCATAACGACCAGAAATAAATCTAATATGCAAACACTAAACTGAAGTTTTTTTCGTAAAATTTATAATATACACACACACACACACACACACACACATATATATATATATATATATATATATATATATATATATATATATGTGTGTGTGTGTGTGTGTGTGTGTGTGTGTGTTTTGTAAGCAAATAGTTTTTCGGTAATTTTATTTTTAAACAAGTTGTTATAGCTAATTTGTTTGCAAATATTTAAATAGTTTCGTGTATTGTTATTTAACACAATCAGTATTTAATATCAATCATTTATTTGTACACAGTTAAATGTGTCACGTGGTCTACCACTGAGAGGAGAGAGATAAGGAATGTCCCCGACCCCTCCGTGTTTGAATTAGCAGGCCGCCCAAAGAATGACCGTTTAGAGAGGAAGAGGAATCTAGGTCAATTCCTCGCGGCCGAAGTAAAAAATCCAGGTCAGAATGAAAGCCCACAGATGTTTGCATTCTGTGACCGGGTGAAAGAGATAGTAGTCCTAAAGAATCGCCTGACAGGGGAAGAAAGAAGATAGAGGCGAAATGATTGGCCAGAACCCTAAAGAGGAAGTGGCACCTTCTTCCGTCAGCGGAAATAGGGATAAGGAAAATCAGTTTTGAAGAGAGATGTCGTCGTGAACAGATGGGGCGAGTCTCATGCCAAGACTCCGGGTGAAGAAGCGAAATAGAATCTTGGACAAGAAGAACCTATGCCTTCAAGCCAGAGCTCTCTCTATATATAAAATTCCGCCAGCCCGTAAAAGAGAAAATACTCTCCGAAGGAACCCGTCAAAAAGATTAGTAAACATTAAGATTGTTTCTCCCTACACCCTTCTTAAGCACTGCAATTACTCTCTCTCTCTCTCTCTCTCTCTCTCTCTCTCTCTCTCTCTCTCTCTCTCTCTCTCTCAATTTAAAGAAAGACGAAAGAAAAGAAAAAAAGGAAGAAAGACATTTACAGTAATGTATTATCCGCTGATAATCTAGCCGACATGTTGAAATGTGTGCCCGCGTATATATATAAAAAACCTTGTCATATTTTAATGTCCCCACGTGTTGAAGTTTATTCATTGTGTTGTCTACTGTCAAGTTGTCAAGATTCCTGTTTGTTTTCAGCTTCTTTCGCCTTATGTTATTCTCGCCTAAATTGTCCTGTTCTTTCCTTTAAAAATATTGTACGGGAAACCGGAGTTGTCGACTACCATAGTTAAGATTATTATATCAAAACCTAGAAGCTCATATCTTCCTTTATCCTAGGGGTAGGGAGAGCTATTAACCTGGTGGGTGTGTGTGTAATGTGAAATTTGGAAACCCCAGCCAGCGGCGGTCAGTCTAGCCCTAAAATAACCCCCACATAATATGCCAGTTCCTATATGCCCGAGAAAGGACTCTGAACAAGGACTTATTCTACGAGGGATCAAGTGCCAGACCGCCCTGTCTTCACACGTGCGAAAAATAAATTCCCGTCTTGGGATTTTAATAATTTTGCCGTTACAAATGGTTTCAAGTATTTCTATTTAACATTGGTAATTCCACTTATCTAAAACGAATGAATTTCACACAGCTGTGTGGTTCTAAATAACTAATAATGGTAACAATCCCTAGTAAATGATTAAACAGTTGTATTTAACCCATCGACAAGACTCTTAGAGGTACTACCTCTCCTGTTCAGAGTGGGCCCAGGGGTAATGGCAATAAAGGATTATTTAACATTACGCAAAGCTCTATGACTGGAGCCTCACCATCAGATTCAGTTTAGCGTTATTCCCAGGACACTCAAAGCAGGGGTGTCTTACCTCATTTTAGTATGAGTATTCTTGAGCCTTGTCCAACAGGACATGTGTGTCTGTGTGTATATTCAATCTTATCAAAATAATCACCTTCCAATTCCGTACCTTACAAATACATCTTTCAAGGTTGTCGCTTTTATTACGTCGGTTACGGAATTTTTAATAACTAAACACAAATCTGATCTCATTCTTCGAGAAATTCTCTCTGATTTTCGACGCTATCTTTGTTTTGTCTCGTAATATAAAAGTTATGTTTTATTCTTAAATATCATCAAGTCTTGGCAATAGCATGAAGCTCCCGGATTCTTTCTTGTCATCCATCTTCATTGTCTATCAACCCTGGCTTGTTCTCTAGACGGTATCCAGTGTCCGCTCCGAGCTGATACATGTAAGTTCTTGCTGATCGGTCAACGCTGGTGCGTAAGAGTTCATAAGAAAACGTCGTTTATGAGTTCATCCTATCTTCACTTGCAGTGCCCAACATGTCTTGATTGTCTTACTTAGATATTTTCTATATTGGGAGGTTAGTGGCCATACAATCGCTATTTTGTACGGTGCTGGTTCCAGGATTTGTGCCATCTTGTATAGTTTCTATCTAATTTATTTTTTCTAATACATTTCTTTTGAGTCTTAGAGGTGTATCCTTACAGTAGTAATGACACAATCATGGCTTGGAAGAAATCTCATTTTATTTTATCAGAGGTATCAGATTTCCATGTGATTAAGAACCAGTTAACAGCAGTGCCCAACATGCCTTGATTGTCTTATTTAGATATTTTGTATGATGGGAGGTTAGTGGCCATACAATCGCTATTTTGTACGCTGCTGCTTCTAGGATTTGTGCAAAATAGCTCGTAGCCATCTTGTATAGTTTCTATCTAATTTATTTTTTCCAATACATTTCTTGTGAGTCCTAGAGTTGTATCCTTACAGTAGTAATGACACAATCATGTCTTGGAAGAAATTTCATTTTATTTTATCAGAGGTATCAGATTTCCACGTCATTAAGAACCAGTTAACAGCAGTCCACGCGTTCAATATGCATCGTTTTCAGTCGGTAAGATATTGCTACCGAGGTATGTGAACTGGTCTATTAATTTTAGTGGCACATTCGGCTGGGAATGTAGAATAAAGCGACATCATCTTTGCAGAAGGGTGACGAGTCTCCTGGATATGAAACTAAACAATCTGATGGTGAGGCTTCAGTAATGCTGGAGCTTTGGAGAATGCGGAATACCCCTTCATTGCCATCGCTCCCTGGTCCATTCTGGCCTGGGATGGTAGCACCTGATAGAGTCATATCTATGGGTCAAATAGAAATGTTTTACATTTAAACAGTGTACTTATTTTAAGTTGAATTGTTTAGAATAGAACTGTTTGATGTAACTGTGTGTAAACAAATGACTGATGTTTAATTGAATTGTTTGTGATGCATAGCAACACTTGGAACCATTTAACTTTGTTGATATGTTAAACTGAATTGTTAGAAATAAAACTACTTGATCATTCAACAGTGAGTAAACAAGTGATTGATGCTTAATAGAATTGTTAGAGAAACCATTTAACTGTGTGAAAAAATGAGCTCAGGCTCGTTTTAATATGCTATCTATAAAATATGTTCAGTGGAGGTGCCCTTGGTGTAATGGTTATCGTCGTAGGAAATGGATACGGCGACACGAGTTCAAATCCTGGACGAGACTGATTGCATTTCACATAGCACCAATACCATTGGGAAAGGTATGAATCCAAATATTCTCTCCCCCCCAGCTATGGGTAAATAGTAGGGCAGATTAGGTTCTTCAGCCTTGGTGAGGTAACTAGTCTAGAAGGTAAACTCTGAAGTCAAACCTGTTAAACTCCGCATGAAAAATTGATCTTGTGTCATATCCTGCCCGAGAGGGGTTGGTTGGTAAATATGTTCAGAAATCATATTTTTGATATATATGTATAAAAAGGATTTGGCATTAAATAACCTATAATGATTGATATACCATAAAACTAGTTCGAAGTTCCGTGAAGGTTCCCGAGTTTGACAAACACCTGAAGATGGCCGGAGAACATATCGACCGAAACGTTGTGGAAATAACAATAAAGATGAAGATAATAGTCCAAAAATCCTTAATGTTAAAAACCATAAAACTAAACCAACCAAACCAAGTATTAATTTCAGAGGCTTCCTACAAAAGGTGGAGATGCCCACCTTCTTGTTTGAAACATGAGCTTTGTTTTATTTGCGTTCCCAACAATTATCACTGTCGATCCAGTGGGAGGTGATTAAAATTTAAAAAGATAGAATACGATAAGAAATTAACCAATTAGAGCAAAAACACCTCACTTGGAATATTTTTGAAAAATCAATTATCTTACTCGAAAAATGATTGCAAAATTAGTTCAAATTCATCAGCTTGATAATCAAAGGTTATGTGGCTGATTTTCTTCAGGCGACGGCCATGAATAATTTTATGTAGGATGAAACATCTAATCTTGTCAGAAACTACTGGCCTTTTTTTTAGCTTACTATTCAGATTGAAGTAAACTATTACCCATAGATAAGTGCACCGTAAAAAAAATAAAAACAATAAAAATTTAATTTTTTTTAACTATGATTTTATTTGGAGAACATAAAACAGACATAAGGATAATATTAGGTATTATTCATTAAGAATTTCAATCATACATCTTAGATGCATCAGGGAGGTCTTCAGTGATGCGCTGTCTTCATTGCCGATTTCGGGTTATTTCTGCATCATATCAGCTCCGATAGTAACCCCGGCTTGACTCTGAAAGAGCCAAGCCGCCTCCGTGATCGCGACGTGCTACGCTCGTGCCTCTACCAAAGCAAAGAAAAAATAAAAAGGCCGGACTTCGCCCGTCTTATAGACATCTGTCTTTTAGTAAACAGCCAATGAAAACAGGGCATTCCACACTCCTCTGCTAAATAACACCATCTTTACCTCATCCGGTTTCGGCTGGCTACTTCCGGAATCGGTACCGAGGTAAGATGTTATTTTATACTCGTCCGTGTCCATGATTTACACTTCACTAGACTTACACTAATCTCCCGCCAAATCTGTCCTATACTAATACTTCTAAACTAACATGAATTAAGCCCCCGCTCAAAACTATTCAGTCAGTCTTTAACTCTTACCTTATACCCCTATTCGCAAAAAAAAAAAAAAAAAAATTAGCCCGTTTATTTGGCTCACGAGATTATTTGCTACAGATTAACTCATGCTTTTTGCCAAAATTTCCCTCCCCGTTTATCATTAATCAATGCTCATATTACCAATCTAATGCATATTCCTGAAAAAAACCAAAAACCAAAAAAAAACGCTACTCTATTCCACTCCTTACATTCTAATTTATTACTATTTTGAACCTATCTCCAGTCCCCACCTTTCGTCCCATGAACTATTTGCAATTAGGTTTCAATCAATTAACTAAAACTGCTCGTGACCGCTGGCAAATAAATTATTACCTTAAATTGTAGCGGACCATAACCAGTATACGAGGAAGAAAAAATAATAAGAATAAAAAAAATATGAAACATAAAAAATAAAAAATGAAAGAATAAAAACGGATTATTAAAAAAAAATATCCATCCCCCTCCCAACCACCAATTATTCTCAACCCCTCCCCCTAACATTCCGACTATCCTAACTTAGTATTAACTCATTATACATTTATGGTTTGTAATATGTCTCCTAGTCTTAATTATACTTAAAATTATCCTTTTATGAGCAGATTATATCCCGCAGAAATTCTGACTACGCAGATGTTCGTGCACTTCTCGTAAATACATCTACGCAACCTTGATTTCTGCTTCAAAATTTGGAGCAAGCCGCGAAATGCTTTAGGCTCTACGTGAACGCAGATAAAACAAAATTCATGTTTTAAACCAAATAGAACCACCTTTACCTTAAGTGGCAAACATCTGAAATTAGTAAACTTTTTGACATTCCTCGGCAGGAATATCTCATCTATTGAAAGCAATGTAGACATACGCATGGAGAAGGCGTGAACTGCTATTATCAGGTTGTTAATCACATGGAAATCTGATTTCTGTAATAAAATATAACGGGATTTCTTTCCAGCTGTGTCGGTAATACTGTAAGAATGCACGACCTGGACTCTAACGCTATTCATGAAGAAAAAGCAAGATAGTAATAACATAAGAACTCTACGTGCTGTTTTGAACAAATCCTGGAGACAACACTCCACAAAACAGTATCTGTATGGCTCACAATTATCCAAGTGAAACGAAGAAGACATGCTTAAGAAATGCGCAACTTTCTCTAAGGGACTCGCTCATATGGACTCACTACTCAAAAAAATTTACACTCATCAACTTGAGAGGACCAACCAAGAGTCATGGTTGATATGGACGGATGGTGAGAGAGAATCCAGGGACTCCATGCTATCAACATAGTTGATGATTTTGATGATTTTGATGACAGAAGGGAAATTCTGTAACCAAAGATATGTATAGCAGTTCTAAGATTTGTACATCGCTTATTAATATCTATGCAGTTTAATTTTCATCTATAAAGTGTCGAATTTTTCCTGAGAGTTGGCAATAAGAAGCACTGTTTACAGTTGCACTGTTTTCGAAGAAATTAATTGCGACAAGTCTTTTTATGTATCAAGAACACTGTCAGCATGACCTCCTTTACAAAACGAAATGCACGAAAGTTTTTCTTTTCCGAAGAGTCAGTGTGTTTCACTATTTTTTAAATATAAAAACAAAAACAGCTCTTAGAATCTAAGTGAAAAGTCAGAGTATTCGACAGAGGCCTCCGATAATGCATTAATCCAAAACTGACATGGAGGTGCCCGTGGTGTAATCGTTAGCGCTGTAGGAAATGAACACGGCGACTCGAGTTCAAATCCTGGACTAGACTGATTGCATTTCACATAGCACTAATACCCTTGGGAAAGGTATGAATCCAATTATTCTCCCTACAGCTATGGGTAAATAGTTGGGCAGACTAGATTCTTCAGCCTTGGTGAGGCAACTAGTCTAGGAGAAGGAAAACTCTGAATTCAAACCTGTTAAACTCCGCTTTGAAAAATTGACCTTGTGTCATATCCTGCCCGAGAGGAGGGGTTGGTAAATATGATTAATCCAAAACTGACGACCCCAGAATGTAACTAATTTATCGCTTAGATGTTGGTATTGATAAGCATGTTTTCTGTCTTCGTTACTAAGATGATTATTAAAGAAACTGAACCTCTTCTAATAGTAGCACAAAACAATGCTATTAGGATCATTTAGGTTAAAGCTGGGTAACAGCGGTTATGTCAATACTACTATATGGATGCATCATATTGACACTGACAAAACGTATATAGAAAAAGCTGGACGAGAAGTGCACTAGAATGCTACGAGCTATATATTAACTGCTGGTGGTTCGATGGGAACTGTCTCCAAAGGTTTGTAAAGAAGACCGGAGGAATGGAAAACCAGAGAAAGAATCGAGACCATCCAAACTTCAGCATTGTTAAGAACGGCCAGAATACCGAAAAAAGTTCTAGAGACATGAGAAGACTTGTTATCACTCAGACTCCAGTGAAAGACTTGTGTGATAACACACAAAAAGTATAATAATAATAATAATAATAATAATAATTGAAAATACAAGAAAACGAAAAGATAGACAAATACTTAGACCTTGTCACAGAACTACAAATGAGGACCAAGATGATACCAATTGTTGTTAGTGCACTCAGGACGCTCCATCAGAGCCTGGAGAAGAGGCAAAAAGAAGAGGAAATCAGTAGAAAAATCGAAACTACCCAAACTACAGCATTGCTATACTGAGAAGAGACCTGGACATCTGGGGGTATTTGCTGTCCTTCAGACACCAGGGAAAGACCACCATCTAAAGCCAGTGAGAATTACTCGTCAGGAGTAAAATAATAATAATAATAATAATAATAATAATATTGTGATTTGTGCCTTTAGCACGGTAACTAAAGGATTATTAAAGGGCCTGCAAGATTTGGAAGTTGGCGACCGAGTGGAGACCATCCAAACAACAGCATTATTGAAAACGCCCAGAATACTGAGAAGAGTCCTGGAGACTTGAGGAGACTTGCTGTCACTCAATCTCCAGTGAAATACCATCAGCTTACGCTGATGTGAAAAACTCTTATGAGTAAATAATAATAATAATAATAAATGAAGGAAGGAACAGAACAACCAAATCAAGAAAAAATCAGAACGCTCGGAGAAATGGAAACGTACAAATAATTGGGATTCTTGAAAGCAGACACCATTAAACATTTGGTGATGAAAAAAAAAATTAGAATAGCTGAAGAGAACGAAAAAATTACTCGAAACCAAACTACATATCGAATAATTTTCTCGTTTACTTGAGGAATTCTTTTTTGTTCCCGAATATCTTACGAGTGGGACAGCCCAGATACTCGGGATCATTCTAAAAGAGGACAAGAGAAGAACTTCAACGAATGGACCAGAGGACAAAAAAACCCATGATGATGTATAAGGCCTTAAATCCCAGAGATCACTTAGACAGATTGTATGTGTCAAGAAAAGAAGGAGAGAGGGGATTAGTCTGCATTCAGGATAGCGTCTGTGCATCGATAAAACGACGAGAAAACTACATAAAAAAGCGCGGAGGAAGACTCATTACAGCGACTAGAAACAATACTGAAAACATAAGCGTCAACAGAACAAAAATACCCAGAAAAATAAAATGGGAAGAAAAACAACTGTATGGATATTTCAAGCAACAAACAAGCGAAATTTCTTGCGAGAAAACATGGAGATAGATAAGAAATAGAAACGGAATCTCTTCTGATAGCAGCATAAAACAACGCCAAAAGGACTAAGTATGTCAAAGCAAGAATAGACAAGGCCACAACAAAATAGTAGATATTGATTATGATGTGATAGAGACGAAACGATCAAGCACATAATAAACGGATGCGGTAAATTAGCGCAAAGAGAGACTAGACAAGACTGAGTGGGTAAGGTGATCTACTGGGGATTGTTCAAGAAGTTTAAATCTGACCATATGAATAAGTAGTATATACACAACCTAGAATCCGTCCTAGAAAATGAGACGCACAAAATTCTTTGGGTAAAAATAAAAGAAAGCGAAAAGAGACATAACCACCTAGACTTTTTTAAGAGTACTGAAAAAACTATGGAAAATGAAATTGACGGTGATACCAATTGTGACTGGTGTACTCGGTACAGTCAGCAAAAGATTGGTACAGGGACTAGAAGACTTGGAAATGACAGGACGAGTGGAGACCGTCCAAACAACAGGATTGATGAGATCAGCCAGAATATGAAGAAGAGTCCTGGAAACTTGAGAAGATTTGCTGTCATTCAGACTTCAGCCAACCCTGGAGTGAAAAACTCTAAAATAATAAAATAATAATAAGAATTAAGGACCAACTATGTTAAAGCAAAAATAGATAAGACGCAACAAAATAGCAAATGTAGGTCATGTGTTGATTGTGACGAAACAATCAATTACATACTGAACGAATACAGCAAATTAACGCAAAAAAGAGTATAAGACTAGACACGATTGGGTGGGGAAGGTGAACCTCTGGAAATTGTGCAAGACGTTTAGATTTGACCATACGAATAAGTGGTATATGCCCGTGGTGTAATGGTTATCGTCGTAGGAAATGAACACGGCGACACGAGTTCAAATTCTGGACGAGACTGATTGCATTTCACGTAGCACTAATACCCTTGGGAAAGGTATGAATCCAATTATTCTCCCTCTAGCTATGGGTAAATAGTAGGACAGACTTGGTTCTTCAGCCTTGGTGAGGCATCTAGTCTAGGAGAAGGAAAACTCTGAATTCAAACCTGTTAAACTTCGCTTTAAAAAAATTGACCTTGTGTTATATCCTGCCCGAGCGGAGGGGTTAGGTAAATATGAATAAGTGGTATATGCGCAACCCAGATTCGATCCTGGAGAATGGGACTCAAACTTCTCTGGGATTTTGAGATACAAATAAATTAGCTAGTCCCGGCCAGACCACCTGACCTAGTGATAGTCAATAAAACAAAGAGAATATGCCGAGTAGTGGACTTTGCCCTGCCGACAGACTACATATTAAAATTATAAGAAAGCGAAAAGAGAGATAAGGTCTTGACCTTGCTAGGGAACTAAATAAATCTGGAACATGAAGGTGACAGTGATACCATTTGTGATTGGTACGCAGGGGACAATCCCCAAAGGATTGTTTAAGGGGCTATAAGACTCGGAAATATGAGTTGAGACCATCCATTATTAAAATCGTTCAGAATACTGAGAAAAGTCCTGGAGATTTGGGGAGACTTGCTGTCACTCAAACTCCAGTGGAAGACTACCGGCTTACGCTGGTATGGACATACACAAACTTGAAATACAAACGGATCACCTAATATCGGCCAGAAGACAAGACCTTATAGTAATCAACAACAAAATAGAGAACTTGCAAAATTGTCGACTTTGCTGTACCGGCTAACCACAGAATAAAACTGAAAGAAAGTAAAAAGAAGGATAAGTTCCTAGATCTTGCCAGGGAATTAAAAATACCAATCGTGACTGGTGCATTCGATACAGTAACTAAAAGACTATTAAAGGGACTGGAGGACTTGGAGGTTGGAGGATGGGTGGAGAATTGGAGGATTGCTGAGAAAGGCCAGAATACTGAGAAGAGTTCTGGAGACTTTAGACTTGCTGTCTCTAAAACTCCATATGTGAAAAACCATATGCTAACACTTATGTGAAAAACTCTAAAGGAGTAAATAATAATATCTATTATTTATTTTGCGGACACGTCAGGAGTTAAACAAAGTTTGAAATTGTTTTCACTGACATATTTTAAACAAAAACACAGACTTAGACAATTAGAAAATTTGATATTAATCATGATGTATTTTAAAAAAAAATTAATTTTTTCCGTAACTTCTTTTATCTAAAGATGAGCTTAGTAATATATTAAAAGAGAATGATTATTTAAATATATAAAGTGGCATCTTCTGATGCTTTTTCTCCAGAGAGACACATTGAGTTTAAATGAAAAACTTTTAGATGAGAGCATAGTCGTGGCTAGTTGTTGTCCTGTCCGTAATGTCTTCGTTACAGAGAAAAAAATTTTGAAAATAAATTCTTTTCACATTTAAATTGTGTTCTTTACATCTAAGTAATTAGTAATCCGCGAGTCTGTTGTTTTTCTTTTAAAGATTAAAAAATAATCACTTGAGACCCGCTCGGGAAATGTTATGTCTTGTTTGATCTCTGTGGATATCAAAAGGAATTAATTTAAAATCACACAGACGATTACTATAGTAAAAGGGATATATCCTTGAAAATAACCTATATATTGATATGCTCGTTTGTAACAAAAACCAATAGTACGTGTGTGTCACAAGCTATCACAACCTGAGAGTAATAACAGATCATACCAAAGTTAAAAGTTATTGAATGAAAGATAAGAAATAAAAGTAAAAGAAAGAAAGAAAGAAAGAAAGAAAGAAAGAAAGAAAGAAAGTGAAGACTAAAAAGAAAGAAAATCAAGATTGTGATAGAAAGAAAGAAAGAAAGAAAGAAAGAAAGAAAGAAAGAAAGAAAGAAAGAAATTGAAGGCTAAAAAAAAGAAAGAAAATCAAGATTGCAAAAGAAAGGAAGAAAGAAAAAGAAAGAAAGGAAAAAAGAAACTGAAGAGTGAAAAGAGAAAAAAAACAAACGAAATCAACCTAAACAACGACATGAACGTTTATACGTCAACAACATTACGAACGTTTATAGGAAAAGGAATGAAAATTTTCGAAAAAATACATTCATATCTATCTTAGAAAATTATAACATAAATAAAAGAAAAAAAAGAAAAAAGTGAAAATTGAAAGAAAGAAAGAAAGAATTTAGGTTAGATTAGGTTAATTTGTTTTATCACGTATCAATCCTTGATAGCTATTTGATGTCAATTTTTATTTATTCATACATATGAAAATATGTGTGTGTGTGTGTGTGTGTGTGTGAGATTTGTAAGCGAAGAGTTTGCCCTCAGGTACATGTTTCAAGTATTACTATCCAACATTAGTAATTCTATATAATATCAACCGATTGTTCGTACAGTTAAATGGTTTCACGTATTGCTATCTAACACTAATTATAATTCAATTTAATATCAATCAATTGTTTATACACAGTTAAGTGATTTCAAATAATGATATCTAACACTAATAATAATTCTATTAAATTTTAATCAATTGTTTGCATACAGTTAAATGGTTTCAAGTATTACTGAGTTTAATCAATCATCAGCTACCACTTTCTAACACTTTTAAGATAAAATAGTATTGGTTAGTTGTTTGCAACACGAGCAATTTAAAGATTGCGGTTGGGACGACTATATAGGTGCTAGGGATTGGCATGACCTGCCAATTGATTGGATCAAGGTTCTCCGACTGAATAGAGAGGGCCTAAGTGGAGAGATGCAAATCACATAATCACTACAGTTTCTGGGTCACAGACTGCTCAGTCAGCAGGATCTCATCCATAAGTATCACGGGTCATCAGCCACGGCCAAGAGGTAGCATCGTTAGGGTGAGGTCTTACTTCTCTGCCGAAGTACAGTGGGTGTATTCTACAGCTCCAGCCGAAAGCGAGCAGGAAGTTTAGAGAAGAGTAAAAGAAAACTGTACATATTGTTTAGCAACGTAAACAATTTTTTTTTCTTTAACTTTAGTAAACTTATCTTGCATTAGGCATACTCTTCTGTTATTGGAATTTGTATCTGATTACGTTCAGAGCAAATTTTAAAATACACAAATTATATATGATTATATATGATTATATCATATTTTATAATATATTATATATAATTATATATTATTAGTAGAACAGCTCCTCGTTACCCGGAATGAAAATAATATTCTAAAATATGTTTTGTTACAAATTAATTCTATTTGTTTCTTTACCACTAAAGACTCACATTTTAATTTTCTTCTGAAAAGTTCCAGTTCCCGCCACCACCACCACTCCCTGTAATATTAGGGATACCTCCAGAAGGGGGCAATTTTATTTGCTTTCAAGAAAAAACTGACTTTTTTTTATCAGTTGTAAGATAAAACATTCCGGGCACCTTCGGGAGCAGAGTGGGGTCTCCCTGTTTGTTTAAATGATCTTGAAGTACTCCTTCAGGTTGAATTTATATCCAATTTTTAGGTAGAATTAGTTCTTTCTTAGTAATTTTCTCCTCAAAAGTTCGTAGATTACTCCTAGAGATGCCAGTTTTACTTAATCATTGGGGCAAGTAGACCAGTAAAACAATCCCTGGGGCAAAATGAGTCCACACGGCAAGTTCCATCAAGTTTAGTCCATTATCTTCGGAGCCAGTAAGTAACAAATATGCAAACAAGGATAATTATATATATAGATGGATTAAGACTCAGTTTTTAATGTAATGATTTATTCACGTCTGATTTTATGTCAATCGACAAAGTTATCGAAGTTGTAAAAATTAGTATAAAATACCCACCTATTTACAGAATTCTATTGCAAAATGTTTTAATCAAATAAAGAAAACATTGCAATTTTCAAATTTGATATTATTGTAACATTGTAAACTTGTGGTCGTTGGGTACGAGTTGATGAATTATTTAAAAAAAACTGTAGCTAGAAAACAGACGAGTTGGCTAAGTTCAAAATTTTGTCCGTTCGACTATATCTAATAAAATATACTTTATCTATCACCCTATATGAAAACAATCCTTGAGAAAATGTTGCCGAAGTCGTCAGACTCTATCAGCCATCTCACTAGACACGAGAGATAGTCCGATGTGCTGCTTAAGTAGCCATTAGTAGGGATTCGGTATGATGGGAACCCTAATAAAAGAGGCAAGTTTCTTTTGAGTCATTCTCCGTGTCGTTAGTTACACGAAAAAGATAAGCCGCTACGAAGACTGAGGGAGAAAAAGTACATAAAGATCCGAGAAGAGCTTATTCCAATCAGAACAAAGCAATACCTGCGAATCTATTTCACATACTGTGTTCCTTTGACATTCATAACGATAGGAACAAAATAACTTTTAATTAAAAAGTATTTCTATCAAAATATCTAAAATTAATGACCGCTTAATATGACTAAAAGTATGTTGTATTTTTTATGGTAATAACATGTGGTGCTTCTTGGGTAATGCTATTTCCTTTACTACGAAAAGCAAGTGATTAAAAGCAAATTGTTTATTTGTTCAAATACTAATGACAAATATATATATATATATATATATATATATATATATATATATATATATATATATATATATATATATATATATATATATATATATATATATATATATATATACTTGTCGTCGTAGGAAATAGACACGGCGACACGAGTTCAAATCCTGGACGAGACTGATTGCATTTCACATAGCACTAATACCCTTGGGAAAGGTATGAATCCAAATATTCTCCCTCAAGCTATGGGTTAATAGTAGGATAGACTTGGTTCTTCCGCCTTGATGAGGCAACTAGTAAAACTGAATTCACAGCGGTTAAACTCCGCTTAAAAATTGACCTTGTGTCATATCCTACCCGAGCGGAGGCGTTAGTATATATATATATATATATATATATATATATATAGTTTGGATTTTTTTTTGTCCTCGAGAACATGAAAGATAATATAATGCCATTTCAGTATCTTATAAGAACATGTTTGGTTGTTTTTTTTCCTCTGCTTGCTTTGAATATCAGACATTGATACCATTGATTACATATTTACCCAACATATACACATAAACAGGATCCATCGCGAGGTCATTTTTAAGCAGAACTCAACAGGTTTGAATTCAGAGTTTTCCTTCTTCTACGCCAGTTGTCATACTAAAGTTAAAGAGCCTAATCCACCCAACTATTTATCCATAGCTGGAGGGAGAATAATTGGATGATTATCTTTCTCAAAGGTATTAAAGCTTTGTGAAATTCAAACAGTCTTGTCTTAGATTTGAACTCGAGTCACCGTGTCTATTTCCTATGACGATAGCCATTACACCATACCACAAGCACCTCCTAATATCACTGAATATAACCTAACTGCACAAACGCCACTGCAGATCTCAACAGATGCTCTAAATCTTCTACGCACCACTTAAACTATGCTATGTCTACATCAAAACTGGCACAAACCCACCTAAAAAATTTGGTCAATTTAACTAGGCAAAATAATTTACTTCAACATTTCTACCCTATCTTTCAAGAAAGTCTCGTTTCTGCTATTTGCTTTGAGGCTATCAAAGAATACGGCTTACAAAGATTAGTGGCAAATGTCCGTACTACATTCGGTTTATTTTCCGCGATCGTTTTGGACACCATTTCATAGATTATCGGAAAAGACGAACATCTGATTGGCTAAAATTGATTATTTCAGTATTGGACAAAATCTATTAATCGTTATGTATTGACTATCATAGTTAAATGAATTTTAGTTCGGAAGGAGAAATTATCCATAATAACATTCATACTATCAGGCAAACACGAAAATTGTTACAGAAAGGGAGTCTCCACCAGAAAAATAATAATTCGGATTCCTCAAAAGGTGTATGGAAATTACAAATAATTATCATTTCACTCATACAATATATTAATAAATCTTCTTCAAATATATATATAGTCAGACCCTCCACTGCATGCAGGATGGGACAAGATCAATTTTTTTGTAAGTACAACTAGTCTGAATTAAGAGAATTTTCATTCTCTTAGACGGGTTACCACATCAAGGTTAAAGAGCCCAGTCTGCCGTACTATTTACTCATAACTTGGAGAATGATAATTGGATTCATGCCTTTTCTATGGATATTAGAGTTATGTGATACAGAATGGTCTAGAATTTGAATTTGATTTGCCGAGTATATTTTCTTGCAATGATAACCGTTGCATCACAAAGTTCTACTGGTACTACAACTAGGTCTCTCACGTAATGTAAAGGTTTGTTAACTAGGCTAACATACCATTGCGAATGAGTTTAATTGTCTATAGGAGCTTCATAATTCCGGGCTTAGTGTGGCGTTGTCTCCGATAACTTTTCTGTGGAACTCAAACTACTTGCACCAACCAGGAGCTATCGCTACTCTGTTTAGGATGCTGATAGATAGTCTAGGACAAAACCTAAAAACGGTTGATATTAATTTTTAATGTTTATAGTATAGCAGGGAATGACAACATCACAGATGATACAAATATAATCAGCTTCTTTTATTTTATTTTTATTACTCAAAATATATGTATGGGTGAGAGTAAGAGAGGGTCGGAATCGGCTGAGATGCACACATAGGAGCAGTTCTTCCATGAAATCTCTCTGCCTTTCTGCCCTTCGGGTCAAAATATCCCTACTTATATAATACTCTGGACGCCAACGCAAATTCTCGTGGTCAACTCTCCTTCAGCCTGCTACTTACCCGAGGGCATGCTTCCTTCTACCATGCCACCCACGCAAATTCTCCTGGTAAGACCATCAGCCGGCCACCTACACAATGCATGTAATCATCCTTCCTTCTCGCATGTTGCGGTAAGGGAATCTGAAGTCAGTATCCAACACGTTTTTCTTCATTTTCCTGTGTTTAAATGAAATAGCATTCCAAGATACTGATTGTTTCATTTTTCAGTTAAGTATTCTCATGGTTTAATTTCTTTTGGTAAATACTTTTTACCTTTTGGCATCACCAACATTGTATATTTCTGGTGAATTGCAAGTCCACAAAGATACAATCAAGCCGTATTATTTATTGTTACAAAGTAGTTTAGGGATACTGATTCGTGAAAATATCTAGTTTAAGGTTAATGTGTGTATTTACTCAAACCTTTCGCAGCTAGCTGGGCCTTCCCTACAATTTAACTAGTGCTGGAAGAAAAAAAAAATAAATTCATACCTTTCTCAAGAGTATTAGTGCAATGTAAAATGCATACAACTTCGTCCAGGATTCGAACTCGCTCAGCCGAATCCATATACTACGACGTTAACACTTACGCTAAGCACGTCTCTTTAAAGTTAATGGAGTAATCGGACTCACTCGTGAAATAAACATCCAGACCCCTTAGGAGTTCCATTCATGATATTCCGTTCGGGTTTACTTTCATTTCCTTTTCTTTTCCTGAATTTATCCATGAGATAGTGATCGTTTAATGGCCGTGGTGTGTATGTGAACTGATTGGAATGTTCATAGGCTAGGGTTTACGCACCATAAAACTATTCATTTTTATTTCGAGCTTGTGGAAACTATTTCAAAATTGTCTTTATCCATGATAGTTAGTCTGCTATGACTGCAGACTCAATCTGTCCTGATTATTTAATTAAATATTGCCTTCTCTAATGCCAGCTGCCAAGCAAGGCTAACAAGCTTATTAAGAAGACTCTACAAAATTTAGAATATTTTGCATATTGACTCTTGACCGAGCTGTCAATCAGAGACATACCGGTGTAAATAAGCGGTAGCATTCAGGTGATCTATCAGAAGTTGTAAGCGTTATGAAAGAATAAAGGCCGATTTCTGCTTGTCAGTTTGGTTCAGTGGGGGCCTGAGTCAGAGCCAGCTTGCAGTCCCTGAAATCGCCTCACTGGGGGCGGCGGCCCACATCGGACCTCCAGTTGAGCACCCCCGACCAAGAATCAGAAGAAGTACCAAGTGGGGTCTTGAAGATAACACAGCGGGTTATGGTCAAGAAATGAAGTTATGGGTCAATATCGCAGTCTGTCTTGGTCTCCATGTCACCGTAGGTTTCCATCACACACCACAAAAACTTTGACTCCAAGAAGAATAAAGAGAGTTATATTTTTATAAAGAATTGTTGTCCTTCATCCCTCATTCATCCTTCAACCGCTATATAAGAAATAATCCTCTCCTTACTGAGGGAGGAGTCACAGTTGAGTTGTGGCTAATGAGCTGGATTGCAACATTGTAGTAACCCGTGGTGCCCGTGGTGTAATGGTTATCGTCGCAGGAATTGGACACGGCGACACGAGTTCAAATCCTGGACTGATTGCATTTCACATAGCACTAATACCCTTGGGAAAGGTATGAATCCAATTATTCTCCCTCCAGCTATGGGTAAATAGTAGGGCAGACTAGGTTCTTCAGCCTTGGTGAGGCAATTAGTCTAGGAGAAGGAAAACTCTGAATTCAAACCTGTTAAACTCCGCTGTGAAAAATTGACCTTGTGTCATATCCTGCCCGAGCGGAGGGGTTGGGTAAATATGGTAACCGAGTTCAAACTCTGATCGTGCTATTATGTTCACTTTAGGACTAATACCTACGGGAATGGAATGGACTCTTTTTTTTTTCACCCAAGTCATAGGTTAGATAGTACCACTGCTCTTCTGCCAGTTGACTAATATTCAGACTTCTTAAAAAACACCTTACAAAATCTACAATAAACATCCATCTACGGCAGGACTTCTAAAAGATATCCCAAAAAACCTCTAGGAGCGGTGAATAAATTCTGGCGCATGAATAAAAACATAGAGATCCACAAGGAATGAATATAATGGTTTGCATTTGTTAATCTTTTTATAAATAGGAAAACAAAAATCGCTGAGTCTTGTAGAATAGTTGCCGGATATCGAAAATTGTTGTAAAATATCTCAAGCTTTGTGCAACAGTTGAACCCATTTTACTAGTTTTTCCAAGTTTGTATATTGTGGAATGTGATTTTAGCCATATACATTATTTACTATGCATCAAACATAGAAGCACTTTAAACAAAGAATGTAGTGTTATATTGTGGAGTCTCGGTAAAGATGTTGGAGATAAATGCGAAATGAAGATATGATGATATGTTAATAAAAAAAAGAAGAAAAATCAGTGACGAGGTCCTGGAAAAATATCACTCACATTATCAGTGAGTTTTTATCACTTTCCAGACAGCTATTAAATCTGAAAGATAAAAAGTGATATTTTTTCCGTGGATGAAGGAAAGACTCTGCTGTTTTATGAATCGTAGCCCACTTTCAATGGGATGAAGAGTAACCTCGTTAGCTCGGAAACTTAAGTTTCTCAATTGCTCTCTCTGTCGGTCATTAATTGACTAACTCTTAAAAATTCCCAACTCTCCAGTGAACGTTTATCACACTTACCGTAAAAGTTATCATAGTTGTCGATGGGTTACCCCGACGGTCATCAGGTTGATTGGTGGGGGTAAAAAGCCGGCCACTTCAGTCCAGTGCTAATTTGCAGTTCAAATTCCCAAAACATACTTCCTAATATTCGTGATCTTTTTGGTGAAAATGTTATTTTGTTAATTTCAACCAGTTCAAAACATATGAGTTTCATAAATGAATGAATTATGTCGAAGTGGAGATTGCAAATTTAGATTTCTTTCTTAAAGGCGAATATATTAAAACGATTTTCGATCTTAAAGCAAAGTTTCTGAATATATTCAAAAGAACTGGATAAATGATGAAACTGGAGCAAAATATTCCTTGATTTGAGTAACTCTTGCATTTCTGCTTGCTTTCCCAGGTTCGTATATAGTGGAATAAAGTTTTAGCCATGTGATTTATTCATTAAGCAAATAGAGAAACCCTTTGAATATAAAAAAGTAGTGATTTGTAGCTCAAACTCACAAAAGTGCAAACTAGTATTTGCGTTAGTTTTAATGGGATTAACCAACTACTGTCACGTGATATCCCACTGAGACGATGGAAGTGAGATGACTGCTATCCTCTCGTTGGAATGAACAGTAGCAAGCCGTCAGAAAATTACCGTTAAGGCATGATAGTAAATTGGTGCAAGCTATCTGTACTGAGTAACCTGACTTGGGTGACATCTAGTAGCCCCAAGAAATCGCCCGACCAGGGGGAGGAAGAGAGAAACCAAATGATTGGCTGGGACCCCAAAACGGAAGTGGGGACTCCTTCCCGTCAGCGGAAATAGAAAGTAAAAAAGTCAGTTGTTTGGCAGGGTTCGAAGGAGACAGAACCAAAAGCCAAGTACTCCGGGTGAAGAAGACAAAAAAATATCTGCGAGACACGAAGAAGCCATTTTCTTCAAGCCAGTGTTAAAAATAGCATAAAGTCTATTAGCCCGTGAAAGAAGAAAGATTCTCCAGTGGAACCCCGTCGAAAAATAAGATAAGTAACTTTGGGGTTGTTTCTCCTTATACCAAATTTTGTATACTCTCTCTCTCTCTCTCAATTTGAAGGAAAACGAAAGAACAGAAAAGAAGAAAGACATTTATGTCCATGGACTGTTCAATTCATTGTATATATTTGACACTTTGAAAGTGTATCTCTTTGTATAATAAAGGATTCATGTATTTTTATGTTACCACGTGGTCGAAGTTGTTCTTTGCCATGTCTTCTACGAATTTGTTACTTCATGCTTCCTTTTCAGCTTCTATTCGCCTTATGTTATCTTGCTTAGAATTGTCCTTTTAATTCCTTTAAAATATCACACGGGAAACCGGAGTTGCCGACTACTACAATATAATATTATTACGACAAAACCTATCGGTCCATATCTTCCATTGTCTAGGGGAAGGAAGGAAAGCGACCTGGTGGGTGTGTGGATAGTGTGAAATTTGGAACCCCTTGCCAGCGGCGGTCAGTCTGGACATAAATTGATCCCCCCACATAATATGCCAGTTCTTATATGCCTGAGAAAAAAACTCTGAACGAGGACTTATTCTATAAGGGATCAAGTGCCAACCTGCCCCGTCTTCACACGTGCAAAAATAAAGTCCCGTTTTGGGATTTTAGTCAATTTGCCGTCACCCTACGTACATGTATTAGTGAATCCATCAAACTGAACATGCATTTAACACAAAATAAAGAAAGCTGAGCCCAAATACAATTAACACATTTTACATTTATGTTAAAAAACATATATAATACTGTATACATAAATAAAGAAACAGTAAAGTTCAAGATCTCACCGACTGGTGGAATGTCATTTGTTCCTCTTAGCTAAAGGGTCATGAAAAAACGGTCTGCTCCAAACCGGGCACTGTAAACGACTGAACAAGGGCAGGTTACTCCTTTTTCGGTGTCCCTTGTTTTTGTGTCCCCACATTTGTAATTCCCTCAGTGGCCACTAAACCCATCCGTCCAGTCAAAAAATAATTCAAGAATTAATGTTGCGTTTCAATTTATAACTTACTGATTCTTTTTTCATGTAAATTGTATTAAACAATGGCAAATTTGTTGTTTGTCAGTTAATATTCAGTAAAATTATCTGGGGTTAATTGGAAATTAGATTTAGTTCCAAGGGAAGAAGCATTAAATAAAACGTTTTTGAAGACCTGGGTTATAGTTTTATATTCAATTAAGGCACCTGAAAAGCTCTTTCAACCATCTAGATGAAGCCAAAGGAAAGTAGTTTAGGTTAAAACGTTAATCCATAATTACATTACCGAAAACTGAATTAAAAATGACCCCCCGTCGATAATACTCATTCATCCTCAAAATAAATTCATCCCAACCAATAAAACTAGACCAGTGAATTTTTCTACTTATTTGCCATCTTTAGATTCGATAAGCTATTTGTGGACGTCTACAGCGAGCCGCTTTGACAATCAATCAATTTTAGAATTATCGAGTGAAGGTCATATGTTTTAAGAATCTAAGTAAATGTTGAGCCTTTGTTAGCGAATCAAATGGCCTTGTAAAATCAGTACAATCAAAAGAGATGCAAATAAGTGCAAAGCTTCTTTGCCTTAGATGGAATAATATTCCGTATGAATTATTGTTTAAACATGTGTAGAATTAAAGTATCCAACGTTATTTAGGGGGCTTATTTTGTGCAAGGTTCTTTGGGACAACATTTCTATGTTGATTTTGTCTGTCAAGATAACATTTATGCATTTTTGATTCGAAGAGAAGATATACTCCAGGACTTTGCCAATAGGAAAATTTCGTCGGGGAACTTTTTGTAGAACAATGTTTATCAAGATTTCCTTTTAAATGAATGTTGAAATTTACTTAATTTAACAAAGTTGGGCAAGAGGTTAGAATTATGGGGTATCCAGTGAAAACTAAACTTACTAACAATAGATTGCTATCCAAGTTCGATAATCGTTACATCGAGCCAAGTAGCCTCAAAACAGAGAATAGATTTATTTTTGGCATAGGGCTGTAAGTTTAAAGCATCCAGTGAGGATTAAACTCTCTATTTAATTGCAAAAGATCACATTTTAGTGTGGATTTTAGCTTTTGGATACCCTAAAGTCTGCGAGGCAAAGTTAAAAAAGAAGGCATTTACCCCCTCAGAATATTTGTTCTTAATGTCATATCCCAAATCCTAAAATAAAGCCTTCTTCATGGTCCATTAATTATTGAAACGAGTCTCCATAAATTTTCTGTTTTTATTCCACTGACCAAAACGTCGTGTCAATATGTCAAGCCAAGGTGAACATAATCGTAACAGAATATAAAGTAGTTTCTTTCGTTTGCTTTCTTTGTTTAATGGCATATCAACCTTTGTAGGTTATTTAATGCCAAATCTATTCTCCTAGAAGAACAGTAGTGGTACTATTTAACCCATAGCTGGGAGGATTAGGGGGTTCATACCTTTCCCAAGGGTATTTGCCTGAAAGTGAACGTAATAGCGCAACTGGAGTACGAACTCGCGTACTACGATTCCGCAGTCCATCGCTTTAACCATTATACCATTATACCACGAGGACACCCCCTATAAAGTAGTGCTTAATTGCCTAAGTTTTAAAAACAAAACATTGTCATTAACAATTGTTGAGTTGTTTATTTTTCGCCATATTTTTGGCACGGTTTTGTTTTCTTTTACCAGTTCATATCATAGATGTTTTGAAATTATTCTTAATATTCTATATCCTTGAAGCAAATAATATCGTTAAAAAAGAGTGAAAAGAAAGAAAGTGTATCTGATAACGTTTAGAGTATAACTTCTCAGGACAGATCCTTACAGCTAAGAGGCTAAATGTAACATATTGACCTTCGACCGAATCGTCAATCAAGAAACAGGTCTATCCGGTCGAAAATATCGGAATATCACCTTGACCTGTGGACGTGGTTTAATTTGCTGCAGATGCGACGCCCACAGGAAGCAGGTGGACGACAAACAATGACATAACCAGATGCCACAGACGGCTTGAGTTCAGTTGGAGTTCGAGGCGGGAGTCACTTCGAGGCAGAGTTCGAGTTGCAGTTGCAGTTGGAGTCAGTTGGAGGACAAAATGCCAGCGTGAGAATCAGCTTGCAGACAGAGGGCTTGCAGCCCACAGGACCCACGGTTGAGCAGTCCAGCAAAATGAGGAAGAGGTGCTGCTATGGCCAAAAGAACTTTGGGTCAATATGTAGCAGTCTGTTCCCGTCACCAACTCGCCTCTCAAACATCAACCCTTTCGAAACCCTTTCGCAACCCATTCGAGAATAAAGTGTGAGAGGTATATTTATCGAAAGAAGTGTCTTCGTTCGTCATTATTGTTGATTATGTTTCCGCATATATTTGTATTATGAATGTGGCTATACAACATAAAGAGGTGCCCGTGGTGTAATGGTTATCGTCGCAGGAAATGGACACGGCGACACGAGTTCAAATCCTGGACTGATTGCATTTCACATAGCACTTGGGAAAGGTATGAATCCAATTATTCTCCCTCCAACTATGGGTAAATAGTCGGGCAGGCTAGGTTCTTCAGCCTTGGTGAGGCAACTAGTCTAGGAGAAGGAAAAAGTCTGAATTCAAACCTGTTAAACTCCGCTTTTAAAATTGACCTTGTGTCATATCCTGCCCGAGCGGAGGGGTTGGGTAAATATGATAAAGAGGTCATTTCAATTTAGTCATTCTTCCTTATTTGATTTATTCCATACCCTTCATTAAGCTATAGTTATCACAATAATCTGAAGTCATTCAAATTTTTTAAATGAAACATATTTATTAATACTCGCAAATTCGTTGCGCGTTACACATGCGCAAGGCCCTGCATGTGGCTTAGGGACATGCGCTGAGCACTGCATGCGACTTGGTCTCTTCGGGACAGGCTCACTACGCTCACACACTTGGTCGCTTTATAATTGGGCAATTTGAGTTATTTTTTTAAATTTTAGGATCTTTTATAATTACTCACACCCTCCTTCTTGAAAAGTACCCTAATCAAACATTTATGAATTTGGGTTCCTGCAAGACTTCCCGCCCTATTTTCGCCAAGATTTTAAAGTAGATTTTTTACATCTCCCCGCTCTGATTTTTCAAGAATTCTGTAAAAAAAAAAATTGTAATTCCTCTAATGTTTAGTATGATTGATCAAAATATTCAAAGCGAGGTATTTTAGAATGGGCTGATTTGATTTGAAAGGCAAAACACAGCCACAAAGAATATTCTATATAGATTTGACCGACTGAAGCTTGTTCGTTTGGTTTGTGTCGGTCAAATGTTATCCACAACCCGTAATTATCTTTGAATTTCGAGCACTTTGATATTACATCTCGCATATTGTTCTCTGCCAGATACTGGATGGGTGTCCTCGTGGTGTAATTGTTAAAGCGATGGGCTGCGGAATCGTAGTAAGTGAGTTCGAACTACAGTCGCGCTATTACGTTCACTTTCGGACAAATACCCTTGGGAAAGGTATGAACCTCCTTATCCTCCCAGCTATGGGTTAAATAGTACCACTACTGTTCTTCTAGGAGAATGGCTTTGGCATTAGATAACCTACAAAGGTTGATATGCCATCAAACAAAGAAACCAAACCAAACCATCTGCCAAATACATATTAACTACTAAATTATTACAGATTCGCATTATATATAGTGTAATACATATTACCTATAACTTTGTTCTAATGGGTGCAGTGTTCGCCAATAGCCTGGGAGACCGAAGTTCAATCCCAGATCAAGTCATATCAAAGACTTTTAAAATGGTACTTGGTACCTCCTTGCTTAACCTCAGCAATATAAAGGTACGTATCAAGGGTAAAGTGGAGCACTCCAAGTAAAGGAGTAGCGCCCTCCCTCGATGTCATCATCATCATCATGTCGTGCCACCAGCACGGATATCCCTAACCCTTTCTCGCCACTTCTCCCTATCATTCATCGCTTCTGGCAGGTCTTCAGGGCTACCTCCCGTATCCTCACACAGCTGCTGTATGTATGTTCGAGCTGGTCGTCCTGCTTTTGCATGGCCATATGCGGGCGTCCCTAGGAGTACATCACATGTAGTACCTAATTAAAAGGGAGACTTCGGGTCACCCTCGATTACTGTCGCTAACTTTTTTGTACTTATTATCGATGACTTTTTTACCTGGTATCTTTTACTTATTAAATAACATCTAATGATATTTTGTACACTTTACGTTTTTCCTTTTACCTTTTTTTTATTTATCTATTCACTGTTGATAAATGGGCCAATAGAAGAATAAGTTACAAAATTTCCCCTGTCAAAATACGCCGCTTCACACAGAGATTCCTTTTTGGTTCTAGTCTTTGTTATCTTATTTTTGTTGGTGTTTATCGTAAATAATTTGACCTGGGAGTAATGGCAGTGAATGAATACTCTATACTCCGCAGATTTCCAGAAGTAGTGCCTCACTATCAGATGAAGTTTAGTATTATGTCTGAGACTTAACTTTTTGGTGAGTATTGCCCCTTTGCAGGGGATTTGGTCAGCGTATTATAAACCTCACCCACAGGGCGCAAAACTCGAGAAGGTCAGATGGAAGTAAAATATGCATTCAATCATACAGCATCAAACAGCGACATAATAAGAAAATCACCTTTGGAAATCATTGCTTTTTGACTGGCCTATAATGTCCATATTTTCAATTGTCGGAAGGTAAAAACCTTATCTCAGTTAAGCATAAAACCTGCGGTAGAGTACACCAAGTAAGAATTAAACTCCCTAATAACGTTCTGTTAGCCTAGCTTACCAAGCATTACATTTTGTGAGGAGACCATTTAAGCTATGCACAAAACTAAAGCCATCATATTCTTTTTGATCCCGAGTCTTGTCGGAATCAAAGGAGGGGATTGAACGAACTCAGCAGCCAAATCAACTTCAGAAATGGTCATTGTCAACAACCTAAAAATACCCTACACTAATAAATAAAAGTTATGGTGAATGGGTACATCAGAAGAAAATGGCAACTATTTTCTTGAAAATCAATAAAAAAATAAACTTTTCCAAATAAAACCTACCCTGTTAGGTTGGACATCAGAACTTGGAAGAAACTCAAAAGGAGAGGTAGTCTTAACCTGACTACACATTTATATAGTTGGTTAGTTGGTTATTTGGGTTTTACGGCTTATCAACCTTTGTAGGTTATATAATGCCAAATCCATTTTTATACAGTTAAACAGTTCTATTTCAAACAATTCAGTTTAGCATGAGTACAGAGTTTAATTGTCAAAAACATTTCTATTTCAAGCTATTTGGAAAACAGTTCTAATTTGAACAATTTGGTTTAGCGTACGTATAGTTTCAATATCAAAAACAGTTATACAAATAAACAGTTCTATTTCAAACAATTCAGTTTAGCATGAGTACAGAGTTTATTTGTCATAAACATTTCTATTTCAAGCAATTCAGTTTAGTCAAATAGTTCTTATTAAAATAATTAAGTTTAGTATAAGTATAGTTAAATGTCAAAACAATTCTGTTTCACACAATTCAGTTTAGCATACAAAAACAGTTCTATTTCAAAGAATTTAGTTTAGCATTGGTACGCAGTTTAAATGTCAAAAAGGTTCTATTAATTTAAGCTTAAGTACAGTTTCAATCTCAGAACAGTTCTATTTTAAGCATTACAGTTAATGTTTGTTTGAGATTTATGGCATATCAACATTTGTAGGTTATATAATGCCAAATCCATTTTTATACAAATAAACAGTTCTATTTCAAACAATTTAGTAAAGAATACGCACACAGTTCAATTGTCAAAAAACATTTCTATTTCAAGCAATTCAGTTTAGTTAAACAGTTCTAATTCAAATAATTAAGTTTTGTATTAGTACATTTTTTTTACAAACAATTATATGTCAAAATAGTTCTATTTGGAACAATTCAGTTTAGTGTGCTACAGTGTCAATGACAAAACAGTTCTATTTCAAACGATTCAGCTTAGCATAAGTATGTAGTTTACATGTCAAAATAGTTCTATTTCAAGCAATTCAGTTTAGCATAAGTACGCAGTTTAGTTTTGTTGGACCCATTCATAGGGCTCTATCAAGTGCTACCACTCCGTGTTAAAGTGGACCTGGGAGCGATGGCAATGAAGGGGTGCTCCGCATTCCCCAAAGCTCTATTATCACTGGCACCTTACCATCAGGGGGGGTGTCCTCGTGGTGTAATGGTTAAAGCGATGAACTGCGGAATCGTAGTACGCGAGTTCGTACTCCAGTCGCGCTATTACGTTCACTTTCGGGCAAATACCCTTGGGAAAGGTATGAACCCCCTTATTCTCCCTCCAGCTATGGGTAAATAGTAGGACAGACTAGGTTCTTCAGCCTTGGTGAGGCAACTAGTCTAGGAGAAGGAAAACTCTGAATTCAAACCTGTTAAACTCCGCTTAAAAAATTGACCTTGTGTCATATCCTGCCCGAGCGGAGGGGTTGGTAAATAGTACCATCAGATTGTTTAATGTCACATTCAGGACACCCATGGGGGGTCTTATCCCTCTGCAGAAATGCAGTCGGTGTATTCTACAGCTCTAGCCGCCTGGGCCAAATCATTCATGGTTGACTCATGCCTTTAAACTAAGACACAAGGAGTGGCCCAAATGCACATGTGGCAAAACCATCATCTCATCTCGTCGTACCATCAGCACGGATATCCCTGACCCTTTCTCGCCACCTCTCCCAATCGTTCATCGCTTCTGGCAGGTCCTCAAGGCTACACCCCGTATCCTCACGGAGCCGCTGTATATATATGGTCACCCTGCTTTTGCACGGCCATGTGAAGGGGTCCATAAGCGTACATCACTTATGAGTTCGGCCCTACTTCTCCAGCAGTGTCCTCATGTCTGGTTCGTCTAGTTTTGATAGTTTTCGTGATGGGTTGTAGGTGGCCGTACTGCTGCTGCTTTGTGATGTGTTACCCCCCAAGACCTGTTCAATATTGCTTGCAGCATTCTCGTGTAGTTGCCGTCAAGCTTTTCCCTAGCCGTTTAGTTAGCGTCCATGTTGTGCATCCACATAGCAGTATCGACACGATCGCACCTTGGAAGAAACTGCGTTTCATATTATCAATCAGGTCTGACTTCCCTATGTCCGATAGCCTATTGATAGCTGTCCATGCCTTTGTTAGTTGCGTGTGGATAAAATACTTACTTCTGGAAAGGAAAAAGTTAGTCCCTATTAAAAACAGACACTCTTAGACAAGAACCCCAACTGAAATCTTTCAACTAAAAACCAGCAATATCATAGATTTTCTAAAGAAAAAAGGACTTCACAAAAACCAAAATCCCGATTCGGCACGAAATAACACTAGAAAGGTTAAGAGACTGTAAAACCTAACAACCATTCAACTATTTCAGCTATAAGATAAAGTTGACACCGTCTATAATATTTTGAACTTTGTTTTTAGTGTTCGTATGTCTAATGTTCTATCCTAAGATTATCCTTGAAACCATTATTTTAAAAGATTCAGCATACCTGCTCTGTGTAACCTTACATACACGATGGTGTCTATGTATCTATGTAATTGTAGGCTTTCGGTATTTTCAAATATAGGTCTGAAACTTTGTTCGTAATGCTCCGACCTCTTTTGCTGGAGAAAATAAAGTCAATGCATTGCAGTCCACTGCTGCCGAATATGTAAGGTATAATTGTGATTTTCCTGTGAAACCATTCTCACTACACTAAGAAATGAGAGTCTTGATAACATCCTCCATGTAAATGGCGCCTAGGAAAGAAATGCAAAAAGAAAACGGAAAAGCTTTCAAGTAGCCTAACAATTTCCGTTCACAATTTGCACAACATACTGAAAAAAAAAGTCAAATCTCACAGAGAGATTAAAGATGGAATTATTGTCATGAGGTTATGCTTTTTCAGTCAACCCTTGCTGACGACCCCGACTTTTTCTGTCCAATATCACCCGAGCTTTGAAATGTGAAAGTATTAATGCCTACCTAAGATACTTTTCCTTCTGTAGTAATAGCTTTCGTGATTTAAGTGTATAAGTTATAAGGAAAGAGGCATTCAGGTAAATATACCGATAGAGATGTGATCTCAGCCTTTACAGAGAACATTTTGTACTTTCTTTTAACAGAAAAAGATGGCGGAAACATATGTTACAATATTAATATGGAGACTTTAGAGTTATTCCATAAGCTTACAACAGACTCTTTTAAGGACACAATTTGCATGGTGCGGCTACCAGTTTAAGTCACGTGCAAATCGTAACATTTAAAGTCTTTAGGAAATTTTAATTAGTGATCCGAGTTCAAATCCTGGATGAGGCTATTTTTTCGTTAATGTACTAGGAACTGTTATGAATCGATGTATTAGAGACAACTATCTATTAGCATGAAGCACCTTGCTTTGTTTAAGTAATGAATACGAGATATTTACGAAATCTTTAGGGGACGTTCCTGTCAGAAGGTTATCGTCCCAAGGAAACAAACCAGGTGACCCGATTTCAAATCCAGGATGAGTTTCTTTTTCGCTGGTATCCTAGAAAAAGAAATGAGACTGTGGATGAGAAACATCAACCTTTTAAGAAGAAACACCTCACTTTCCTTAAGGTTTTGCATGGTTTGGTTTTATGGCATCTCAACCACTGTGGGTTTTTTAATGCTAAATCCATTTGTATACGTATAAATAGTTCTATTTCTAACAATTCAGTTTAACATAGGTACACAGTTAAAAAGTCAAAAATAGTTCTATTTCAAGCAATTTAGTTTACCATAAGCTCACTGTTTTAGTTATATTTGACCCATAGACAGGACATTATCAGGTGCTACCACTTCGGGTCAAAGTGGACCTGGGAGCGATGTCAATGAAGGGGTACTCCGCATTCCCCAAAGCTCCAGAATTACTGAAGTCTCACTATCAGATTGTTTAGTGTCATATCAGGACACTCGTTGGGGGAGTCTTACTCCTCAGCAGAGATGCAGTCGGTGTATTCTATAGCTCCAGCCGACTGGGCCCCTTTGCTTAAGTAACGAATACGAGATATTTACAAAATGTTTAAGGTTGTGCCTGATAGAAGGTTATGTAAGGAAACAGACCTGGTGACCCGATTTCAAATCCTGGATGAGGCTGTTTTTACGCTAATATCCTAGAAAAAGGATTGAGACCGTGGATTAGAAACACCAGTCTTTTAACATGCAACACCTCGCTTCGCTTAAGTAACGAATTCGAGATATTTACAAATTGCTTGGGGACGTGCCAGGCAAAAGGTTATCAAATCCTGGATGAGGCTGTTTGTCTTTCACTTCACTCTAATCTGTTTCCCTCGCAGGTAAATAGACGGAGTTATTTAGCTTTGGCTAAATTCAAACTAGCTTTACCCCGCTTACAAAATTGACTTTGTGTTAAATTCTGCTTGTAGCGAAGAAGTTGGATGAATACATAGGAGTGCAGTTTTCTTTCACTACAAAAAGGACGAATCTATAATTACGACTCTCAAATGAAGTTATATCCTATACAAGAAAATGAACACAGATATGTGTCAAATTCTAAGAGGCCGCCATATTGGTGGGAATTGGAATACGTTGGCTTTTTCTTTAGCTGACGGGTAAGACTCTCTCAAAAAAGAGTGTCCTGGGTATGGCACTGAACATCATCCGAGGGAAAGACTCTAATTCTGTAGATCTGGGGAGTGTAGAGTATCTCTTCATTGGCATTACTCCCTGGTTGCGGTGTGATAGTATCTGTTAGGGTCCCATCAATTGGTCAAATAGAGCTCTCTGCAAATGATTTGTATTTGATAGGAATACTTTATATCATATGACGGTGTTAAGAACAATTTGTATTTTTAATACATGAAACTTTAAGTTGTGAATCCGGTATGAGATAACAGTTTCTTGAACTTTTTTCTTTTTCTTCAGGTTAGAATTTGAGCAAACTCTTGATTTAAAAAAACGAACTATTTTCTGAAAAGTAACTACACAAAAAAGTAAATATAAAAGTCTGACCTATGCGAAACTCTAACCTCTATGTATAAAAATACTCCCCACGGTCTGATTTGCCGTTAAAATCAATCAATTATCAATCAACTGATGAGAGGACAGTAAATTTCTCCTTGTTGGTAAGAATAAATCTAAAAAGTAATAGATAAATAAGCTTCATATAAAAAAATCAGCAACTAGCCTGTCTCAGGTGTGCAATGTATAACCTGTGCTATCTGTGCTAAGTGTAAACTGTTGGGGACTAAGTCGAACAAGACTGTAGTATTATGAAAAACAATACTTCGCTTAATATATATCTAATAAAAACACAAGATGTAAAGTGCTGAGTAGGAAGTTAGTCTTACTGTAGTTAATATGATCCTTATAGGACATTTTACTTGCCTCAGCAAGACTATTATTGATATTAAATATCACACACACTCACACACACACATATATATACTTATATATGACATTTCAGAAAATAGTTAAATCAAGAGTGTGCTCAAATTCTAACCAGAAGAGAAAGAAAAAATTCAAGAAACTATTATCTCATACCGGATTCACAACTTGAAGTTTCATGTATTAAAAATACAATCGTCTGACTTACACGATTGTATTGTAATACAGGAAACTTTAATAAATAACACCGACATAAGGAAGTGGTATAAAAGTTTCTTATAGATAGATATATATATATATATATATATATATATATATATGGAGTGAAAAAATTAATAAGGTAATACAAGCAGAAGGAGAGATTTATAGCGTTTTGGTTCTAATGAACCATCATCAGGACGGGGAGGGGTGATATTAGTGATGTTAAATTTACAATATTCCTAATAAGTCACATGACTTAATTTTAAAAACAAATACTGGTTTACTAATTAAACGGCCAACTCTTTCCCGATATATCAATTTTTCCCTAGTTTTTTGTATTTTTTAAACATCCATTGTTGATTTAACATCACTAAAATTATTCCTCTCAGTCTTGGTGATGGTTCATTTGAACCGAAACGCTATAGTATCGACTTCTTTTCTCAATGAATCTCTCCTTCGACTTGGATTACCTTTTTATCAATTTTTTCTCTATATTATCGGATTTTACTCCATTATTTACTTCTTTATATATATATATATATATATATATATATATATATATATATATAACAGCAGCTCATTCGTATATGTTTCATTCAATTCGACATCTATGTCACCAGGAAAGCCTTCATGAGATTATGTGTCTGGAGAGAACTATGGTTTGAAACATCCCTCTCAGTAATCCAGATCACCTCGGCTAACAGTTGAATATTACTAGGTTTCGTAGATTTTTGTCAACTTGCGAGATTGTTAGCTGAAAATGCCGTCCTCTAATGGAATTCCTATTTGTATACATAGCTTTACATTCTATGTACATGAGCAAAGCAATGAAGCATTAATTTAATGCTAAAAGATTTTAATTAACTGACTGAAGGACGTTAATTTCACTTAGAACATTAAATCAACTTTCTATAATTTTCAAGTTCAGACAAAGGACCCTATTTCTCTTCTTAAGACGATATTAAAAATTAGGCTATTTAGCTTTTGAAAAGCAATCAGCTTAAGAGATGTATAATTCTGAATTTAAATCTCCAGACAGTATGTCATGGGAGAGCGAGACAGAGTAAGTTTCATTACTCCTTATTTTTTACAAACTCTGATGAAGTTCTCAGCCTTGCAGTCAACTTATAAAAATACATATATATATATATGTATATATATATATATTCATGTATGTATATGTGTGTGTATTATACTGGCCTATCGTCGACTAAATAACTTCAAAGAAAATATAGGAAGCAACAACATGCAAAAGTAATCTTTAAGAAACCCACAATAAAATTCACTGAACATTAACAACTTTGCAATATCAAAAACAAACGCATGCAATAAACACCTTAAATCAATCAAGTCATTCTGAAGCTTCACAACAAACAAAAGAACTTTTAAAATTTACCACGAATATAATCTTTTCACTTTGTTTTGTTCTTCAGTCGTCTTGCCTGTTGCTTCGTATCGCCATCTTTGTTCTTGTTTTTTGTCTTCTGTAGTCATTTTGTTGTTCTAAATTCTTCTCGACTAAGATGAAGAAAGAGTACTTATCATCTTTATTTCTTGGCAACTTTTCATTTTCCCATTACTCGTGCGCCTAAATGAGGAGTTAATCTTAAGAGTACTGATAAAGTATTTTAACCGCTTGCGCTGAGCACATCTCACTAATTGACTTATTTTAACTCTAGAATCTTTTTGTCACATAAGTAAAACCATTGAATGAAAGCTGGAGTTTCAGATTGACCTAAAGTTCAATCGCTTTTCATCATTCTGTTTGACATGCTGTGTTTTTCTTTTCGCATTTAACAGCTCAGGAATTTGATTGATACTCTATATATCAATTATTGATATCATTAATCTATAGTGTAACATAATTACAGAAGCAAGAATGTATTTTATTTACTGGACTGCACTTACTGCCAAAAATAATACACTGGAAAATAAGAATTGCTATTTTACTTTTGGTTAAATAACAATAGACACGGATTCCAATTTACGCATAACAATGACTATTTCTTCTAGAACATTATATCTGTTAAAAAGTTCACAGTTTTTACAGAGATGCATTGAAAGAACTGAAAGAAACACACTAGATACCATCAGTAAGATAACAAAAAAAGATAAACAGATGAAAGTTGAAAAACACTGATTTGAAAGAAATTTATATATATATATATATATATATATATATATATATATATATATATATATAAAGAGGCGCGCGTCGTGCAATGGGTTTTGTCGTAGGTTACCAGATTTCAAAGCTGTTTACATTTTAACTAATATTAATACCATTGGAAACAATATGAATCTAAATCCCACCTCCAGGTATGGGCAAGATTTTTGGGCAGATTGAACTCTTCAACCTTAGTATTGGGGGCGCAGGATCCATGTATGCATTGAATGCCTTACATTTTTCCTAGGTAAATAATTCTGTTTTATATAAAGTTAATCATTGACTGTTTTCACTGTATTCTTCTGTATTTCCGATTTATTTATTTCGAAGGATAGTTGATACAAGCGATATCATTTAGAGAAAACACCTGCTGTTTAAACGAGAAAAGATGCAAGTGAAAGCAATTAATTTAGTAGCTTCTCCATTGCCTTTGAATAGGGACATAAGAGAAAGAACATACGACTGGGTGAATGAATGAGTATGTTACAGAAAGACAAAAATATCTTTGCTTGAGTTTTAAAAAATGCCGTCGCTTTGGTCTTCCCTGTTTTATCATTCCTTTAAAGCTGGGGACATGACAAAGAAACACAGGATAATAAGGTAGAGTCACAGAAAAAAAAAAAAATACACATTAAAAAGTAGAAATAATATTTGTTCACAAGACACTCTCAATTGAAGTGATGATTTTATTGATGAAGTCAAAGATACTCTTATTCAAAGGAATTATAGTCGGACAGATTAAAACGAAACATTTGTATTATTCGGTTCTGAACAAGATTTTGGATTAAGTTATTGCTCATATTTAGCAAAGGTTTAAAACAATGAAGAGTTCAAATTTATTGAATTGTTAAATCCGAAGCTTTTTCACAAAAAAATTCTTCCGATGGAAACGTTTTCAAATTTGGATGTATATAAAAACATTGAAAATAGAGTAGAAATCATTTTATGCCGCAGATTTGGCAAAATAAGCGACAAGCACCCAATAAGTCACCGAGATAATACGAAAGTTTGAACTAAACAAAGTTTTGGCAGAAGTAAGTAAATTGCGACGTCGGATTCTGACCATAGCTTCTACATCTACTTCCTGTAGAAAATCATTTTCTTCATTAAAGGGTGTAAATAATTATACGAGGTGTTCCTCAAGTGAAAAACGATTAAGTAATTTGGTTTTCATTTCCACGAAAAAATACCTTTTGAAAAACATGAAGTTAGAACGTGGTGGCGATACCTTCTCCTGTGAAACGTTACCCCCTCACCCCCACATTATCTCAGTCTTCTAACCATTTCACTTCTTAGCCGGCCGGTGATCAACTAGTGGTTCGAGGGGGTAACGCACATTTCTTTACCTACACATGAATACGATCGCGGGAGACAGGAGAAGATAGAAGGACAAACGAACAAACAACAAACTTGGGGTTACCAAGAGCAGAGGGAGGTATGCAACACTACATGCATATGCATTCCTGATAGTAGATATATGGACTATCGCTAGCGTGGGTTACTAGCGAAAATTCCACAATGCTACTGGGATCAGACATCTTGAGACTCTTCTTCACTGGACCCTATCTGTCTCCTCGCCTCTCTGCTCGGTGTCTGGTGTTGACTGCCCCTCCGTGGATCCACGCCAACTTCTGCTGCCTGCCTCTCTGCTCTCCTGTGACCAACTACCCACTGCTGGTCTCCACTGGGTCGCGTCGTCAACTCTCGTTCGCGGGTCCCCTTACCACTTCCGGATACGGCGAGATTTCATGTCCAAGAATCCTTTGTCTGGTTTCGCGCCAAAACAGACTCGTCTGCTTTGGCGGCCAACCCCCATAGTGCTACACTCCCATAAAGTGATCGATGAATTTGTCACAAAGAAACGAAGAAAGGAATTGATTACAAATATTTCTTAATAACTCACTACTTGTAGATTTTATTCTTGTAACCTATGGTGGTCATCATCGTCATCGGGTTGTTACAAAAGAGTGGAGCATCAAGTCTAGAGGAGAGAGACAATAAGTCTGAAGCGAGGGTTGTTAGTAGAAGTGTATTTTCTCGTATTAAAAGTAGTTCACATCGCATTCTCAGGTGGGAGAGGTATAAAATATTAACGTGACCTGCAGGTGTTGAACACTGCAGATGTTGTTGACAGATACAGTGCTAAAATCGGAGTGATTACCGGAATGTCATCATGTCCTGAAGGTGTTGTTGTATTCGCAGATGTTGTTGACATCTTCATCCGACCGAAGATAATATCCATAGATGATTATCGGAATATTAACTGGACCTATGGACGTGGGTGAACTCAGCGAATGGTGGCAGATACGTTCATGCGTAGAAGTGGGATTGGGCAACTAGCCAATGGGGAACAAGCAACACATGGACATGAACAGTAACCAAAGGAAAACAAAGAAGTGAGACATGGGCGTAACCATAACCAATGAAAAAGAGGAATCGCCGCAGGTCACGTGGGAGTTGTAGACTATATAAGTTCCCGAATTTTGGCTAAAGTCAGTTGTTAACTGGCTCTTCCAACTCCCGACGACCCCTTCGTGTGTACTCGTCTGCTCAACACAAGTATCATCGTCAAGAATAAAAATATAATCTTATATTTTTATATACATGAGTTCCTCGTTGTTCATCAAGACACAGCTGTAATATACAACAAAGGGAGCGGATGATTTTACTTTCCCTCTTTGACTTGGCGATTAGCCTGCACAATGAATTGCATGCCCTGGTTCTCAAGTTACATTTCGCTATTGCTTGGTATGGCAACGAGTCCAAGAGAAAGAAAACTCTGAATTTGAACTTATTAAACTCTACTTAAAAATTGACCTAGTGTTACATTCTACTCTTGGCGAGGAGTTTGCTCAATACATAGATAAGGGACGGACATATTTTTAGACATGGGGTATATTCATATTATTTGTTACAGCTTTACTGATGCAGAGGTTGGCTCTAAATAATATCTAATGATATCTGTTTTGATTAAATATCTCACCAGAAATAATAGAATGTTTGTATCTTTGGTCTTAAAGAAAATTAACTTTTTATTAAAGAATTCAGGCGCGTACTCACAAGTGTGTATTAGTATTTATACATACATGCATACAAACAATAAAAGTAAGTAAGTAAAGTTGGCAACCTTAGTCGAGGGTGACCCGAAGGTTCCCTTTTCATTACCTACTCTACCGAAGTGTAGGGGAGAGCACTACTCCATTCCCTGGATTCCTTCACTTTACCCTTGATCCTTACGTAATAATGCTGACTGTTAAGCAAGACGGCATCAAGTACCGTTTTTTGAGTTATTGGTATGACTCGACCTGGGACTGAACCCAGGTCTTCCGGGCCATTGGCGAACACTCGAACCGCTAGGCCAATGGTTTTCTCTTCATCTATGAGTAAATGGTAGGACAGACTAGATACTTTAAACTCAGTTAGACAACAGGTATAAAAGAAAAACTTGAATTTTAATCAGTTTTAGTCTGCTTAAAAATAAACCTAGTGTCAAGTCCTGACTATGGCAGAGAGGTCGGGTAAGAGTAATTGGTATGACTCAACCTGGGATTGAACTCCGGTCTTCCAGGTCATTGGTGAACATTAGACCAATGGCCCGGCCCAATCCATACAATAACATACACATAAATACATTCATACATAGGTGAATTTATGCATACATACGTACATATGGTTCATTATTTTAGAGAAAAATTTTCGTTTTATTTTTATCAGGAATATTGGATTTCCAATTCCTCCAAGTAGTAGCACTGTCCGTACTACTGTATGGTTACTTACCATGGATTCGAAAGAAACGCCGGGTGAAAATCTTGATGGGAACTACACAAAAATGTAGCGTGTTGTTTTGAACAAATCCCACAAAGTAGCAGACGTGCAGCCACTTACCTCCTATCTCACTGAGAATTCAAGTAAGACGAGCATGACATAATGGGTACAGCTGAGAAAGAAATGCAACGTTCGGTTATTGACTCCGACAGAAAGATCCATCAGAGTTGGCAGTTCATGGAAGGTTTAAATTTATAAGGTCTGTGAGGACATTGGATACCGCCAAGAAAACTTGGTAAAAATGATGATAGAGAGAGAGAGAGAGAGAGTTAAGGGAATCCGCGTTGTTGGCATGCCTTGAGGATGATGATGATGATGATGATTTCAGAGAACCTGAACATTTGGATTTTTTGTAGATGTACATCTGTTTTTCAGCAAATTTAAATCTGTTCGTACTCAGATATTAATAACTGAATATCTGAAAAGCATTTATAACTTGTGTTCAGGTACATTTGTCAGCCGTCTTTTTTCCTGAAGTAATGTTTGTTTGTTTTTTTAAAATTTTATTGTCATTTTATTTTGAATTTCATTTCTGCGGTAATACATACAGAGAAAAGGTTCTCTCTTTCTCTCTGTCTCTCTGTCTCTCTCTCTTGAAAGAAAGAACGAATGAATGAATGAATGAATGAAAACTTAACAGATCTCTAAGACGAGGAGTAAGTGTCCACTGAAAGAAAATATCGTTGGTTTTTTTCCTCCCTCATACAGATTCCATAATCTGGGAATTTGTCGACAATCTTAAGAGCCGCGACGTTTCTAATTGGTTCATACGGATGAATAGCTTTTATACTAAAATACGTCTAAAATGTCAACGTTAATACCGCTGGTCAGAATAATATCTCTAAAAGACCGGACAAGCGTAGCGGTTGCCATGAAATCTAATTCGGTAAAAGAATTGTGAATGTGTGTGTGTGTGTTAGAGAGAGAGAGAGAGAGAGAGAGAGAGAGATCAGTCACTACTGTTTTTGCGTTGATATTTCTCGAAAATGTATTCTATACAGATTTTTTATGGAGATTAAGTTCACCTGGCACAAGGCTAAATAGAAATGGGTGGCTGGAGGCCAAGGAAGAGTGTATTTTGTGGGTCTTCTAAGTGGAAAGGTTTTTTTTTTATCATTTTGGAAAAAAGCCAAATTATTGTAACGCCTACCGAAAGATGATGTAAGTTTTGGTTGAAAGGGAGCAGTACATTTAAGTGTGTGCAAACGAATGAATAATGTTGATGTTGTTTGTTTGGTTGCTTGTGTTTTATGGCATATCAACCTTTGTAGGTTATTTAATGCCAAATCCATTTTTATACGAATAATCAGTTCTTTTTCAAAAAATTCAGTTTAGTATGAGTACTGAGTTTAATTGTCAAAAACATTTCTATTTCAAGCAATTCAGTTTCGGAAAACAGTTCTAATTTCAACAATTCAGTTAAGTGTAAGTATAGTTTCAATGTCAAAAACAGTTCTTGTAAGTACAGTTTCATTGTCAGAAACTGTTCTATGTCAAACAATTTAGTTACGCAGTTTAAATATCAAAACTGTTCTATATCAAGTAATTTAGTCTAGCATAAGTACGCATATTAACTATTTAACGCATAGATAGGGCTCTATCAGGTGCTACCACTCCAGGCCGAGTGGACCTGGGAGAGATAGGAATGAAGGGGTTCTCCACTTTCCGCAAAGTTTTATCATCACTGGAACCTCACCATCTGATTATTTAGTGTCATTATATTTACCAAACCCTCTGCTCGGGCAGGATATGACACAAGGTCAATTTTAAGCAGAGTTTAACAGGTTTGAATTCTGAGTTTTCCTTCTCCTAGACTAGTTGCTTCACCAAGGCTGAAGAACCTAATCTGCCCTATTATTTACCCATAGCTGGAGGGAGAATAATTGGATTCATACCTTTCCCAAGGGTATTAGTGCTATGTGAAATGCAATCAGTCTCGTCCAGGATCTGAACTGGTGTCGCCGTGTCCATTTCCTACGACGATAACCATTACACCACCGGCATCTGATTATTTAGTGTCATAATCCAAGACACTCGTTGGTGGGTCTTACCCTCTGTAGAAGTTCAGTCAGTGTATTCTTTATCCAAGCCGACTGGGCAAGAATAATATTGAATAGAATTGTTAGTGTTAGATTGGAATACTTATTCGGGATTATTAATTGATAAATACAGTTGTTAATGTTAAGTAGCAATACTTGAAACCCTTTTACGGTGTGCAAACAGAAGTTTAACTGCTTGATATTTCAATCATACATCCTAGATGCATCAAGGTAGGTCTTCAGTGATGCACTGTCTTCATCGCCGATTTCGGGTTTTTTGCATCATATCGACTCCGACAGAAACCCCGGCATGACTCTGGAAGAGCCAAGCCGCCCCCTTGATCGCGACGTGCTACGCTCGTGCCTCTACCAAAGCAAAATAATAATAATAATAATAATAATAAGGTCGGACTTTGGCCGTTCTTATAGACATCACCTTCAGTAACAGCCAATAAAAAAACAGGGCATTTCACACTCCTCTACTATATAATACCATCTTTACCTCATCCGGCTTCGGCTGACTACTTCCGGATTCGGTGCCGAGGTAAGATGGTATTTTCAATACTCGTCCACGTCTATGATTTAAAGCTTTAACAAGACTTACACATATCCCCCCAAATCTATCCTATACTAATACTTCCAAACTAACATGAAATAAGCCACTACTCTAACTATTCAGTCAGTCTTTAACTCTTACTTTATACCCTTATTCAAAGTCACAAAAAAAAAGGAAAAACTCCCATTTATTTGATAGATAACAATACTTTAAACTGGGCGAAAACAATTGAACTTTAACTCGTTTGAAAATATTTGCTTACAAATCATATATATATATATATAAGTTGACGACCGTAGTCGAGTGTGACCCGAAGGCTCCTTTTTCAATAGCGACAACACCTAGGTGTAGTAGAGGTGCTACTCCTTTTCCTGGATTGTTTCACTTTACCCTTGATCAGTACCTTATAATGCTGAGCGTAAAGCAATGAGGTATCAAGTACCATTTTTAAGTCTTTGGTATAACTTGACCTGGGATTGAACCCTGGTCTTCCAGACCATTGGCAAACACTCTACTCGTTAGGCTAATATATATACACTTATATACTCATGATCTAGCATTAAATTATCCACAAGGGTTGATAAGCCATAAAATACAGCAAAACCAATTATCTTTCTATCTATTCAGTTCATATCTGTCTATCCCAGAGTGTTCATATCTATCTATCTATCTATCTATTTAGCCTCCTCACATGTTATCTCAGAAAGACTTGATATGCGTCGTCCTCACTTTGAAATCTAATTAAATAGGAGTTGGTGACTGGAGGCAAGGGAAGATTGTATTCTTCTTAGTGAAAAAGATCTGCTTATTTTTCTGGAACAAAGTCTCATTATATTCATCCCTGTCAAAAGCCGACGTGAGTCTGGGTCGTAAGATTATCTGTATAGTACATTCAATAAAAGAACATTTTGAAATTCGGCTACAATCGCTTCACACCAATGTCTTGTAAGAGACAATAATCCATCTCGCCTCCATTTTAGTTAGAAGCGCTATCATGAAAAACCTGTCACCACAAAAATTACATTACTATCACTCAAATGGTGTAGCTATCACTTTATGCTCCACAAAAATATATAAAATATTTCCTGAATTCACCTAAATTAACCCCCGGTGCGAGCAGGATGTGAAACAAGGTCAATGTTTAATCGGAGTAGAGCTGGTTGAATTTTGAGTTTTCTTTCTTCTAGACTGATTTCCAAGCTAAGACGAAACAACCTAGTCTACCCTACTATTAAACTAGAGCTAAGTAGAGAACAAACCGATCATGTCTATTCCAAGAACATTAGCGCGAAGTGAAAAGCAATCGTATGGATTTGAACTATTCCATTTCCAACAATGATAACGGTGATGCTAAATGCGCCTCTGTAGTGCATTGTAACCGTTTTTATAGAAAGGACCTGCGGATAACTTAATGGTGATCCGTGCCTAAATGAATTCAAATTTCTGCCAAATTTCGTTTGGAAAGTGCTCACCGACAAGTTTCCGTTTCCACTGTAGTAAATAGCAAGTCTAGAAATTGTACCACCCTGAATTCAAACTTTATCGAAGAAAATAGGGAATTATCTCTCCTGTAAACAGACACAGTAATTCACTGGTTACCGGGAAGGGCCGCGTTAAAAATATAGAAAGTCAAGCACATAACATTCATTTACAATAAATGTAATTATTCCTAATTAATTCAAAATAACTATTCTAATTTAATGATAATCATTTGACCGCACACAGTTATTATTAATAGTTATCCCTTGCAAGTTTTTCACACCAGCATTAGGTGATGGTCTTTCACTGGAGTCCGTGTGACAGCTAGTTTACTCAGGTCTTCAGGACTCTTCTCAGTATTCTGGCCGATACTCAACAATGCTATAGTTTGGATGGTCTCGATTCGTCCTCCGATTTTCAATTCTTCTAGTCCTCTTTTCAAGTCTTTAAGGTCCGTTGCAAGTGTGCTAATTACTATTGGTATCACCGTCACCCCCGTACTCCACAGCCTTTTTAGCTCTGTGGCAAGGTATTTGTCTCTCTTTTAACTTTCTTTGGTTTTCACTCAGTAGTCCGCTCGGGAAAGCAAAGTCCGTTGTAAAGCTAGTTCTCTCTTTTTTTGGTATCATTTTTACTTATCACAATGATTGGCTTTCTATATGAGATTAGGTGATCTATTTTTATATCATTCTTCCGGACCAATTCTGATTTGTGCGTGTGCCATATGGTAGTGTGTTTAACTTTTAATTTCTTGCACAATTCCCAGAGGAAAACCTTCATCCAGTCCCGTCAAGTCTTATATTTCTTTTGTTATATTATCATTATTATCATTGTTATTAATCATTGTTTGTTTTTTATGCCTCCTTGGACATAATCTTCATATTTGTCGGCCCCTCCACGCACGCGGGAGTATGGCATGTGGCATTTTCCATTTTGGGAACCTATGAGTAAGACTGTTGTCTATACATGCTCGGTGGTTCCAAAAATACCTTGAACCCCGTCGGCGCCTCAGGAATCAAGCAATAAACCTAGCCCCTCCGGAAATGGTTAAGGAGCACCGGTCTTAGCTCGTGTGATATGAATGCCAGCTTCCCGGAATCCATGTCAGACGGCCTCGACCGACTGCCACCGGAACCAAGACATACCCGATCTGATCCACCTATCCTGGAACACGGCCGGTCGAAGTGTATCCCAGCTCAGTTGGACAGGACTGCAAGTCAAAAAGACAATACAGACCTTGGATATTTGCTTTTTTTTTTATTTTCTCAGATCAACATATCAAAGAATCTTTACGCAGAACATACACTCTATTAAGACTATATCTATATATAGATCAAGTCCTGTTAAGTAATTTATCTGATAGTTTAAAAAATCCTCTTAGATACTTTTTCTCAACATTATTTCTGAAATCATCTAATTTACTCTTTTTTTTACGCTATTGTTCTATTTGATCTGATCAGGCTATTTTTTTCTAAAAATATTACTCTGTTAGCAATATATATATATATATATATATATATACAAATGGTTAATAGATTTAGTTTTTGAAATCTGTCTTCACAGTGGATTTCCACAATCATGAAAAATATTGAAAATAAAATCTCAACCATAATTAGAAATTTCATTAATTATCTTACAGTTTAATTAGATGACCTCTCATTCTTCTTTCTAGTTAAGCCTAATTTCTTTAACGTCTCCCAGTAACTGTAATCTTTTGCCCTTTTTACTGTTTTTGTTACTCTTCTTTGTATGCTTTCCAGTTACAATTTTAAACTCTATTTCTAACACCAATAATTCGCAAGCAGTTATATGGTTTCAAGTAAGTCTTAATAATACTCAGTAAACAATTATAGCTTCAAGTAACTATTGATAATACAAATCTTTAGCACCTAGTTATATGGTATCAAGTATTCCTCATATGAATAATTCTTTAAAAAGTCTTTTCAGTCGTAGATGGGACCCTAACACGTACTATCAATCTGAGTTGGAGAGGACGTGGCAGTAATGTCACTGAAGGAGTACTCCACACTGCCCAAAACTCCAGAACTGGAGCCCTATTACCAGATGCAGTCTAATGTCACACCTTTTTGGTGAGATGTTACTTCTGTTGGGAGTACACCACAGCTTATTTTAGGTCTTGGTTACATGGCAATGATCTGTAAAACGATATTTTAATCTTTTGTGGTAGAGTAGGCTCTCATTTTGCAGTATATAAAAAGTGTAAACTGGTATAACCTTTGAGTAGGAATATAGTTTTATTATATGCTCGGTTGGCGTGGAGCAATGCATCGATTATTCAGTTTTCTCGACTTGCTGAGCGAAAGCATATCCATCAATCGTGTGATATATACTTTATTCCATATTTACCTAATAACCAAACAGGTTTCTTTTCTCTCTCTCTCTCTCTCTCTCTCTCTCTTTATATTCTCTTATAAATACGGTTACTGGTGCTAAACTTGTCGATTATGTTTATAATGATTCATAAGGGTTCAAATTGTAAACTAGATTGCACACGCGAAGGCAAGAAAGATCCTTAATAGTTTTGTATGTTAGTGTTGTATTGTGTTTATGTTTACTGGATTAAAACTACTCCTAAGACGTACATAGAGGCGTGTTTGGCGTAAAGGTTATCGTCGTAAGAAATAGAATCGGCAACCAGAACTCAAATCATGGGAGAGCCTGTTCGCGTTTTAAAAGTAAGTAAAGTTGGCAACCGTAGTCGAGGGTGAACCAAAGGCTCCCTTTTCGATATCTACTACACCAAAGTGTAGGGGAGGGCGCTACTCCTTTCCCTGGATTGCTCCACTTTACCGTACCTTATAATGCTGAGTGTTAAGCAAGGAGGCATCAAGTACCATTTTTTGAGTCTTTCGTATGACTCGACCTGGGACAGAACCCAGGTCTCCCGGGGCATTGGCGAACACTCTAACCGCTAGGCCAATGGTTTTCTCTTCATCTATAAGTAAATGGTAGGACAGACTAGATACTTTAAACTCAGTTAGACAACAGGTATAAAAGAAGGAAAACTTTGAATTTTAATCAGCTTTAGTCCGCTTAAAAATAAACCTTGTTTCAAGTCCTGGCCGTGGCAGAGAGGTCGGGTAAACGTATACTAATAAGATATTCATTTTACCTAAACAAACTTCCGAGAAATTATCTTCAGAGAAAAAAAAAGAATTGTTTTAGCATATAAATGATATTTTATTCAATCAAATGAATGTGAATTTTTTCATTTAAAAAAAATGTATTGTCATTGGTAAATTCATACATTTAGGAAATTTATGCCTACACCTTCTCACTGTGAAACAGAAGGATTCCTCGTGAAGTAGTGGCTAAAGTGCCGACATGAAAAATCCGAGTTGTGAGTTCCAACTCTTGTCGCGTTATTACAGTTACTTTCATACTAATACCCTTGGGAAAGATACGAACCCATTTATCCCTCCAGCTAAGTGTTAAGTAATACCGCTATTGTCCTTCTACAAGGATGGATTTGGCATTAAATAAGTCTTGAGATTTTATATGCCACTAAACAAAGAAACCAAACCTTTATTGAGCTGATGAAATGTCGTTTACCGTACGGTTTTTATCTTTGCCGCTCTTCCTTAAACCTGTTACCCAGTCAGGAGCCATATGAAGTTCCAACTAGCTATGGGTGTGTATGCTCACTGCTATCTCCAAACGACGGCCAAAAATATCGTAAGGTAAAGAAATATTAGTTTCCCATTTTGATCCATAATTATGTTATTGCGGGAACTCAATAAATTATTCATGATAAATTTATCACAATGTGCAGTACTCACCTTGCACACTCAGAATATACGCGTTTGAAAACCTAATCAATTTCTTCAAATAGAATTAGGTTTTTCCCCGACTAGGACAATCGTATTGACGTCTTTATTTACGACGGCTTCACTTCACGTGAGTTCCCGTGGCATAGTGGCTAATGTGATGGTTTGCGACATCGTAGTACGCGAGTTCGAACTCCAGTTACGCCATTTCGTTCACTTTCAGACTAATACCCTTGAGAAACATATGAACCGTTTTGTCTCATAGCAATGGGATTAAATAGTACCATTAAGGTTCTTTAAGGATGACTTTGGTATTAAATAACCAACCAATGTTGACATGCCGTTAAACAAATAAACCAAAACCAATTTCTTTTCAAAACATTCTTGAGGAGATGGTGTCATGACACTCATTTTTTCAGGCCAAGCCGAACTGGCACAAAAATCTAACGAGATGGACGGTGGGGAGAATTTGGGCTTTGCTCGTTTTTCTACGGTACTCAGTTTAGTAGGTACCTCTAATACTGCCGGCGATTTTCCTCCAACTGATAGGGAACTTACCGACTCTTCTTAGTATATGAAATTTGATTTCTTGAATGTAGATGACCTTGTAGTCCCCGCTGCGATCCATATATTTCTTTCGGTGGTGTGGTAGTTCCTGCTTTACCATTTATCAGCAGATATGACGTCATCATAAGAACTTTTCTGCCTACCCTCGTATTTCAGCCTGATCTTTTTTTAATTACTTTTAATCAAATATATTGTGCTACCCAAAAATGAAAGAAACTCTCAATTTATTTCTTCTTTATGAGTCTTCTATAAGGTATTATTAACCGTACAAAAGTAGTCAGGTACGCAAAGCAGAAACGGTTATTCTTGGAAGCAATGAAATCGGTTACCTGAGTTCCAATCCTGAACCGAGCTGTTAGTGTTTCAGTTAATCTGTTCTCCCCATGCTATTGGTAAATCGTTTGCCAAACTGTTTTTTTTTAAACCTTGATAAGGCCATCAGTCTAGGAGAAGGAACTTCTAAATTCAAACCATAGAATTGTTATTGGTGTGTCCATGATGTAATGTTTATCTTCGTAGGAAATGGACACGGCGATACGAGTTCAAATACTGGATGAGGCTGATTGCATTTCACATAGCACTAATATCCTTGGGAAAGGTATGAATCCAATTATTCTCCCTCCAGGTATGGGTAAATAGTAGGGCAGACTCGTTTTTTTCAGCCTTGGTGAGGCAACTAATCTAGGAGAAGGAAAACTCAGAATTCAAACCTGTTAAACTCCGCTTAAAAATTGACTTAGTGTCATATCCTGCCCGAGCGGAGGGGTTGGTAAATATGGAATTCAAACCAGCTTTACTCTATTTAATTATTGATCTTGAGTCACATTTTGTCCAGAGCGGAAGGGTGGGGTAAATACACGCATACATAGTTATTTGATGGGCTTATCTTAATTTGGCGCCAGGCTCGAAGTATACAGCACATAGTGCGAATCGAACTCATTATCAATGGTCTTCTAGCCTAGCTCACTGATCATTAGACTATGTAAATTAGATTTGAACTGAAACAATAAAATTGATTTAATTTACAGTCTTATTCAGTGCTCAGCCAAGTTAATTTTAAACGTCTGAGTCACTTGAATGTAACCCCTCAGCAGTCATCTTCATCACACATATTTCTTACTGTCATATACCGGGCCATTGCCATAAATACCAGGCCATTGGCATAATGGTTGGAGTGTTCATCAATGGTCCAGGTCGATTCATACCAAAGACTCAAAAATGGCACTTCCTTCCGCCTTGCTTAACACTCAGCATTATAAGGTACGGATCAAGGGTAAAGTGGAGCAATCCAAGAAAATAGTAGCGCCCTCCCTAGCACCTCAGTGTAGTAGCTATTGAAAAGGAAACTTTTGGGTCGCTCTCGACTACGGTCGCCAACCTAACTATATAGCGGTTGAAGGATGAAGGAAGAACCACAACACTTCTTTATAAAAATATGTATGCCTTTTTTATTCTTTCGAAAGGTGTCACATCTTCTGTGGTGTATGAGCGATGGAAGGAGTCGAAGACAGATTGCCATATTGATCTTTAAGTACTTCTTCTCCCGACCATAGCACACTGTGTTAAGTGTTTAAGACCCCACTTAACACTTTTTCTGCTTTACGACCGGGGGCACTGAACCGGAGGTCTTGTGTGCCGTCGCCCCAACGAGCGTTCTCAGTGACTGCAAGTTGGCACTGACTCACACTGCCTTCAACTGCCTCCACCTCACTGGACCTTTACATGGGCATTTGAATATATTGTTTCATAACGCCCACGACTTCCGATAAACCACGTCACTGCTTCCGATTATGTACAAAGGCACGTCTCCGATTGTCAATAAGCAACATTTACATCAGAAGTGTTTTTGGTATTTTCCCCAAAGTTGAATATAATATTTTATGCCTATGTGCTGTTCATATATAATCTTGGGCCAAAATAGAGCCAAACATAAAAAAAGATTTTTTTTATCGTGCTAAGTATTTGTAGATGATAAAATAAGCAACAAGTTTTTTCCCTTTGATTACTTTCAGTGTTTAAATCTAACGAGTAAACTTGCGGACAAACTTTTACAGGAACAACAATCAATGTTTTACCATTTATACTTAGGGCTTCATACAGTTTGGATTGATTTTTTTAAAGGCATATAACCCTTATGGGTTATCTAATGCTGAAATTTGATTCGTTTACCGAGACATGACTTTAACCAAACCAATTTAAATGAGGCAATTACACTGTATATAGTCATTAACTGAGTTTTAAGGAAATAGCTTTTTATGTATGGGAAGGATAACTTTCTGTGATATTGTCTTGTAGACTAAAGCATTAATTTTCCCTAGTTAACTGGTACCATCAGTGCAAAAGGCTTTTCACGTCATGTAATATTTTCCTTAATTAGAGTAGAGATACATTCATTACTGTATTTCCAACCGGATTTTCAATAATACACACCTGGAATATAAACTGTAATCTTGATAAATCAGCTGAACCGTTACTAGCTATGGGTTGAATTGTACCTTTAGTGTTCTTCTACAAGGATGTATTTGGCATTAAATAATCCACAACGTTTGATATGTCATTAAACAATGAAAGTAAACCATCTGTTGAATTGTATTCAATCAAACTTTCATTATTTTGCTAAGAATTTCATTCCGTCTTTGATGTTTTTGCTTTCATCTTTGAGGTTCTTTGAAATTTTAGAATAGCAACTGTTGACCTGATAATAATCTTCTATATTGCTTTTTTTAACAACAATCCCTGGATTGTATGTTGTTTTACCGCTAGACTCCCAAAATACTGTAGAATGCTACTATTTTCTGTCAAACCGATTTACATTTAAAAAGTTGTTTAAAAGATTTTTAAAAGCTTAATAATTTATTGTTTGGCCTACAGTTTTGCATACTATAGATTTTCACCAGTTCTATCAATCCCATTTATTAGTTTAAAAAGGTGTTTATTTTCTCATTTTAAACTTTGCTCATCTGTTTTACCGAAAGGTTATATGTTCGTTACAATAAATTCCCATGCAGCTATTTTGCTTGCTTAGAATACAATATTCTTATACTTTTAAAACTAATTACCCTTAATGGAAGAATTATTGTCAGAGAAAGCTTTACCGTCTGAAATTTAGACATGTACAACTTTTTTTCCGAGCAGTGGGATAATAAGTTATCATAAACCAGTTCACAACTCTAAAAGAAAAGTATAAATAGTGTAAATACAAAAAAGTAAAACTATTTTTAAAGAAAATTCATACATACCAAATCTTGATCGAGAAAAGGTGTGAACTTATTGGTGAGAATAAAATTAAAGAAAGAGCTTTTATTCCAAATAGTTCTTATGTCAGCATAATCATGAAATTAAGGGTGCTTTACAGATTGAAAAAAAAAAACAAACACTTACGCCTTGTTTCAATCTGTATTTCTTACAAGAGTCGTACATCATATCGGAAATGAGTTTAATTAAATATTCAACATTAAATTTATTTTGAAGTTTACTTGATATTCACCCAGGTTAGATAACTGCGACATAAAGCCAGATGACGTAGAAAAATTGGGTTACACCAATCTTTCAAATGAAGAGAAAATTCCAGTTTCATATATGAGGTATTTAAACTTAGATGATTCTTTTAAACAATTTTGCAGGAGCGAGTCTTGGTGGCGTTGTGGCTAACATACTGGATTGTGATATCATTGTAAGCGAGTTCGATCTCCAGTTGTGTTATTACATTCGCTTTCGGACTAAAACGTTTGGAAAAATAAGATCTCCTCCTTATCTCACCAACCTCTGAGTTAAGTAGTACAACTAATATTCTTCTACAAGGATGGATTTGGTCTTAAATAGACTGCAAAAATTGATATGCCTTTAAACAAAGAGAACGAAAGAAACCTTTCTGGGATAGAGAATTTTGCATCTCATTAAAAGTCAGTTTTCTTGAGTGGAAATATTATCCTATGAGGATTGATTTCTTTATTTAGTCATTTATAAATATTTGTGGGTTATTTAATGCAAAAGACATTCTTACAGAAAACCAACAATGATATTATTTAAATTTAGCTTTGGTGATAAGAGGCTTTACACCATTCTCAAGAGTGTTAGTCCAAAAATGAACCTAACTGAGATACGGGCATTCGAATATGCTTACTTTGAGTCCCCAGTCAAACACGTTAGTCATTTACACTTAGAGGACTTCCCTACCGTCCTATTAGGATTGATTTATCATAATCTATTGATATAATCTGTGTCTGTTGTTGTTTAGTCGAAAGTAAAATGGCCTTTCTTAATTTCTAGTATTTGCTTTGGTTTGATTTCGTTTTATGGTATATCAACCATTGTAGGTTATTTAATGCCAAATCCACTTTTATACATAAAAACAGTTCTATTTCAAGCAATTCAGTCTAACATAATTACCCAGTTTAGTACTATTTAGCCCAAAGAGAGGACCCTATCAGGTGCTACCACTCCAGGCCAGAGTAGACCTGGGAGTAAGGGCAATAAAGGAGTACTCGCATTCCTCAAAGTTCTAGCATTGTTGAAACCTCACTATCAGATTGCTTAGTGTCATATTCAGAACATTTATTGAGGGGAGTCTTACCCCTCTGCAGAGCCGCAGTCGGTGTATTCTATAGCCCCAGCCGACTGGGTCAAATTTCCAGTATATTGTTTAATCAATGTGGATAAGGTATCAAATACCCCATGGACGTTGATACGCCATTTAAAAAAGAAACCAAACCCAACGACTTTGAATCAAATAATTCAGACAGGTTACGCAATGCATAATCTATAAGGTTGACAGCAAACTAGTTTTATTTTTGTCGTTAGAATACCTTTAAAAAGGACTTCTTTTAGTGTGTATTGTGACAGCTGTCATATCACCGTATTTAAAAAGATATCAAAATTGGTGACTTTTGTTCATTCATTCTCATATAAAAGATGTAAGAAAGCAAGCGACCTTTCTGGCACAAGAAATTTTCACTTTAAAAATGTACCTCAAACGTACAAAAATTGTGCTATTTATAGAAAAACAAATGCGAATAACGGAGCTTGTCAAAAGTGTTTTACGAAGTTTCTTACAGTGGATTTCTTCCCCAATAATGTTTTACTATTGAATAGGCGAGTTAGGATTGATAGCAATTAAATCACAACAAACATAATCATTACCCAGTCGGCTGTGGTTGTATAATACACCGATTGCACCTCTGCAAAGGAGTAAGAGCCCTCAATAAGTGTCCTGGATATGACATTAAACAATCTGATGTTGAACTTACAATCATTCTGGAGCTTTGAGGAATGCAGAGTACCCCTTCATTGCCATCGCTCTCAGGTTGACTCTAGCCCGAAGTGATAGCACCTGATCTATTGGTCAAATAGAAATAAACAGTGTACTTATGCTAAACTGAATTGCTTCAAATAGAACAGTTTGACATTGAAACTGTACTTAGGTTAAACTGAATTGTTCGAAAGAGGACAGTTTTGACATTTAACTTTGTGTAAGCAAAAACTATACTTATACTAAATTGAATTGTTTGAATTAGAAATTTGACATAACTGAATAGCTTGAAATAGAAATGTTTTTGACAATTAAACTGATAGTCTATCTATGGCTCAAATAGAACTAAACAGTGAAATTATGGTAACCTGAATTATTTGAAATAGAACTGTTTTCGACTTTTAAACTGTGTACTTATGCTCATCTGAATTATTTCAAATAGAACAGTTTATTTGTATAAAATGGATTTGGCATTAAATAACATATAATGATTGATATACCATAAAACCCAACCAACCAACCAAACAAATAAACAAACACAATCAAAATAGTTAAATCCAATGTTGAAAGTCATTTGACCAATTTGGTTATGTTAAATGCTTCCATGTGTAACTTCAACACAGAGAGATAGTGTGGTTTTCGAAGTTTCTTTTGAGATATTTTGTGTCGATCAATGGATAAACTGACAAACTTAACAATATCCAGAGAGGGTTATCGCCGTTGGAAATGGAATTGGCGGTCCAAGTTCAAATCCTGGGGAAGACTGTTAGCATTTCACTTCGTGCTAATTGGGTGTCCTCGAGGTGTAATGGTTAAAGCGTTGGACTGCGAAATCGTAGTTAGCGAGTTCGAACTCCAGTCGCGCTATAACGTTCACTTTCGGACAAATACCCTTCAGAAAGGTATGAACTCCCTGATCCCCCCAGCTATGGTTAAATAATACTACTAGTGTTCTTCAAGGAGAATGGCTTTGACATTAAATAACCTACAAAGGTTGATATGCCATTAAACAAAGAAACCGAAACTTCGTGCTCATACCATTAAGGAAAGGTCTGAATCCGTCTGTTCTCCCCGAGATTTGTGGACAGCGGATGGCAGTCTGGGTTCTTAATTTTTGGTAAGGTAATAGTCTTGCTGAAGGAAAACAGTTGTATATCGCTTAGATGCTGAGCTTGAGTCACATCCGGCACATTTATGCTATTCACTTTGATATATATATATATATATATATATATGTGTGTGTGTGTGTATTGTAATGTTTTATAATTATCACTTGCTAACTAGGTTAGTCGATTATATATATACATATGCAAAGCTCTTCGTAAGAATTGAGCACTCTGGTAGCCGATAGGGTATTAAAAAAAATGTAAACAAAGGCTGCTGCTGCTGTTGCTAAAAATAAAATACCTTAAAATTCCCTTAGCCAACGTAGTCCGCTTGTAGCTGTGTGGTCTGAAACCTTAATCTATCGTAAAGTTAGACGGGTTTCGATCCCGGCTTCGAGCGTCCTGCGGGTCTAGCCACACTGAAGAGTTCTGATAGAACGAAACAGTCTGTCTGTGGATGACAATATATATATATATATATATATATATTAAATGTTGGTATCTGTGACCATAGGTTTCATACTTTATGTATTCTTCAGCAGTCTGATGAATGCATAAGTCATGAAACCAAAGGTTACAGACACCACCATGTAATATATATATATATGTGTGTGTGTGTGTGTTAAAACATATGTACATATATTTATATATTCCTATATACGTGGTACATTCAATAAGGTTCCAAACTTTTTTGTACAGGCAATTAAATTTGTCGCAGACTCTTGAAAATTCAGTATGTTATTGCTATCCATCTAATGAGATGACTGACCAATGTTTATGATTTCAGCTTCAAATCAACAGCTACATAAGGAATTGGAATACACCCTACTAAAGCCTGGTTGTCACAGCTGGTGAATTTAAAAAAATCCCATCTGGACGTGAGGACACTTTACAAGAACGATATGCAATAAAATTCTGTTTTAAACTTGGAAAAAATGCCACAGAAACGTATGGAATGCTTCAGACTGCTTTTCGAGCATCTTGCATGAATCAAACATCAGTTTTTGAGTGGCATAAGATATTCCAGGAAGGCAGGGAGTCTGTGAGGGATGATGAAAGATGTGGAAGGAGTAAGGAAGTCAATACACCAGAGTTGATTAGCCAAAGGGTTAGGGTTAGGGTTACTATAATGAGGTTTTAAGGGAGTTCAGGAAGAGATTCCGTCGGAAGAGGCCAGTACTCTTCAAATCGGGTCAGTGGCATTTTCACCAGAACAATGCACCAGTCCACAACTCCATCCTGGCCACAGACTATTTGACCAACATGGGCATCACGACAGTTCCTCACCGTCCATATAATCCAGACCTTGCTCCCTGTGACTTTTGGTTATTCCTTAAGCTCAGAGGCTGTCGTTATGAGACAATTGAGGGGATAAATGAGGCTGTGACGAAGGTTATTGACACGCTCACGCAACAGGACTTCAATGGGGCCTTCCAGAAGTTGTTGGAATGGTATAACAAGTACATTGCAGCCGGAGGAGATTACTTCGAAGGGGACTATAGTTTCATGTGTGTACTATCAATAAAAGTGCCCATACGAAAAAAGTCTGAAAACTAATTTTATGATCCTCGTACATATATATATATATATATATAGAGAGAGAGAGACAGACAGACAGACAGATAGATAGATACTCCCACACACATAAGTACTCACAGACACCTATATATATATATATATGTATATATTTGATCATATTTCCTTATGCGGATTGATTTTTTTAAGCAGACGTGGACGGGCCATCAAAAATGAATGCTTTCCTAATAACTTAGAAAATGAAAGATTGAAGCGAAAGAAAGCAACTGTAGACAAAAAAATCTTTAACCAAAGAATGTTGTTTTATATATCATGATGGGAATTCTCGATTAAAGGCTACTTTCATATAAGCGAACTTGTATAAACTGTACAAGCAGAAGACAGCAATAAACCGTAAACCTCCCACCCCTTCAAAATTAATGAGTAGAAAGGATGTCATGGTCCATCAACGATAACGGCGAGAAACCAAGACTTATTGGTTATTAGACAAAAGTTGTTACTGATTGAATCGGAAGTTTACACTCCTTCATTGTATTCACAATATACGGGAATTTTTGATTACCGTTTATTTCAGCCTTCACAAAATTTTCTTTGTGAAAATCCAATTTTTTGAGGACTGCCAAAATCTATGAGCAAAGAGATGTAGGAAGAATAGAATCATGACGTTGGCTGAAATATTACGAAAAGTTGTTAGATATATGGCAAATATAGTCTTCAATGAAATCAATACAAAATATTAAAGCATTGTCTTTTATAGATATACCGAACACATTTTGTTGGGTCTCACCATGTATGTATTCACCCAACCTCTCTCTCCCGGTCAGTATTTAAGCAGTTAAAACTAGTTTGGATTCGGTTTTCCTTCTAGACTGCTTGCCTCAGAAGAAACTAGTCTGTCCTTCTATTTACTCATAGTTGCGTGGAAAACAGTTGGATTTATGGCTTTTCCAAGCATATTAAAGATGAAGTGAAGCGCTAAAAGCTTCGTTCAGGATTTGAACTCCGGTCAACAATTCCATTTCCTATGAAGATAACTCTTACGTTATATATGCAGAGCAGGACATAAGAATTAAGTAAAGTTGACGATCTTAGTCGAGGGTGACCCGAAGTCTTCCTTTTCGATAGCTACTACACCGAAGTGTAGGGGAGGGCACTACTCCATTCCTTGGATTGCTCCACTTTACCCTTAATCCAAACCTTATAATGCTGAGTACTAAGCAAGGCAGCATGATGTAGGATTTTTTGAGTCTTTGGTATGACTCGTCCTCGGATTGAAACCTGGTCTCCCGGACCATTGGCGAATACTGTACTCATTAGGCCAATGGCCCGATAAGAATAAGGCAATCAATAATATTATGTTAGTGTTGACTTTTTATCAATTTTTCCAACCCACGATAGATAGAGAGAGAGATAGATAGATAGAGAGAGAGAGAGAGAGAGAGAGAGATGGAAAGAAAGAAAGAAAGAAAGAAAGAAAGAGAGAGAAAGAGTATCACCCATAAATAAGTAACCCACCCCATGCCAACTTTTATTAAAAAAAAGTTGTTTTCCTTTAAAACAAAGATACTAGGATTTTATTATTTCTTGTGTAACGTTATTCAACCAGAACAGATATCAGTAGGTATTATCAATCACTAAAATTTACAGCATTGAAACTATGTGACAAAGGATGTTGCAGCAGAAAAATCAGTAAACCCTTTATATATATATATATGGATGCGATTATTTTGATTACAGAGGTGTTGCAGTTTTTCTTTTGATAATACTTTCAGTGTTGTTCAGTTTGGTATTTAGTACTGGATATCGTTTTTGAGTATATACCGTTCTACAAGAACTTGTAAATATCTTAATATTTGGTTTTGAAGGAAATTAATTTTTTTTGATAAAACAAATTAAAATACATATACTTATTTATGAGCGCTACTATATATGCATCAACAAAAATGAGAAGAAACACTGGAAGAATATTATTGTTCTTAATTCTTCATTTTCTGATCTTTGGTCATTGTCAGGCGAAAGGATTTTTCAAGGCATTTCAAAAGAGATGATATCCTACAAAACCAGCAGTGAACAAACAACGTAACATATCAATTCGTTAATATGAGTGCAGTTCTTTTACATTCGGCTTTAGCATTAAATAACCCATGGGAGTTGATATGCGTTGAAATAAAGAAAAACCCCAAACCATCAAATCACAACTTTGGAATAGAAGGGACAGATGAATCACCGAATGAATATCTAAATAAACATGTGTCTAAGTTAAAAAATTTCCTTTTAATAGTTACAAAGGTTTAACTTAGACATTTGTTTATTTTGATATTCATTCGGTGATTCATCTGTCTATTCTATTTCCAAGTTGTGGTTTTATGGTTCGGGCTTTTTCTTTGTTTCAATGCATATCAACTGCCATGGGTTATTTAATGCCAAAGCCATCTTTATAAAATACCGGCACTAATACCATTTAATCCACAGCAGGGGATAGGAGGGTGATACCTTCTCTAAGAATATTTGTCCAAAAGTGAACGTAAATGCGCATCTGAAGTCGAAATTTCATTCTTCGATGCTGCAGTCTATCGATTTAGCCATTAGGCCACGCAGACTTCCTCCTTGTGTTTATTGGACAGTTTAGTTTAATGTTAAAGTCATTTAAAGTCAGTGATGGAATTAGTTGACCAATTCCCATACCTCGGTATCAATATCTCATCTAAAGAAAATGATGTCAAATCATCCATAGAAAAGGCATGAACTGCTATTGATAGGCTAACGATCATATAGAAATCTGATCTCCTTGATAAAATGAAACAGGTATTCTTTCAAGTTGTAGCCATACTAGTACTACTGTATGGTTTCCCTGCAATGATCCTAATCAAACACGCTGAGAGAAAGCTAAACAATGAGGTTGTGTGTTGTTAGAGACGAGTCCTGGTCGAACCATTCAACAAAAAATTAGATTTTTATTTCTGTGATTGAGTGAGAGCAAGAGAGAAAAAGAGAGGCTGAAAAGTTCATAGGCTGACCAATATACTCACATGAAATGTGACCAAAGGAGTTTTATTTTAGAATATACTCACTTTTCTTCCATTGGTGTTGCAGTGGTAAAATTTGGTAAAAAAAAAAATCAACATCAGATATGATATAATGATATGAACTTTTCAGCCACTTAAATTTTCAGCCACTTGACTTTTCAGCCCATCCTCATATAGTCAATTTCTCATAGATTTTCAACAAATTCAATTAACACCGAACTATATAACAAGGAAAAGGAATATGAAGATACTTGAAAAATAGTGGCCTTGAAAGCCAAGGTGCTAGCAGACACAAGAGCCGGAATATCAATATGGACGTAATAACTCCATTGAAAGATTGCTTTTTAAGATAATCTACAAGCATTTCACTAAATCTGAATTGCTGCATGTATGATTTAACCAGATCATTTTTTTAAAAAATAAGCTATTGTTGTACAAAAATATGCAGAAAATTATTGATAAACAAGGAAAACCTCTGCATGAGTAGACTGCTAATCCGAATACAAGATGCGATCATATTAACTCTAAAAGATGTATATTAGAAGGTATTCATCTTGCAAAAAATGTAATATACAAGGGTGTGGTATCTAACGGCAAAAGTATAGGAGTTGATTGTGAAGGGGTCTACATCGGAATTGGAATAAAATTAAAGATTTCAGAACCAGAAAATGAGTTTTCAAAATGGAAAATATTGCAATTACACCAGACCGTTGAATCGCGTATAGGAGATTAAAGACGCCAAAAGAAAGTCACAAATCGTCGAATGGTTTATAATAATAATCCTTAAGAAATACTAAATTATAAAGGAGGTGAAAAAGGCTGTAGACTTTGACTTGAAGCAAAGCTATGTATCTTAAAATATCCAGATGCCAGCTAATCATTTAATCAAAGAACTGAGCTAGTGTCAAAATGTCGATATTTTTATTGCGTCATTTATTACACTTTGTATAAATCACCACATAGCGAAAAGAAGGAGAAAAAGGAGTGAAAAAGGAAGAAAGGATGATAACTTCCTCATCTTTTTTGTTCACGTGTCTCCCTTTCGACTTTCTTATATTCCCCAGTTAACAGACGCTGGGTATATATATATATATATATATATATATATATATATATATATATATATATATGATGAGCTGTAGGATCGTGTATTTTAAAATATGTGTAGTTGAGCAGCAGTCTTTCATTTAAGTATCATCACAATATTGACACCTAAAAGTATTACTGTATACATTCAATCAACCTCTGATGATGGCCTATGAATGGTCCGAAAACGCTCAGGACAATTTTGGTATATTCATCCACCAAATCCAACCTGAAACCAAGACTTATCAGGAAACCACACACACACACACACACAGATATATATATATATATATATATATATATATATATATATATATATATATATATATATACGAGAATTATTGTCCATACTTTCGGTATTTTGTACTAGTGGTTGACTCTACTATGTTCTGCGTGTGGATAAGGGGTTTATGGTGAGTCTGTTGCTGCTATGGTGATCATTCCTCGTTTATGAATCAGTTATGTTTGTTCTATGATGGAGTAAAAATGGCCACTCTGTTTTCTGTTCCCATGGAAGAAGAATAACGATTTATGAAGGTGTACCGGAAGATAAAATCTCTCAATAGTTTTCAGTACAATATACGAGTGGATAGAAATTGATTACAAATTTCAAAAAGGGGAGGTCATCCATTGAATACTTTGGTATTTTGTTTTCTTTTTATTTATGAGTGTTATAGGTGATTAGATTACATCTCGTCCTAAAAAGACTTTTACTAAATACCAACATTACTTATCAATATTTGTAGTCAATGGTAGTCAGTAGTATATTACCGCTACTGGCAATCACCCAGGGCTGTTTTTTTTTTCCTTTTGGTGGGGAGGGAGCCTTGTTACACGTATCCTTTGTGAATAGTGTCTTTTAAGAAAGGAGAGGTGAATCCCTAAATTTCCCAGTGAGGAGAAATTTCCAACGCCATCCATCAATATTTATGGAAACCAACGGCTGGATGAAGAGCCAATCATTTTGGTGCACCTACTTGATTAACCTAGGACAGACTGGGTTCTTAAGTCTTGGTTAGGAAACGCGTCTAGGAGAAGGAGAACTCTGAATTGAAACCAAGTAAAAATCGCTTAAAAATTCATCTTGTCTAACAACCTGTCTGTGGCAGAGTGTTTGGGTAAATACATACTTAATGAACATGGCAGAAGTTTCTAACGAAAAAAAGCCACTCATAAAAAATGGTGTCTCTAAATCAGAAAGGGCCTGCTAACAACAAATTATTAGTAGTAGGAAGAGATGTCGCTGCAACTAATCTTAAAGAATTCAAATTTTCAAATTTACAAAGAAAAAACACTAAATAACTATTTGTTTAAAATAATCATTCATATTTAATTGAATATTAGGAATTCGATTTATAGATAGTTCATCAAGTTGAAGGTGAATCGGGACAAAATATCGACAAATATCAAACACGAGGAAATCGATAAATCAGTTAAATATTGGTCATCTAAATTTAAAAAATACTAATCAACAATTGTTAATCTCATTTGATTACTTGAAGGGAAACCTGGCATTGCCCAGGTTAAGGGTATAATATTAAATATAACAGTTTGTAAGAAATCTGTTTCATAATTTATGAATGAATTATTTTCCACTTAAAAGGGGATGTAAAAAGGGGATCTAACAGGGGATCTTAGTAAAATCTAGAACAAACGAGGTTTTTGTATCGTTAATGAATCTACTAAATGTAAATGTCCTACTTAAGAGTTGTGCGTTTATTTTTTTCTAATGGCTTTCTAATAAACGTTTTATACAAAGTTATATATAAACATGTATATATAAACATATATATATATATGTGTGTGTGTGTGTATGTGTGTGTGTGTGTGTGTGTGAGCGAGAGAGTAAACGCTGCATAGAAAGCTCCGTCGGCTAGGGCTGTAAAATACATCAATTGCATCCCTCCAGAGGGGTAAGAACCCCCACAACGAGTGTCCTATATATGACACTAAACAATCAGATGGTAAGGCTCCAGTCCTGGAACTTTGGCGAATGTGGATTGCCCCTAAATTGCTATTGTTCCCATGTCCACTCTGATCTAGAGGGGTAGCACCTGATAGGGTCTTATCTATGGGTCAAATAGAACTGTTTCATATTCAAACTGAGTGCAAACAAATGACTGGTAACTCACTTAACTGTTAGTAATATATGGTAATACTTGAACTCATTAAATTAGGTACAAAAAATAAGCTCCCTCGCCCCGTTTAAAAATGTTATCAACATATATTTAAGTTATATGCATTAAGAGGATTTGCCATTAAATAAGCTACATTGCTGAGATTGCTGGAGCTGTATAATACACCGACTGTTTCTCTGCAGAGGTGAACGCCCCGCCCCAAACAAGTGTCCTGGATGTGACACTAAACAATCTGACCCGGGGTGGTAGCAGCTGATAGGCTCCTATCTAAATTATGTATTTATGCTAAAATGAATTGCTGGAAATAGAACTGTTTTGACATTTAAACTGCCTACTTATGCTAAGCTGAATTGTTTGAAAAAAGATCTATTTTGGTAAGCTAAACTGAATTGTTTAAAATAGAACCGTTTTTTGACTTTGAAACCCTGTAATTATGCTAAACTGAATTGCTTGAAATGGAACTGTTCCCACATTTAATTGTGTGAAACACCCCCCCAAAAGGCTATACTTATACTAAACTGAATTCTTTGAAATAGAATCGCTAATATATATATATATATATATATATATATATATATATATATATATATATATATAAATCAATTTAGCATTAATAATCTACAATACTTAATATGCCATAAAAGGAAACAAAACCTAAATCAGCTACAATGATTGGTATACCATAAAAACTGACCAGCCAATCAACCAATAAATTATATATATATATATATATATATATATATATATATAAAACATTTGGCATTAAATAACTGACAAGGATTGATATGGCATGAAAACCAAACAAACCAAATCAGCATCTGTGAAAATTAGAAAAATAAAAATTTTATGATTAAGACAAAAAAAAAAAAAATAAAATAAAAAGCTTGTAGAAAGTAAAGTTGGCGACCGTAGTCGAGGTTGACCAGAAGGCTCCCTTTCGATAGCTACTACACCAAGGTGTAGGGGAGGGCGCAACTCCATTCCCTGGATTGCTCCACTTTACCCTTCATACGTACCTTATATTGCTGAGTATTAAGCAAGGAGGTATTAAGTACCATTTATAATGTCTTTGGTATGACGCGACCAAGGATTGAACCCAGGTCTCCCGGACCATTGGCGAACACTCTACCCACTAAAAAACTAATTTTTCATTGAATATTTTTCTGGGCATGATATGTTCTGTAGTATATTTTAATAAAAAAAAATCTATTTAAATTGTACCATATTAAAAAAAAGCACACAAAAAACTTAGTTTTAATGCATTTTATATTTTAGGATTCAGAGAAGGTTTTCTACAAGAAGAAGTTTCACTTTTTAAAATCTGCTTAATGACACAGTCAAGTGATGCAATTATTTAGAAAATACCAACAATTTTCTTAATCAGTTAAAAATTCTTATATGTGTAAAAATTTGTCATATTCCCTAATAATCTTTTACACAGAAAAACAAAACATGAAAAACGTTAAGATTGCTAATCATTAACCTTTTAAAGTACTTTTTGCTATCTTTTTTTTTTTTTTTTTTGCAAATTAATATTTATCTCGAAAAAAAGATAAAATAAGAGAATGTTTTTGAATTCTTTCTGTTTTCTTTCGCCAAATTTCTCATCCGTTTTGTAATGCAACAATAATGTACTGCTTAATTTTTTTGGTCTTGATTCGATTTCGAAAGAGTGAAAGACAAGGGAGGTAATTGTTGTGTTGTGCATTAGATCTGAAGATTTTCCAACACGAGATACGCAAAAAAGTACCAAAAGCTCAATTTCCGGTAGCCAAATTCGCCGGATAAATCTAGGTGTTGATATGCTAAAATATTCTTTTTTTTTCATCAATATCTACGTTACAAACAGACACGAATCTGTAGTATTTTAACAGAAATGAATATAATTTGTTTGTTTTCTTTTATGTCGATTAATATTTTATAATCAGATTATTAACGGTTTTGTGTATATTTTTAACTGGCAACAATTACAGCAAAATAAGCAGCTACAATTCAACTCTTGACCTCTCACCAAGCGTAAGCAAGTACTCCAGCTAGTATACCCATTTGCAGGGAGGGGGTTGTTAAACTGATATTCATAGCGAAAACTACCTTTGAATGCCTAGATTCCCTGCCTTCTTATGTATACACGTCTCCACGCTTTTGTACGTTTATAAAAAGACTGAACACTAAATACGGCGTTTTTGTCACTTTGATGTCGTCAAGAAACTTCAGTTCAAGATTATATTACTTTGCACTTGTTATATAGCAGCATTTTTATGTGATTTTTTTGCTTTTCTTCGTATTATTTTAGCACCTAAGGGAAAACCTACCTTTCAAGTTGTAGTGAACATAACAGAAATACAAAGATCAAAGAGACATTTATCGGGAAAGATGTAATAATTTAGTGACAAAAAGAAAGAAAGAGAGAAAGAAAGAAAAATAAGAAAGAAAGAAAAGAAAGAAAGAAATGTCATATATAAAGAAACAAGCAAACAGAAGAAGAAAGAAAGAAAGAAAGAAAGAAAGAGAAATAGTAAAATACAAACGTGAAAAAACAATAAAAACAAGGTTAAAATGAAAGGAGAAAAAAGTTTTTAACAACTGGTTATCTCTAGAAAGAAATGAAACTGTCCAGGAGGCAGCAATGCAAAAATCAGTAAATAAATGAATAAAAGAAAAATATTGAAGCGCTGGTGTATTTTGGGTCCATGCTGTGACTTGGTCTCAACTGTGACCCACCAGAAATGACTAATATGAAAATACAAACAGCAAAAATACAACATATTTTATATCAGTGCGTTTGTCACAAACATTCCCATAAGTTAATAAATGGAAGTTAATCGAAAATTGCCATAGAAGAAGGGATATAAAACACGCAGCTGTTGTTGACATACGAGCATGGAAGCAAGAAGCGACTTTCAACCTTATTAAAATGAACCAGGAGGAAAAAGAAGTAAGGCTACTAAATGTCGTATAATTCTAGACTTACACATATCCAACGAACATATCACATATTAATAGCATACTATATGATATAAAAGCCAGAATATATTATAACACATTTTGGATGGGGCGTGCATCTTGTATATCATCTCATAAGATCGATAGTAAAAGGAACAGATATGTGCATTCAAAGGAACATATATATATATATATATATATATATATATATATATATATATATATAACTTACAAAGGTTGATATGTGATTAAACAAAGAAACCAAACCACACACACACACATATATATATATATATATATGTGTGTGTGTGTGGTTTGGTTTCTTTGTTTAATGGCATATCAACCTTTGTAGGTTATTGAATGCCAATGCCATTCTCCTAGAAGAACAGTAGTGGTACTATTTAACCCATAGCTGGGAGGATAAGGGGGTTCATACCTTTCCCAAGGGTATTTGCCCATAAGTGAACGTAATAGCACGACTGGATTACGAATTCCTTTACTACGATTCCGCAGTCTATCGCTTTAACCATGACACCACGAGGACACCACGAGGAGGTGCCCGTTGTGTAATGGTTATCGTCATAGGAAATGGACACGGCGACACGAGTTCAAATCCTGGACCAAGCTAATTGCATTTCACATAGAACTAATACCCTTGGGAAAGGTATGAATCCAATTATTCTCCTTCCAGCTATGGGTAAATAGTAGGACAGACTGGTTCTTCAGGCAACTAGTCTACGAGAAGGAAAACTATGAAAAAAACCTGTTAAACTCCGCTTAAAAAGTGACCTTGTGTCATATCCTGCCCGAACGGAGTGATTGGTAAATATTATTACACCACGAGGACACCCCAATATATGTATATGTATGTACCAACTCCTCTGCAGGAGCCTTATGCTACATAAGGTAATTTTTTAAGTTTGAATTCAGAGTTTTTCTTCTTGACCAGTTGCCATACCAAGGTGAAAAAAAGTCCAGCGTACCCCTCTATTTATCCATAGCTGAAAGGAATATAGTGGGATTTATACCTTTCCCTAGGGTATTAGCGCAATAAGAAAGGCAAATGACCTTGTCTAGGAATTGAACTCGCGTCATCGTGTCCATTCCTTTAGACAGTAACCACTACACCACAAGCGGATATAGTCATATATTAAGGATATTGAAGAATACCTTATAGAAGACAGAAATAGATAGATAGATAGATAGATAGATAGATAGATAGATATTAAAAGTGTGAGATAGATAGATAGATAGATATTAAAGTGTGAGATAGATAGAAAGAAAGAAAGAAAGAAAGAAAGAAAGAAAGAAAAGTAAGGTGATGATAGATGCATTGGGAAAAAGCTGTCTCTTGAGGTTTTGATATTGGGCCATTTAGACAAATAGAACTTTACTACTGCAGTAAATGCGAACCCCACTGAATGTCCACATTTTGCGCTCAATGTGTTCTTTTTTACAGTACATTGAAGAATTCACACTAGTTTGAATAAAACAGTAATTTTGCCTCTACAAATTTATATTGATAAATCGGAACAGTGGTATGCTTGGCAGAAGTCTAAAAGAGATGAATGGAACGAAAAAAATACAATGAGGATATTTTGAATGTAGGAAAAAAAGCGTTAAGTTGCAGTAAAAGAATTAACGACTGAAAGAGATGGAAAAAGAAATAAAGACGGAATATTAAGCTATGAGGAAAGCAGCCTTTGTCGATGCATTTAATTCAGATTACGATAAATGCAAGAGTAGCGTTTTATTTTGGTTGTCATTGAATCCTACTCACTAGTCTTGTATATGTTCTTGTTTCTTGTTGGATAACTAATTGGAGTGCATTCAAAAACTTTAAATGCAATAGTCTATCCACTAACTTTTAAAGTCAGCACATTAAACTACATTGATATATAGTTTGCTTTAAGCATTGTAATTAATATTATTTTATCAGTATTATTGTTACATTGTGTGGTCTTGTAGAAGGTTATCGGAGACAATGACTCAACGAAGAGATGACGACATCAAGAAAGAAAAAAGTCTAATACGCAGTCACGTAAAAATACTACACATTTTATGACCGATGTTTCAACCTACCTCTTGACCGATCTCTAAAACAGGGAGACGTGAAATAGTATTTACGAGTCGATAAAAGAAAGATCCAACTGTTTTATAAATTGAAGCCCTCCCACCTATTGGAGGAGGGTAGTTTTTGCTAGGCCCTGAAATTTAAGTTGTTATCAACTAACTGACTGACTTATTTTTTACAACACCCCCCCAACCACCCATTCTCAAACGTGACCGTTTCTCACACCCACCGCAAGAGTTTCCGTGTTTGACAACTTGCTGTTGGTCACACAATCGGGCACAAGTTTCACTGGTGACAGGGGTCAGCTTCTACATTAAATTCATACTTCATCTGTCTCCTTCCGGTTGCTTCTTTTTTGACTTTTATCGCAACTCATTCGAGACGACACTTCTACGACAGCGGGAAAAAGTGCTCATCGGATACAAGAATAAAGAATAAGCTCCCTGTGACATTCGAACTTACGTCCCGTTCTACCACCAAGAGACCTGGTTCTACGATTCAATTGCTATATAAATTCAGTCAGAAACTAGGATGACTGAGTGGCTTTGTAGGTGTTAATTGGCTATCACTGACACCATCCGTGTACTCGTAGTGGAGAGGGTAGAGCAACTTGTGCGAGGCAAAAGGATACGAGAGTTCAAACCTTACCGGTAGCTTTTACTTGTTTCCGAAACATTGTTCTTCAACGTGACAGAGGGGAGAACTACATAGATCTGTGATAAAAAAATCAATTAGAATTATGAAGATAAAGGATAATCCTAATTAAAACCATTAATAATGATTCACTGACTCTAAATTAGAATAAATCAATGTTGCCAAAATACATGTAATCGTAGAAAATTTATACTGGAAAAACTTTTAAAGAAAAACAAACTATTAACTGTTTGCTTGACTAGAATACTAGGATAAGTTAAAAGTTGTGTAATATTATCGTAATGTGAGGTACAATTCGGTAGCACTGAATGCTTTTGCAGAAGTCGTGCAGGTGACGAAACAAACTGAACAGTGAGATGTTGAGCTTGCCTGACACTCTCTGGATACTACTCACCGAATTTGTTTCTATGGCTTACAGCAAGGCCTCAGAATTCACGATTTTAGGTCAAACAGATATTGGCTTATTATCGAGTTTCTTTCAACTTGAGCAAAATTACTTGAACCATCTGGTCACTGTACTATGCTCAACAGCGCCTCCACTTTTCACGCGTAAAATACAATTTTCCAGAATTAGACAACGTTGCACGTGTTATATAGCCATAAATGAATGGATGAAGGACCATGACACTTGTTTATAAAAATATGTATCTCTCTTTATTACTCGAAAGGTCGAAATTGGTCGTATGTGAGAGAGACACAGAGACGAAGGACTCGGACACAGATTGACAGAGGACTGCTATACTGACCTTTATTTAACCACGTTGTGAGTCTATATTCGGCGGCTTACGTCGTTGCACCTTGACGATAGGTTCTCAACCGGAGTCCGCCAATTCCCTTCTGACTGCCGACTCCGACTCCGACTGACTGACTGTTCTGTCAGTGGGGTACCTGTGTATATATGATTTTATTACGCCTATGAGTTCCGGATGTTCTTCTGGCTGTCAACCCATGTAAACTGGCTACCGCTGTTTTCTTGTTTACAAAGGTGGAACATTACGTTTTAAAAGTCCCTAATCGAAGGGTCTGTCAAAGGTCAATATGCAACACTAGGTCATATATATGGTTTTCAAATCACACACGGAATGAAAAAATGCAGTACGTGTCGGAGCTCCAACTAATACAATACTACGATTCACAGAGAGTATCTATATTGCTTGAACTGTTTCTCATGTTATGTACGCGCCGCAATATAACATTACCAAAATATTTCAAAAGTTTTTACTCAACCTAGTTATTGTTTATCGTTAAACATTATTCATTAAGTTTATTCATAAATTTTTCAAGTAGATATAAAATTTTAACATATGTGTAAATTTTTAATGAAAATTATCACTTCAATTAGAAATAATGTACAAAACCGCGGGAAATTTTTTTTAACAAAACAATATAATCTTTATTTGATGAAAAATATAAAAACTGTATCCTTTCTTTGTTATGTGGATATGTTTTATGTATATGTTTTATATAAACTTACACCCACGCGTGCTTATATATATATATATATATATATATATATATATATATATGTTTACATCATTGCTTTACGCAGTCACATGATATTTTTGAAATATGAACGCTGATTTATTGATCAAACGGTTAACGCCCGCTTCCTCTGTATATGTAATCTCCACTCCTCTTTTTTGTTTTTTGTTGTATTTCATTAAACATTATTCAGTGATCTAACGATACTCGATAACATCTTCCCTTAGTCCAGAGGATGGTTTATTAAAACCGAAACGTTATAACGTCGACTTTCTTTAATACTAAATTCTTCACTTTGGACTACTTTGTTCTTCAATTTTTCACCACATTGTTGGATTCTTTTCTATTATTTACTTCAACACACACACACACACACACACACACACACACATATATATATATATATGTGTGTGTGTGTGTGTGTGTGTGTGTCTAGGAAAGTACGTAGGTATCAATGTATATTGGCAAAAGTAAATGATGTTGCCGTGGACTAAAAATTAGCCCAAAGCAAATTTTCTTAAACATTTATTCTAAAATAGCTTCAGGAGATTTTCTTCATAAGCACGTAATTTTAAGGATAGCATATAAATCTAACTCTTAAATATCCCGCTTCTAAAATTGTCACAAATAAAATTCATACATCTATGATATTAAATTTTTGCATCTGTTTAAGAACAACAGAGTTAGGAAAGCAAAACGTTAGAGCGTAAATATTTTATGGGACGATGAAAGTAAAATTGGTTTGTATGAATCCTCATATCCCCTCAGCTATGGGTTAAATAGGATCATTGGTGTTTTTTATAAGTATGATTTTGGCAATAAATTACCCACGAAGGTTCATATGCCACTAAATATGGAAACCAAACCAAAACTAATATTGGTTTCGAGTCGATTAGGCTTGTAAGAACTGTGTTATTATATTTACCCAACCCCTCCGTCGGGCAGGATATGACACAAGGTTAATTTTTTAGCGGAGTTTAACAGGTTTGAATTCAGAGTTTTCCTTCTCCTAGACTAGTTACCTCACCAAGGCTAAAGAACTCAGTCTGCCCTACTATTTACCCATAGCTGGAGGGAGAATAATTGGATTCATACATTTCCCAAGGGTATTAGTGCGATGTGAAATGCAGTCAGTCTCGTCCAGGATTTGAACTCGAGCCGCCGTGTCCATTTCCTACGACGATAACCATTACACTACGAACTGAGTTATACGTTCTTTTTTTTTTTAAGTATTAATATTTCAGGAACGTTCTAATCTTACATCCACGACGACAGTTATATCCCTTGTCTTTCGATATTTCGAAATTAAATTAAGATAAAAAAAAGTAAGTACTACATTAATATTGAATTACTTTAAGGATCCCAGATCTGAAGAAAAAGAATAGAAAACTGAATAACGTTTTCGTTTATGAAATATATAGGAAATGATGCACTACTTGGACGCTAACTAAACGGCTGGAGAAGAAGCTAGACGGCAATTACACAAGAATGTTGCGAGCAATATTGAACAAGTCCTGGCGGCAACACCCTAAAAGGCACCTACTATATGGCCACCTGCCTCCCATCACGAAAACTATCCAAGTTAGACGAACCAGACACGCAGGACACTGCTGGAGAATCAGAGAGGAGCTCATAAGTGATGTACTCCCATGGACACCCACATATGGCCGAGCAAAAGCAGGACGACTAGGTCGAACATTCATACAGCGGCTATGTGAGGATACGGGGTGTAGCCCTGAAGACCTGACAGAGGCGATGAACGATAGGAAGAAGTGGCGAGAGAGGGTCAGGGATATCCGTGCTTGCGGCACGACATAACGACGATGATGATTCATATTTCAGTTTTTTACATGTTATTTTCTATGTAAAAAGATATATTTGATAAGGACTTTTTAAAAATATCTTTTAAAAAGATTCATCAAACTATCGGTGTACAAGTGTAGTGAGTGATTGAGGGCAGTAAATGTGCGGGTTAAGTGATTGTAAGAATAAACCGATTGCCTAAGAGCAGTAAGTGTTGCTCTTGCATTAAGTAAAAAAGCACAGTGTTTATACGACTGAAGTGATTGTAGTGAATGAGTGCAGTGAATTTACAAGCATTCTAAGTGCAATGAGAGGTGAGTGCCGGGGTTTTGTGATTAGCTGAGTGCAGTGAGCGTGCGAGTGCAGTAAGTTTGCAAGTGAACTGAGTGTAGAGGATCAATAATTGCATAACTGCTGTAAAAATACGACTAGAGGAAGTGTGCAAGGTCAGTGAGTTTACAAGTGGAGTATATTTGCAAGTGCCTTAAGCGGTGAGTGTTGTGATTTTACGAGTTCAGTGATTGCACATGGTCAGTAAAATCAGTGAAAAGTAATAAAGGAAAATACCGACATGTTGGGGTTTTAAAAGCCGCGTAAAAAATACAACAAAATTTGTTGCGCTTTTTTAATGATTTGTTTGATAAAGGTTTTGGCGTATTTCGTTTAATGAGCCCGATTCAGTAAACTACAAGTTATTCCAAACTGATGAGAAACTTATAAAATACAAGAAATAACTAAAGAGCAAATATTTGCAAAGAACATTTGCTTCAGGAGCATTTACTTTAACTTGTCTAGCTTCTCAATTAATATCTCAGCGTCAGCATTTTATATCTCTTTTTAAGCGGAGAGATGAATAAAACGCAACAGTGTGTAACATAAACCGAATGATTCGTATATGACACAAATAATGGAACCAACTCATGCATAAAATATTTTGTAAATTATCTATCAAAGTCGAATCAGGGTGATATCTCTAGAGGCCTAGTATTGTGAAACAAACAGCTTTTCAATATCATTAAAAGAACGTGCTTATTTCCCGGACGCTGCCTATCAAGCTAGCCCGAAAGACAATTGCTAATGTAGTAAGTTAGATACTTTGTAGATGTCCTGCATTTTTAAAGTTTATGCCAAATTAAGCAAATACGAATACGCCTCGGCATGAGATAATGTTTAACAATCTAACCTCGCAGATTGATATTGATTTTAACTAACGGCCGTAAAATGACGGACTGAATAGCTTCAAAGTAAAGCACCTAAGATTGAAATGAAGGAGATAATAATGAAAACATAATGACTTTGATATCTTTTTTTTTTTATTTTCTAAATTGAGTTTGACTTGTGATTGTTGCATATTGAGTTTTGACCGAGTCGTCAATCAGAGACTTCTCTGCACAGGACGCACCAGTGTAAATAAGCTGAAGCAGTCACGTGGTCGAACAGAAATGTGAAGGTGTTGTGAAATGATATATGTAGATGCACAAGTAAGATGCCGGCTGTCTTGCAGCGGTTACTCGAGTCTAGCAGTCGGTAGATAGAGAATCACGGCCGGCGTGAGGCCAAGGGTCCACGAGCGGCCCCTGGTTGAGTACGTCTCGTCGGGGAAGAGAAGATGTAATGCCTTTATGATAACACAGCATGGCATGGTCAATAAAATAAGTTACGGATCAATGTGGCAGTCTGTATTCGTCTCCTTCAGTCTCCGTCTGTATCTCTCACACCACAGAAAATTCGACCTCTTTTAAAGAATAAAGAGACATATTTTTCATTCCTTATGGCTACACAACACGATTTCAATTCCCAGTTGTCCATTATTGTGACCTTGTGTCAAACTTAATTTAGCTTTTTACCGATAAACAGCGGTAAAATGAATATTTATCTAAAGATGTTAGAAAGACAGTACCTTGGAGTGAAAACACTTAGCTAGGTAACATAACACATGATTGCCACTGGAAAGATTTTGATCCTCACTAGGTGTCATTAGGACACGGCCTCGGTAAATTCTGATGATGTAAACTAGGTAAATTATTTAAACAATGGGCGGCTTCTGATGTATACCTGACACAACTCAAAAGCGTATAAATTGATGTAGTAAATTTTTTTGCCGCGATCTTTTTGGAGTAGTACATTCGATGTTTACCTGTTTAAAATAGAGACGCAGCAAACTCGGAGTTAAGGTAATTTATTATGGACAAATTTTCCCAATTCTTTGATAGCATCTCACGTTCCTCTCCATGTGCTTTCCTTCTTGCTTACTTCTTTCTTTCTTTCTCTCTTTCTTTCTTTCTCCTCTCTAAGTACAACTTAATATACTTCAGTCTTCTCCCTTATTCCGTTCCATCCTTTTCTCTTTTCGTTTTCTGTCTTTTATTAACTCAATTGTTTTTAAAGGATTTCAGTTGATGCCCCAGAGTTTTTATCTTGCCAACACAACTGATGGGGTATACTGAACCCTTAGACCGACTGATTGCTATTATAGTTTGCTCGTGGGTGTGTTTTCCGGCATATCGACCCTGGTAGGTCATTTAATGCTAATTCCTGTTTATACATATATATTAAATGTATATGACTTTTAAACAAATAATTTGTTGGCAAAATTTTTAAAATGAGCCTGGGCTCAATTGTTTTCACACAGTTAAATGGTTTAAAGTATTGGTGATTCTAAAAGTTCAATTTGTTCACAGATTTTAAGTATTACTATCTGATAATAATGATAATAATCATTCAATTTCATATCAATCATTTGTTGGCACACATTTAAATGGTTTCAAGTATATTAAATGATTAAGCAGTTCTATTTGGCCCATAAATGGAACCCTAACAGGTAGTCCCACTCTGGTTCAGAGTGGATCCAGAAAGAAGGGCAATGAAGGGGTACTCTACATTCCTCAAAGCTCTGGGACTGGAGCCTCACTATCAAGTTGTTTAGTGTCATATCCAGGACACCCACGGGGGGTCTTACCTCTCTGTAACATGAAGTCGATATATTCTACTGCTTTAACCAACTGGGCTGCTGTTAACAGATAAAATGTCAACTATACCATTTAGAATACGCAAAAAAATTGTCTAGTCTCCTGGTAAAATTTTGTCACAGCAACGTACTTTATTTACTCCGGGATTCTGCTTCCAAGTCCAAACGTCAGTGGGTGGGAATTTGGGTAAATATGGTACATTCCGAACGTACATTATCTCCTCTGCCAAACATACTTCAGACAATTTATCCATTGTCTATTATCGATGTCCTGGAAACGTACATTGAATAGAAAGCGTGAAAAGAATAATATGAGAGGTTAATTTTTGTTTAGTTTCATGCTGCTTTTCCGTTGCTTTTCTGTCAGAGCAAATAAAACTCAAGGTCGATTTAACATGATAAACTATGTGAGCGAGTTGCAGAAAATAACTCAGTCTCGTTTCGTTGCTGGTGTCAGTTGTACCCATTGACCCATCCCCGTTTTAATTTGTAGAAACTGACTATAGCCGTCCTACTTTTTATTGTAACAATAAAAAATTGAAATAACTCCGAATTATGTTTTTGGGAAGTCTTAGAAGTTAATACATGTTGTCAAGAGGTTCAAATTCATGTTCACCTAGTGGCCATTGCTCGTACTACAAAATGGCGAATTAAAGATAATTTTTTAGTATTGTCAGTGTATCTTAATGAACTCGATGTATCCTCTACGGATGAATAAAACACCCCCACAAGAAAGGTGTCCTGAGTATGACAGCAAACTCCATCTGTTACCAAGGGTCCAGTTCTGGAGCACTGAGGAATGTAAGGGTCCTCTTCATTACCATTATTCCCACGTTCACTTTTGATCCGGAATGGTTGTAACTATTAAATCCTCACATATGAGCCAAATGCATGTCAAAAACTTATTCTTATTGGAACGAACCTAGTGCAAAAAATTCTCTTCAGAATCAACTACGAACGAACAGTGTCCTGGATATGACACTAAACTGTCTGATGGTGAGGTCCCAGTAATGCTGGGGATTTGGGGAATACGGAGCACCCCTTCATTGCCATTGCTCCCAGGTCCACTCTGGCCCGGCGTGGTAGCACCTGACAGGGCCCTATCTATAGGTTAAATAGAACTATGAATTGTTTGATTAAACTGAATTGCTTGAAATAGAAATGTTTTTGACAATTAAACCGTACTTACATTTAAACTGCAGGCTTATGCTAAACTGAATTATTTAAAGAACTGTTTTTTGACATTGAAACTGTATTTACATTAAACTGAATTGTTATATATAACTGCTTGAATAGTTTGAAATAGAAATGTTTTTGACAAACTGTGTACTCATGCTAAACTGAATTGTTTACATAAAAATGGATTTGGCGTTAAATAACCTACAAAGGTTGATATGCCATAAAACCCCAAAACCAACCAATCAACCTACCAACGAACAATGAATGCGATTCCTTAACCTCTAGAAATAAAATAACTCTTGACAGGTTGACATGTCATTAAGATCAATCCATCTTAATTTTGGTTTTTGATGCGGAAACTTTGTGGCAGAAGTCTTACATTGTAAGATTAGTTGGATTTAGTTTTATGGCATATCAACCATTTTTCGTTATTTAATACCAAATCCTATTTTTACATTTATATCAAATATGTGATCTGTAAACACATTTTATAGACATACACATTTGAATAATGAAAGATCTATTGTTAACAAATCAATTTAGCATAAGTCAACAAAGTTAAATGGTTCCAAGTATTGTTAAGTATCACTTAAAATTTAATTAAACAATAGTCATTGTCCAGTCGGCTGGGGCTGTAGAATATACCACTGCATCTTTTCAGAAGAGTAAGACCACCCCAAACGAGTGGCATATGGAGTTCATTTTGGTGAGTGTGGATGGTGCTGCACCTATGCAGTTCAGTATTTCATCAGAAACTGGTGATCAAAAAGTATCATTACTGGTTTCATAATTTTTTCCAAATTGATACTGACTCTGACTGTTGTGTAGGCGTGTAGACGTCATCATAGTATCTATCTATCTATCTATCTCGATAGATAGATAGATAGATATCACTCTTTCTCTGTATATATATATATATATATATATATATATATATTATTATTATTATTATTATTATACACCCCCCACACACATATATAGTTCTCAGCAGGGCGTTCATCTTTTAAATTTTCAAATTAAAGCTTCCGTCTTTTAACACCTCTCAATTGTCAAATTCCTCTTCATGTTTTCAAATTTCATGTTATTTTTTAGAAAACAAGAGTCACATGGAACTTTGTCTGATGAGTATGGAAGGTGCTATGCTTGTATAATCCTGTACTTTGTCCCAAACCCTTGATCCCAAAGTATCGAGAAATGACTCTAGCCTGTCTATATGTCGAAACAAAATCTTGGCATCAGCTTGCTATTTAAGTTTCTTAGGCGTGCCTAAGTGATTTAAATTTGAAATTATAAAATTTAAGTCAAATTCTTAAGTCAAATGCTTAATTTTCGATAGTCTTTATGACATCTCATTAATTCCTACTTAATAATAATATTCCTTTTTTGCATATAGTTTTATAGTTTTATGAATTCCTATCCAATAGTTTGATCCATAGATGGAATTATAACAGCTACTACCACTTTAAATCTGAGTAGACCTTGGATTAATAGCGATGAAAGGGTAATCCACACTTCCAATATCTCTGGAACAGGAACCTCACCACTAAATGTTGTTCAGTGTCATACCAAGGTCGCCCTTATTTCTTACGATGGATCTTATTCTTTTGCAGTGGATACAGTCGTCGCATTATAAGCTTTGAGGGCAGGATATTGATATATTACCAGGACTTTCAGCCCTGAAACAAATAGGATTCTTCCCCCAAATGAAAATTCATGAGTCGATTTCCTTCCCAAGTTATCTGTTTTTTAAAACGTCTATTTATAGATATTATTTATATATGTATTTACTCATCCCGTCTGAACAAGCAGGATGTGACACAGGGCCAATCTTTTTGCAGAGTCTTACCTGTTGGAATTTAGAGTTTTTCTAACTCAGATCCAATCCCTATTGTAATGATTTCGATCCTTACTTGGTTTCCTCATATACTGACCTTGTACCAAACTAAGGCGCAAAGTTATTATGGACAAGGCCGTTTATTCGCTATCTCCGTTTATTTCCATCTCAGTGTTTTTATCTCTTAACTGGTTTGTTTGCGTTTTTTTTTTTTCATTCTTCTTGAAAATCGTTTTATAAAATTTTTCCTCAACGTCCTCCAACAATTCATCACAGACGCGGATATTTAACAACTCATTGTGAACATTTCGTGGGGATTCAGTTTGTTTTCCTCGATATTTCCTTTTTCGGTAAACAACTCGTTTTGCTATTGTGTATCGAATCTTATTTTAGACAAAGTATTTTAAGTGTTTGTGTTTGGTTTGCTTTGGTGTGGTTCCTTTTTTTAAATGACATATCAACTTTTGTGTGTTATTTAATGCCAAAGCTGTCCTTGTAGATTTTTATTAACCTCGTACCAAAAATATGTGTGAGCATGAGTATTTGTATTTGGATGAGTGTATGTGTCTATATGTATGTGTGCGTTAAAGCCCATGCGTACTTGCACGAGTACTTTGGTATGTATGTGAGTACATGCCGACGTATAGTTGCACGAGTATATTGGTGTGAGTATGTTATTAGGTGTGTGGGGACAGGGAGTACATCCGTGCATGTACTTGAATGCGTACTTTGATATGTGTATGTGTGATTGAGAACATGCCCACGCGTTCTTCAATACGTATGTTGGTGTGAGTGTTTATCTATGTGTGTGCCAGTGGGGAGTAAGTCTGCGCCAGTACTTAAATGCGTACTTTGTTGTGTGTGTATGTGTGTGTGTGTGTATGAGAGAGAGAGAGAAAGAGAGAGAGTACTGGTGTGCGTATACAAGAATGAACATGTGCATGCGTGTACGTTTGTTTATGTGTGTGCGTGTAGAGAGTACTCCAGTGTGCGTACCTGCAATCATTCATTGGTGTGTGTATGAATATGTGTGTACAGGCACAAACATGAATACACGCTTGTGTATACCGCATGATATTTTATAAAACTATTAACAATTATTTTTTTAAATTATTCAGACAATTTAATATCGTTCGCACAATGTTTCGACCGATCTATTCGGGCTTTTTGGGGTGTAATTTGTATTGTTACGTTGTCAGTTCTTGAAATCTGAAGAAGATATTATCACTCGATCTCCTTTGTGTGTAAGGAATAGAAAATCATGCATTTTCAGTATTGTTCCCACGTTTAAGTTTTTAATAAACCAGGCCGGCCTTAAATAGGTCTTTCATAGTCTGTTATCGAAAAGTAGAAACTTTTTATTTCTCTAAGTCTTTATGGGCTCCGAATTGTTGAAAATTCAAATCGCGATCGTCAGCTGCGTTTACTTGTTTTAAATTCAACTGTTAAAACACTTAAATTCACTTTCTTTTCTCGTTTCAAATGTAATATAGTGGTCGCCTTTCACTACTAATAAATGTGGTTCCCAGCATGGTGATCGATGATAACAGATCAATCACAAGAACTCTCGCAGTAGATGTAAGAAAGGTTCACATGTGAGAATTGGGGATTTTTGAAAAGGCCCCGTGAGTTAGTAATTGGTTGAGGACAAGTAAGAACTTAAATTTCGAGTCAAGTGAAACCGCCTAACTTCCCTTATTAGAAGTGGACTACGATTTGTGAAATACTTTTTATTTCTTTCATCAAATAGAGATCACTATGAAGGACAGATCTATTGTCTGAAAAATCTTAGCCCACTTCCAATAGGGTTGGGATTGATAGCCCCCAAATCTCGATCGTTACTGGTCACTTTACCAGTAGCTAACTAACTGACTGACCCTAGCCAAAATCTCAGTTATTATTTGTCGCTCTACCAGTTGCTAAATTCTGGACTTTTTCGAGACTTCTGTCGTTACTTGTCGCTTTACCAGTAGCTAACTAACTTCCTGACTTTTTCGAAATTTTGGTTGTTTCTTGTCGCTTTACCAGTAGCTAACCACCTGACTTTTTCAAAATATCGGTCGTTAGTTGTGGCTTCGCCAGGAGCTAAAAAGTCACCCTTTTCGAAAAACCTCAAGTCTTCAAGTATGACCGTTTCTCGCACCTACCACAAGAGATCTCGTGATTGACTCTTTGTTGTTGGTCACACAGCCGGGCACAAGGTTATCTGGTGGTGGAAGTGTTTCACTGCATTACAAATTGTTGACTCAGGAAAATCCCAGTCCTCATCGTCAATGGATATCAGACTGGTTACTGAAACTTGTTCAAAATATTTTTCTCAGTAAAAAAAAAAAAAAACACATACTTTAATTCTTTTCATATTTTTCATCCGGAAATATTTTGTAAGTCATTTCAGGTTAAAGTAGGCAAAAGTGTAGTAAACCCGTGGATAACCACCAGAAAAGGCAAAAACTAAGTGAGTAAGGCTTTTTTAGCATTGTTTTTTTTTTTGTTTTTGTTTTTACTCGTCATTTCTTTTTCTTTTTCTTTTTTTCGAATTTTTACGAAAATATCTCTTCTAGTAAAGCTGTTTTCAACACTCTCCCCCAATTTATCGATAATAAGAGCTTTGAAAAGCATTTTGTGGTGATTGATGGTTTGTTTTGGCGGGGTTTCTTTATTTGATGGTATATCAACCTTCATGAGTTATTTAAGGCCAAAGCTATCCTTGTATCCTTGCAGAAGAACATTAAGAGTACTGCCATTCCACATAACTGGGCAAATATGGGAGTTTTTACCTTCCACAAGGATATTAGTCCAAAAGTGAACGTAATGGGGTGACTGGAGTTCGAACTCACTACAATGTCACAGCCCTGCGTAATATCCCCTATGTCACAGAGATTCCCCCTCACGTGATTATTTCATTGTTTTTTTATGGGGTGCACTTAAATCGTTTTTATGTATATTCTTTTTACTGTTCTGTTTTGAATTTCATTGAAAGACAAAGTATTCTTTGTTTGTACTGGCTAGATAGTGGATTGGTCGGTTTTACTGTATGTTAGTTTTTGTTGGATTACTTTTTACCTAAGTCATTCTTAAAAGGTATGATCTCCAATTATATATGATACAAAAGTGTATCTTCATGATCATTTTAACAGGTAAACTTATCACTATCACAAACAAATGTATTTGGCCCATATATGGGAACCTAACATATACAACTACTCTGGGTCAGAACTGGAGCCTCACCATCGGATGAAATTTCGTGTTAAATCGGAGACATCCCTTTTTTGAGGTTGGTTCTTACTCTTTTACAGGCAATGCAGTCCGCGTATTATAGACCCTACCGACAGGGCATGTTTGTATTTGTGTGCATTGCTGTTTGTGTGTGTGTGTGGGGGGTATGTATGAACGTCTGTATTTATCAGCGTTTGTAGACATGTGACGAGGAAAACATACGTATGAGTGTGTTTGTGTGAGAGAAAAGAAGACAGACAGACAGACAGAGAGCACACTTCTGTATAGATGTTTACCAATATGCCTGTGTGCGTATGCGTGTGGTGCCTATATCTGTGTCATTGTTTGAGTGTATATGGCGGTTGGTTTACATTCTAAGTTTATCATATTCAATCGTTTTATAATTGTACTAATTATTTCATTATATATCTAAATACGATGCACGATTTCATTATATATCTAAATACGATGCACATGCACGTGTATTCGCCCATGCATACTCGCGTAGGTTAAGCCAACAACTTTCCCATCAGAGGGATACGACACAAGGTCAATTCTTATGCGAAAGATAGGTGACATAAATTTCTTTCTCCTAGACTGGTTTCCTCACAAAGGGTACAGAACCCAACCTGCATTACTATTTACATAGAAACAGAAAAAAAGTGATAGAATCATACCTCTGTCAAGTGCATAAACACGAAGTGAAATGCAGTTAGCCTTGTCCCGGATTTGAACTTGGGTCGTCGATTTCATTTCTTTTAAAGATTATCGTTACGTTAAGAGAGGAACTCTGTGTATGTACATGTATGTGCTTGTGCTGTGGAAAGCATATATCGATACGGCAATGCTAATGGTTTCATTTGTTTTTAAACAAAAGAAAGAAAGAAAGAAAGAAAAAAAGAAATCAAAAAGGGTGGATTTCAGCTGACTCGATGTTTTCTTTTCATTACCGATGATGTAACTTTTTAATTACTGAAAATCATAGAATAGGTAATCACTCGAATGGCGTCAATAACCCCCTACCCAACAAAGGAACGAAGAATCAATGGTTTAATGTTTTCTCTCTCTCTCTCTCTCCTCTCTCTCTATCTCTCTCTTTCTCTCTCTCTCTCTCTCTCTCTCTCTCTCTCTCTCTCTCTCTCTCTCTGTGTGGTTGCTATGTGATCATTCATGTTTGTATAATTAGCGGCGAAATGAGTTGCTGTAAAGGGCGCCTATTGTCTAATAAAGTATAGCTAACAATTCTTGTCAACCATTTACTCCTGTAATGAATTAATATAATGCGTCAGCATCAAAATAGAAACTGCAATAGATCATCAGATGTGAAACACATTTGGACTGGGTCGGATCCTCCATGGATGCTTTCTGTTTTGGCCTTGTGCCATATTAGACCAAGCTTAGTAAATATCATAAAAGGGACGTTGAAAAGTCTTCGGCCTGACCAAAAAAGGTTGCTGAGAATATTTCAATCCTTCTGTGCCTTAAACCGATAAATTTCGAACATGTTTCACAGGATATCAGTAGTAGCTAAGCTTTTATTTCTCATACATTTCCCCGATTTAAAAACGTCTTTAATGGGAAAATAGAATTGCGACACTTTCAATGAATGTTTTAATTTACTCAAGATTAAACGCACAAGTAATACAGTTTGATAACAGTAAATGACCATACGGATATAGATCAATACATTCACAAGTTCCGAAATAAGAGATGGATTATTCAAATCCCATATCAATATACTGTTTGTAGTTACCCACTCCGACCAACACAACGGAAAAGATAAGATACAAAATCAATTTTTAGCGGACAAAGGCTGGTTTCAATTCAGAGTTGTTTTTTTTTTTACTCCTACACTGGTTGCCTTACCAAGGCAAGTGAACTCCATCAGCTTTACTATTTCCTTTTTTCTAGGAAAAGAAGGATTAGATCTCGAGTCGCCAATTTCATTTCCTACGACTGTACCAATTACGCTCAGAGCGCCTTCATATTAACATATTTTATATTCTCCTTTCGTTTTGAGACTTACCTATACACACACATAATGACTACACTTGAGCATATGCCCGTACAACATTTATGTGAAAATGGTATCGTTGTTCAGGATGTTGCAATTTTTCCCCTCCATAGATTTAAAATACTTATAAGAAACTTTTAAAATTATATCTTAATGATATTCTTATTATATATCTAAATCATATTTTAGTCTCATGAAAAATTCTTCAGCATTTAATGACAAAACATTTTATGCTTATAAATTCACGGTATCTTTATTCATTTTTGATTAATTGATTTTAACGGACTGTCAACCCGTCAAGGGTAATATTATGTCTAGAGGTTTGTGAATTGCGTAAAATATATGTTTACATTTGCATTTTGGGTATTCCCTTTAGTTTTTTTGCACATAATTATTTGGGGTAAAGTATTTCTTCCAAATAAAATAATTTTTAACCAGATCTATTTGATCAATAGAGAGGAAACTAAGAGATACTACCACTCTTAGACAGACTGGATCTGGGAGTAATAGCAATGAACCGTTAGTTGTCTGAATTTCTGAGATGAAGCTTGATGATTTTTATTAAAAAAAATCTGAATATGAGCACAGTTAAAGATCATACATAATAGTAGTAATCCTAGTCAAGTAAGAACATTAAGTATATAAGTCCCTAAAATCCAGTCTACACTATCCAGCAGGACACATAGCGTAACGGTTATATGGTTCTCTAAGCTTCTAAGGAGACAATCATCTGGAAGTTGCAGGTTCAATCCTGAATGCAGGCGAGTAACAATACAAGAATACTAAACACATGTACCCAGTTAAAGCTAACAGGCGACCCTTGTGGATTCAATAAATGACGTAGTTTGAAGTTCCGTGTAGGTTCCCGAGTTCGACAAACGCCAAAAGAAGGCTGGAGGATATATCGGCCGAAACGTTGTAGAAATAACAATAAAGATGAAGATAATAGTCCAAAAACCTTTAATGATAGAAAGCAATGAAACTGTTTTCCACTGTCTCCAAAGCTCCAGAACTGGGGCCTCACCATCAAATGTAGTTTAGTGTCATACATAGGAAACCCTTTTTTGTGGTGAGGAGGCCTTACCTCCTTGAAGGGGATTCAGTTAACCTATTCTAAACCTCTCAGACAGATTTGTGTTATTAGTTGGCCATGAGAGTACTTACCTTGGTGTTATCTTACGTTCAGTCGCTTTTCAGAGACAGTTCTTTTTCCCTTAAAAATGGCTCAACTTTATTTCCTTGGTCTGATATGCAAATTTCCCTTATGTGGCAAGCTAATATTTACCCAGGCACTGGAGACTATCAGTATTTGTACCTAACCAAACTCCAAAGTCGAGTAATAATTTTGAACAGGGTTTTTATATTCAAAGTAAAGTGGATCTGTAAGAGTAATGTTTAAACAGTCACGGTAGACTACCAGTATTTGGACATAAACTAACTTCTTAATAAGCTAATATTAAATGTAAATAGGGAAATCATAAGATCAAATTTGGTAAATCGTTTTCCATTATATTTGATGTTTTTCATTCGATGAATTATTCAAGTATATGTTCGATATCTTAAAGTTGTTGGAATCTGCTCAGACAATGAACCGGGTTTGGGTCAAAAAGCGTGGTAGTCTGGGAAATGTATCTATTGTGAAAGATTTTACAAGCTGCGTCCTTATTCGTTTTTTGCATTAAGTGTCCAAGGTGGAGGCGTGTAGCGTCAGATATGCCTGCTCAACTTCTTAACCAAATGTTTTTCTTTCCCAATAGACATTAAAACGTACCAATTACTCACATCATCTTTCCTGGAGACAAAATATTCAGGTTTCAGTTTTTTATAATCATAGATTTAATTAGATTAATCCTTACGGAAGATAAAAATAGACACTAAAGAAAATCATTAGTTTTGAAAGCCATTTAAATTGGGATGTATATTGATTGAGTGCTCTCTGTTTTTACCTTGTGTCAGACAGGGTTGAGTTTAGTAAATATTCACATTTTTTTCTACATAATACGTGTTCTAGACCCATATTCGCAAAGCATCTCTCAAAGACTATTGTCAGCAGATATTTTGAAGAATTTTTTAAAAGTTATTTTAGCAAATTCATTTTTAACATTACGTTCTATTTTCATCAAAAAGTATTTTTTTTCTTTTACTAGCAAGAAGTGAAATGTAAGTGTCTAAATCTCCGATTGATTTTAACTTTCATAATATCTATTGAAACCAATTTTTCCACCTTCTAACATTTTCTAAAGATTTTTAAATGTTTCACTGTATAAATGAAATGTATAAATTGGAAGTGATGGAATCTGAATATCTAATTACTTCATAAATGTGACACGATGTTGGGCATTCGTTGTGTGGGTGTGGGTGAGTGCCAATCAGAGGATCCCTTTATTTGTTTTGGCGCGAAACCCACACAAAGGGATTGCGCGCAAGATCTCCCACGAGCCGGAAGAAGACAAGGGAAGGAAGGTCCCAGAGAGAACAGAGAAAGAGACATAACAGAGAAGTGGACAGAACAGAGCAGTCGACAGGAGAAAGCAGTCAACAGAAGTCAGGGGAAGCCGACCGCTCGGATGTGTTGACCCAGAGGCCGGGTTGGCCAACGGGAGAGGATGAGTCAAATACATGCTCGCGCTAGCCCACAGATGCACAGAATGCAAGGAAAGTATCACAAACTTCTCTCTCCTTGCGCTTGAAGCTAACCCAAGTCCAAGTTTGCTTGTTTTAATTTCTTCCACCCTCTTTGTTGTGTATGTTGTATTTTGTGTGTCCGTAAAGAAATGTGAAATACCCCTGACCGGAGATGAGAGAAAACACTTGACGATCTGATGGCCATGAAAGTCTTTCATAATTGATGTATTTTTCAGACTTGTATCCTTCAGAATACCATGTTTTTGATTCCAGCAGAAATCGTCTATTCAGAGATTCTAGGATGTTGAAGGCTTCAAAGTTTAGTCATTCAGCGTTAATTATACCACAAGTTGTCATTTATCTTATATTCAACCAATTCCAACAAAAATTCCTCTAATTCTTTCAAAAGACACTTCAAGTCTTTCAAAGGTTTCACTAATTCCCTCATATGTTTCTCCAATTCATTAATAGTTCCTCCAGTTGTTCAGTTTTCAAGTCCTGATGTTATCTCCCTCCAAAGCATTCTTTGTTATTGAAAGAAAACCGTCATAAATTCGAAAAAAACATTTTACCAAACGCACCCGACCTCTATTAAATGATTACAAGAAACTTCAATCGCGCACTTCCTTCTTACCTTTATCTATTTTTCCAGATTGAATATACCGACTTAATTGTTGAAATCTCATTCCATTTTCAAAAACGTCCTTCACCAAAATTATAAGATTATCACTTCAGAGGAAATGACTTATAGAGTTTATGCATGAAAAATAAATAAAAGGATAAGAAAGCATCTTTGAAGCTTATAAGATTTCCTGAACATTGTGCGAAATATTTTGCTGTATACTTTTTAATCACCCAAAAGTGACAAAATTACCGTTTTCAAAAACAAATATTGTAATGCAAATGAAGTATCAATAAACAAACAGCAACTCACAGTGATTCCAAAATAAGTTCAACATTTATTACTATCATAACATTGAATTAACGTCGGTAACTGTTTATTTATAACTGATCTATAGAAAAAATGAACCCCAAGATTTGTCTGAGGCTCTTCTGAAATTGATTTAGCTACTCAAAGCCGAACAAAGGGTACTTTTTAAGTATTCTAACTTTCAGACATCTCCCTTGTTTTTCACTCTTTTGAAATCAAATCACGATCAAAACAAGTAAGTAATTCATCGAGATTACATTGATAAAAGAATGAGAAACCATGCAAGAGAACTAAAAGAATTAAATAACGTTCTTGTATTTCATATATATATATTTGATTTATAAATAAATACCTGATTATCCAGCCCATTCATCACGGCCAGCAGAATATCCCTACTATTTCACCGCAGAAAGGTAAAACCACCCCCAACGAGTGTTGTAAATATGACACTAACCTGCATCTGATGCTGAGGCTCCTATCCTGGAACTTTGAAAAAAGTGTACTACTTCTTTATTGTCATTACTCCCGGGTTTACTCTGGGCCGAAGTGTTAGTACCTGTCAGGGGCTCATCTATGGCTCAAATAGAATTGTTTAATCATTTTCTATACTTGAAAACATTTGACTATGAAAAAAGAAATAATTAATATCAAATTAATTTCTTAGGGTTTGATAGCAATACTTGAAAATATTCAAATGTGTGCAAACAAATGAGCTGAGGATCGTTTAAAATTTGTTACCTACAAGCTAATCATTTACAAATGATATATATCTAATATATATGCATAAACAGGATTCGACATCAAATTAACTACATAAGTTAATATACCGTAAAACACAACCAAACAACTTCATCAGCGAAAAACAAAATCTTCACGTTTTTCATATTTCATATTCAATGTGAAAAAAATGATGAGGATTTAAACGAATCATTAAAAAAAAATTGTTTTTTGAAAACTATTGTTGTATACCCACATACATATACAAATATGAGCGGAAACATAATCAAACATAATTTACGAAATTCAATGAACGAACCAACACACTTCTTTATAAAATATATCTCTCACACTTTATTCTCGAAAGGGTTGATGCTTCTGTGGTGTGTGAGAGATGGGTGGAGACAGAGACAGACTGCTGTAGTGACCAAACTTCCTCTCCTGACCATAGCATGCTGTGTTATCTTCAAGAACCCACTAAGCACTTCTTCCGGGGTTGCTCAACTGGGGGTCGCTCAGGGGGGTGTTCTCAGGTTTGGTTTGGTTTCTTTGTTTAATGGCATATCAACCTCTGTGGGTTATTTAATGCCAAAGCCATTATCCTAGAAGAACAGTAGTGCCTCTATTTAGCCCATAGTTGGGAGGATAAGGGGGTTCATACCTTTCCCAAGGATATTTGCCCGAAAGTGAATGTAATAGCGCGACTGGAGTACGAACTCGCGAACTACGATTCCGCAGTCCTTCGCTTTAACCATTACACTACGAGGACACCCCCGGGGTGTTCTCAGGCTGAAAGCTTATTCTCACTGTGGCCTTCCTGTCACCAACTGACTCAACTGCCGCCAGCACCTGCCTATATTCTTTCATAATGCCCACTTGCTTTCGCTTCTTCTCCTGCTTCTTCTTCTTCTGCTTTTTTACACAGGTGCATTTCTGATTGACGGTTCAAGGGTCAATATATAACACTATCAATAATTCTTTTTTTATAAATTTTTACCTAACTAGTCGCATAATTTTCTTCATGACAGCATAAGGTTCTCTGAATAATGATTGTTTGTATTTTTTTAATATTGGCATTAGTAAAAGATTATGTCTTTGAATATCACATCATTCATCGTACTGGGGGAGTCCCCTTGACATAGTGGCTAACGTGCTGGAGTGGAATATGGTAGAAAGCGAATTCGAACACTCGTCATGCTATAATGTTCACTTTCGAACTAATTCCCTTTGGAAAGGTTTTAATCCCCTTATGTCTACTCCCAGCGATGGGTTAAATAGTATCTCTGCTGGTCTTCTACAAAGACTTTTGGCATTGAATAACCCACAAAGGCTGATATGCCGTTAGATAAAGAAATGGAATCCATCTTACTCTTCCGACCATAATAATTTGTATAAGCTTCTTTTTATATCTTTTCAGTATTTTCCGTACAAAACGGCACGCTAATTCTGAACCTTTAAAAGTGAATTTAAGTCTGATTGGTGCCCTATTAATACAGCCTTGTGCCTCACCTACGAACTGAGTTATTTTAGTTTTGTTTGTTTTATTTTTTTAAATTTTAGTCTTTACACACACACACACACACACACACACACACACACACACATATATATATATATATATATATATTGCCTGGAAACTAAAAAAAAAAGGCCGAGACATGAATAATCTGACTACTTGATCAGTTTATGTAATAAAGAGCGAATGAAACGATTGGCTGGATTGAATTTTTCATTAAGAATTAAATATCAGTCAATTGAATGTCTTATTGAATATCTATCAAATATAAGCCAATTGAATGTCTTTTTGAATAATTACTAAGCGACTTGACTTTCATTCTAAATCGACATTTAAACGACAATTTACCCTTACGACGAAAGCAAAGGGACTAGATCTGTCTACCAGTGGGACACCGAGAAAAGCCAAAGTGATTAATATCGACCACTAGGTGTAGATTGGTCTATCAAAAATTTCAATAAATACCAGGGAGCCATATTCAAATTACAGCAAAAGGATTCGTCATTCTGCTTATTTTTTGCGTATTTTCCTGTATTCTATACGATACATTTATCTACTATACTGTATTTACATGTAGGTATTTACCAAGCCACCCGCCGCCAGCAGGATTTGACACAAGGACAATTTTTGGAGATCTAGTATAGCTGGCATGAATTAAAAGTTTTCATTCTCCTAGACTGGTGTCCTAACCAACGCTGAAGAACCAAATCTTCCCCACTATTTACCCATAACCGGGGAAGAATTAATAGATTCATGCCTTTTTCCAATGGCATTAGTGCAAAGTGAAATGCCATCAGCCTCGTCAAGTTTTGAACCCGGGTTGTCGATTTTATTTCTTACGATGATAACCGTAACATTAACCTGCTTCCATGAATTTCCATGTATATTGGTAAGATTAGATAATGATCGATATTTTTCTATGGTTTCCACAACAACGCAAGACAGTTTTCTTCTCTCTCTCTCTCTCTCTATATATATATATATATATTCGCAGGATGAGGATACACAATAACAGTCTCTTGGGGTTTGGAATGCTACCCTCACACGAATGCAGATGGAAATTGCATTTTTACATATTCCTTTATTTATTATTTACAGCCTTGCTTGGCAGGGGCGTCGATCAGAAAACATGGATTTTATGAAGGAGACTATAATCGAAATAGTTTGGCAACCCTTGTTATAGGTAGTCACAAAGAGGAAGTTGTATTTAACAAAACTAGAAATATCTCTCAATAAGAAAACAGGAAAATCTACAAGAAAATGTCATACACGGATTGCACAGTGTATCTAATAACCGTAGCACTCAGGAATCGTGTGGTTCTTCGCTGTGAGACAGCTATAATAAGTGGACCTAGCCAGAAAGATTTCTAAGACAAAAGACTTGAACACAGCAAGGATTACAGCCTAACATTAGAGACTCGATTTGACATCAACAGGGAACCGCTAGAAAATGACAATTGACTAATTCACACAGTTGATTTCGAAGGGAGCTTTAATTGATCTTCACATTTCAAAGTTACAGTCAGAAAATAATGGAAACTTTGACTAAGAAGTTACTATCCTAGACATCAGATTCATTATTAACCTTTAGAAACCTGAGCCTCCCACATCCGTTACCTACCACCCGAGATTCCTGGCCGAAAAAATACCCGAAAATGTTAAATACGAGTGTCATTCAAAAAAAATAAGAGAACTTGCTTGAAAAATAGCAAAATGTTTTTCCACGGAATTTTTTTATATATGTATACTCTGCCTTATTTAAAATTGGTTTATGGCAAAAAATTTTTTAGCCTGGCAAAAAAAAAAAAGTTTTGAGGCTATTCAAAATGTCGGTCAATCAGAGGGCTTCTGGTCTGCCATCTTATTTTTGATTGTTAGAAAGTGCAGACCATGTGAAAGTTACTGAAGAATATGTGACGAGTCGGGAAAACCGTATTTTAGTCAAAAATTATTAACAAACGGACTATACATGTGTTTGCCATTAGGAGCTAGACTCAAAAAGACAGGTTATTAAGTGGAAATACACTGACTCTCCGGTAAAGAAAAGGTCCCGAGCGTAGCGTTCAGTAAAGAAACTATTGCTGACATTTTTTATGTCTTCTTGGACCCAGAACCATTGACTTCATTGAAAAAGGCGCAATTGTAAACAATGCTGAAACTATTGCTAACTACTTAGGCAAAATTCACCTTATCTATTGAATGAATCTCATATTTGCAATCTGTTCTCTATTGTTCGCTTAACAGGCAGTGAAATTACTGATTACAGCATTTTATAAGTTAATAAGATTAGCTAAGTTGTTGCAAAAGAGTCCTCACATTAATCGTATTTTAATCGCAAGCCATTGGTCATAGTTTCTCTATTCAATCCTTCTGTGAAATATGGACATATCCCTTAGATCGATGATAGGGTAAGTTAGTCGAGCAGGACAGTACACACGAGTTCAATCTTATATAATGTTGACATGTGCCAGACTAAGATAAAAAAATAAAAATGTTTTAAAGATATTTTTGGGTTTTTGCCACAAAACGAGAGTTAGCAATCTAACGATTTTTAGTATAATGTGTCTGGTGTTCTATCGGCGCCTTGTATTATATATCTGTACCATACAAAGTCAATTTAATAAATTATCTATCGCAAATATCTCAGTTGAGTACATTAAGAACAGGGCAGAAATCTATGAACATTTTATTTTTGTTGCGTTTACTTAGAAAATTACATTGTTGATAATGGTGTGGAGAAGCGTAACGATTACGAGAACAGAAAGTGGAACCAGAGAACTGTCTTTTGAAATTCGGCTGAGGCTGTTTTTGTTTTGTCTTTCTTCAGAAATTATATGTTTGCTTATCTAAATAATGTCATATCCATACCCAAAATAAACAAGACAGTATCGATCTCAAAATTCATTTTGCAAGCCAACTAGCTAGCTAGTAACTTCAAGTATAACTTTGCCCAGTCGGCTGGAGCTGTAGAATACACCGCCGGCACCTCTGCAGGCGGGTAAGACCCCCACCAATGAGTGTCCTGATTATGACAGTAAACAATCCGATGGTGAGGTTCCAGTGATGTTTGGGCTTTGGGAGCACCCCTTTATTGCCATTGCTCCCAGGTCAACTCTGGGCCGGCGTGATAGAACCTGATAGGGTCCTATCTATGAGTTAAATAGAACTAACGGCATAATTATGCTACATTGAATTGTTTGACTAAACTGAATAGCTTGCAATAGAAATGTTTTTGACAATTAAACCGTACTTAAATTTAAACTGCGTGCTTATGCTAAACTGAATTGTTTGAAATGGAACTGTTTTTGACATTGAAAATGTACTTGGACTAAACTGATTTCTTTAAATTAGAATTGTTTTGACACTTAACTGCGTGAAAACAAAACCTGTACTTATACTAAACTGAATTAGCTGAATTAGAACTGCTTGATTAAACTAAATAGCGATAAATAGAAATGCCTTTTCACAATTAAACTGTGTACTCAGGCTAAACTGAATTGTTTAAAATAGAACTATTTTCATAAAAATGAATTTGGTGTTAAATAACCTACAAAGGTTGATATACCATAAAACCCAAACAACCAACCAAGTATGATCGTTTTTAATCTGCATACGGCATTGCAGAGGAGACAATTTCAATGGGGAGCAGGGGAGAGAATTTTACTGGGAGGGAGTTAAAATAAACATAACATCGTTGGACTTAAACAAGAGAGATTATCAGGAAATTTACTCGGAGGTACTTAAACAAAGTCGGCTGGGGCTGCGGAATACACTCACTGCATCTGTACAGAGGTGTAAGACTCTCGCAATGAATGTCTTGGATATGACAATAAACAATTTGATGGTGAGGATCCATAATTGCTGGAGCTTTGAAGAATCCGGAGTAATCATTTATTGCCCTTGCTCCCAGATCCACTCGGGGCCAGACAAGTAGCCTCTCATAGGGTCCTATCTATGGGTCAAATAGAACTGTTTGAGGTTTAGATTGTTTACTTATGCTAAACTGAATTGTTTTAGATAGAACTGTTTGACCATCTAACTGTGTGTAAACAAATGACTGATATTCAATTGAATTCTTAGTGATTTATAGCAATACTTGTCAGCATTTATGTTTGTTTACATGCTAAATTGAATTGTTTGAAACAGAACGTTTTTACATTTAACTGAGTGTAAACAAAAACCGCATACTTATGCTAAACTGAATTGTTTGAAATAGAACTGTTTTTACATTTAACTGTGTATTTGTATTAGATAGTAATAAGAGAAACCATTTAACTCTGGAAAAATGGGCTCAGATTCATTTAAAACGATTAATTATATCGTTGATATATATTTATTTAAAGGATGTGGTATCAAATGACCTACAATGGTTGGTGTGCCATAAAACCAAACTAAACTTCAGCAAAGAATTTCGCTTGGAGATACTTGAATAATGAATTTTACTTGAAAGTACTTAAACAAAGAATTTTACTTGGCGGGACATAAAAAAAAAACATTATGTCGTTTGACTTAAACGAGAGAGATAATAAGGATTTGTTGCCGTCGGTTTAGAGACTACGGCTGCCTACCTCCCATCTCACAGACCATCCAAGTAAGACGAATAAGACATTCTGGATAATGCTGGTGATGTAAGGACGAACTCATGAATGACGTTCGCTTATAGACTATTACACGTGGGCACGTTAGTGATAGCCGACCAGCAAGGACTTGCATCAGTTCTGTAAGGGGCGTTGGGTGCAGTCTAGAGGACCTAGCAGAAGCGATAGACAATAAGGAATGATAGCGACAGAGAATTAGGGTATTACGTGTTATCACCACAATTTGTTGATGATGACGACAATGACATCTATATAAGTGTTGTGAAGAGATCACCAGAGAGGAAGGACCTCTAGATACAAACCGCAACGAATCACTTGTTTAATTTTAATTTAATCTTTTGCGAGTTTGTATTACGGGTCATTTTAAAACCGCTATGAAGATGGCATGTCTTAATCAATCGATTTTCTTACATGAATTCATGTTGTCTGTCCACCTCCTTTTTTTTCTTCTTCAATATTCCTTGAAGTCCACTAAATTTTGATTTTAAATGCTGGTACCAGCAAACATCTTATGATATTGCTTTTACGGAATACTTCATAGGGACGAGTGATAGGTTTTCTTCTGTTATCTTTCTCGGCCAATGGCCATGATTGTGTCTAACTTCCACATTGTCTTAAGTTGATAATTATGATGATGAAGTTTGTCTAAATCCTTTCTTTCTCTGAGGACTGCATGCTGTTTCGTCATAAGAAATAAACATCTCTTGTTGGAAAGTATAAATAACCAGCCACTTCTGTGTGCACGCTTATTTTATTGATTTCCTCTAGATAACTGAGTCTGAAGCAGCCCACCACAGGTGGAAAATTACGTCTTATCACATCGACTAGTCTCGGTTGATTGATTAACTTATTCAACTATTTTCCTAGTGTCGTTTGATCACATGATTTCTAAATCCAATCATAGCCAGGGATTCATATGACCCCTGAGATCATCATACATCACTCAAACTGAGTGATATTTTCACGGTATTTTTCCATCCGCTTAACGGCTATGAATTGATTCAAATGCTCCTCTCTCGGTCAATAATAGAATTCACTAATCTATTATCTAACCCAAGTTGGGAAGTGTATACTGTAGAACGTTCATAGTAGATAAATCTTTTACGTGTTTCGAAATACACTTATCCTTGAATAACGAAATTGACTACATAACAGAAAAGAATGGATGTTTGTATGAGGTTAGTGTATGGTAGTCATTTCAATTTTATTGTCATTGAGTACAGTATATATATATATATATATATATATATATATATAAATGACCCACAACAGTTGCTTTGCCAATAAATAAACTAAACCAGACTCTATGCGGACATGTATGCTGTCTAGATGACTTGTCAAGAGCAATAGCTGAACTAGACAGATATCAAGAGAGAGAGAGAGAGAGAGAGAGAGAGAGAGAGAGAGAGTCAATGAAGACCGTAGAATTATCACGCCTTTCAAGGGGTGCAGGCAGCATGAATTTGCTTGAATCTCTTTCTCGCCAACGGTCATTATTGGCCATCGCTCTTTGTAAGTCCTCTAGACGACACCCAGAGTTTATAAATGTAAGTTTTTGCTGGTCGACTGATACTGACATGTCTACATGTAGGAGTCCACAGGAGAACGTTGCTTATGAGTTTGTTACCCAGAGTAAAACAACAAAAAAGCATATCAAATATCAAAGACTAATTAGGGTAGATAAAGTTCACCAACAATAGAGGACACAAAACACACTCTTGGAAAGAGAAAAGGAGAAGAAAAGAAAATCAAAAGAAAAAGATAACCAACACCTTCAAGGAATCTATCAGCGAATTAAAAGAAACAACCACCCAATCAAAACAGTGACCACTATATAAACCAAACTTCACATCGGAAAAATCATTAAAAGTTCTATAAAGAAAGCATGAGATGGAAACATATGTAAGAATCAAACAAATAATTTTTAAAAGAATATAAATTTTGAAATATTTACTTTTTTCTCTCTTTAGACCAACAAAAAAGAAAACAATGTTCACACACACACAAACACACACACACACACACATATATATATATATATATATATGGTTTGTTTTGGGTTTTCCGTTTAATAGTATATCAGTATTCGCAGGACATTTATTGCCTATATATATATATATATAATCATCTACTGATCCTAAATTAGTACTGTAAAGTTATCGATCTTATGGAAATCTGATCTATCAGGTAAACAAAAACAGAATTTATTTTGTGTATGTGTCAATAGCACTGCATGGGTGCACCTTGTGGACGCTGGCGAAACGCATGGAAAGAAAACTAGATGAGAACTACACAAGAATTTTTCCTGCTGTTTTGAACAAAACCTGGAAGCAACAGTCGAGAAAACTGTAACTGAAAGATAACGTACCTCCCATCTCACAAACCATCAAAGTAAGACAAAGACTAGCTGGGCAATGCTGAAGATGTAAGGACCAACGTGTGAACTCCAACACATGAATGCGCAAGTGATGGCCGACCAGCAAGGACTTACTTACATCAGCCCTGATTTGACACTGGAGGCAATCTAGAAAGCCTACCTGGAGTGATGGATGATAGTGAATGGTTACAAGAGAGAGTCAGCGCTACTTGAGGATGATGTTGATGATGATATATTGATATACTTGGCCTCTGGCAAAGGCCCAATGACTCTTTCCTAAGCCCTAGTGAACTCTTAATCTTTCTAACTTATACAGTCTACACTCCTCAACAAATCGACAATACTGTGTCTGGTTGATAAATTTCGTGCGCTGGGGTAGGAGGGATTAACAGGGATCGGACCGGTCAGTCATGATAGGTTCAAATATTTCATTTGAAAATCTTTTAGAAGCCTATATCAATACATACATCGGCAAGTTCGCTTACTATGAAGAAGTTTAATAATAGTTTAATTATATGGTTATAAATGAAATTTAATTACATGTTGTCAGAATGACAGTTTCGTCTTTTGAAAAAGAATAAGAGAAAACTGTATATATCATCCGAATTCCCTTGGGTTCTGCAGCTGAACAAAATTATTTCTGGTATTCTTTCATGACGTCTCGTCTGACCAGCAAAGCCAATATTCTCAAATGTCTACCTTCTGTTTGTTCTACTCAAAACCAACCTCATCTTAAAACGGACAGAGAGACAGACACTGAGGTAGACAAACAAACACACACGGATATATATGAGTACTTGTACGTGTATGAATGAGAGGGAGAGAGACAGAGAGACGGAGATACAGAGAGAATTTTCTTATTCTTATATCAAAATAATAGGTTAAATTATACGACTATCATCCTTCTACAAAGATGACTTTGCCATTAAATAATCCATGACGTCTGATATGCTAACAAATAAAAAAACCTAGCCCAGTCAGCTGGGGCTGTAGAATACGCCGACGACATCTCTGCAGAAGGGAAAGACCCTCTCCTCCCCCAACAAGTGTCCAAGATATAACATTAAACCATCAGATGACAAGGCTCCAGGTTTGGAGCTCTGGAAAATATCGAGTACCCTTTTATTGCCATTACTTCCAGGTCCACTCTTTCACAGGGTGATAACACCTGATAGGGTCCTATCTATGAGTCAAATAGAAATGTTCGATATTTAAACAGTGTGCAAACAAACGACTTTCATTAAATTGAATTGTTAAAAATATAACTCTTTCACATTTTCACTGTATGTAAACAAATGAGTTATGTTTAATTGAATTGTTAATGATACATTTCAATATTTGGAACCATTCAATTGTGTATAAACGAAAGAGCAATGTTGAATAGAATTATTAGTGTTAAATAGTAATACTTGAAGCTCGTTAAGTGTGAGCTTAAATTGAATTATTGGTATGACAGGGCAATATTTGAAACCACTTAATTGTGTGCAGATTATAGTAATACTTGTATGCAAGCAAATTAATTCTGACTCATTTGAAAATAAGATTACCTATAAAGTATTGACTTACAAATGATATATGTATAACCATTTAACTGTATGAAAACTAGTGATTAATAGTAAATAGAATTAGTCGTAATAGAAGTTCTTAAAACTATTTACTTGTGCGCGTGCAGTCTTCGTGGTGTAATGGTTAAAGTGATGGGTTGCAGAATCGTAGTAACCGAGTTCGAACTCCAGTCATGCTATTACGTTCACTTTCGGACAAAAAGGTTTGAATCCCCTTACTCTCCCAGCTATGGTTTAAATAGCATCACTGTTGTTCTAGAAAGATACTTTTGTCATTAAATAACAAAAGAAGGTTGATATGCCATTAAACAAAGAAACAAGACCACACACATACACACACACACACACATATATATATATATACTTTACTAATGGTAGCCGGTTTTACAGCTGCATGAAAAAAGTTACTGGAAAAAGTCACAATTTTGTTAGGGTTAGTATTTGGCTTTGCCTGTGGCATGTTTGTTTAACATGGACCTATTGTTGCAGATTATCAAACTCCGTTCACTATTGTCTATAATTTCCATGGCAAAAGGCATAAAAAATAATTTTTCACTAAATCCAAGTCCGTTAGATTTACACCAACACAGAGCTCCAATATTTCCACTATTCATGCTGTTTTCTGGGTTACTAATTATTATTTCATCTTCAAAAAATTTCAATTGAATTATTCCTACAAGATATCATATCGAACAAGTCACTCATTCGCCATTTTTTTTTTTTGTTGCTTTGTATCTCTAGCTACCAATATTTAACACCAGCCGTTAACCGAACAAGTCTAAAACACTCATTCGACAAATTTTTTTTGTTGCTTTGTATCTCTAGCTACCAACATTTAACACCAGCCGTTAACCGAAAAAGTCTAAAACACTCATTCGCCATTTTTTTTGTTGCTTTGTATCTCTAGCTACCAATATTTAACACCAGCCGTTAACCGAACAAGTCTAAAACACTCATTCGACAATTTTTTTTTTGTTGCTTTGTATCTCTAGCTACCAACATTTAACACCAGCCGTTAACCGAAAAAGTCTAAAACACTCATTCGCCATTTTTTTTGTTGCTTTGTATCACTAGCTACCAACATTTAACACCACCCGTTAATCTTTCTATTGAAGAAAGATGTAAAGACTGAGCAAACGCAATGTAAAAAATGTCAAACAAGTTAATCGCCTCATTTTAGCTTTATTCAATATAATGTTGTCGAGTTAAGGTCAAGATTCTTTAGTATTTCTTGAGAACTGATCAAGCGGGGAGACAACTGTCACTTTACCGTAGATTTTATTTCTTTTTTTCTTGTGACATTTTCTGTGACTTTTTTTTTACCTGGATTCGTAATAATTTTACATTTCCAGTCTGTAAAACTATCGATAAATGTCATTAAGTAACGTTTAATTAAATATAAGTAATTATATCTGTATAACAAATCGTGGAGACATTTTAGAGACAATTGTATATAGTTTGACAATAAGTTTGGTATTATTCCGACGGATTTACACAGACGAATAAAGAACAAGAATAGGACAGGGTGAGGAGAAAATCCAATATGGCGTCGTGATTATAATGAGGAAGAGACATGCTAGATGGCCTACATAATGAGGAAGTTGTCAATTGAATTGAGAAGAAAATAGATAAGAACAATTGTAAGTGATTCTTGAGAAATATCCATAGAGAGAAATGTATAAAAATACAATGGAGGATAGTGACAGGTACAAAGAGAAAGATGAGAGGAAATAAAAAAATATAATACTGTCTTATATATCTTAGATATATAATACTGACAATGAAGGCAAAGAGGGTGAGAACAGATTAGAACGACGGTAAGTGAGACAAAAACATTAGTGAAAGATATATATATATATATATATATATATATATGTATATATATATATATATATATATATATATATATATATATATATATATATTATTATGGCTTAAAGCTAAAGAGAGATGAAAAGGAAGAGAGGTGAAGAGAAGAAATTACTTTATTGCTAGAGTAGAACTATGTAAAAAAGTGAGATGAATGATGTGAATACGTCCAGAACAAATTGCGGTTAAGAATAGAAGTGGAGAGAAGAAAAAAATATATATATACTGAGAGAGAGGGGGGAAGAGAACGACTATAACTCTAAATAGAATAAACCTGATTGTAAATTACAATACCGAGAGAGAGGGCGAGAGAAAGAAAGAAAGAGAGAGATGGAGAGAGAGAGAGGGGGGGTAATGAGGAGAATTGAAAAAACGATTAAAAAAAAACGGAAGAGAAAAAGTGGACAAATATTAAGAGTAAAATTGCCGAGATATGAAAGAGAAAATATTCAGTTGATAGAAAGAGAGAGAAGTTAACGATCGGAAAAGAAGTGAAATAAAAAGGAGGAAAGAGAAGGGAGAAAGATTACTAACAGGGGAGCGGAAAGGTATAATGAGTAAAGTGAACGATGTGGATAGAAACAAAATAGAAAGTGGCTGAAACAGGACAAAGACGGAAAGAGAGAGAAAGAGAGAAAGAGAGTGAGAAGAGAAAGATTGCATATAGAATAGTCGGAAATGAAAAGGATAGATAGATAGATAGAGAGATAGATAGATGGTGAGAAAAAGAAAAATCGGAAGTGGCGTCTTTCTATTTATTTCAAATCAATTTAGATCTCTTGAGGTTAGGTTTATTAAACATGGTCTGATGCATTTAATGTGAAAATTTGAGGTTTAATGTGGGCGTGTTTCAACCTTTTGACGTTTCTGTCATTTCATAAAACTCTGTAATACATTTGAAATTATATGGTTGCCTAACTTACTGTATGTATATATATATATATATATATATATATATATATATGTGTGTGTGTGTGTGTGTGTGTGAACTCCACATAGAAAGTATTTTTAAAAAACTACGAATTTTAAAAAAAAATTACTGAAATTTCTTTAAAACTGACTCCAGACTTTTAAAGATATTTTCAAGTATTTTCTACTGGGACGCAAATGCTAATTTTATTCTTAAATTTAAATGATTAGATTTTTAAAAAAATAAAAATGAAAGACCGATGTGCAATAAACATAAAAAAGATGAAAGCTAATTGATTGTTTAACAACACAAAACATTATTTAGCAAAAATTCAAATACTTATTTTCGATCAAACATTTTCCCGGAACTATTATAAAATGTTTATTGTAAATATTAAATTACCCACCCTAAAAAAAAAACCAAAAAAAAAAACCCAAATAAATTTACATGAGATTATAAAAGCAGTGTAAATTTTTCAAAACCAAGTCCTGATTTTTGCAGATTAATTTTTATTTTGATGTTGATGCTTTATTTTAAGAAAGAGTTGTTTTTTTTAATTTTATTAAAATATGAAGAAAAAAAAACATTGGCCAGTTAAGTTGTTGTTGGCGACCTTTGTCGAGGGTGATCCGAAGGTTCCCTTTTCAATAGTACTACACCGAGGTGTAGGGGAGGGCGCTACTCCTTTCCTTAGATTGTTCCACTTTACCCTTGATCCTAACCTTTTTATGCTGGGTGTCAAGCAAGGCAGCATCATGTACCATTTTTGAGTCTTTGGTATGACTCGACCTGGTGATTGAACCCCGGTCTCCCGAACCATTGGCGAACACTCAACTCATTAGGCCAATGGCCCGGTTAAAACAGTGCCAATAGATTTTATTGACAAATACTTAAAAAGAAAAGGAATACCTTATGATTGTATCTTTTACCTTCCAATCTTGAACGGTAGGGTCTGTCATCGAGTTTGCTAATTTAGAAGGCATAGATTCAAGGATTCCCACCCCCAGCATGCCTCCGAATTGGCCTGTTTCAGCTCCTCATGATTGGAATAATGGGTAATGCGAGAATACATCTCTTATTATCATCAGCCAAACATTTTCTATGGAATTAATTGATGGAATCCTTTCAACGAACTAGAAATGTTCTATTTTACTATGAACTGGCAGAGTGCTATCTCATTACGAACCTTTTGTGAGTTATTCGTTTTACGAACAAGTGGCAGAATAACAGGAACACTCGTGGTTAGCTGATATCTGATGGTTTGGTTTCCTTCATGGGTCATCTAAAGCCAAAGCCATCCTTGTAGAAGAACAGTAGTGGTACTATTTAATGCATAGCTGGGAGGATAAGCGAGTTCATGCGTTTCCCATGAATATTAGTCAGAAAGTAATCGCATTAGTGTGTTTGGAGTTCGAAACCGCTTACTATGATGTTACAGTTCAGTACATTAACCTCTACGCTACAGGAACACCACACGTGACAACTTATGTAAACCACTTTACTATCATTATCTACCATTCATTGATTATTGTAAAAACTTCTTTCGAATAATATTTATCTTAACGATGTCATCATGAACATCTTTGTATATCAAACATCTTGGGGTTTTTTATGCCGCGTAAATTGCATATTTATGTTTAAATTTTTGTGTAGATGTTTTTTAAGTGACTTTTTGCAAATTTATATTATTTCAAAAATTCCTTTCTCATATGATATCAAGAAGGATTTCTATCTTATATGATATCAAGTATTCTTTTCTTGTATGATATCTAGGATTCTTCTGTTATATGATATATAGGATTCCTATATTATATGATATCAAAGATTCTTCTCTTATATCATATCTAGGATTCTTCTTTTGTATGATATCTAGGATTCCTATCTTATATGATATCAAGGATTCTTCTCTTATATGATATCTAGGATTCTTCTGTTATATGATATATAGGATTCCTATATTATATGATATCAAAGATTCTTCTCTTATATCATATCTAGGATTCTTCTCTAGTATGATATCTAGGATTCCTATCATATGATATCAAGGATTCTTCTCTTATATGATATCAAGGATTCCTATATTATATGATATCAAAGATTCTTCTCTTATATGTAGGATTCTTCTCAAGTATGATATCTAGGATTCCTATCTTATATAATATCAAGGATTCTTCTCTTTTATGATATCTAGTATTCCTATCTTATATGATATCTAGGATTCTTCTCTTGTATCATATCTAGGATCCAGTGGCTAACGTGCTGAACTGAGACCCTATACTAAGCAAGTTCGAACTTCCGTTGCGCTATTAAACTCTCTTTCGGATTACTTCCTTTGAGAAAGATATGAACCTATTTATCCCCTATGGGTTAAATAATACTACTACTGTTCTACAAAGATGGCTTTGACATTAAGTAACCGACGAAGATTAATTGCTTTGTTTAATAGCATATCAAACCAAACCAACTATCTAATACCAATAGTTTTCAAATAGATTTATTCTACCCATATATGTGTAGAATAAATCTGCGTATTCTAAGTCCTATCGACAGGTTTATAGGACGAAGGTTTGGAGGCAAAGCAGACTATTTAATCACTGGTGAAAAGCAATAAATGAGGCAGACAACTGTTATATTTGTCCAATGGTAAATTTCTCATGGAAGATCATATGAAAATAATGTGTGATTGTGAAGATGGAAGAACTTTTCATCTGTACAAATCACATTCTACTGATTAGGATACTCTTAGTAGACGGTCATCCTTGGTATGCAGTACTTACAAGTATGTATTTTTTACTGGTTTGCAGTTCTTAATGGTATCATTAGTTTCCATATGGCGTTTACGCAAACACAGTTTTGGCTCATCTTGTACCAGCAGTACTTAAGACATACTGATCAGGATATTTTCAACAGAAGCTTCCATTACTTGTTGTCTTATTTACCAACCCCTCCGCTCGGGCAGGATATGACACAAGGTCAATTTTTAAGCGGAGTTTAACAGGTTTGAATTCAGAGTTTTCCTTCTCCTAGACTAGTTGCCTCACCAAGGTTGAAAAACCTAGTCTGTCCTACTATTTACCCATAACTGGAGGGAGAATAATTGGATTCATACCTTTCCCAAGGGTATTAGTGCTATGTGAAATGCAATCAGTCTCGTCCAGGATTTGAACTCGAGTCACCGTGTCCATTTCCTACGACGATAACCATTACACCACAGGCACCTCCATTACTTGTTGTACCGGGCTTATTATTTGTACAATTTTTTGAATACAATAGATGAATTTTCTATAGTATTTCTTACAATCGACTATTCGTTTCACAGATCTTCATTTTATAGCCAACTCATTTCAGTGCTTCGCCACAAGTGTCAGGATCCATTAAAAAAAATCCGAGTCTCTGTGCTAGACAAATATTTTCCTAAATTTTGGAGAAAGTTTTACAGCATCTGGAGGGATATTGGAGTGTGACCATCCTCATCTTGTATTGCGCTGAGTAAGTTTTTCTTTTGAGCAGAGAGCCTTTTGGTATTTTCAGAGATGTTTTTGTCAGAATTACTTAAAAGAAACAAATTCCCAATTGATTGTGGCTGGACATGGAGAAATCATTTCAAATTACAAAAGTGTAGATAGTTGACAATTAATCACAGAATAAAACACTTTAGAAATGTCGCTTCAATCCCCGTATGCTTATATCAAATACTTCTGAGCAGATTTAACATCAAGTTTTCAGAGTGTACTCGCAATTTATGAATGAATGTATATACCTATATATTAGTTGTGTAAATTTCAGAGACGAGGCTTGCTGATTTTTATCATTAAGGGTTTTCGAACTATTGTCTTCGTCTTTATTATTATTTACTCAACGATTCGGCCGATATGTCCTCCTCTATGTTTGTCGAACTCGGGAATATTCACGGAACTTCGAACTACGTCCTTTATTGAAACCACGGGGGTCGCCTGTTCTGATTCCGTTAGCCATAACCGGGTACAAGTGTTGAATATTCCTGTATTGTTACTGTAGTGAGGATTGAACCGGAAACATCCAGATGATTGTCTCCTTAGAAGCTTAGGGAACCAACGCCTATAACCGTTACGCCCTGTGTCCTGCTGGATAATTCAGAGTGAATTTTTCGGACTTATAAACTTAATGTTCTTACTTGACTAGAATTACTACAATTATGTATGATTTTTTACCTGTGCTCATATTCAGATTTTTTTTCTCATCTAGCCTTCTTAATTATCGGTTCCCATATTGTATTCAACTCTATCCTTGGTCTACTCAGCAGGTCATTGTAGCCCAACATATGTGCTGATTTCTTAAGGCGTCTAATCCTCCAATGTTCAGTCCTATCAATTATTTCAACTTTATTCCATAAGGACAGATGATTTCCCTTTCCTTCCATATATGGTCCGCCATACCCGAATTTTCAATCTCACCTCGTACCACTGCCTTCCGATTTTCTTCTAGCCTTACTTTTAGTGGGAGACCTGTCTCACCTTTGTATATTTTACCACAACTGCAAGGGATGGAGTAAACTCAGTTCTTGGTCATGTTGAATTCCGTTGGTGGCTTGACCCGGAAGAGATACCTCCGGAGAGTTGAACCACTTGTGAATACTGTCCTGATGTCAAATGGACTACATATATGGACTTCACCGGACAGTACCTCAGTTTCAATTCCCATCATCCATATACGGTAAAGAAAGAAATTGTCCGTTGCTTACAACATCGATCAAAAACCATTAGTAGCGTGGCTGATGCATATCAAGAAGAAATGATTAGTCTGAGACACAACCTCCATCTAAACAACTACCCAGAGCGCATAACATTGGCCCCAAGAAACTTATATAGGAGGATGGAGGATAATACCCGAAAACTTTCCACGGTATATCTGCCCTACGTCAAAGGACTAGCCGAAAGGATCCAAAAGATATGTAGTCCATATGACATCAGGACAGTATTCACAAGTAGATCAACTCTCCAGAGTTACATCACTTTTGTAATACATACTCCCCTAATGATGGCCCAAAGTTGGGCAGAAAGTACATGGGAAATAAATAATTATGGAAGTTTTATCAACCAATTCCCGCCGAATATCATAAGATCAACAAGGTAATTCGAAAGGATTAACAAAAAAATATGTAGACAAAAAATGTCTATTATGTTGAATCAAATATGTATCAATGAAGAAATGTTGCCAACACACACACACACACACACACACACACACACACATATATATATATATATATATATACCAAACTTAGTCAAAGGCCATGAAACCAGAAAATTCAGAATATTTTTCATGATGTCCACTAACAAAATGCAGTGAACATTTTTCATGTAGATATTTCCTCCAGCCTTTCGTATCAAGAAATACTTAACCACATACATGTTGATCATTATTTCAGCCCCACTCCCAATGTCTTGTAATACTGGCTCGACTTTTATTGTTGCGTATAAGGTAAATTGATTTGTTGTTCCAAGCTAAGACATGACCGTTATTAATTCTTTTTTTTTAACCAATGGCAAAGCAATCCAGACAATGAGACAAGCCAAGAAGCAAGACTTCTTTCGTCGTTGCTAGAAGAGTCAACTGACGATGAAGCTTTTGATGTTCAGTCCAAAGTTCTGCTCTGCAGCAAGATTAATTTCTATGTGTGCAATATATATATATATATATATATATATATATATATATATATATATATATACATTTATTTATTTATTTATTTACAAAGAAAAATTAAATTAAAGGAAAATGATTAATTTCAAAATAATCGATCCTAGCAAAGGAATATTGTAAAAATAAAAATGAAAGAAGAAATGGTAATGGAGGCAAAGAATTTGGAGACGCGCTGCAAGCTATTTGTTATGACAAATGAGAATGCCGAGCCAGACAACACTGCCATCATCTCTTTCACGACCATTACTAATTAAAGTATTCAGTATATATATATATATATATATATATATATATATATATATATATATGTGTGTATATATATATATATATATATATGTGTGTTTGTGTGTGTGTGTGTGTGTGTATTATGCATGATTTAGCCCACTATACTATTATAATCCTATCACTCTACTATGACATGTGCAGTATATCTGTCTTCTACGCTATCTTCCCCACAATCACCCACACTCAACCTTATGAATTACTGTTTGTTCATGTTTATATATCGCATTCTGTTATAAATGTGATCAGCAATGTTGTTTACAATATCACATCTGGGTAGATAAGAATTAGAAGTTTGTATTACAATACTTTTTCAAATTTGAAAAATTTGGATTAGAAAGATTTTCAACATACTCGCTTTTACATTTGCTCGAATTGTAAACCCTTACTCCAGTAAAAACATTGATATAATCTTACATACTTGTAATATATATATATATATATATATATATATATATATATATATATATATATATATATATATCTTTAATCACTTATATCATTCTATGTATTGAGTAATTTACTAAGCTTCTTGCTTAGATGTAGTACGAGACCGTATGAATGATGCAGTCAATGAAACTCATAGTCAGTCGTGAAGGTTTGCTAGTCTAGCTTGTTAACCATTATATCACCCAGCTGCCTCATTCGATGCGTTTAATTACATCCCCATAACTAATTATTTATACTTTTTTCTTGCTAGTCACACTCATAATCTAACTGGATCAAATCCGTAAATATTACTCTATGACTTTATTTATTCCAAAATCAATTTTAGCCTGTTCATATCTTTCCTTCCCTATCCGTATATATATATTTTTAAATCTATCTATCTATCTATCTATCTATCTATCTATCTCACCTTGTCAGTTCATCTATCTATCTATCTATCTATCTCATCCTGTTTATTTAGTTATATATACACTTTTATCTCTCTATATCCTTTATATCAGTTTGTTTTTATTATCAATCTATTTTAGGTCGATACGCTTTTAAAGAAGTAAACCAAAGTAAAACAATCTATTTTAACCTCTTTATTTACTTTTATATATATATATCAATTTGTTTCTATCTATCTACCTATCTGTCTATCTGTTCATTTGTCACATCTACTATGGATCTACCTGAGGACATATGCACCTACCTGTTTTACTCTTGCAACAATCGCAGATGCTCAACCCTAAAGAATAAATGACATGATTTTTGTACGATTTTTTTGAAACCAGGAAACCTAGAAGACTAACAGAGAACAATTAAAGAATTCTAAAAAAACAATGCCCAGTCAACACAGGTGTGTACTTCTAAAATCAACCACATCTACATACTTTAAATTTCTATTTATCTTGCAGAATTTCAAAACCATTAAAAGTTTTCACAAAAATATCGATCCTAACACTATCAATACGTGGGTGTGGTTGATAGATAAGGGTTTGTGTAAAATGTATTGTATTTGTGTGCGATCCATAGGTAGTTTTACAGTCATTTGAAGAGTTACTTCAGCAGAAGAGTAATCATTTTTTAAATTGATAAGGAGTTATGGCAGTGACTTAGCGTGTACACTTTTATATGAAATGTGTATTTTTTTCCAGATCTATTTTTTCTTCAAACCTTAGGAATAGGGTAAAAAAAAAAAAAAGAAAGTTAAAAATGAATACATTTTCTTTTCTTTTCCTTTCTTAGCAGTGAATATAAATGGTGTCTTCCTAAAAGGAAAAAACATTAAAAAAATTTCATGTGATTACATAAAAAATGTTTCTCTTTTTCACTCACACGCAAAGCGCTATATGCATATGTAAAAATACATTGACAAATCTCTCTCTCTCTCTCTCTCTCTCTCTCTCTCTCTCCTCTCTCTGAACACACTCATATATATTATTATATGTATATGTGTAAACCCACATACGTAAGTATATGTGCAAACTCATATATATATATATATATATATATAGAGAGAGAGAGAGAGAGGGAGTTCAGTCATAAATAATTTTCACTTTTAAAAGTAAGTTTTTATTACGCATTTCAAACTTCGAAAGTTTTTAATGCAACCGGAAATTACCTGATTATAGAATGCCTTCATTGGTCATTTTTATTTCTGAGGTGAAAGGGTGCACATCATAATTTAATCTACGATCTCACGCGCCTAAAATAGAGAACATGAAAGTGGATATTCGACATGCAATTTTGTGGGAATATTTATGACCAACATGCTAGTAGTGACTGCCAATTCCGAAACTGGTTTTCAAACATTCGTTCTGGTGATACGTCATTCAGAGATAAACACAGACTATGAAGCTAATCAAACATTAATCAAGATTTTGTAAGAGAATCGTTGGAATGCAATCCATACAGAAGAACTCAAGATTTAGGACTTGACTCCAGCATATCCCGATCCACAATCAGAAACAGATCAGAAAAGTAAGCAAACTGGGTATTTGGATTCCTCATACTCTTAGTGAGTTGAAAATCAAGAAAGCTGTTTGTTTGGAGTCCTGGTAGTCTTAATGAGTTGAAGAGTAAGAAAGCTGGGAGGGTTGGATTATTAAGACTCTGAATGAGAAGAAAAGTAAGCAAGCTGGATGTTTGGATTCCTCGTACTCTTAATGAGAAGAAGAGTGTGCGAGCTGGGTGTTTGGATTCCCCATACTCTTAATGAGTATAAAGTAAGCAAGCTGGGTGTTTAAATTCCTTATATTCATATGAAGAAGAAAAGTAAGCAAGTTGGGTGTTTGGACTCCTCGTACTGTTATTGAGAAAAAGTCAGCAAGCGGGATGTTTAAATTCCTCATACTCATATCGAGATGAAAAGTAAACAAGCTACGTGCATGGATTCCTTGTATTCTTAACGAGAAGAAAAGTAAGCAACCTGGCTGTATGGATTTCTCGTACTCTTAATGAACAGATAAATAAGTAAGCTGGGTGTTTGGATCCCTCATACGCTTAATGTGTAGAAAGGTAAGCAAGCTGTGTGTTTGAATTTTTCGTACTCTTAACGACACGAATAAGGAAAAATTTTTAACAATAATGACTAGTCTTCTTTTAAAGCAGAGAGATCGCCCATTTCTTAAAATCATTATTACAGGTTACGAAAAGAGCCTTTTATGACAGTGTTCAAAAGCAATGGATTGACAAGAATGAATCTTTGCCGCTTGCCGCCAGGCAGAACTAGAGTGTGTAGTGGAACCATCGCGATTTTATTCATTTGGGGTTTTTAAAGCACAAGCAGAAACTCAATGCGGACTTATAGTCTCAAAAGCTGAAACGTCTGCATAAGAATCTTCAAAGAAAACACCCAGCACTCGACGATAGAAAAAAATGTTCTGCTTCTCTACGATATTAAATGACCATATATAGCAAGAATTCGACAAGAAAAATTATCGGATTTAGGCTGGTCTTTTTTGATCCATATTCTCTAGACCTCTCAAGAAGTGATTTCCATCTTTTCTGCTATCTACAAAATACTCTGAATGACAAATTTTTTTCTCAAGATGATCAGGTGAAAAAGTTTGTGGAAAATTTCTTAAGTTTGAAACCCGCTGAATGTTACTTAAGAATTAGCAAGTTATCGGATAAATGGTAAGTGGGGGGCGATTCAAAATTATAGCGGACATGCAATTAATTTTAAAATAATTTATGGTTAAATCATTTATGAATAAATTATATTCTACTAAAAACAAGAATCATTTATAATTCAACCCAAAATAGACAGGCATTAACAAAATCACAGACACATACAGATATTCATTCATATATATATATATATATATATATATACTCACATATGTATATATAAATACATACGTGTAAATTCTCATATATATATATATATATATATATGTATATATATATATATATGTATATATATATATGTAAACTCACGCACAGACATGCACGCAAAAAGAAGGACACACACACACACATACACACACACACACACATCTATCTATCTATCTATCTATATATATATATATATATATATATATATATATATATATATATATATATATACACACACATTTAAACTCATATGCCGCCTCAGTCAGGAGCGATGGATGATATGGATGGATGGCGAGAGAGAATCAGGGAACATCGTGCTGTCAACGTGACATGATTTTATATATATATATATATATATATATATATATATATACGTGTAAATTCACATACGTATATATATATATATATATATATATATATATATAAATTCACACACAAAGACACGCATGGTTTAAACGCGCATACACTCTGTACCACACACACACACACACACACACACACACATATATATATATATATATATATATATATATATATATATAACCTGAAGTACAGGACATCGACTAAGGAGTCAGGACTTTGATTATACTATGTTTAAGATGGGAAGTTAAGTGGCTTTTGAATAATTCAAGTGAGTGACGCTTTAGAGATTTATCGATGTAAACATTTTCTCTTTATTGTTAGTCCTAATTAAGCCTTATGATGATGTAAGTATTGTACATCTTCAGCTTGAATAATTTTAACCTAATTCTGAGAGATTATCTTAATCATGAGCAATTGTCGACAAGAATTCATGTTGATGCAAGGACGTAATTAATCTTTTACGTTTTTTAAAGTTAACCATCTACAACAAAACGGATGGATTTAAACAGGAACTAAGCAAAGCTTAATTAATCATCACAGATAAGATTCGTGACTGCTCATTGGTCAATTTTAAACGTTAATTAGAAACTGTATTCATGATGTTTTCGGTTGATAAATTTGATAACATTCATACTGCCTCCCCAAAAGTAAGATGATAAACAACCATCTACGACGCAACTTAAATCCACCGAGAACGATAAACACACAAAAAGAGCCAACTGCAATAAGAAACGTGCACTTAGGAAACAGTAGACAGTGCCTACCTCAATTTCATACAAAAATGCACACACACACACGCATGTACAGAGAGAGAGAGAGAGAGAGAGAGAGAGAGAGAGATGAATGAAAATGGTGCATGACTAATACATCTATGTTAAGTAGTTCAATGCACACAAAGATATTTTAAACTCTCTAAAAAATGTTTGAAAATTCAACGTCATTAATCAATAGTAATAGAAAAGTGCAGTAGCGAACAGACAGTTATTTAATAAGCGTTGCTTAGTCTTGCACAGAAGTAGGTAAAGAATAAATATATTGTACCAGATTACTAAATAAAGAGAACCTGACAGCTTGCCTGCCGGGAAAACGATTATTCAAAACTCGGCGTTTTTTTTTCTAATACGGTTATAAATTTGGGGTAAGATAAACTTAGTAAATTATCATTTATTACGTTTATTCTAACACAAGATTTGAGAAGTAAATGGTGACTAGCTTGATGGATGAATGGAGGGGGGCAAGAGTGGAAGGAGGAATGGACAGAGGGTGGTATGAGAAATAGGATAGAGGGTGGGAAGATTAGGATGGATGGAGGAATGGATGGATCGATGAAGAGTCAGATGGATAGATGGTGGGATGAAGAGTGGAATGGATGGATGGATGGATGGAGCGAGATGGATGGAACGAGATGGATGGAGGAATGGAGGATGGGAAGAAGAGAAAAATGGACGGTGAAATGAAGTGAGAGATGGATGAAGAGTGAGATAAAGAGTGGGATAAATTGAGGGATGAAGAATGGAATGAATGGAGAGATGGAGAGTGGGATGGAGGGAAAGATTGAGGGTGGGAAGAAAAAGGGAATGGAGGGTGGAATGAAGTATGGGATGGATGGAGGGTGGGAGGAAAAGTGGAATGGATGGAGGGATAAAGATTTAGATTTATGGAGGGATGGAGATTAGGAAGAAGAGGAGAATGGATGGAGGGATGGAGAGTGGGATGAAGAGTGAGATGGATGGAGGGATTGATGGTGAGAAGAAGAGGGAAATGATCGGTGGAATAAAGAGTGGGATGGATAGAGCGATGGATGTGGGAATGAACTGTAGGCTTGATGGAGGGATGAAGAGTGTGATGAAGAGTTAGATGGAGAGAGGGATTGAGGTTTGGAAGAAAAGTTGAATGAGGGTGGGATGGAGAGTTGGATGAAGAGTAGGGTGAATGCAGGGAGGAAAAAGGGGATTGATGAATGGAGGATTGAAAAGTGGGATCGATGGAGGGATGGAGGGTGGGAGGAAAAGTGGAATGATTGGAGGGATGAAGGGTTAGATGAAGAGTGTAATGGAGTGATCGAGATAGGGCGGGATGAAGAGCAGGGTTGTTGGAGAGATAGTTTGATGAATAAAGTGAGGAAGGGATCAAGAATGAGATGAAGGGAGGAGGAAAGTGAGGGAGGGATAAATAGCGGGATTGATGGATGAATGGTGGGATGGAGCAAAGGATTACCGAAGGAGTCGAAAGATGGACAGAAAAATGAATGAATAGATAACCAGATCTAATTGGCGAACCGATATCAAACATCAGTTGAGGTGACCTAAGAAACTTGCCAAAAACTTGAATCAACATAAAATCTTTATTTATTATCGACTGATATTTTTATAAAATATGTCATATCCGGATTTCACAATGGCTGACGGTTAGATGAAGGCTGGTACCATTATTCAATTTACTAGTTCGAGAAATCACAAGATGGAATGTAATGACGGCTTTAGAAAGACCTACTGATAAAGAAATAGATTTTTTTAGTTGACCTAACAAATTTAAGTGAAGCCCTTCTTATTAAGAACTCAGTAAGTGCTATTATTATATTATGTTATATTACTTTATGAATTGACAATGCGCCATCTTTCCACGAACTAGCTGTGTGCAGTTTAGTTTACGAACAAGCTATGGCAACACGGAAACACAGTGTTTAAGAGATGACTAATGTAAACCCTATTCTATTTAAAGCTCTAACGTTGAATGTCGCTATTTGTATTGTGCTTTTACATTTTAGTAATTTTTGTTTTAGTTTGAGTTCTGTAGCTGCTTTTTCGAACACAGGAGCCAGAGTTCCAACCTTAGCAGGACGAACGCGCAGCGGTCGTATCAATACTGCTATATGTATGCACCACATGGATGCTAACTAAACGTATGGAGAAAGGGCTTGACGGCAATTTCACAAGAATGCTGCGAGCAGTATTGAACAAGTCCTGGAAGCAACACCCCACAAAACAGCAGCTGTACGGCCACCTACCGCTTATCACGAAAACTATCCAAGTTAGACGAACCAGACATGCAGGACACCGCTGGAGAAGTAAAGAAGAACTCATAAGAATCTATCTACAAAAGTTCTGTGTCGATACAGGGTGTAGCGTGAAGGACCTGCTGGGAGTGATGGACGGTAGAGATGAGAGAGGATCAGGGAGAACCATGCTAGCAGCAAGCAATGATGATGATGATGAATGCAAACCCCTTTACTACTTAAAATGCATTGATTATTATAAGAAATTATTTCGAGCAATATTAACGTTAACAAGGTCAGTATGTGCATTTTTGTTGAT
>OY757919.1:62888056-62893056 GCA_963585895.1 Sepioteuthis lessoniana
TCAATGGTCTTAATCCATTCTTCTTAAACAATCCGATTCTCTCAAATAAACAACTCATTCCAAACAGCTCCTCCCATACACTCACACCCACCCACACAAACACATAAATGTATATATATCTAGAGAGAGAGAGAGAGAGAGAGAGAGGGAGAAAGAGAGAGAGAGATCATATAGAACAGACTTTCCTCTTATCATTGTCGGAAGAAAAATAACATCTTCCTAAATTTCTTCACAATCCAACTGACCTTGGCATGTATATTGCACAGGGCATTGGAGGGACCAAAAATGCAGTTATATGAATTATCACCCTTCTGTCTTAAGGTCAGGGCGGAAAGAATATTCCAAAAGAACGTTTAGATTGGCTTACGGGATAAACTTCGTAGAGGTAAGGGCAATATATAGCCTTGATGAAGGAGAGAAAGGAAGAATCTGAGAGTAGCGAACGAAAATAATTGAATTCCTATGTCGGCCCAAAAGATTCTTTATTTTGGATCAGTTGAAATCCTTTTTATTTTTGCTTACTTATTTATTTAGTAGCATTCAGAAGGAACAGGATTATTTATCAGCACTTCCACTTAAGATTAAAGTGCAGCATCTGTATTTGTAGAAATACTGTAATTATTCTCATAGATATTTCTGGTGTAAGTAAATTCTCTATACTTAAAAGAAATGGTTCAACTGTTTGTGTACAAGGAACAAGTGCAAAAAAAAAAAAATTAATAAAACAGTGTATAATGAACAAAATGCTAAAGAATACTATGTAACTGCCGAGATACTACGACTCCAACTAATAATAATATTAGTAATAATAACAAAAATCTCCATAACTAATTATGTCAAAGCAAAAACTGATAATACACAGGAGAAAAGCGAGTGCGAGTTATGGAGCGTCATATATAAAACACTTAATGGTGTAAAAAGTGACAGTAGAAAACTGACCCAGAAAGAATACAATAGTAGACATGAGTGGGTAGGAAAGGTGATACACTCGGAACTGTGCCAGAGTCAAAAATTTGACACAGCTGACAAATGGTAAATAAAAATCAAATTAGTTTCTAGAAAAGTTCACGCATAATATTCTCTGGAACTTTGAGAAACAAAGGTAAGACAAAATTCTTGCCAGATGTCCAGAACTTGCGTTAATTGATAAGACATCTGGTTGATTTTGCTCTTCCAATGGAACAAACTGAAAATAAAAGAAAACGAAAAGATAAAAGAATACATGAGTCATACCAAATACATGAAAAAGTTGTGGAAAATGAAGATAACGGTAATACCAACTGTACTGACTGGCTTTGGAATGATCCCCAAAGGTCGGGTGGGAAAACTCACAAAGAGTAAAATAATGATAACATGAAAGTAACAGTGGTACCAAATGTATTGACTGGCCTTGGAACGATCCCCAAAGGTCGGGTGGGAAGATTCATAAAGAGTAACATAATAATATAAGTGACAATGGAACCAATTCAAGTGGCAGCACTTGGAACTGTCCCGAATTTTCTGGAAAAAAACTGTAGATGAGAGTAAGAATCGAGACCATAGCACTATTAAGATTAGTTACAATAGCTCTGAATTTTTCTCGTCACAAAGTCTTCAGAAAAAATAGAAGTAAAAACAATACTATTAAAAACTCACAATAATAATACTAATTCATCGCTATAAAGGCCGATTGTATTAAAGCAAAAATCAATGATACGCAACAAAATAGCAAGTTTAGATTATTTGGAGAACCCGTTTAAGACAATAATACGCATAAAATTCTTTATGAGTTTTGGATAAAAATGGATCGCTGAATCCCAACGAGGAGAGCAATCTTTGCATTAATCAACAATAAAAAAGAGAACTTCTCATCGAGTCAATTTTGCCGTTTCATCGAACCACAGAGTAAAAATAAAAGAAAGTGAAAAGATTGACAAATACTTGGACGTTGCTAGAGAACGGAAAAACTGTGGAATATGAGAGTGATGGTACTACCAACTGAGAGATGCTGCACTTAGAAAGGTTCGCAAAGATTTTGAAAAAAAATGGAGGAATTAGAATCGAGGAAGAATCGAGACCATCCTGACTACAACACTGCCAAGATCGGTTTGAGGTCGAGAGAGCATCAGTGAATTCCGTTCTATCAGCAGAACTCGATGTATATGATAGTGAGGTTTAAAAATGATTATTATCATTATGTTAAAAATAATGTGATGTTTAAAAATGATTATTATTATTATTATTATTATTACTTCACCCTTTATGTGCCAACGGGTGAGCTCAACTAGTGTCGCCACATCAGGTAGGCTATTGTAAGTTGATCACCTTATCACAAGAAGCTTTCCAATCCCTGGTAATACCTATGTTTAGCGCTTGACGCCTAAAACACCATAAAAGGGAAATGCTGAGTTGATCAAGTATTTTGGGACGGCCACGCATGAGTCTCGATTCATACTTGCTCCCCCATATTAGAATGACCGTGAGCTAAATCTGAGCAAGTGGGAGGCCTGATAAATATCTCATTTCATTATTCATATGAAACCATACGATTACTTCAACAAAAATGTACTGTCTTAGGCAGATAAACTAGACAACCAAGGAAACATAACGAAAATACTTTGGATCAACTGGAAAAGAGTAGATGATTAGATAAAATCATCAGAAAAAAAACATTCATTAATATCTAATATAAAAAAAATCAACCACAATATCGGAATAAATAAATAAAAAATAAAGAAAAACCTTGCAATTATCATTCCAAATATAATCTTAAGAACAAATTATCGAAAATGTATATTAGGCAAAAAAAAATGTTTTACATTTATCCACTATAAAGAAACTGAATAAAAGCTTCTTAATTGTAGCGAATTCTTCGTAAGGAAATGATAAGAAAAGGTGGGTATCCTCAGTAGTAAAAAAAAGAAATCACTCCCAAATCTAACAACGGCAACTGACAGAGACGAAAGAAAAGCAGAAAACACTTGCCACGTCTCTGAAGTTGGCTGAATTAGTCTGGCAACAGATAACCGGTGTTGTGACTTTGGTTTGTATTCGGTACGTCGGTCTGATAGTCTGGGGTAACTGTAGTTTAGCAGCACGATCAACGAGTTGTTGGTAGAATGGTAGTTAAAAATACCAAAGTCTCTGCGTCAAAGAAGCCCCTTATATCTCAAAGCATTTATAACGCGTGGATGACTTATGCAAATTATCATGCGAATAAATATGACCAAACGCAAGGCAGAGTTTCTCAATCCACACACCCTGCCCGAAGCCGCCGCAAGGTAAGTACCCATACGTTTTTCTTACATAATACAAGAAGCGATGTCTAAATGTAGACATAAAAACAAATATGTATATTAAACTATGTAATACTCACAACGTAATCAATCCTTCAATTTAAAGTTTAAATTCCAATAGTTAATTAATTCGCAGGTTTTAAAATATAATTTGTAAAGATTTTGTCAAATTGTTGCGAGTCCATAATATTTAAGGCCCATTTTAAAACATGAGCATTATATTACACAAATAAGCAACAAAACAAACTATATATATATATATATATATATATATATATATATATATATATATATATATATCCCAGTCGGCTGTAGCTGTTGAATAAACTGACTCTGCAGAGCGGTAAGACCCCATCCCATCTGTCCTAGATAGGATGTTAAAAAATCTGATGGTAAGGCCCCTATAATACGGGAGTTTTGGGGAATGCGGAGTACCCCTTCATCGCAATCGCTCCTGGGTCTACTCTGACCTGAAGTGGTAGCACCAGATAAAGTTCTATATAGGGGTCAAGTAGAACGGTTTTGACATTTAAATGGAGTGCAAATAAATGACATGATAAATTGAATTATTTGAAATAGAACTTTTTGATCATTGTGTAAACAAATGACTGATGTTGAATTGTTAATGATACATAGCAATACTTGGAACAATTTAACTTGAATTATGCTAAATTAAATTGTTAGAAATAGAACCTTTTGATCATTGTATGTATATACAAAATGTGTTTTAAATCATATTATTCCATACGTAAAAACATGATTTGGCATTAAATAACCAACAATGGTTGATATACTATAAAACCCAAACCAAACCAAACTATATATACATATATATGAAATTGAAAAACAAAGTAATCCATTATTTACTTCTATATACATATATATATATAGTGAGTGAGAGAGAGAGAGAGAGAGAGAGAGAGAGACATATGTACATTACAATAACTGTACTATTAAACAAGCCTCCAGTGGATGCAAATTTTGGGGTGGAAGCATCAGTACCACTAACCCAGTATCTCCGGGGCCATTTTGAAACATTACCAATTTTGTTGCTTTTTAGCACAGTTTTGCATCAACATTTAGTAACAGCACTTCCCTTTCTCTCTTTCCCTTTATATATATATATATATATATATATATATATATATTGCATAACACCAGGAAACGGTTACTGTAAACGCGTAATGACATCAACGGCCGAAAGTAAACGCGTTTTTTTAAAATCACAAACTGCACACTAAGAATGAAGATAAACGTCCAATGTAGTCTCTGCTATTGAGTGTTCTGGCGCATATATATATATATATATATATATATATATATATATATATATATATATATATAATTCTTTGAATTCTCTGTCCGGTGGCCAAAGCCGCTTGGTAGCGCCAGGAGTGGCAGTACCGCCTTGAGCTACCGAAACTGTGTTATCACCCTGGTTGGCGGCTGATGGGGGCAGGGTATCGCACGTGCTTTCACACGTTGTATGATGAAATTTAATATATATATATATATATATATATTAGGTTCACATTTCATCTTGTTCTCAGGGAGAAAGAAAGAGAAGGGGAGAAAGAGAGGCAGAGAGACAGAGAGAAAGAGAGACAGAGAGACAAAGAGAGAGAGGGTAATAAGGTAGGGAGATTTCATTAAAATAAATATAATAGACTTAACCGACATCCTTTTTTTTTCTTTTTTCCTTTCCTTTCTTTTTTGTACCCTGTA
>OY757919.1:62895556-63023056 GCA_963585895.1 Sepioteuthis lessoniana
TTGAGGTATTATTACTTCTGCAGCCTCATTTATACCTGTTCTGTTGAGTACGTGGTGCATTCAATAAGCTTCCAGACTTTTTTTGTAACGGCATTTAAAATTGTCGAGGACTCTTGAAAATTCACTATGTTATTGCTATACATCTTATGAGATGAGTGACCAATTCTTATGGTTTTAGATTTAAATGAACAGCTACAGCAGGAATTGGAATACAACCTACTAAAGCCTGATTGTCACAGCTGGTGAATTTCAAAAATGCAATCTGGACGTGAGGACACATTAAAAGAACGATATGCAATAAAATTCTGTTTTAAACTTGGAAAAAATGAAACAGAAACGCATGGAGTGCTTCAGACTGCTTTTCGACCATCTTGCATGAATCGAGCAACAGTTTTTGAGTGGAATAAGAGATTCAAGGAAGGCAGGGAGTCTATGAGGGATGATGAGAGGTGTGGGAGGAGTAAGGAAGTCAATACACCAGAGTTGATTGGCCAAAGGTTAGGGTTCGGGTTAGGGTTACTATGTTAAGGTTTTAAGCGAGTTCAGGAAGAGATACCATCGGAAGAGGCCAGCACTCTTCAAATCGGCTCAGTGGAATTTCCACCGGGACAATGCACCAGTCCACAACTCCATCATTGTTACAGACTATTTGACCAAGATGGGCATCAAGACAATTCCTCAGACCTTGCTCTCTGTGACTTTTGGTTATTCCCTAAGCTCAGAGGCTGTCGTTATGAGACAATTGAGGAGATAAAAGAGGCTGTGACGAAGGTCATTGACACACTCACACAAGAGGACTTCCATGGGGCCTTTCAGAAGTTGCTGGAACGGTCAAACAAGTGCATTGCAGCCGGAGGAGATTACTTCGAAGGGGACTTGAGTTTCATGTATGTACTATCTATAAAAGTACCCATATGAAAAAACTCTGGAAACTTATTTAATAATCCTCGTATATTATGTTTCAGAGTATAATGTACTTCATTTTTAAGGAAGTCTATGAAGTAATCCAAAATATTTGAAGTAATTCAAATATCAATGGTGAAAGAAATGCGATTGCATTTACGTGAAAAAAATCCATTGAAATTTAATCGGAAATGTGGTGTTCAACATTTTTCTTGAACAATTTTAAAGATATTTTTTCAATTTAATCCGATGATTTTTCGTGATTGGAATTCTAGGCTTTCTAAGCGATTTCTTCTTCTTCTTCTTCTTCTTCTTCTTCTTCTTCTTCTTCTTAAAATAGGGATCAGAATTATATGAAACATTCTTCTTTGCATAAAAATTCTTAGCAATGCTTATCACAATATTAAATTTTCATTATTTCATAATTTTTTTTGTTTGTTTGTTTACTTTTTCTGATTTGTTTTTTTTCTTTTCATTTCCTTCTTCTCCTTCCTTCTCACCAGTTTTAATATTTATATATTAATTCAATGTTTTCGTCGTTTTTATTTCATAACAATTCGAATTTTATAAAGTCAAAGTGTCACAATGGTTATCCGATTGCGCTATTTGACGTGCTTGCAATAAAGGGATTACAATGGTGATATTGTGTATCTGGCATGAAACTTAAAATAATTATTCTGTGCCGTACTAAGCTAAATTTCAAAGACAGTGGTTTCGCAGCAGAAGTTTCAACTGGACTGGGCAAGCCATGAAGCAAAAATTGAAGAATAATTTGTTCATTAATTTGGACATGCCGATTCTAAATAATTTATGGATTCTACAGTTTTAATCGATAAACCAACGTATCGACGGGGTTTAAAATATACCGAACACACCACTTGTAGAAGAGTGTGACTTCCACCCTAAAAAAGGGTCAGACACTAAACTGCCTCAGATAACAAAGCTCCAGTTTTGGAGATCTGGGGATGGTAAGGTTGCTCATTCTAAAGGATAAATTAGTTGGAATTGAAAAAAACCCACACACACATCCACACACACACACACACACACATATATATATACACAAACACTATCTCTGACTGTCCATATCTCTCTCATTCTCTCTCTCTCTCTCTCTCTCTCTCTCTTATATTCATATATATATAAACACATACCCACACAAACATACACACATATGTATAGAATACCATTTATACGAGAGTATATTTACAATATTATGATTTCAAACATTTTCCTCCTGTCCACTATACTCTTTAAAAATGAAATAGTACATCGAAAATATTGTTGATAATAAGACATTTAAAACAGAATCAAATTTTGGCATTAAATACTTCATAAGTAGTTGATATGCCGTTAAACAAATAGACCTAAACCAACCTATATCAAAAAATATATATTTCGTGCTTGTTCATATAACCATAGAGTGCACAAATCGAAAATATTTGAACAGACATGCAATAGAGAATCCCCATGGCTAAAATGATGGACTTCAACCTCAAAGGAAGTGGGTTCGAAGTATTGTCTCGCTATTGCATTCACTTTCGGAATATTGCTCTTTGGGAAGGGCTAAAATCTTTTTTCACCCCATTGATTAAATAGTATCACGGCTGTTTTTCAACTAGGATGGAATTAGCACTTGATAACTCACGAAGTTCGGTATACCATAAAACAGGCACACATTTTTTTATTGTCTAATAATGGTATTGCAAGTCTTCCAAATATCAATTTTGAAAAAAAGATTCTAGAATAATTTTTGAAAATGCTTTTTTTTTTTTACAAATTTCTGCTCTGTCAAAGAGGTATAGAATACATGGACCTTACCGTCTAAAGAGAGGTAAGATCACCCAACTCCCGAAAAAGAAAAGTCCTGGACTAGACATTAAACTACAACTCAAAGATCCAGTTCTGGATGTCTCCGATCAGACCAACTGACAACAGTTTTTACTGAGAAATTTATTGTCACCAATCTCTATTGACTCAGTGCCAACACTGTGTGTGTGTGTGTGTGTGTGTGTGTGTGTGTGTGTGTGTGTGTGTGTGTGTGTGCCCACGAATGAACAAATCGTTTTAAAAACGTTTTTCTTAAATCAAGTATGTACTTAAATACTGACCAGTACAACAGGTTTAGTTTCATTTCTTTTTTAAAGGCAGATCAACCTTTGAGCGTTATTTAATGCCAAAACCACCTTTGCAGAAGGACAGTAGTGTTGTTTAATTCATAGCTGAAGGAAAAGAGGTTTCACATCTTTTACAAAGTGAATGTTATAGAGCGAATAGAGCTCGAAATTGCTTGCAATGACGTCACAGTGCTGCTTGTTATGCATTACTCCACGAGTACATCCTCCGTTGAGCAGAATACCTACATATATATATATATATATATATATATATACGTGTGTGTGTGTGTGTGTGTGTGTGTGTGTGTGTGTGTGTGTGTGTGTGTGTGTGTGTGTGTGTGTATTAATGTCTCTGTGTGTTTTTCAATCATCAGTTTGCTCTTAAATTGTCTCTTTTGAAATAAATTTCACTCGTTGTAATTGAAGTGATGCTAAACAAATGTCGTTCAATGTATCCTTGAAGATTTCATCCACACGATTCGTTATTCAAAACTGACAAATAAAAAGTTATAAATCTCATCACATACAATAAATCTGATCTTGTTATTGGCATGAGTAAATTCAGATTAACATTTGTTTATATCCTCATCTGGTTCCAGAATTTTCCTTTAGAATATTCTTCGCTTATCAATATTTGTTTCGTAGATTTTTCACCACCGAAAGCGCTCGTCTTTTTAAGAAGAATTAAATTTTACCAGATTCACACACACACACACTCTCTCTCTCTCTCTTTCTCACTCTCTCTCTCATTCATTCTCTCACACTCATTCTCTCACTCTCTTTCATATTCACACACACACACACACACCACACACACACACACACACACCACACACACACACACACACACACATATATATATACACACAAACACTATCTCTGACTGTCCATCTCTCTCATTCTCTCTCTCTCTCTCTCTTTCTCTCTCTCTCTCTCTCTCTTATATTCATATATATATACATATATATAAACACATACACAAACATACTCACAAATATATACAATACCATTTATACGCGAGTATATTTACGATATGATGATTTCAAACATTCTCCTCCTGTCGACTATAGTCTTTAAAATATTTTCAGTTTCTAGGTCAAGTGCAAAGTGTCTCAAAAGACATGCAACCCATTAATATGATAATGATTTATTACTGAGACAAGCGCAATGGCGGTCATTTCGAACAAGTCCTGTAACAAATACACCCTTTAAGCTAAAGGCATCAAATCAATATTTGTTTTAATTGCTACTATATCAACGTCCAGGACATGCAATCTTTTTTTGAGTTCTCAGTAATTAATCATTATCATATTTATGGGCTGCATATATTTTGAAACAGTTCTGAATGATTTATGCCTCCAAATAAGTAGTGACGCAAAAAATTTCCCTCTCTTGTCCAAGGAATTACAATCGAGGATTGTTTTTATAGTAAAACTGAACCCAAAAAGAACACAGCCTTATTTGTCGTAGAGTTATTAGCAATTGAATAGGTCCCATGGTTGTTGAGACACCCTAGAGTTTTCATATAATCAATTTTAATTTTCTAATAAAGCTTCTTATCGGTTCTGTTTTTCTAAGGGAGATAATCGGTGATATATATATATATATAATTAAATAATAAAGACAAATCTTATCTGCATTATTTATTTGAGATCCTTTTAAGTTTTCTGATAAGTGTCTTAGTTTCAGGTCGGAAATGGTAGATGAATTTCCCAAAATTGTCCCGAGCGTTTTAAGACCCTTCATAATCCAGCATCAGGGGTTGCTTGCTTGTCTAAGGTGTGTTTGTATTTAAAAAAAAAAAGAGTTTTGAAAGTTTTTGAAAGTTTATACCATAACGAAAATATGGGAACGCAAGTTTGGATAAAACTTTCAAAACTCTTAAAGAAAAAATACACCTTACACAAGCAAGCAACCCCGGATGATGGTCTATGAAGCATCCGAAAGTGCTCGGGACAATTTTGCGAAATTCATCAACCAATTCCAACCTGAAACTAAGACACTCCTCAGGAAACGTAAAAGGTTCTTAGATAAATTATACAGACAAAATTTGTCCTTATTATTTAATGAAAAATGCTTAAATGAACGACTGCTGCTTAACTACACGCACAAACACGCATATATATATATATATATATATATATATATATATATATAAGTATTCGGCTTACCATAAATTGCTCCTTTGGAGAAATCATTTATGAATTTCAAGATCGGAACATGAAAAATACTAAGACTCTGGAAAGAAAAAATAAAATGACTTTGTTTTAACTATTTGGAAGTAAATGCGCGTTTATTTTGTTTTACGGGTATTTTTCTCCTTTTCAAGTTTTTGTTCTTTCAATGCATAAAGGTTAATACTGTTAATTTAGTATTATACATGTACTTTTAGAGCCACTAATCAATAGCATATATGGAAGATCTAAAGAATATAACCTCCGTGAAACTCGGAGCCTTGGAGATAAATTAACAGCACCTAATCAATCTTGGTCTGAAAAATATATATAGTAAAGTAAAACAGCTAGAGACAGAGATTTTAAAAAAACAATAAGGTTTTAAAAAAATGGATAGTTGGATTTTTACCACGATAAAACCTAAGAAATTTAAGAAAAAGGTTTTTCTGTCAGCATATACCACTAGAAGCAATGGGAAGCAGCATGGTGGATGTTAAGTAAGGCAGATGAATCCAAATTTGGGTCAATGGTGGGCCTGGCCAAATACTGGGCGGAAGAACTTCAAAGGTCAATGGCCAGGTTCAAAATGATCAGTCAGGAAACTACTGTTACTCATCTATAAGAGTGGCGTCTACTGAGGCGATTTTTAAAAAAGCAGCCAACAACAAAAAATTACTATGACTCTGAAACAAACCGTATGTTCAAGCCGCATCGCCCTTCGTGCGGGAAAACAAGGAGTGCGTTCTACTGATGTTGGAGCTCTAGCCCCAGCGTTCGAAAAATCAGCTCAAAATAAAATCCAATCCAATCCAAAATTACGCAGATGCAAAAAAACAGTTTACATACCATTAGGACTTTAAATAGAATAGGCCAGTTACCTCATCTGACAGCGTTTATAGCAGAGCATAACATCGACATCGTATGAATGCAAGAACATAGATACTAATAAAACTAACTAGAAATACAATGATACTGACAATGGATAGAAGTTTCTCTCGCTATCTGCATGTGAAAACTCCGACAATGCTGTCATAAGAGAAGAAGGAATGGTTATTAATCCTCTTGCCTTAGAATCACTAAATAGCATCGAAAAAATACAAACGAGAATGATGTGTGCTTCATTCAACTGCAACCCGTAGACAACAATTATCCTTCGCAACAGTTCCACCAATGCCAGGGATGAAACAGACATGATCCTGTTCTTTAACGAGTTATCTTCCTTTGTTTGTAGTATTCCCAAACATATCGTACTAATCATCGGAAGTGACATAAACGCTCAACGAGGCAAAGACGAAACTAAAAAAAAATCCTTAAACAAATTTTCTAAAAGAAATGGGCAATATTTAACAGACTTCTCACAAGAGAAATGACTTAAATTCCTTAATAGTATATTTCAAAAAAGGAAAGAGAATTTTGGACCTACACCAACCACAATTATATTAAAGCACAAATAGATAATCTACTCATAAGAAAGAAGTGGATAATTAGCGCTCTGAACTGTGAGTTATATTCTGAAGAAGTTTCTTCTGATCACAGAATTTTCTCGCCTGAGTCTACATTGAAATAAAGTAGAAAAGTCAAAACCACAAGATACGATTGTTCCTCACTTTCCACAAGAGATATTGGCAAAAGACATACGGTAGTAGTAAGAAAAAAATTCAATACTCTTCGGGAGATATCTGACACACATACTCCTTATGAAGAATACGAAAACTTCGTCAATTTCAACATGGAATCAACAGCAAAATATAGAAGTCCATGGGAGACACTAATGATGACGAAAAAACGAGATAACGTGAAACCAGTATCATTATGTAATAAAAGAAACCCAACAAATGCCAAAGCGCAGAAATTTAAGAATGCATAAACAGAACTAATTTATATAAAAAATATCACAAAGAATACATTCACTGTCAGATCAATAAACTCAGAAACTCGGTTGAAGATAGACAATTACGAACAGCATGGCGGACAGTAAATGAAGTGTGTAAAAGGAAAAGCATATTGAGAGCAAAACTAAAAACTGACAGCCAAGAAGAACGTATACAAATGTGGAAAGAACATTTCAAGAATCTCCTTGGAAACTCCTCTAAAGTCACGATAAACCTATAACAAAAAATTATTTATATCCTGATAGATATCAAACTAAGTTTATTCAGGAAGAACTTAACGAAGTACCAAGAAAAATTAACAGAAAAGTTACAGGCGTCGATGTAATAGCCCTTGAAGTATGGAAGACAAGAAAATTTGATGACTTACAACTTCGATTTTGAAACAAAGTATGTAAACATAATGCAATAGTGAGATGGATAAAAGGCTGTATCCTTCCCTTTCCTAAGAAAGGTGGCCTTGGAATCACCAAGAACTACAGAGACCTAACTCTAACTAATATAGCGGTTGGGGGTTTGTAATGGTTAACTTCGCAATCGCGTTGAACCTGAAATTGAGAAAGCTTTTAAGAAAATTCGGAACATTTTCTGAGAAAATTATCCACAACGTCACAGACTCTAACGATACACGAGATGCTTCAAGCTAATTTCGAAATGCGGGTGATTTTACATTAGTCGGATATCTTACCCAAAAGATATCGTCATTTTCAGAATTAGGAAAGGAATTTTTTACGTAAACATTTTTAACTTATACGCTATTGGCTACCGGAGTGCTGAGTTCATGAGAAGAGCTTTGTGTTTATGCGTATGTGGCAGCCGGTATTTTTTCACTCGAGTGCTCAACCCACAGTAGGAAGAGCATATATATTATCATCTACAAACAGACTGTTCCGTTGTATCACAACTCTTCAATGTGGCGAGAAATGCGAGATACTTCAAGTTGAAATCGAACCCTGGCTGATTTTACGTCAGTCAGATATCTTACTCTCTGAGGATATATATATATATATATATATGTGTGTGTGTGTGTGTGTGTGTGTGTGTTTCAGTAGTAGTATATACAGTAATATTTTCATATTATCTGTTTCATGGTAAACAAATAATTTAAATTTTCAAGCATCATGAAAGGTTTTTTCCGACAATATAAGAAATAGATAAACGGCAAAAATGAATAAATATTTTAAAATAACCTTACCATAATATATGTATTGATTTTATTTACTTTCACTTTCACTATCAAACCCATTTACAGTTTTCAATGATAAAAAGTTGCATTTTCTTCCCTTATTCCTCACTATTACTTTTTCTCCGTAAGTTATTCGCTTATTCATTTACATTTATGAACCGTGTAAGCTATCGGTTATTTCTCTTTCTTTTCTTTCTCCACTTCTTCCTTCTTGTCCCAACTCATCCTTCTTCCTCCTATCAAGTAAAGAAATTAAACGTTTACTCATGCAAAGTATATAATACACCTACTTTTGTCTCTATAGTCATGTTAATGCACTTTATGAATAAGATGTATAAACTCAAAATATTCATAAATTCGCCTAAGATTAAACGAATGAAAATAGTTAAAAGGTATACAGTCTTAATGAATGTATGAATTCATTGAAAGAATGAATATATAAAAGTTACCAGTGACAGTTAAAAATACCTTTTATAAAATAAAATGAAACAGAAGTTACACTTTTTGTAAAATAAGCATGACATCCCCTTTAAAATTATTCATAAAGAATATTTCCCTTTTTATTTACAAGTTCATGAAAGTAAAATCATCAAAATAAATGTAATAGTGAAGAAAAAAGAAAACGGATTATATAGATAGATAAGATGAATAAAAAAAAGGGTATTGATTGCAATGATTGATTCTCATTAAAAGAAATATGGTACTTTTGTTAGATTATGTCTGTTTACTCTGAAAGTGGTTAATATACAACAGATGATAAACTATATCATATAATAATTAGATACATATATGTATATGATAATAATGCGACAACATTTAATATATTCTAATATATTTAATGCATATATAATTTGTAATTAGATATATAACATGTATTTATAATTTACATATCTATCTATTTATCTATCAAAATCGACAAAATTTTTCATACCTCACTGAATATTTTGACCAATTTCTTAGAATTTAATATTTGTATGATGCCAGGCTTTTTATATATTATCAAGTACAAAACAGGAATATAAAACTTAGTTTTGAGAAGGATGGGTTAAATTTGCTAAATATGAGAAGAAAAATAGACGAAACAGGAAAAGACAAAATTTTTTGTACAGTATAAAAATTGAAAAATAGAACAATTTTCACAATTTTGATAGTCAATAGTTGGGCCTCCCATCTTTATCTCTTGCTGCAATCGATTTCTAAAGATTTTGATGGAATTTGAAAGAGTCTTTTCTAGAATTTGGTTCCATTCTTCAATGGTTACACGTTCTAATTCCAGAGTTTGTTTTTTTTTGGTGACCGACGATTTATTTGAACTTTCAATTCTTGATAGATATTTTCAATAGGATACAAGTCAGGACTTATTGAACGCCATGACAGAACTGTAATCTTGTTTTTCTGAAACCATGCCGTCACTGATTTAGACTCATATTTGGGATCGACTTCCTGCAAAGTTTTTTTTTCATCTCTACTTGTTTGGTTGTGTCAGTTTCCAAGATACCCAAGTATTTTTAGGTTTCCTTTTCTCTGAGCGTTCTAATCTTGTCTTGATTTGGCAATTCCACTCCGTCCATCAAGTGTCGTTTGCCACGTTTCATTAGCAGTATGGCACGTTTTTTTAAGCCCAGATCCATTCCTTCGTCCTGACTGTATATTCTAACTGCATGTATTAGAATTTCCAGTTCTTTTTCATTTTTTGCAAATAGTTTGATGTCATCCATGCACATTAGGAGATTGATCTTTTCCTGTGATCTACTAAGTTTATATCCGGCTGTGCATTTTCTGAGTATGTGGTTTAGTGGCATCATGGCAATTATGAATAGTAACGGAGATAGTGCATCTCCTTGAAATATACACTTTGGATCTTTGCTTCAGCTAATCTTCTTCTTCCTGCTGTCAATTCCACTCTTCAGGTTTTCATGGTTCTTTCGACAAAGTTTATGACTTCATGGGATATTTTATACATTTTGAGGCAAAATATTATCCAGCTATGCCTTTTTGTAGTCAATCCAGGCCATAGCTAGATTTTCCGTCTGGCCTTGCTCCCGTTTAGGATGTGTTGATCTATGTAAAGTAACTCTGCTGTGCCTCTGTATCCTTTGCGACATCCTTTCTGTTCCTCTGGGAACAATCCGCGGTTTGTTAGCGAATAGTAAATCTCTTCCCTAATTTATACCGTTAATATTTTCCACATCATCTGTAGGCAGGTTATGAGCCTGTAGTTGTTTGGGGCGGTTTCTTTGCTTGGCCCCTTTTGGATCAATGTGGTCTTTCCTTTGGTCCTCCATTTGAGTACGTGTGCTCCTTGTAGGCATCTGTTCATTCCTAGAGCTAGTCTGTCGTGAATTTCATGAACCAGAAACCATGTATTCCATCATGGCCTGGCGCTTTACAATACGATATTTTTTAGCGTCGTTTTGAGTAAATCGATGCGTATTTCTGCTCTCGGGCCTTCTTCGATCTCTTTTAATCCTCTTGTTATATTGTTTATCTATTCGGCCTTTTCGTTATGTTTTTGGTTGCCATATTTTTGTCCAAAAATGTTCGGTTTCTTTTGCATCCGTTTTTTGGTATGTTCTCGTATCATATCCACCCACTCGTTAGTAGAATTTTCTTTCGTTGTTTTGGAATGTCCAGTTTTGTCTGTATTATTTAACCCTCTGTCGATATCTCTTTAATCTTACTATTATTATTATTATTATTAATGTGACATTATTTGTAATGAGGGATTTTTCGTGATCAGTTTCCATCCATGCCATATCTTTTTAAACAACGTTGTATTGTTTGAGTACTTACGCTGATACTCATCATATCCAATATATTTGCCGTTGTCGTTCAAAACAACCCTTGGCTTTATATAAACGTCTAGACAAAGTTTTCGTGCAGTTCTTAGAGACAATTTGGTTTTCTTCCACGCCCAGTAAAATTCTCTGTTGTGCAAACTATTCAAACTTCTTTATAACGGACTGTGCCGTCGATCTAGGGATAAATAACCGGTTAGAAATAGTGCTGTAACTATTTCCCTACATGTGTAAGTTAATAATTCTCTGACTTAAGTCAACGCCAAGCTCCTTTGTTTTCGCTATCGTGTTGTTTACATAGGAATAACAATGATAATACTCTATTCACCACGTAATGTTCTTTGCTGGAATTATCACTAATATTTTGCTGAATAAATAGTTTAGAAAATTTCACCCATAAAATAATTCTCTAAATTACTTACTCTTACACAAATCATCTAATTTAAAACGATGATTTCTACTGTACGAAGAATTTTTTTATTTTGAATAATTCCCCTGTAAAATTTGTTGCATTTAACTTATTGTTCTGAAAATTCATTTTTATATTCCTTTGTTTTTCGTTGTTGTTATTTTTTGTTGTTGTTCTTGTGCTAATTAACATTGACATCATACGGGCATTAGATTCCAGTAAATGGATGAAAATATTCAAAATTTATGGGTGTTCGAATAATTTTGTCGTTGACTATATATCTATACATATATTTACATGCATACACTCCCATATATAAACAAGTACACAAACACATGCATCAATACACACATGTTTATATATATATATATATATATATGTAAGAAAACAAAATGAAATGTTCTTCTAAAATAAAACTGTTGGTCTGGAATATACTTGACAATGATCAGCTTATTCCAACATCCAAGTAGGCAACTGACGGAGAATCCATTTTATATATATATATATATATATATATGTGTGTGTGTGTGTGTGTGTGTGTGTTCCATAATTATCATTCATGTAAATATTGATCTTTATTGCATTGTATTTCTACAACCGGATTATTTTAAATATCTTTTACAAATGCAAGATGGAAACCGTTTATTTTAAGCTAAATCTTCCTTTTAATTCACGGCATTTTTCTCCTTTATTTCTAGCTGCAACTCTTTCTCCACTAGTTATTCACTTATTTATTTACATTTATTTACCGTATAAGCTATCGGTGATTTTTCTTTCTTTTCTTACTCCACTTCTCCCTCTTTGCCCCAACTCCTTTTTCTCCTCCTCCTCCTTCTCATCATCATCATCTTATTACGTCATCGATCCAAATGTTTAGCAGTGTTTCAGTTTAGCAGCTTTCAGTGACAGGAACACACCATGCGACAACAGATTTTTAATGAGCTTTATCAGAAAGAACTTAGCCAAGCAGGCGTAAAGAAGAAAAGGTAATGAAAAATGTATTCTTGAACATTACACTGATTCTAAATTTTGCAATAAAAACCGTATCAGTGGCATTCAAAAGATTGGGATTGATGTTTTTACAATTCCTGAGAGAGACGTGTTCTGCACGTTACCTATGAACCTACCCAACTCCTCCGACAAGGACGGGATAGGACACAAGGTTAGTTCTTAAGCGGAGTAAAGCTGGTTTGAATTCAGAGTTTTTCCTCTTCTAAGACTAGTTGCTTAACCAAGGTTAAATAGCCCAATGTGCCCAAATATTTACCCATAGTTAATGGAAGGACATAAGTATTCATGTCTTTCCCAAGGGTGTTAGCTTGAGGTGAAAAACAAGTAACCTCGTTCGGGATTTTTTGATTTAAAGTGGCAGATAATCGTTACGCTAAGTGCATCAGTCTGTTTCGTGAGACTCTGGACCTGGGAAGATTCCTAAGAAAATTTGTTTGGAAGCTAACAGACCGAGACTGAAAACTACGTCAGGCTGCTTTTAAGGACGCAAACTCAACGTTTTTCTACTTCAGAATGTTACACGGTCACTCAAACAGAGGGTTTTTGAATTAAGAGCGCTCCTTCTCTTGCATATGTTACCCTATCAAAACTAGACAGCCTAGTTTACTATTTAAGCATAGATAAGGAAGAAGAGATGGGTTCATGCCTTTCCCAAAGATGTTGAGGCGCAGTAAAACGAAAACAGACTCGTCTAGAATTTAAACTTTACTTGCCGACTCCATTTTCTGGCATATATCAGAACAGAGGGACAAAAAAGCAGTTCTTTTGTAACATAGGGTGTCTCAATATCTATGGGACCCATGTGACTGCTAATAACTCTACTAATGATAATGTTGTGTTCTTTTCTGTTTCAGATTTGAAAATAGTATGCTATTAATCTTCAATCACGATACCTTGGACAAGAGAGGAAAATACTTTGCGTAACAACTTATTTGGAGATAAAATCACTTCAAACTGTTTCAAAATTGATGCAAGCTATTAATGTGATAATGATTTATTACTGAGACAAGAATCTTCCTAAAAAAAGAGATTGCATGTCCTGGAAGCTGATATAATAACAATAAAAGGAAACATTGATTTGATGTCTCAAAGGATGCATTTTTACTGGACGTGTTCGAAATGACCGTCATTGCACTTCTCTCTGTAAATCATTACTATCTTAATGGGTTGCATCTTACTCGAAAAATTTCTTTGTGTAATATTAATAAAGCCACTTATTATTATCATTATTATCATCAAGTCGAGAAAAAATGAGGACTTAAGCCGGGGTTTGTAATTAACTTAGGCTTTACCCGATATAGCCTAAGTGATTGAAATGATTGTTAATTTTATTAATACGTTGCCTCTTAAAACAACGGTTTGTTTGGTTTCTCTGTTTAAGGGCATATCATTTAATGCTAAAGCCACCCTGATAGAAAACCAGTAGTGGTTCAATTTCATTCATAGCATTGAAAATAAAGGGGTTTCATAACTTTACCAAAGGTATTAGTCTTAAAGGGAACCTAATAGCGCGACCGGAGTTCGAACTCGTTTACTATGAGGCTGCAACCCAGCTCATTAACCATGACGCCAGTACACATTAAAAAAATTGATATTGCAACTAAGTGTAAAGTGTTTATCTTTTTAAAACGACCGCGAAATTTATTCATAAATTGGCTCTTAAAGCATTGATATTGCGACCAAGTATGAAGTGTTTATCTGCTTAAAGTGATTATAAACTTTATTCGTGGATTGATTCTTAGAATATTGATATCGAAACAAAGTATCGCCTATGTATTTTACATACACCATCGGTATTTAGTCCACAGAATATTAAAAAAAAAAGATTGATTTTACCATGCTAAAATTCTGCAACATTTTACAAACCTTTTGTACTGGTTTTATATTTTCCTTTGGAGACTATATTTCCTGAAAAATGTATCTGGCGCTATTATTCTTGTCTTCTCATATCGAAATGATGCATTTTGAAAGCTAACATAGATATACTTGTTACTGAATTCTTAAAAGCCATTACTTTGACAACATTAATCTTCATAAAACAACACAATATAAAAACTACAGAACATTGATATTCATTGAAATTTTACAAACTCTACGATCTATTTCTTATAAAAAAATATCTATATTTTGAAGTATAAAAATAGCATCATTAAATATTTCCGCCTATCATTTTATTTAAAGAATAGATTCATGCCTTTTCCCAAATTCATTAGCGCAAAGGTGAACGCAGACATCGTTGTTCAGAATTTGAACTCGGTTCGTTAAATCTAATTCAACGGAAAAGTAATTTAGTTATTCAACATGAATTTTTTAAAGAACTTTTAGCCGTAATAAAAAAAAATTTACTGCCTGAACCTTAAGTTTAAGCAGATTCTTTTTTCTGGATAGTCAGTGTAAGATTCTCATAGTATAACGAAAATATACCCACTTGTTAAGTAAATATCCGGGTTTGGTTGGGTTTGATAATTGTATGGATATCAACGTTCATGGAGTATTTAATGCTAAAATCATCCTTTTTTTAATAGCAGTGATACTATTTAACCCCTAGGGAAATAAAGGTTTTATGCCTTTCCTAAAGGAGTTCAAAAGTTAACTTAACAGCGCGAGTGGATTTCGAACCTGCTTTCTTCTATACCACAGTCCAGGACTTTAACCATTCCGAGGTCTAAGTAAATATCTCCAAAGATTGACTAAATCCTTGCATGTAGTTAATTACTCAACACTCCGCCATGGCCAGGGTGAGACACAAGGCCAGTTTCTAAGGAGTTCTGCTGGTTTAACTTCAGAGTTTTTATTCTCCAAAACTGTTTGCCAAACTAAGGCAGAAGAACCCAATGTTCCCAACTATTTACCCATAGATGAGGTAAAAGATATTAATTCCTTTCCTAAGGGCATTAGCGCGAAGTGAAACGCCAACTACCTCGTCACGGATTCCTTTCCCTATGCTAATAACCACTGCCCAAAAAGCATCTCTCAAATGTAGGCTCACTGGCTACACTAGTGTTATATGTAAATGATATTCTGTTTTTCTTGCTTTTCTCTCATTTGTGATGCAATATTTCTAAAAATTAGCTCTAAATGTAAAATTTGTGTCCTTTATATTGGATAGTTTTTCTATCAAAACAGGGTTTGTTCGAATATCACCGTAAACCCATTTTACACTGAAATTTTTCCAAAGTTTCGAAACTTTCTCAAATAAAGTAGCAGATTATCCTCTTTAATTATCAATTAATTGTGGCTGAATTTCGATTGATCTCACAGTTCTATCACAGAATAATTTCAAACAGAAATTTTGTATCACAAAACTGCTTCGGAGTTAACCGCTACGTCTGTTATATTTTGAGAGCTTAGCATTATTGGTTAAATTTATTGGTTAATTGTAGCGAGATTTCAACTCCTTTGGGATTATTTTATGCCTAGATGCTAAGTAATAACGTTTATTGTAGGTTTATATCTAAATTTTTTGTACATTTGTTTCTAGTGAGATTTTTGCGCACAATTCTATGATATCATTCAACCCCATCTAATATATATAATTTACAAATAGTTTCAAGTATTCCTATCTAATACTAATAATTATTTCTTTGAAGTAACAAATGATAACTATTAGTAATTATAATTCCAAAGAACGATTCCCAATTCCAAAAATTTATAATAATTATATTAAGTATTCTTATATAATTCTAATAATTCATTCAATACTGTTAATTTATGCCCAATCCGGGGCATTGATCTAATGAGTAAAGTGTACCAAAGACTCAGAAAATGGCTCTTGATGCCGCTTTACTTAACACTCAACATTATAAGGTAAGGATCAAGGGTAAAGTGGAGTAATCCTGGGAATGGAGTAGCACCCTCCCCTACACCTCGGTGTAGTCGCTATTGCAAAGGAAGCATTCGGGTCACCCTCGAGTAAGGTCGCCAACTTTACTTTTACTTTTAGCCCGGGAGACCGGGTTCAATCCTAAGTTGAGTCATACTAAAGACTCAAAAAAGGGTACTTGAGACCGTCTTGCTTAACACTCAGAACTGGGGCCTTAACATTAGATGCAGTTTAATGTCATACCCAGGAACCCACCCGATTCTCCAGAACTGAGGTCTCAACATTAGATGCAGTTTACTGTCATGCCCAGGACACCCACCCAGATCTCCCGAACTGGAAACTCAACATTATATGAAGTTTAGTGTCATACCCAGGATACCGACCAAGATCTCCAGAACCGTGGCATCAAAATCAAATTCAGTTTAGTGTCATATACAGAACGCCCACCCAGATCCTCAGAATTGGAGCTTCAATATCAGATACAGTTTAGTGTCATACAGAGGACTCTACCAAGATCTCCAGAACTGGGGCCTCAAGATCAGATTTAATTTTGTGTCATACCCAGAACACTCCTCCAGATCTTCTCAACTGAAATCTCAACATCAGATTCAGTTTAGTATCATACCTATGTAACCATTTTCGGGGAGTGTTTATCCCCTTGCAAGGGATATAGTCGGCGTATTATAAACCTTATAGACAAGGCTGGTTGTTTTGAGGGTTGCCTACTTGTATTATTTTAATACTTCTTACATCTGGCACTATATACAATGCTGAATGTTTAAAAACACACTGACATAGGTTCATGTTCATAGGAACAATCTGAACCTCTATGTGATGCACATTAATATAACAGACTGGCTAGATATGCAGTATCGAATAATACAATGCACATCTAATTGCTTCCATCTCCATGGCACCAAATTCTGAATAGCCGTTAATCTGGTAGTTTGTATGTTTCAACCTAATACAATAGAATATAAAAGTCTGTACTCTTTCTATTGGCTAGAATGACGTTGTTAGTATTTCAGTGATTTATTAACTTATTTTTCAGGCTTGTGTGAATGCATTTGAATTTGCTTCCTTGGAGGTATTCTTAAAATCTACTTCTGAGCTGAGTTTGTAATTGTATTTCAATGCGTTTATCTACTTAGACATTTCTGAAAAAAATAAATAAATAAATAAAAAACGAAAATGTCATTATCGTCATTTTTGCGAGCAAGTCCGTCCCTAATGTCTATGGTATTTTCGCAAATAAATAACAGAGAGAGAGAGAAAGAGAGAGAGAGAGAGAGAGAATAAATAACAGAGAGAGAGAGAGAGAGAGAGAGAGAGAGAGACTGTGCGTGCGTGCGTGCGTGCGTATATGCATGGGGTGTTTAAAAGAGTTAAAATTTCTATTGGAGTCCCTTTATGGTATTATGATTTTAAATTCTCCACTTGTTGGCCATCTCGGTCAACCCATTATCAGTATCTTCCCCAGTTGCTCTCTGTAATATCAGTTTTAATAAAGATACCCCCATAGAAATAGGGGTGACCTCATGGGGTAATGGTTAAAGCGATGGACTACGGAATCGTAGTAAGCAAGTTTGTACTCCAGTCGCGTTATTACGTTCACTTTCGGGCAAATACCTTTGGGAAAGATTTAAACCCTCTTATCCTTCCAGCTATGGATTAAATAGTACCACTACAGTTCTTCTAGGAGAATGACTTTGGCATTAAGTAACCTACAAAGGTTGATATGCCATTAAACAAAGAAACCAAACCAAACCAACCCATAGGAATATTTTTTTAAAATCGCCTGTGGGAGATTCCAAGAATGTCTTGATAGGAATAATGAACATGTAGGGACTGTTGAAAATTATATCCAAAAAGTACTCACATATAGTTGCAAACATTTCTTAATCACCCTGCATTAAACCAACCTGTCTTCCACGCTGACGATATGACACAAGATCAATTTTTAAGTGAAGTAAAGCTGGTTTGGAGTATTAGAAGTGATTTACCACTGAATAATTTAAACCAACATAGTGACAAAGAATGAATGGAAACATCTTCAGAGAGGTGTTTATTAGATCTGAGGTTATTCTATCCCGAAAGCAATAACAATGTCTATTGTTGTCTTATACAGTTGTAATGACGGATTATGTTATATATGTACTTACCGAACCCATCCGACGCAAGCAAGATGTGACACAAAGTAAACATTTCAATGAACTAAAACTGGTTTAAATTCAGAGTTTTCCTAACTCAAGACAGGTTGTATAACCAAGGCTAAAGAACTCAGTTGCAATATGTTTTTTTAGTCTCTATGCAATTCACATTTGTAAAAAAAATATATAGTTGTAAATGAAGTTGTTACTAACGGAAATAGAGTCAAGCATGATAGTTAAAAGCACTGGAATTAATCCTGTAGCCATCTTGACATTAGATCACTACATGAATAGAACGTAATCAGATAATCCTATTTAATCCATCGATGAAAGCATTTAGAATCGTCTTTTATGATTTCAAAAATCATATCTTGAGTTGAATTTGTTTTGTTTTAAATTTGATTTCCGGAATTAATCTAAATGGATTCTACAAAATTAGATCAAATACATATTCCCTGCTTGAGCTTTTTACCTATTTTCTGATAAATCACTTGGGCATTACAGTATACTCTGAGTTCAAGAGGCATAGCCTAGAAATATTAGGTTGTTGGGAAAATAATGTCCAATTTTAGAATAAACTTTTATTCCTTTATTAATTTAAATAAACAGTGTTTTAATAAGTCAAAACATAATCCCTGAGCATCTATGCACTTCTGCCATTGATAAAATTCTGACGGTTTTGATGCCAAGAAATATTCAATTCAGTTTCTACTTCTTCTTTTGAAAAGGAATGTTTTTGGCGTAAAAAAGTGCCCGGATGTTTTAAAAAATGGTAGTTGGTAGGTAATAGAGCATGAGAATATATTGCATGTATCAAAGTTTCATATCCCAAATCAGTGACCTTCTGCTGTGTCATCCTAGCAACATATGGCTGAACATCGTCATGAAGCGAAACTAATCCTCGTCGATTAAACAAGATAAATCGCATTTTGCTTAACTGAATATCCAGTAACTGGGATTAAACTTTCGCTGTAATGTCCTGGTTAGGTTCCAGAAAGTGTCTGGTGATCTACAAATTTTAGATCACCAGAAAACCATCATTTCAGATTTTGAAAGTGTTTAAGTGCTCCATGATCATGAAGCCAATGACCCGATCGTTTGCAATTGTTACAAAGGATCCATCTTTCCTCACAAGTCACTATTCGATCAAGATATGGTTTATTTGAGTATTGCAGAAAAAACATCGAAAACACTGCATAATGTCGAGCTCTGACTTTCACTGCTTTCATGTGGAACCCATTTAACGAGTTTCTTCACCTTGCCAATTTTCTTGTGATCCGATATTATTGAAATATTGGCATCCGTTGCCTGAGACATTTCTCTGGTATTCAGACGTGGATTTTGTTCAACGGGTGTTTTCAGATGTTGGTCGTCAATTGTGAATGGACGTCATCTAACCTCTTTATTTTCAAGATTCGTATCCTCACTACGGAACTTCTGAAACCAGCGACTTACAGTCCGATCACAAGTGAATCCTTCATACCATGCTCTTTCGATATTGGGTTACAGTATGAAAGGAATTATGAACAAGCTTGAAACCATGCAAAAAAAAAGTAAACGCATCACTTCCTTTTTTTTGGGGGGGGGGGATCAGGATTAGGGGAAAAATCTTCAAAATTAAATTCTGAAAAAAGTGATAAAAAATTAACAAAGAGAACGTTCTGATTATTAGGAATGTGAATTATTCATACAATTATTATCAAAATAATGTTAGACGAAAATGTGATGATGTTTTCACTTGATCTCTGTGAAAAAAGAACGGAAAAACATATTTAAAAACCCACTAATGTTTATTTCGTTATGTTACAAGTTATTTTTGGAACTGTTTCACAGACAGGAAGATGAAGGGTGTATTTTCAAATGCCGATGAAAGAAAAATTCATTCTTTTAAAAATCATAAAACAAGCTCAATGGTAGGCGGGGTCGAGTATCGCTTTGGCTCCGAAATATATATCTGTTCTCCTTGGCATTTGAAACTAAAGTCCTTCCTTTTATGAATATCACTCTTTTTTAATTCACACGTGAAAGTCTACACCAAATGAAATGAGTGCTTGTGACTTTTCTTACGGTTAGAACTACCGGGGATTGAATTCTTACCTGTCACTTGTCAATCACTCCCACACGAATGTTCGCAACATCCGGTATGTTGGTGTGAGAAGCTATTGCATAAAAATATATTTGCTGCTCTACTATGCTACTTTTCCAGTAGCTGCATTCAAGATAGATGCACTTTTTATGTTGGGGCACGAGCGTATAAATACCATCTTTGAAGAACGTGGCGTCAAGTAACTGGAGCCACCACTGCATTAACTTCTCACATCGGATTTTAAGGATCATCGGCTTCAGAAGCTTTATTATGAGGTTTGCAGTTTGTCATTTTGAACGAAAGCTTCACGATGGACAATATTATTTGCTGTTGTTGATAAACATGGTTGCTATACATGAGGTTCATCCTGCAGAATTGTAGGCTCTTTTGAGAATTTACAAGACCAGACGACTACCTATTTCCTGCTCATGGCATATTTAATAAATACAGCAAAAGTTAAAGGAAAATTCATGTTATATTTTCCCTTTTGTTATGCAAAAATCTTATTCTAAGATGAAGACGATTTAACCACCACAAACCAAGAATGTGCTATAGACAAGGTATAAATACACTGAACAAAATAGAATCGGTGACCTGAGTTCAAATCCATGACGGTAATATTTGCATTTCACTTCACGCTAATACCCGTGGGAAAGGTAAAAATCCATGCTATCCTGTAAGATATAGGTAAACAAAAAAGTAGACTGGTTTCTTTAGCTTTGGTAAAGTAACCAATGTAGGAAAAGGAAAAATATGAATTCAAACCAGTTGTTATTCGCTTTTAATTGTACCTGGCATCACATACTGCTCGTGGAAGAGGGATTGAACAATTATATATAATTTAGTTGAACTTTTTCGCTGACATATTTTTGATCCTTGTACAGTGAGCGGATTATTTTTAGAAAATTTGCAACATAGAGCCTATGTTCAGACAAATCAGTTAATCATATTGTTGTGTTTGTGTTATGCTGAGTGGTGCATTTGTTGGATGGAAATAATCACCAAGAACGTTTTTTTTAGTTAACAGTATTTTATTATATAAAATGATAATTAAAGGTCACTACTCTACATATGGAATTTGTGGAAAATGGAGAGAGAGTGAGAGGTCTACACGTGTTCAGTGTCAGTCCGCCATCTTGAATTGTCCCGTTGACGTCAGTGGTCACGAGGCATGCGCCCATTTCCAGTGGGATAACTCTTAATAACCTTGGAGTTATCTCCCTTTCTTGTTACTTCCCACACCACCCCTTGAAATCTGATGCTTGTTGGATGTTTGTTCTGGATTTCCTTGTAAGGTTGAAGTTGGTTTACACTTACGCTGCGTCTTTCTCGTTGGGAATTTCTTACTTTGTTCGCTGCATGTTGTTTGAACCTTTTGGGGTAATTTAAATGTGTCCAGTAAAATATTTAAGGGAATGACAGTGTCATTTGATGGTCTCTCAGAAAGGTATGAATGACGTAGCTGATTTGCATGTCTGACCCAAATAGAGGATTGTACATCTACCTCATAGATTACATTCCCAGAACGGCGTATCATGTACCCTTGTATCCATTTTTCTTTACCATTGGGGTAATCTTTTGGTCAAGAGGCATGCGCTCATTTCCACTGGGATAACTCTTAATAACCTTGGAGTTATCCCCCTTTCTTGTTACTTCCAACACATATATACAAAAAAAAAGCAAAAAACAAAAATAAAACAACAAACAAACAAAACTTGATAATTTCTTAAGAAATTGTGTTTCATAGTACTATAGCATAGAAACAAACCCCACTAACTTTTAATTTTATTTTGCAAAACAAACTTTACGCAATCCTTCACCACAGCGGGGACTCCAAGCAATGTTTCAAAATATAAACACTGATTTGGTCAACGACTTGTGAATAAGAAAGTGCGTTATACTGAGCTACTAAAACCTCATAAAAATATCGCTTCTAAGTATTATTTTCGACAAAAATATCACTTTGTCTGTAAAAGGCTAAATATTGATACATGAAGTTATTGGCCACAAAATGATGATTAAACATGGTGATACAAAGGGAACTTACTTTTTACCTGAACTGTGGGAGTATAAGATGCAAAATGGCTTGTCAAAACATATTGTGAAGAAATAATGAGCCTTATATGCAAGAAAATAGTTCCGTTTTATAAGAATGAATCTGCTTACAAATAGGGTTTTTATGGAACTTTATGCCCCCAAAACATTGCATATTTATACATCTGTGTTTTTAAATAAAACTTATGAGTTAGGTTTTCTAGTTTCAAAATTAGCATACATACATACATACATACATACATACATACATATGCAATGAATGATCTGCTTCTAAATTCTGTAAACAAATATGGCGACAGAGTTGGGTTGCGATGTAATCTGATTAACGCTTTACTAACATCGTTTCAGCTCTTCCTTTGTCTACTTTGTATTCCGCTGAGATGAGTATACAATTAAAAAAGAATTAATAAAATAAAATAGAACCAAATGAAACAAAGGTGAATTAAATTATGAATCTCTGATAAAGCAAGGCGTAAATATATAATGAAATAATAATGAGCGCATCAATAAACTATGAATTTAACAATTCCAACTTTAAGTCCAGCATTTAAGATTTTTAGAGTATATTACCCTTTATTTATACAGCGTATTTTCTCATATATTAGATCAATATCGGTACCTGTTTAGAATTGGTGTCTGTGAAAAACTATATCCATCAAAGTATAAAGTCACACAATGTTGTGTAAAATATGGAACCTGTTATTAGACTTAAATGAAATCAAAAGGATAGATAACATTATAAAAAACAAAGTCGGTTTATTTTTTAAGTATTTCTAAACAAAATAGAATACATTTTTTTAAAAATCAAGATTTCGGTTTGGGTTAGAGTTTGTGTTGGGTCTACTAATTTACATTTAAAACTTGGACAGTTTTCCATACTGTTGGGAACGTAAATGTCATACTTTGTGATGTACTTTGTCATGTACTTTGATATGTACTTTGTTCTTAATTTTCTGAGCAGACACCAATCAGTATATTCTGCAAAAATAAAAACAAAAACAAAAAAGAAAAATCTTTTCTCCGTATCTTTACTATTCTCTTAAGTATCAGATTATTTTGATATTCAAATATTACGATTAACTTCAGAATATCTTATTCTTTGTTTCTTATTATTTAGAAACAGCAAGATTCTTCCGTAATATGGTTTCGATAGCTAATTACTATTGTACATTGACTGACTTCATTTATTGGTTCCTAATGGTATGTTGTTAGTTAGAACAGACGCGCATCAAAACAATTATTGTAATTTAACTTAATGTGATTTCAATTAATTCGTTCATAGTTTGTACAACAAAAGCAAATTTAAATGATTTATGATAAAACCAGTGAACTAAATTGAAAATGTCCCACTCTGTTGGCAGAGTTTAGTATAAGCCGACTGCCTTCTTTGCGAAGAGGCAATACCCTCACCGGCAAAAAAGGTAGTGTGCTGTTTATGACACTGAACTATATCCAGTGGTAAGGCTCCAGTTATGTTACTCTGAGAAGTGTTGACTTCTTTTTTGCCGACTCCTTCATTGCCATTGTTCGTACGTCCACTCAGACCCGGAGTGGTAGCAACTGATAGCATCTCATCTATGAATCAAATACACATATTGACATTTAAACTGTGTACTTATGCTAAACTGAATTGTTTGAAATAGAACTGTTTTTACATTTAACTACGTGTAAAATATTAAACTGAGTGCTTTTTCAAAACTGAATTATTTGAAATAGAACCCTTTGATCACTTAACTGTGTGTAAACCAATAACTGATATCTTACTGAATTGTTAGTGATACATAACAATACTTGGAACTATTTAACTTTGTTGTCATGCTAAACTGAATTGTTAGAAATAAAACTGTTTGATCATTTAACTGTGTGTAAACAAATGACAGGTGTTAAACTAAATTGTTAGTGATACATAGGCAATACTTGAAACATCAAATTGTGTACAAATAAATGATTGTAGTAAATAGAATTATTCATATTAGATAGAAATAAGTGAAACCTTTTAACTGTGTGAAAAAGAATGAGCTCAGGCTGGTTTAGAAATGCTATCAACAAAATGTGTCTAGAAATCGTGTATTTAGTATATATGTATAAAAAAAAGATTTGGCTTTAAATAACTTACAATGGTTGATATGTCATAAAACTAAACCAAACCAAATCTTCCTTGCCATTACTGCAAGGTATGCTCTGATTTAGAATATTATTACTTGTTAGGAACCTATTTATAGATAAAACTGCTCGGTCTGAGATACTGTTATTGATGCCCCACCTTCACAAATGGGACATACTTGATAGGACCCAAAACTGAATCTAGTGATTTGGTTCAAGTTCTGCTGCACCAAAGAGTGTAAAATATTACTTTTTAGCGAGAACTGCCAGGTCCAATCTGGTCCTGAATGGGGGTACCCTTTAGAGTCCAATCTACAAGACATTTGTCTTGTAGATTGGACTCTAAAGGGTAGCTGATTGAAAATTATCTGTAGAGGATAGGAATATATCTTATTGCGTGCGATTACAAGATTATCGTTAGAATATATTCCAGGACTATAATAAAATATTTCGATATTAATCAAATGTCGGAATAGAATAACCCTTAAGGAGTTGATATGCCGTTTAATAAATAAAGCAAATTAAGCCAAACTATAAAAAACAAAGACTGTTGGGGGACGAGTAACGTCAAGTTACTACAAAGCACGAAATCCGAACTTGAAATAAAAGACACTACCATAAAACTATCTTTTAAATTACGTTTTCAATTAAAGCTCTCTCATTAATTCTTCTCTTTTGATGTTCTTTATAGGAGGAAACACTTAGGACTACAGTATATTAGATACACACAAGATAAATTATTTAAAAGTAATCTTTAAGGTTGACACAACAACAAGTAATCTAATAGCTATGTAAACAAACATGTCAATTATGACGTCATCAAAGATTCATTAACTCGCGTTGTTTTTATCAAGAAAGCACTATTAGTATGTACCATAGATAATAGTGATATATTAGGTATGTGCAAAAATACGTACTTTTGGTGGAACTTCGACAGAAGGTATAAATTAAAAATCTAAAAATGTCATTGAGTTATTGTTTCTTTTTCTTTTTTTTTTTTTTATCTAGAAAGAGAGAATTTCAAACCTGTCTGAAAAGCTAGGGAAAGAAAAAAAATATTTTCGTTGATTATAATTTAAACTGTGCTTTTATGAGCTGGTTAATTGTATTTTATTTACATTACTTGATCAATATATTGGTTGACGACTCAGTTTTAGTTTCAGTTTCACTTTCAGAACAGTGGAACTCGAAACAGTTATAAGCATTGTTGCGAGTTACCGTATTTTAAGTTTTACGTCTGAGATTTATACTCCATAAACAGGAAGCTTCGTATTTAGTATAATGTATAAAATCATTGTGGGTGCTAAACTTGTTTCATTAAAAATAACACTTTTACAATGAGAAATATAAATTTTTGATGGTAACTAAAACGCAGTTACTTCCAAGCTGCGGTCCTGTCAATACTGCTATATGGATGCACTACATGAACGCTAACTAAACGTATGGAGAAAAAGCTTGACGGCAACTACACAGGAATGCTGCGAGCAATATTGAACAAATCCTGGAGGCAGCACCCCTCAAAGCAGTAGCTGTACGGCTACTTATCATCCATCACGAAAACTATTAAAATTAGACGAATCAGACATGCTGGACACTGCTGGAGAAATAGGGACGAGGTCATAGGTGATGTACTCCAGTGGACTCCTTCACATGGACGAGCAAAGGCAGGACGACCAGCTAGAACCTACATAAAACAGCTCTGTGTCGATACGTGATGTAGCCCTAAAGACCTGCCGGAAGCAATGGACGATAGGGAGAGATGGCGAGAGAGGGTCAGGAATATTCGTGCTGATGGCGTGACCTGATGATAATGAAATACTTTTGACTTGTAGTGTATATAGCTTACAGACTTCCATACAAAAATTATCACACGATAAGAAAAACACTACAGAAAAGAAAATTCGTTAAAAACTTTAGTTGCTGCAAATATTTTCCTCCCATCTGTCATGTTTATTTTTTTCAGCGTCCTTAGGTTTCATATTACAAAATATCAGTTAGAGAAAGAATTGGAATAAGAATTATGAATTTAAAAAAATGTATTGAACAAAAATAACGTGATTATATTTTATCCACTAATTGCCTTTCTGAAATTTAAGTTTAAGTATACCTACACATTAGTTAAGAAAAGCAATATTTACTTTGTTTTCCTAGGTTTTAAAGTTTCAAAAGTAAGGCATCTCTTTGAACACTTGCTGTACTTCGTTTTAACCCAATCAATTAAACCAAACTTCTCTTTGGTCCAGATCTTGTGCATATAGGATCTGCTACTGGATGATGTAAATGAATACGTAATATTACGGACGGGCGCTGTCGTCAATCAGTGAAGGTGTCACGAGACTAGCGCATGCGGGCAGAATGACCTGCAAAGTTAGACGTGATTTTAAAATAATCACAGATGAACTATCACGTGTTTCACTGGTGACATCGAACATTCGGGGATCTTCGATTTGTTCTCCAAAATCTCTATATAAGAAGACAAGTAACGAGATTTTGGCAGAGTTGAAGGCAGTTGTCAAAACGGGTGCGTTAACGGTTCCGAGGCCCCGACCCCGACCCCGCCCTGCTACGACTTATCTGTCAGGCGTGTGTAAAACAGCCAGCTCTCACCTACACCGCCGACACCACCAAGAGGAAGGGAGAAGAAGGAGGCAACTAAAATGAACTTTTCGAGTTGCAGCGATCATAGCTGAATAATAAACGACTGATATATTTTCTTCCCTTACCTCCGAGTTTGAGTATTTCTTTTTCTGCGGACTTCTTTCTTTACAGCACAACACGTTGGTCCTATGGTACAAATATAATTACTCAATGAACGGATACATCATCAAAAAGATGCTCATTGCTACTGCTGTTGTTTTATCCAGAAGACAATATCAATATGTAATGTTGTCTTCTATAAGGGTAATGTTAGGTTTTCTAATTATGAATTTATCCTACCCCTCTACCACTTGATATATGTAGCACAAGGTCAATGTTTAATTGGAGTTATGCTGGTTTGACTTCAAAGTTTTTTTCTTCTTCTGGAGGACTGGTTTCCTTGCTGAAGCTTAAGCCCCATTCCTGCAAAAGGGTGAAACAGTATAAAAATGGGGTATCATGGGTATGACACTAAAATGCATTCGTTAGTAATGCACCGGTTGAGATCTGGCGAATAGGAAATACTCTTTCGTTGCCAATACTTCACGGCTCGCTCAGACCCGGATACGTAGTACCTGTGAGGCTCTCATTTCAGAGACAGATTTGTTTGAAAATTATTAGTATTAGGCATAAATATGTGTTACCATATAACTCAGTACAAACAAATGATTATCAAAATAGTTACTTGAAACCACTTAACTAATCCATCCATTATTATTATCATTAGTTACTCGAGACCATATTATTGTGTAACCTTTGATTATAACCATTAGTTACTTAAAACCACATAACTGTGTATTCATTGGTTATTATCAATAGTTACTTAAAACCATGTTACAGTGTATCCATTAATTATATTCATTAGTTACTTAAAACCACTTTTTTTTTTCATCATACAACGTGTGGAAGCACGTGCGATACCCTAGCCTCATCAGCCGCCATCCAGGGTGATAACACAGTTTCGGTAGCTCAAGGCGGTACTGCCAAAGTACTTAAAACCACATAACTGTGTATTCATTGATTATTATCAATAGTTACTTAAAACCATGTTACAGTGTATCCATTAATTATATTCATTAGTTACTTAAAACCACATAACTGTGTATTCATTGATTATTATCAATAGTTACTTAAAACCATGTTACAGTGTATCCATTAATTATTACCATTAGTTACTTAAAACTACATAACTGTGTAGTCATTGATTATTATCAATAGTTACTTAAAACCATGTTACAGTGTATCCATTAATTATTATCATTCGCTACTTAAAACCACATAACTGTGTATTCATTGATTATTATCAGTAGTTACTTAAAACCATGTTACAGTGTATCCATTAATTATTATCATTCGCTACTTAAAACCACATAACTGTGTATTCATTGATTATTATCAGTAGTTACTTAAAACCATGTTACAGTGTATCCATTAATTATTATCATTAGTTACTTAAAACCACAGGAGTACATCACTTATGAGTTTGTTCTTACTTCTCCAGCAGTGTTCTTCGTCTCTTTCGTCTAATTTGAATGGTTTTCGAGACGGGTGGTACTATTTACCAACCCCTCCGCTCGGCCAGGATATGACACAAGGTCAATTTTTAAGCGGAGTTTAACAGGTTTGAATTCAGAGTTTTCCTTCTCCTAGACTAGTTGCCTCACCAAGGCTGAAGAACCTAGTCTGTCCTACTATTTACCCATAGCTGGAGGGAGAATTATTGGATTCATACCTTTCCCAAGGGTATTAGTGCTATGTGAAATGCAATCAGTCTCGTCCAAGATTTGAACTCGTATCGCCGTGTTCATTTCCTACGGCGATAACGACGGGTGGTAAGTGACCGTAGAGCTGCTGTTGGTGTGCAAATAAACGACTGTTATTAATGCAAATAATTACTTGAAACCATATGACTGTGTGCAAACAAATGACTTCTTGCATAGGAATAATTACTTGAAGCTATATAACTGTGTGTAAATAAACGACTATTCTTAAATAGAAATAATTCGCATCGATACTGCTATATGGATGCACTACATGGACTCTAACAAAACGGCTGGAGAAGAAGCTAGACGGCAATTACACAAGAACGCTACGAGCAATCTTGGACAAGTCCTGGCGGCAACACCCAACAAGACACCAACTGTACGGCCACCTGCCTCCTATCACGAAAACTATTCAAGTTAGACGAACCAGACTTGCAGGACACTGCTGGAGAAGCAGGGACGAACTCATAAGTGATGTACTCTTATGGACCCCCCACACATGGCCGAGCAAAGGTAGAACGACCAGCACGAACATACATTCAGCAACTATGTGAGGATACGGGATGTAGTCAAGAAGACCTGCCGGAGGCGATGAACGATAGGGAAAAGTAGCGAGAGAGGGTCAGGGATATCCGTGCTACCAGCACGACATGATGATGATGATGATGATATTGTTACATATTGACCTTTGACAGAGCCGTCATGTTCCGGCTGTGTAAACAGGAAGACAGTGATGCGTGCGAGTAAGCAGCTCACATGGGTTGATAGCCAGAAGCGAGTAACATGAGTTGAAAACCGGAAACGAGTTGGCATTGTGAAATCACATATGAAGGCACCCACAGCAGTAACGGTCAGTCACGCAGTCACGCAGATACAGAGTTACGAGAGCAGCCAGCAACTCCCCTGAGTAGGGCAGTCCGAAAAGCAGAAGTGCCAAGTGGGGTCCTGAATATGGCACAACGTGGCTAAGAAATTATGGGTCAATATAGCAGTCCTCCGAATCTACCGCCAGTATGTCCTTGCGTTCTTCGTCTCCCTGTCTCACTCTCTCTTTCTCTCACTTAAAGTCAACTTCAGACCCTCTTGAGAAATAAAGTTGTGAGGGTTATATCTTTATAAAGAAGTGTCATGCCTCTTCATTTCTTTAGAATGATCAGTCATTCTTCATAATGCCACGATATAACAATATGATTTTGTATAAATTATAAATGTAAGATATGTAAGATATATATGTAAGATATGTAAGATATATATATAAGATATATATGTAAGATATGTAAGATATGTATGTAAGATATGTAAGATAGATATGGAAGATATGTAAGATAGATATGTAAGATATATATGTAAGATATGTATGTAAGATATATATGTAAGATATGTAAGATATATATGTAAGATATGTATGTAAGTTATGTAAGATATATATGTAAGATATGTAAGATATATATGTAAGATATATATGAAAGATATGTAAGATATATATGTAAGATATGTATGTAAGATATGTAAGATATGAATCCTTGAGACTGTACAACTGTGTATAAATTATTTGTATCATTTTAGAATACTTAATATCATATAACTATGTTTAAAAAAACTCTCAAAAATAGCTACATTAAAAATGTAAAAATTGGCCTGTAGTGAAAGTGATTCCCTTACTTAAAGGAATAAAATTACCCAAAACGGTTTGACATATCGTTAAAAGCAATTATTTTAAAAACATATTAATAATCATTGTTACAGTTTTAATGCTGAAGAGTTTGGAAACAAATAATCCTTAATCAGATCCGTTTTCTTTGCATAATTTTTTCGCGAGAAATCATAAAATAGTTGTTTCTTTGCTGTAGATAAAACTATTTTTTTCTTAATAAAATTGATAATAGCGCACCAATTTAAAGGTGATACTGTTCAGTTTATTTTGGTCAATATTAAATTCATCAAACTATTAAAAAAAGATGCTAATATCTTCGGCAGAGACCTTTTCCTCTTTCAAAAGAGACTTTGCGCCACAGTCGTTTTATTCTAATTTTTAAAAAGTCCTAAAAATTGAAGTAAAAATAATGAAGCCATTAGTACTACCTAAAATAAAACCGACAGACCTTCAACAAATAAACAATCATTACTTGGTCCTCGTCATAAGTGAAATGACGCTTCCGATATAATAGAACAAAATTACATCGCTGTAATAACGTCGTCAAATTTCCACCAATGACTGACTCACACGTTATCAATAGTTTATTGCCTTTCCCACACTTCATTCAGGATTTTATTTGTTACATGTTAGCTTGTCAGTCGACATTTTCGACGCGTTAAAACGATTATCTCACAATCTTTAACGTTCTAAATTCTTTCTGCGTTGAATTTAATTTGCTCGGTAGATTTTTTTTTCCTCGACATTTCTAAACCTGAAGTGACTAAAATGTAACAACTGCATAATTTTCATTCCGCTTAGAAATAACTTCAACATTTAATACTGTTTTTTTTTTCTTTTAAGTCGAACAGTGACTTGCCTTAATTAGAAACCATGCTAACTCAGCATTCTTTTTATTCAGATAGGATCCTAAATATCCCCATTAGATTTTAAGGGAAATAAAAAATTAAAAAGTGTTAGTAAAATTTTGTGAAAATGTGTTAGCTTAGGACTACGTCTTCATGTTCTTTATAATAAAAAAAAAAAGCATGTAGATGACTGTTTTCCGAACTGATTGGCTTGGCATTTTATAGAAAAGTCAAAATTATATTCAGGGTTCCATATCGAAAAGGTTGTAACAATCAACTTATCTTTCGATGACTCTGACGTTATACAAAGAAATTAGTAGGTAAGTTCGCAAGTCAGCAGACGGAAACGGAAATAGTCATTTTCCGCAGGCATCAAACCAGTTATATGTATCTACCCAACCCCTTCCCCAAGACCAGGATGCAACACAAGGTCAATTTTACGTAGGATGCAACTGGTTTGAATTCAACGTTTCCTTTCTGAACTTGCTTCCTTACTAAAGATAAAGAACGCACTCTGTCCTACTATTAACCCATAGCTTGGGGGAAGAGCAAAGGAATTAATGCCTTTCCAAGGTCATTGCTGCGAAGCGAAACACAATCGGATGGAAGAACTTCTGCAAGGAAATTAGTTGGGTGGTACCACAGTAGTAAGTTAAGAGCTGCTGAAACGCCAAGTAGTCATAAGGTAATACAATGTCAAATGTAGCGATTTGGTGAAAGGTATGTGTACGTTTGGTATCCTGGGGAAGGGCATTAAAATCGACGTGACTTGCCTGAATTTTGAAATTGCTCGGTATACGGTTCGGACGCAGCTAAGATGTAGAAATCCCGGGAGAATCAAAGAAAGTGGTAGAGGAGGAGGAGGAAATAAGTTTAAAAAGTAAAGGCAAGTTCGCTCATCAGCGGGCGGAAACGTTGAACGTCACTCACGTGTATGTGGAAAATTTTACTCACTTCCTCTGGAGGTCAATTTAGAATAAAACCACGAGCTGCTTTTCTCTATTTCTTAACACCAGTCAGGTCCACTTACTTCTAGCTTCATGGGTGATGAATGAAGACTTTTTTGCTTTGGGGTTAGCTCTTCGTTTTCATTTTGTTTTTATTCATGATCGGTCAGCGCCTATCTCCTCGCCTCACTTCACTTCTCCGGTTGTCTTGTGTTAATCTGATGTCTGTTTTGCGTCACCATTTTTGTTAGGTCCACTCTGGCCCGGAGTAGTTGGGTCAAAGAGAAATATTTAACATTTAAACTGTGTACTTATGCTGAACTGAATCGTTTGAAACAAAACAGTTTGATCATTTAACTGCGTTAACAAATGACTGATGTTTAATTAAATTGTTTGTGATACTTAGCAATACGCGAAAACATTAAACTGTGAGCAAACAAATGATTAATAGTACATAGAATTATTCGTATTAGAAATAAGTGAAACCATTTAACTGTGAAACAAAGAGTTCAGGCTTGTTTAAAAGTGTTATCTATAAAATGTGTTTAGAAATCGTATTTAATATATATGTATAAAAAGGATTTGGTATTAAATAACCTATAATGGTTGATATACAACCAAACCAAACCAAACCAAACCAGCCATTTTAATTCGTATTTGTCGCCTTCTCCCGGCATCTTTTGTTCTCTGTTCTTCTCTTTTGGGATTGACAACGCGTCGACAATTTCCTGTGCGCATTTTACTTTTTATTTCTTTGCGACTTTTTAATCATTACCCGCTGCAGCCTAAACGGGGAATCAAGTGACAGCAAGACTGAGTGTTCAACCGCTCGCGTTGGTGATTTCACACTACGCAACTTATTTTCAACTCTTGAAACGTTTTGATTACTCATTTGAAACCATCAAGTGAGAGCTGTGGACTCCGATTTATCTCAGGTCCAATGGCTGTCAATCGTATTAGTTAACAGGTTGTCGTATTAGTTAACAGGAGTCAGGACCAAATGTGAATGATACATCTCAGGTAAAAATATGGATCCCACTGATCTATCATTTCACAGGTGTAATTACTTTTTTATTTCACTATCAAAAATCCTATTTTTGGAATCGTATCCTTTCTTCTTTTGTAACACTAGTGCTTAAGAAAGAGATATATTTATAAATTATAATTGTAATTCTATATTTTCTTTTTTGATATGTCATTTTTACTAGTTTAGAATTGGTGTCTGGAAAGAAATCTAAATAACGTATATAAAAAAAATTGTTGAGGCGCTCCTGATGGAATGGTTATCGTAGGAAATAAATATGGCAACTCGAGTTTAAATCCTAGACGAGGCTGTTTACATTTCACACAGAGATAATGCATTTGAGAAAGGTATGCATCCAACTATTCGGCACCCTACTATTGGTAAATAGTTGGGCACATTGGCCTCTTCAGTCTTGGCATGAAAATCGGTCTAGAAGAAAAACTCTTAATTTAATCTCCCCTTAAAAATTTAATTAATTTATATACACCAAATGATGACGTCATACAGCATTGTTTACAATGTTTGAATTCGTATTTGGATTAATTCATATGGTGGTAATGGCTTTGTCGCACATATCGCGCAGCATATGAAGATATTTTATCCCGTCTAACCTTAGGATTGTCCCCTATAGGGAAAGCTTCGGCTTGTTTTTGGGTCCTACCCAGATACTAGAAAACAGTCGACTCTCCATAACACAGAAGGGGGGATGGGAGGGAAACCAACCGGGTTTATGTTTTGTTCACTCAGGGGCTTTTTTCTCCAATCCCCCATCATCCTTTCACTCGCTGTACGTATGTCATTACATTTTGTTGGGTTTTAAGTTGGGCTTTCATGGAGCGAATTAGGTATTTTGGTGGTTGTGGCGTGGTTGGTGGATGAGGAAATTTATTGTATGGAATGAATGGAAGAGAGTGATCGTTGACGATGAGAGGGACTAGCTAGGGCTGCATAGAATAACACAGTTTTCGTCCCCTTCCCTTACCCCCAAAATGTGCCCACTGGAAAGTATCTATGTATACTTTGTCGGAAATAAAAGCATATGAAGATATTTTGCCAAATATCTCGGACTGATGTAATTCCAACTCTCATTTGAACTTTTAACCTACCTGCCCACCCACCCGGAATAAACCAATTCAAAACAAAAAAAAGATGAAGGAAAAGAAAAAGATATGTTCGATTATTAATTGTTCTATATGTTCTAAAGAAATAATTTGTTTTATTATCTTTTATAAGGTCGTCATCTTTGATTTTTTTTTTAATCGAAAAAGTAGATTTCATATCATACAACATGCTGTGTGACATCAATCTATTGAGTACATTATTCGAATTCCTCAACGGATATCAATTCTCAACTCATGTTGTCTATAAAATATTCTTCAAAAAATTTCTATTGAGTTAGTGCTAATATGGAGTTATCACTTAGGAAACATACTGTATTATTTACGTTTACTTTCGGTCTATTACCATTGGGAAAGGTATTAAAACTCTTATCCTTCCAGCAATGAGTTAAGTAGTACCACTTATGTTCTACAAGAATGGCTTTGGAATTAAAAAAACCCACGAAGGTATATATGCTATTTAACAAACTATTACTTTGCCCAGTCAGCTGGGGATGTAGAATACACCGACTACACCTCTGCAGAGGGGTAAGACTTCCCCAACGACCGTCCGGGATATGACACTAAACAATCTGATGGTGAAGTTCTAGCAATGCTGGAGCTTTGGGGAATGCAGACAACCAATTCATTGCCATCTCTCCCAAGTCTACTCTGGCCCGGAATGGTAGCAACTGATAGGGTCCTATCTATGGGTCGAATAGAACTAAACCGTGGTTTCGAAAGTTTACTGTTTTTTTCCATTTAAACTGCGTATTTATGTTAAACTGAATTGTTTGAAGAAGAAGTGTTTTGACATTTAAACTGCGCACTTACACTAACCTGGATTGCTCGAAATAGAACTGTTTTGACATTTCAGCTGCGTATTTAAGCTAAACCGAATTATCTGAAATAAAACTGTTTTTACATTTAACTCCTGATAAACTGAATTGTTTAAAATAGAACTGTTTTGACATTTTTTAAAAATATAACTGTTTTGACATTTAACTGTGGGTAAACAAAAACTCTACTTATACTGAACTAATTTGTTTGAATTTGTTGTATCGTGGTAAGGAAGAGATATACAGTGAAATAGAGTTAATTATCTATCAACTGAAGTCGTACAGTCCGACAAATATTATCAGTCTGGTGTAATGGTTATCGTCGTAGGAAATGGACACGGCGACACGAGTTCAAATCCTGGACCAGGCTAATTGCATTTCACATAGCACTAATACCCTTGGGAAAGGTATGAATCCAATTATTTTCCCTCCAGCTATGGGTAAATAGTAGTGCAGACTAGGTTCTTCAGCCTTGTTGAGGCAACTAGTCTAGGAGAAGAAAAACTTTGAATTCAAACCTGTTAAACTTCGCTTAGAAATTGACCTTGTGTCATATCCTGCCCGAGCGGAGGGGTTGGTAAAAATGAATATTATCAGTCTCGCGCCGTTGGTGTTGCGTCCGAGGAAGGTCTTACTTCTGACAGATATCTTTACGTACTTTATTTGTTCTCCATCCCACCACCGGACGAGTATGGCACAAGGCCTTTTTTAAAGTGGGTCAGGATACAACAGAATTAGAACTGTTTGACTAAACTAAATAGCCTGAAAAAGAAATTTTTTACAATGAGATTGTGTACTTATGCTGAACTAAATTGTTTGAAATAGAACTGTTTATTTGTATAAAAATGGATTTGGCATCAAATAACCAACAAACGTTGATATGTCATAAAACCCAAACAAACAAACAAACAAACAAACCAATACTGTAGCATTGCTAATGAGTATTATTAAAGTGAAGTTCTCACAACGTGCTACTAGATAAGCTATTAAAAAAAGACAGACAGGAGACAGAAACGTCTTGTCTTAATCGAGTAAATGCAATATGTAGAAGCTGACAACCCAGACAGAATTGGAATTAACGAGAAGTGCAGAAATCGTCCGACTCCATCAATCACTTGCGTGGATATTTGTCGCAGCCTCCCATCAGACAGGACTTGACACAAGGTCAATGACCTGAAGGTTGATTAAAGTGGGGATTAGGGGAGGGGAAGGTCGGAAGTCCTGGTTACTATGATGCATCTAACCCACCCGAAGGTGCCCCAGCCGAAGCCAGATGCCTTATAACCCCCACTCTGCCTTTGCTGGATAGGGCCCCCTGGCGAACCAGCGCACTAGAATCGTCAGCAGAGTGAGTCAAGCATAAGAGACACAAGCTGTTCTTTGTAAAGTAAAATGGTTTCAAGTATTGCTATCTAACACTAATAATTCTATTTAATATTAATCATTTACTTGTACATAGTTAAATGGTTTCAGGTTTTGTTATCTCATCACAATTGACCCACAGTTCCCACTTTCGAGCAGTTTTAAGATAAAATAGGGTTGAGTACTTGTTTACAACCAGAGCAATTTGAAAAATACAGTCGATACAATCATTATAGGTGTTAAGGCTTGACATGATATGCCGGTTGATCGGATCAGACCTCAACGACCGCCCATCTCGCCCAATCAGAGTGGAATGTCGCTGGTCACTTGATCAGTTCGGTTGTCGAGCGACCTTTTTTTAATGTCAAAGCCATCCTTTTAGAAGAATAATAGTGACAATATAAGGGGTTCCATACCTTTCCCACAGGTATTAGCCTTAAATTGAACATAATAGAACAACTGGATCTCGAACTGTCTTACAAGGATTTCATAGTCCACCACATAAGCCACTAGTCTACGGTGATTCCTCGCAAACGGATATTTCTCTAGTTAAATTCACACATAGAACAAATTTCAGAAGCTAATCAATTTTCTTTACAAGATAATTTAAGCCCTAGAGATTGTAGCCGTATGGCCCCTAAAAATGTCCTGGTAAGCCGTCTCGTGGGGTAAAAATGATACAAGTGATACGACGTCCGATTTCTTGAAGAAAGTCTTTTTTTATATAAAATTCAAAACCATTTTGGGATTTTATAGAATTTTCGGCATTTTATAGAATTTTAGACATTCACTTTGAACAAATAATTCACAGATAATGTGAAACGCTCCTGGTGTAATGGTTATCATATAAGGAAATGAATACTAGGACTCGAGCTAAATTCATGAACTAGTGTTGTGGACTCGCTTATCGCACCTTTTCTGGGAGTAGTTAAACTGGTTTATTAAAACTTGTTTACTGCTGTTTTGAGGAGTTCAGTAATAAAGTCATACGGTTTGGCACTTCAGATGGTGTAATGATTAGCAAGCTAGACTAGCAAACCTTTACGAGTGGGTTCGAGTCTCATTAGGTGCCCCGTATGATCCTGTGTCACATCTGAGCAAAACGCTTAGTAGATGGCAATGAAACCATACAATTGAGCAGTGCGGGTGGTGTAATGGTTTGTCAGCTAGACTAACAAACCTGCACAAGTGAGTTCGAGTCTCACTGAGTGCCCCATTCATACGGCCTAGTGCCACATCTGAACAAAACGCTTAGTAAATTACAATAAAATCATACGATTGGACTCTTCGGGTGATGTAATGGTTAGCAAGCAAAACTAGTAAACGTCCACGAGTGAGTTCGAGTCTCACTGAGTGCCCTATTAATATGTCCTTGTGCTACGTCTGAACAAAAAGGCTTAGTAAATTACAATAGTCATACGGCGGCCTTTACCCGAACCGTCTATGTAATACCATCCAAGAATTCTCCCTCCAGCAATGGGTAAAAATAGGCCAGATGGGACTCTTTAAACTTGGTAAGACAACCAGTCTAGAAGGAAAACCTGTTAAACTCCAATCAGAAATTGAACCTCTGTCTGATCTTGCTTATAGTGGAGTGGTTGAATAAAGAGAATACTGAATATATAAACATTCGGTAATATCCGTAATTTCCTACACCTTCTGAGGTCTTTGGAACATATCCCCAGGATTATTATATACATTTAAGCTAAGGTAATTTATTTTACTTTCATGTTTGTTAATTTCCTCGTTCAGTATTTTTATTTCCCATTTGTTTACCAGTGGCTGATGTAGAGACGCACTCACTTTTCTATAAGCTGTCTCCACAAAACTGCACACGCAAAACAACTCTTTTACTCTTTGCTTTCCAGACTGATTTGTTTAAGTTGCGTTACTAAATGAGAGTCTGTTGTTCCATCAGCCCGATTTATACCTTTAAAGGAGTTGGCATCTTGTTATATAGTCATCTACTGCAACACAACGATAAAGACGCAGGAAGAATTAAGATGCAGGAAGGAAGACACAAGAAGACTTCTTTAGAAAAATATTCACCTGTCACTTTATTGCAAGGGTTCGAAAGGTTAGCATGTGAGAGGATGCTGGAGACCGAACGTAAACTTTATATTTTGACCCCACTGTTATGACCGTCACGTTGTGTCTTGTTCTCCTGATGTTGGGGTCCACTCCATCGGGGCTTTCCGAGGGCCCCCTCGGTCGGGTGTGGCTTTTCCTACCACATCTCCTCTCTAACCCTCTGGGAGTCTGCTGGCAACTGCATCGGGGGTTTTCCGAGTGCCCCCTCGGTCGGGTGTGGCTTTCCCTACCACATCTGGTCTCTAGCTGTCTGGAAGTCAGCTGGCAACTGCTTCGGGGGTTTTCCGAGTGCCCCCTCGGTCGGGTGTGGCCTTCCCTACCACATCTGGTCTCTAGGTGTCTGGAATTCTACTGGCAACTGCTCTGGGACCCAAACTCAACTGAGTTAAATAATAACTCAACGCCCACACGATCACTTACTGGATCTTTGAAATCGAATGTTTAATCGTCATCAAGCGGAAATAACTGTCATCCAGTTCAGAGGTTACTCTCTTCCTGTGCATGACTGTAATGGCACAATGAGACCTTCACCTTGACCCATATCATAAGCCTTAATCCGCCCACGCGATCTCTTTCGATTACTGGCCATTGGAATGTGTCACTTCCTTCCGGTGTATTACCTTGGAATAGTATTTTTGGGCCGGGTTGAAGGTCAAAATATAACAATCTAAATAACTCTCTGCAAAGTTTCCGCGTAATGTCTCAGTCGGAAACGCAAATTGTTAATCAGCTGCAGATATTTTTGTGGGGATCTTAAGATTTACAAATTTGTCACAGTGCTTCTCTAACCACTGTTCCACGGGCCTATATAAAATCAGTTTTATTCAATTCTTTTCAGCAATACTTGTCTGAGAACAATAACTAGAACGACAGTTCTCCTTCAAGATTTAAAACCGCACTGTGTTTCAAGGTCATCTTCAGAGACATATTTGTTCAGATATCTCAGGATTATGTTGGCAAGCACCTTGCTTGCACTGAACAATTGCAAAATATTTCGTCGGTTACCTTTCTCGAAGATGGTTAATAAGTTGGCATCTTTCCATTCTTACATTATCTACTTTGGATCTCACTGTCTTGAGGCTAGCTTCCAAAACAGATGCTATGCTTCCTTACCTGCATATTTCAGCGGCTCTTCTGGGACCAGGTAGACACCAGGAGCTTTATTAATTTTTTCGTCGTTTGTGGAGTCCAGGAAATTTTCAAATGTTTCATATTCAGGTTCAGCCTTCATCAAGTTTGCAGTTGAAAGAGATCTCAGTTAACTGAAGGCATCTATTGATTGTTCGGCACAAACATTCAGCAAGCGGGTTTAGTATAATGGTTATTATCGTAGAAAATGGAACCGGTGATCCGTGTTCTAATGGCCCAGTCGAACGGGGCCCCAAAATACACCGACTGTATCTCTGCAAAGGGGTAAGACTCCCCCACCAACGAGCGTCCTGGATATAACTCTAAAAACTGATGATGATGCTTCAGTTATGCTGGTGGTTTGGATAATGCGGAGTATCTCTTTATTGCCATCGCTCCCACGTCTACTCTGGCCCAGAGTGGTACCCCCTCATCGGGTCCTGCGGGTCAGATAGAACTGTTTGACATTTACACTGTGTATTTATGCTAAGCTGAATTATTTGAAATTTAACAGTTTTTACATTTAACTGCGTGTAAACAAAAAACCGTGTACTTATGCTAAACTGAATTGTTTGATATAGAATGGTTTGATCATTCAACTGTGTGTAAACAAATGACTGATATTTAATTGAATTGTTAATGATACATAGCAATACTTGAAAACATTTAACTGTGCTTAAATGAATGATTGAAAGTAAATAGAATTATTCGTATGAGATAGTAATAAGTTAAACCATTTAACTGTGTGAAAAAAATCATCTCAACCTCATTTTAAGATGTTATCTTCCGAATGTGTTTAGAAATTATATATTTAATATATATGTATAAAAAGGATTTGGCATTAATTAACCTGAAATGGTCGATGTGCCATAAAACCAAACCAAACCAAACCAAACCAAGTTTTTAATTCTAGATAAGCCATTTTCCGACTTCGTGCAAATATTCTTGGAAAAGGCATAAATCCATCTGTTTTCCTACCACCGGCGATGAATAAAAAGTAGGACAGAGTGGGTTCTCAAGCATTGGTTAAGCAACCAGTCTTGGAGACGGAAAACTCTGAATTCAAACCAGCTGAACACATCATAGAAATTTGACCTTGTGTCTCATCCTGCGCGTTGCAACGGGGTTGACTGAACACAATGTCAGTCACAGAAATGTAATATTAGCCTTTCGGTAAAGACTTCTAAATTCACATGCATTTTGTACAATGCAACTCCTGGCCTAAGAGTCAGCATTGTCAGCAAAACACTTTTCTATATGTCTTTTTATAAGGAACGTCCCTGATTCTCCAGGAGTGTCCTGCATGTCTGGTTCGTCAAACTTGAATAGTTTTCGTGATAGGAGGCAGGTGGCAATACAGTTGGTGTCTTGTGGGGTGTTGCTGCCAGGACTTGTTCAAGATTGCTCGAAAGCAGGGACGAACTCATAAGTGATGTACTCTTATGGACCCCCACATATGGCCGAGAAAAAGCAGGACGACCAGCACGAACATACATTCAGCAACTATGTGAGGATACAGGATGTAGTCCAGAAGACCTGCCAGAGGCGATGAATGATAGGGAAAAGTGGCGAGAGAGGGTCAGGGATGTCCGTGCTACCAGCACGACATGATGATGATAAGGAACGTGCGGACATACATCTAAAGTAGAACATTTTCACAAAATTCTACTCAAAGTTGTACATTTCGGTTTTAGTTTTTTTTCGATTTTCTGTACATTTCAATAAAGATATTAAAGATCTTATCTAAATCAAAACTGCTGGGTTATCATCTCTGTAGTTGATTTATAAACAGTACAAAATTAATTGTTCTACATGAAATGAATAAAAAAAGATCTATGAAATGTTCAAGTCGTTTCTAAACATTATGAATACTATGCTACAGTTACATTCTGTCCCTAGCAGTGGGCTTGGCTAAATATACTCAATAGTTTGTTTTTTTGTAAGTTCAGCCCAGTGACAAAAGAAATTCTGTGTTTTTAGGAAGAAGTCTTCCTCCATCGTCAACACAGTCGGCTGGAGCTGTCGAATACATCTCTGCAGAAGTTTAAAACGCCCCACTGAATACTGTCTGTGATATGACACTAAAACATCTGATAGTGAGTCTACAGACCAGGAATTTTGGGAAATGTAGAGTAATCCTTTATTGTTATTACTCCTATTTCTACTCTGACTCGGAGTGGTAGTAACTGTACGGGTATCATCTATTGGTAAAATACAAACGAATAACCGTCTATCTGTGTGCAAACAAATCAATGATGATAAAACTGATTTTTAGTGTCACATAGCAATACTTGAAACCATTTAACTGTGTGAAAACAAATGCTTAATATAAAACAGAATTATTGGTGTAGATAGCAATATTGGAACTATTTAACTGTGTGCAAACAAATAATTAAAACTAAATAGAATTGATGTGTTTGATAACTTGATAATTGAAATCATTTAAATGTATGCAAGCAAATGAGCTCTGGTTTGTTAAAAATATATTTTTTTCTTTTTTCCATACATTTATTTGATATCAAGTATTCCTATCAAACATTAATAATTCTATTCAACAATAATCATTTTCCTTCCAATGGTTTCACGTATTTCTTTCTAATATTAACGATTTTCCCGCAGATCTATTTGTGTAGTTGTTTCTTTATAGTTTTTTCCATACATTTATTTGATATCAAATATTCTGATCTAATTCCAAACAATTACATACAGTAGTATGAATTCACGTATTCCTATCTCATAATAATAATTCATACACAATTATATGGTTTCTGGTAAATATTTCTATTTAAAAAAATACTTGTGTGAACACAGCTCCATATTTTTAAGCAACTAACACTTATTATCCTTAGTAAAAAAAAATAAAGGTTCAAGTAACTAATCTTAATACAAATAACTTAGATACGTTCACTTTTGGCTTAATATCCATGGAAAAGGTATAAAACTCCTTATACCCTTATATATGGGTTAGATATTGCCACTGAGTTTCTTTTACAAGAATGGCTTTGGTATTTAATGACCCACAAAGGTTGATATGCCATTAAACAAAAAAAAAAATTCACACAGGTATATGGTATCACGTATTATTATATGATACGAATAATTGTAAAACAAATCTATTTGACCCATACAATCGATCCGAACAGTTTCTAAAACTCCTGGACATAGTCAACCTGGGAGTAATAGCAATAATGAGTAACTCCATACTCCCAAAGATACCCCGAACTAGAGCCTCAGCACCAGATGCAGTTTAATGTTTTGGGGGTGGTTCTTACCCTTCTGCAGTAGATAAATCTACATCTTCTCAGCTCCGTCGGCAGAGCGGTTGCGTAGGTCAAAACGTTTTTTTTAGAATATTATAACTACCAAGAAAAGAATGAAATATCCCGAGAATTTCCGGTATCCTAATGACTTATCAAGTCATTATAATAAGTTATCAACAGCACTGGATCTTACTGTTTGTTTTTTCAGCCGTTGATTTTCAGCAAATGCATTAAAAGCCAGAGAAAATTAACCATCTGTGCGAGTAGAAGCAATGTGCCTGATTGCCTAGAAACACTTACCTATATTTTTTTCTTTTTCACGTTTATTCGGAAAAAAAACCCTAATCTTAAAACCCCACCCAAAACTGTGATACCTCTACGATATCTACGATGTGATCCTATCTGTGTGAGTATGTCTTTACCCAACCCATCTATTACAGGCAGAATGTGACACAAGTCAATTTTTTGAGCAGAGCGAAGATAAACTGAAATTCAGAGGTTTCCTTTTCTTACAATAGTTGCCTAACCAAGATTAAATAGCAGTCTTCCCAACTATTTACTTATAGATGAGGGGGGAACAAATTTACAATATAAGTGTAATGCTACATTAAACCCTTACTTTAATCAATCATCTGATCATCTCGTAGACAAACGAAAGCTTAATAACAAGTCTGCATGACTATTTGCCCATAGCTGGGGATAGCAATAGGACAGATTTCGTTCCTGCCTTTCCCAAGGACATTAGCGGAAAATGAAACGTAAACGGTCTTGTTCAGGATTTGAAATCGCGTTACCGTTTCCCATAACCGTTACTATATGTGCACTGCCTCCCGTCTCTACGAGTAAAAGTGGGCATTGACAATTTCAATTAGATACGTGAATATCCAGGAATTACGATTCACTTCAAACCGTTTATTAAGATTCTGTAGTGTCCTGTACAAGGGTGTTTATGAGGGTGACATTGTAAGTTTATTCATAGGTAACACGAACTCTAGTAACGCTAGAAGTTTTATTTACACCCGTCGTCAACGTGTTATAATTGTTTGCTCACTATAATACGAGGTCAATGATAAACACTCGGCTTTCAGTTCACTCGTCAAAATCATCGTATTTAGCTGTGAAACAAAATGGCGCTGCACTTAAAGAGGCACACATTTGTTGCCACTAGCCAGTGATATTAGGTTCTCATCTCAAAAGCAATGAACGTAGATACAAGAAAGTGGGACAAATCGATTTACCAGCCAACAGTAAATTGCGAGAAGGATGCTGACAATAGATCGATTACTTTTTGATGTTTGCTAAAGTGATATATATATATATATGGGAACCGGAAGTCCAGCTGACGATAAAGACAAAATGGCTGATGCAGGCATAAAGAATGTTAACAGTTCTCTGTCTTTAGAACATCGAGTTTTACTTGAGAAAGGTTATTTTATGCTTCGTATCGAACTTGCTTTGATGTTTCCACCCTTATTCAGACACTCAATGAGGTATTTGAAAAGGAAAATACAAATATTCACCAATTCAATATTTCAATTGACATAAAAAAAAATCCTGCGTGTGTTACCAACACTGCTATGTTACTTTTCGACGTGGTTGCCCTAAAAGTTGATGTAATTTTTTCACGGTGTACGAGCGTATAAATACTCTCCTAGAAGCACATGGCGTCAAACCAATTGCTTTTCAGACAATTCTTGCAGTTAAAATGCTCATTTAGATTTTACCTTAAATATGTTATCTTACCTCTTTATGTCGAATTAATGACTAAAAGCTTCATGTATTTGACAAAAATAAAATCGTTTGATGAAACACACCTTAAATCAAGAAAACGCTCAAACACTGACCAGTAGATCAAGATAAAAACTAAAATAAATGTTTATCTCAATTCCTTAGATCAGCCTCATTATCAAACATTTCATTTATTAGAAAAGGAAATCGTCTGATGAAACATGCACTTTTTCACTGGGTGTCGGAATACTTTTTGGTGAGTTATTGAAAAACAACAACAACAACAACAACAACAACAACAACAACAAATAAACAAACAAAAAAAAAGACCCAATTTCGATAGAAAATGAAACTCGGCGAATCGAGTTGAAAATCTGGACAGGGTTGTTTATGTTTCTCTTTATGCTAATACCTTGGAGAAAGGCATGAACCCGTTTACTCTTCCAAGCTATGAGTCAAAGAGTAGAGTAAACTGGACACTCACTGTCATACCGTCGGTGGGGGTTAGAATACACTGACTGTATCCCTTGTATCCCCACGCAAAGAGGATAACTTGGATATAACACGTAACTATAATTGATGCCGAGACTCCAGTTCCATAGCTCAAGGAACTGTGGTGCGACGTTAGTACGTTCACTTTCCGATTAAGGCTCTAGGAAAAGGTATTATCCAACAAATTCCTTCAGCTATGTCTTAAATAGTACCACTACTTTTCTGCTACGGGGCTAGCTTTGGCTTTCAGTATCCCATAAGATTTGATTTGCTATTAAACAAAGCAAACAAACCAAAAATAATTTTTTGAAAATGTCAGTATTTTTTTTCCTTTTACATCGCGTAAACTGGGCCATTGGCCTAATGAAGACTGGGGTTCAATCCCAGGTCGAGTCATACTAAAGACTCAAAACATGGTACTTGATGCCGCCTTGCTTAACACTCAGCAGTATAGGGTAAGGATCAAGGGTAAAGTGGAGCAATCCAGGGAATGGAGTAGCATCCTTACCTACACCTCGGTGTTGTAGCTATTGAAAAAGGAGCCTTTGGGTTACCCTCGACTAAGGTCACCAACTTTAAGTTACAGTATTGCGTGACAATCCATTAGCTCGATTTCACATAGTAAATCTTTATTCACATATTCCTACACGTGATCTCATTTATATCTAGATACAACTTTTGTATCTTATTCATCAGGCTGGTGTTTGATTCCGATGACAAAATTATGCTCAGTATAAATATATTTTATTTGTAAATATATAATAGTTTGATAGTATTAATATGGTATCCATCTCGCAATATTTAAAAGGTTGTTTTCAAGTTTAGCAGTTGCCCACGCTACATATATCCACTATTTCCGACACAGATTTTTTTTAAGGAAAAGAAAAGCTTATATACAAAGTGGGATCAGTGATCCCACAGAAGTCACCATAACAAGACTGAACCCAAGATCGAACTGTCTTAGAGACATCAGTTCTTGATTTTACAACTTCACCACAGCAAGTTATTCTTTCACACTTGTAGGGAGTTTGAATTCAGAGTTTTTCTTCTCCTTGTTCAGTTGCCCTTAACAAGAACAGAGTATCCAGTCTACAGTATTATTTTACAGTTTGATGAAGTAGTTGTTCACGAAGTGGCACAAAACCGGATGAATGGTTACATCCAATGGTTTGATAGTCAAGCATGATAACTACAATACAAATGGAGGTGCCTATAGCTTAATGGATTTATGTCTTTTCCTATGGCATTAATATTAATGGTATTTCAACCTTTCATGGGATTTTTAATGACGAGGTTTTAAAGAATACTGTTCATTGGACATTTATATTTATGTTTGTATGTAATTGCTAATAGTTTTTTTTTTACCCATAGTTATAATATCAAGTATTCCTATCCAATACAAATAATTTACACTTAACTTTATGTTTTTAAGTAATTATTTTTATTTTATAGTAATCATTTGTTTCTACACAAGTATATTTTTTCGCGTATTCTTATCAAATAGTACTAATTTAAAAACAGATCTATATGAGCCATAAACAGGTACTACCAGTTTAGGTCAGAGTGAACCTGGGAGTAATGGCAATGAAGGCGTACTCCACACTTCCCGAGTTACGGAACTGAAGCCTCAGCATCAGATGCAGTTTACCGTCGTACGTATTATATCCCATTTTGGTGGAGCTTACCGCTCAGCAGGGGATACAGTTAGCGAATTCCAAGCCCTGCCGAACTGGCAAGCTAGAGAGTTCAGTCTATTCTTCTATTTCACCCATTGCTTGGTGGAGTAGATGGATTCAGAGTGAAACGCAAACAACCTTGTCCAGAATTTGAAATCGACTCACCGAATTTCATTTTCTGGCATGATAACCATAACACCACCTGCGCCTCCAGTGTTCGTAATTCACCACTGATTATTATAAGAAAAGTAAAGATCTAAAGTTGGTCGTTCGTTTTAAGAAACTGGTTAACGAGCGTTTTTTATGATAGAGACATCATTATATTTAATGAAAGTTTTCCCATTTTTTTTTTTAGAGGGAAACGTTTAGTTAAGGACGGAATAATAAGCCAAACTGCACAAATAAAACGTTGCGAGTTACCTCTTTTTTTTTTTTTGTTTTACAAGATTTCACGTTAAATGAAAAGATATGATCAATTGGGCTAACAATTTCAGAAAAAAAATAGCAGATGAACTCGCGCCCTTCCTTTGTAATTGTTCAAGTAATTTTAGATGTGGTCATTTTGTTAAGTAAATTAATGACAATTATTTCAAGCGAGGAAAGATATATATATATATATATATATATATAGTTAGAGAGAGAGAGAGAGAGAGAGAGAGAGAGAGAGAGAGAGAGAGAGAGGGGTGAGAAGACGCATCTTCTAGAACAGGAAAAGAAAATTTGTTTTTTTTTTAGTATAAAACTTATGTTGAGCAGAATTTAAAGATAATTTCTCCTTTTTCGTATATTTTTTTCCTTCGTATCCACCACAACTCCTCCCTCAAATAGCAAAGCTCTAAAAGAATCAATCAACGTCCAGTCTATATTTATATCATGAGAATGTCTAAATTTTGATAATTGGATGACTATATTAACTATTTCGGATATGAAACATGAAAAAGAGGCCCAAAAGGGCAGGCGGCTCTTCTGTGAATCGGTACTGATTATTACAACGTCGTCATTAGTCTGGCACAAGGCTTTAAGCATCAAGCAAAGAACAAGCATACTACAGTATATAAAATAGTGTACTAAACAAACTTGTTAATCACTATGAGAATGCAAAACTGTTTTGTTCTTTTGGAAGCAATACAATATAGCAATGCCACGCAAATGACGATACTACAATAGAAACGTAGGGTTAGAATAATTTAGATTAAATAAAACTACAGGTTCGAAAAATAAGTTTGGACTTTGTTCAGTGTACTTTAATCGAGACACGCTTAGTGTCACGTTTAGCGTAATAGGAAATGGAATTGGCGAGACAGCGTTTCCCTTCGCACTCATGCCCTGGAGAAAGGTATAAATCCATCTGTTTCCGCTAGCTATGAGTAAATTGTTAATCCATGCCCTTGAGAAAGGTATGAATCTATCTGGACCCATACCTTAGCAATGATAGTAAGTCGGATTGAGTTCTTTAGACTTAGTTACGGGCAACCAGTCTAAGAGAAAGAAAACTCTGAACCCAAACCAGCTTTACTCTGCGAAAAAACTGACCTTGTTTCACATCCTGCCCATGGAGGTTGGTTGGTTGGTTGGTTGATTGGTTGGTTGTTTGGTTGGTGTTTAATGGCATATCATCTTTTGTGTTAAATTAAATACCATATCCTATATATATATATATATATATATATATGTGTGTGTGTGTGTGTGTGTGTGTGTGTGTATGTGTGTGTGTGATTTTGTGTGATATTTCTATTAAACATTAATTATTCTATTCTAATAATTCTATTTGCACACAGCTACATGGTTTCAAATAACTGATAATATTAATCTTTAGTATTAATAGAATAGAGCTTTATCATCCTTCGATGTACTATTATTCCGGGTCAGAGTGGACCTGGAAGTAATGGCAATGAAAGTTTAATCAGCACTCTTGAAATTCCAAGGCTTAAGCCTTGCCATCAGGTGCAGTTTAGTTTCAAAGTCTTGTTTTTCTCAACGCGACTGACCCTTAGCTACTACTTTCTAACGCCTTTAAAATTAAAAGAGTTTTATGCTTGTTTGCCACGTGAACAACTTGAGGGAAACAGTCGAGGCAACCACATGGTTGCTAGGGTTTGACATGACCAGCCGATTGAACAGACTGAGCCTTACCAAACCTCTGTCTACCCCGGTAAGGACGAAAGTGGTTTTTGTTGCAGGCCACTTGACCACTTTGGTTACCGGAGCAGGGACTGCAAGTAACCTGGATCATCTCCTCGAGTATTACGGGTCGCCACCTCCGGCCAACATGTAGCCTCGTTTCGAGGAAGGGGTCTTACCCACCAGCAGAGGTGCAGTCTGGGTATTCTACATCCCCAGCTGACAGGACAACAGCCCCTGGCAGAGAGGTTTAGTAGATATATATCAGTTTAATATTAGCAAACAGTTTGGATGCCTAGAACACATATCAGTTTAATACTGGCAGAGAGTTTGAATGCCTAGAGCATATATCAGTTTAATACTGGTAGACAGTTTAAATGCCAAGAGTATATATCAGTTTAATACTTGCAATTAGTTTGGAGGTGTCCGTGGTGTAATTGTTATCTTCGTAGGAAATAGACACGGCGAAACGAGTTCAAATCCTGAACCAAGCTAATTGCTTTTCACGCAGCACTAATACCCTTGTGAAAGGTATGAATCCAATTATTCTCTCCTTCCATCTATGGGTAATTAGTAGGACAGACTGGGTTCTTCAGCCTTGGTGAGGGAACTAGTCTAGGTGAAGGAAAACTCTGAATTCAAAATAGTTAAACTCCGCTTAAAAATTGACCTTGTGTCATATCCTACCCTAGCGGAGTGATTGGTAAATATGGATGCCTAGAGCATATATCAGCTTAATACTGGCAAACAGTTTAGATGCCTAGAGCATATTACTATTTCACTGATAGAGATATTTTCTGAACCGTGTTGAGAGATGAAAGTAGTAAATGTTTGATAAAATTTGGTTAAAGTCAGAAGATTGTATTGTGCTAATTCTATTTTATTAATCACTTTCTTGAGATCTAAAAGAACTGTTTTTTTTACCCCAGATGTACTTGCATAACTCGGCTGCTATTTGTTTGGGGACTGCAAATTACGGGACCATTCTATTATTTTTCTCCAATATTGGATTATTCCATATTTTCCTCTGTGTGACTTTGAAAAAACATATGCCATTAATTTAAGGTATTTTCCATTCCTCCCACCAGGTAGGATTTGACAGAAGGCCTTTTTTATTGTGGGGATTGGGCAAGGAGAGGTCATGGATGAGTCAAGACCAATGTGCTGCTGGTTAAGACTTAGTTTAGCACAAAGCCAGGAGTATGGGCACTTATTAAGAATCGAACTCATTTATAATGGTCGGCTCGGTTAGTTTGCTAACAATTACACCACGTGAGGTACCCACCGTGAATTTTTCTAGGACGAACTCCTACCTATGAATTTAGTAGGCAATACGTCACCATTAAAAAGAGAGTGGCTTTTATTATAGTTTAGGGCAATTTAAATACTACAATATTATAGTTTAGGGCAATTTTCGAATTTTAAGGACTCTAATTGTTTTTTATCATTTATTTACTTCGGCTTAATGTCTTGTTTACATCAAACGTTATGTTCAGATGGATTCGATTTGAACACGGGTTACCAAGTCTATTCACCACATTGGTAAGCATCACGCTAACGTATACTCAACTTGGTAAAAAACAACCTGTATCTAGATCATGCGGGAATGAAGGGAGAAATGATTTTTTTGTTGCTAGATGTATGTATACATATAATATACGGGTTGCCAGATAATCATGATTAAAAAGAGAGTGGCTTTTATTATAGTTTAGGGCAATTTAAATACTACAATATTATAGTTTAGGGCAATTTTCGAATTTTAAGGACTCTAATTGTTTTTTATCATTTATTTACTTCGGCTTAATGTCTTGTTTACATCAAACGTTATGTTCGGAAGACGTCATCACGTTTGTTTGGAAATGTTAAATACTAACTCTTCCCTAACCCTAACTCTTCCGCCACAGGCAGGGTGTGAAACAAAGGAAAATTTTAAGCATTTTGTATTCAGTTTTTCTTCTGCAACATTGGTTGCCTAACAAGGGTAAAGAACTCAGCCAGCTTTACTATTTAGTCATAGCTAGGAGAAGATCAGATGGATTCGATTTGAACACGGGTTACCAAGTCTATTCACCACATTGGTAAGCATCACGCTAACGTATACTTAACTTGGTAAAAAACAACCTGTATCTAGATCATGCGGGAATGAAGGTAGAAAGAATAAATTACGTCTTGTAATTCAATGTTACCTTGACTCGAACACAGGACTCCTGTTGGAAATACTTGACAGTTTTTTGCTATGTAGCAGGTTCATTTCTTTTATATTATTGAAGGAATGAAACTGAGGTGACTTGATTTTTCCCTTGTAAATTAATAGGAAGTTTGGTCGTCTGGCCGGGATTGGAGGCTTCGTTTTTAAATCAAAAGAATGTTATGCGTCTCACTTTCTAGACTAGATTCTGGTTTTGCTATACAACGTTTGTTAGCATAGCTAAAATTTGAGATCTTGCCCTGTCACTTCATTTCACTATCTATAACTGCATCAATATAACATCTTGTAGTGAATATTTGTTGTAGCATCGCTTAGTGTATCTCTGTTTCCGCCCAATCATTTTTCTTCTGTTATTGTTGTTGTTGTTGTTACTGTTGTTGCTAGATGTATGTATACATATAATATACGGGTTGCCAGATAATCATGGTTAAAAAGAGAGTGGCTTTTATTATAGTTTAGGGCAATTTTCGAATTTTAAGGACTCTAATTGTTTTTTATCATTTATTTACTTCGGCTTAATGTCTTGTTTACATCAAACGTTATGTTCGGAAGACGTCATCACGTTTGTTTGGAAATGTTAAATACTACAATAATTTGTTTGTCTGTCACGGAGAAAAGAGAGTATTATATTTACAAAGTTAACATATACATGGAGCATTTTTCTTTATTTAGACAGACAGAGAAGAAAGAAAAGGAAAAAAAAAGAGAGCGGAAGTCAAAGAAAAAGGAGACGGAACGAAAAAGAAAGAACAAATAGAAGATGAGTGGAAAAAAAGAGGAGGGAAGAATGACAGAGAAAGAAAGAAGAAAGAAAGCGAAGGAAAAAAGAAAGAAGAGGAAAAAAAAGAGAGCGGAAGTCAAAGAAAAAGGAGACGGAACGAAAAAGAAAGAAGAACAAATAGAAGATGAGTGGAAAAAAAGAGGAGGGAAGAATGACAGAGAAAGAAAGAAGAAAGAAAGCGAAGGAAAAAAGAAAGAAGAGGAAAAAAAAAGAGAGCGGAAGTCAAAGAAAAAGGAGACGGAACGAAAAAGAAAGAAGAAAAAATAGAAGATGAGTGGAAAAAAAGAGGAGGGAAGAATGACAGAGAAAGAAAGAAGAAAGAAAGCGAAGGAAAAAAGAAAGAAGAGGAAAAAAGAAAAAGAAACAAGAAAAAGAAGGAAAGAAAACAGACAAGTTAAACATGGCTTCTAATGTCGGAATTTATTACCTTATGATACGAGCTAAACTCGTGGAAATTCCATGGGTTAATTTGCATATTCTAATTAGTACTCTAAACATACATACGTATATATATGTATATATATGTGTGTGTGTGCGCGTGCGCGCTCGTGTGTGTTTGCAATACAAACAAACAAAGGGAAAGAATTAAGCAGATGAACTAAACTACAAAAATGATGTTTCATACATGATTAAACTTCTGGATAAACAATATCTTTTCTTAAAAGTAATTTCTTTTTTGTGTGTTAACTTTCTTCAGTATTGCATTGCATAACTTTATCATTAATCATATTTTCAAGTACTTCATTTTTGGCTCTTTAAAAGGAAATCTTGATGATGTGATAATAAGTGTTGAAATTTAGAGCCTGTCATTTCATGTAAGTATCTTTAACTGCATCAATATGACATCTGGTTGTGGAAATTTGATGTAGGAATGTCTTTTAAACATTAAATCATATGCAATTGAAAAAAAAGTGTTAGTTGCAATCTAAATTCGTAAATACTCTTATTGTGGTTTAGCAAATGCCTGAGACCGTGGCAGATAAAGATTGGCTGCAATAGTGCAGATAGGTTATAAGTAGACCAGCCGGAACCACACTTTTATGGGGCCGGTACTTTTCGCTCTGCAATAAAAATCTATTTAGGGTGTATTTAAATAAAAGTGTAAAAAAATTCTATCCAGGAGTTAGACTTCTCGATAGAGAGATTCTTTCAAAGATGTAATACTCGTAGAGTTTGACACAGCTGCGCCATACTACTGAACAACACTTCAGATTGAATATATATATATATATATATATATATATATATTGCAGTGTTATAATGTAGTTGAAACCAGTGGTCAGAGATAAGTTCATATCAAATATATATATATATATATATATATATATATATATACTTTATCTATTTATATTGTTTGTTTTTTTATATATATTTGATAATATGCTTTTTTATCTCTGACCACTGATTTCAACCACGTCATAATACGGCAATTATCAGGCGGAAAAGTAAGACTTTGGAAAAATCGAAAAAGTCGAAAAGATATAGTAAAAGAATTTTACGTTAAAATTGCGGATAAATCTTTGTTTTTTTTTTGTGTAGGTCATATTTTCGTATTGTTCGTGGTCGTATATGTGATTGTTAGTGTGTGTATGTGTGTGTTTATGATGATGCATGCGCGTGGCAGATTTGTGATCTCCCGAATGTATATGTGAAGTGATGTGTTGCAAAAGGCAGCGGGAGTTTTATAGTGATTTTAGCTAAGGGACGAAGTTATCATTATCAAAATTCAACATCTTTATAATGCAGAGATGGTGATAACTCTGTCCATGTTTTTGCATACTTGGCGAACTTTTCACTGTAGGATCGCCTGCCGGAATAATAGTTTCGGTAGGGTTGCTTAGGAGATCAAGTATGATGTTGGAAGGCCTGAAACTTGTAAGGGGCCTAAGAACATCACTGAGGAAGCTATCCTGCGCACTCTTTGAGTGTGTGATTAAAATTTTAATTTTGATTTACACAGTGACTACTGGGAATAGTCCAGATGACGACAGTAAAAGTGTTAGTGACAGCTAGAGAGATAGTGGACAGCCGGAAAGACGACGACCAGGAGCATCGGGGACCAGCACATCTTCATGCATATTTCGTGAGAAATAATCCTGGACATGCTAAGACGACACACAACAGAACACCCACCTAGGAGTTCCGAGAGGAGGGAGAGCATGATTTTCCCGATAAGATGGATATCACGATACCGAACCCTTATTTCGATCTTAGGATTACGAAAATGATTTGCAATTGCGGAAAAGAATGTAAAAATCTGCGTGGCTTTAGAATACACCAGGCCAAGATGAAATGTATGGATAAGAGAGGTCATATGCTACGCACAGGTTTACTCCCAGGTGAGACGAAGGAAGTGCACGGTCAGGACTCACATCACAGTGCCCAGTCCCTCTATGCAATAGACCAGAAAACCCCATGCAGAGTAGACTATAAGCAGATAAAGTGGCCTTCAGCAAAATACAAAAGTGGCATCAATTCGACGAAGACGCAAGCGAAATTATCCGGACATCATCAAAAGCAATGCTGGTAGACGGTTAAACATACTATCGACAATTATCGTTAGGTATGTCAAGGAAAGATTTGCCATACGTGAAGGTGAAAAAGGAAAAACCTACCGGAAGAATCGTAGGAGAAAGAAGATAAAGGATCGAAGGCGTGAATTAAGGGCACTCTAGAAATAGTAAAAACAGACTAGTGAGGGAGAACGCTAGTCATCAACAGAGCTCAGAGAGATCTTGAGGACGAAGCTAAGATCCATACGGAAAGGTAAGCGGCATAGGAGGCGTCAGAAAGAAAGAACGAGAAAGAGAACACATCCCTCGCAGATCCCTTCGACTTCGCTAATAAACTACTCAGCGATAAGCGAAGCGGCCAGCTAATTTGCCCAACAGAAGATATGAACACCTATCTCAGAGATACCTTGAGTAACCCAGGCAAGAACAAGGAACTAGGCCATCTGGAAGCAGTCATTAGGCCGAACCAGCCAGCAACTGAATTTGACTTAAATGAACCCAGCAGGAAGTAAGGGAGAGAAGTGGTGAAGACAGCTCGGTCAGCCTCAGCTCCAGGCCTTAGCTGATTTCAATACGGCATTTATAAACGCTGCCCGAGTTTCCTCCAACTTCTATGGAAGATAACAAAGGTGATATGGCGAAGTGGAAGAGTTGCAGACCAGAGAAGATTTGCGGAGGGTGTGTGGATCCCCAAAGAGGAAAACTTCTGTGAGATAGATCAATTTAGGAGTATTTTTTTGTTGATTACTGAAAGTAAAATCTTTTTCAACATTTTATCGCGGCGACTGAGCAAGTTTCTGTTTAAGAACAATTATATTGACACTTGAACCGGGACATTGGCCCAGCGGTTAGAGTGTTCCCCAATAGCCCGGGAGACCTAGGTTCAATCCCAGGTCGAGTCATACAAAAGACTTTAAAAATGGAACTTGATACCACCTTGCTTAACACTCAGCATTATAAGATACGGTTCAAGGGTAAAGTGGAGCAATCCAGGGAATGGAGTAGCGCCCTCCCCTACACCTTGGTGTAGTAGCTATCGAAAAGGGAGCCTTTGGGTCACCCTCGACTATGGTCGCTAACTTACTTTTTTATATTGACACTTCAGTACAGAAGGGTGGGATTCCAGGTTTTCCAGAATGTCGCAAACATACAGGAGTCGTTACTCAGACATTGAGGGAAGCCAGAGAAGGTAGGAGTGACCTCACGAACGCATACGGTTCCATCCCGCATAAATTGGTAGAGGAAGCCCTAAAGAGACATCGTGTACCAGGCAAAATCAGCAAATTAATCTTGTTATTATGATAACTTTAAGATAAGAATCTCCTCCAGGATAATAATTTTCGACCGGCATAGACTCAAAAGAGGGGTATCATTATTGGTTGTACGCTCTCAGCTACCCTCTTCCCCCTGGCCATAAATATGTTTGTGAAATCGGCTTAAATCGAGTGTCGGGGATCAATGATGAAGACAGGAGTGCGCCAGAGCATATATGGACGACCTGACTGTTACAACTACATCGGTTATGGGGAGCTGGTGGATCCTACGCAGCCTGGAAAAACTGACAGCGAGGGCGAGAATGAAGTCCAAGCCTGCTAAATCGAGTTCGTTCGTCATGAAGAAAGGGAGAACGACGGATAACTTTCCTATTTTACAATAGGGTACAATGATACCCACCTTGTCGGAGTGCCCCGTAAAGAGCCTTGGAAAGATTTTCAACATTACATTGAGAGATACCAATGCTGTCCGAGCCACAGTAGGCGACCTGGATTTATGGCTGGTCAGAGAAGACAAATCCAGTCTCTTGGGCCGTTTCGAAGCGTGAGTATATCAGCACGTGGTACTCACCGCCGTTATTTGTTTATGACTCCCCAATGACACTAGTGGAAGCCATGATAAGGAAGATTAATAGCTACCTCCGAAGATGGCTCAGGCTTCCTAGAAGCTTGAGTAGTGACGCGTTATATACCATCTCAAATGCACTGCAACTCGCTTTTAAAGGCTTGGTGGATGAATTTGTAGTCTCTCCAACGAGAGAAGCAAAAATGTATAGGTACTCTGTTCTCTAAAGATTTAAAAATTGCGGCAGCTGGCATCGAAATTCGCACTGGAAGGAAAGGGAGTGCAAAGAAAGAACTGGAGAAAGCCGAGGAGCGATTAAGGCAGAACGCTCTAGTGGAGACAATGGCGATTGGTCGAGCTGGCCTGGGCTACTTCCCTAGTACCCAAATTCACAAGGCTATGGAGAAGCAGAGATGGAACCTAATCCAGGAAGAGGTTCGCGGTAGCGCTGAGGAAGAAAGAAGAAGGAAGATGGTAGGACTATGCAGGCAGTGCAATCAGTTTATGACATACTACCAAGTCCTGTGAACTTATTTACTTGAGGGAAGAGCGGAATACTATGGTGTCCACTCTGTGCCGGCAAAGGCCCACTAAGATACATTATGAGTGCCTATCCTTGGGTACGAGTTGATGGGAGGTTTCGGTGGAGACATGATCAGGTACTTAGGAGAGTAGCCGTTACAGTGAATGATGCAATCTGCGCGAGAAAGTTCAAGTCGTAGGCGAAGCCGGTTTTACTTCTTCAAAGCGGGTGAATGCCCCACCCTCTGCGTGTAAAATTAACTTTTACATGCTATCTACCGCCCGGGACTGGCAGTGGAGAGTAGATATCGGGGAACTATTGAAGGTCCCAGACCAGATCACAACAACTACCCTGCGACCAGATTTAATTCCCTGGTCAACCGAAACAAGGCAGGTTTTGCTGATAGAACTGACAGTCCCGTGGGAGGAAAATATCGAAGTGGCCTGCAAAAGAAAGCTCGAAAAATATCAGGAGTTACTTGAACAATGCAAATCCAACAAATGACGGATAGCATGTTATCCGATAGAAGTTGGCTGCCAGGGTTTCGCAGGAAGATCTTTATGCAGAATTCTAAATCGACTTGGTATGATAAGAGAGAAAAAGAGAAAGGCTGTCAGAATCGGCTGAAAAAGCGTCGTGATGATTATGAATTAAAAGATCAGAACCATGGAGTACAACAGAGACTAACGAGTGTTGAGGCATTTGATGTTAAATTAGAAAGGGTTTGGAAGAAAAGTAATGAAGGGGGTAGTTTTCCTAATGTATAAATATTTGTATATAATCGAATATAAGTATTTGCTTTTGCTATATATATATATATATATATATATATATATATATATACAAAGCATAAGCGAGATTGATAGGGCCGGCTGGTGGGTGAGAGTCTGGACAATCCGTACTGTTGATAAATCTTGTTGATTTATATATATATATATATATATATATATATATATGTTTGTGTGTGCGCGTGTGGGGGATCATTCAATAAGTAAAGTGATTTTTTTTTCAGAATTTATTCTTTAAATAATAATTCTGCATTGTTTTGAAATGTTTTATTTCAAAAAGTATTTGGACCATACAAAAATATTTATGTTGTGGCTATTTACAATGGCGATAAATCAAATAGTGTGTTTTTGGCTTGAACAGAGGTCTGTCATCAAGTTTCTGATGGTTGAGAAATGCAAACCTAGTTAAATTTACTGAAGCATGTGTGCTGTGTAGGATAAGCATGTTTTATATATATATATAAAATGTGTGCTGTGTAGGATAAGCTGTGTAGGATAAGCATGTTATATATATATATATATATATATATATATATATATATATATATATATATATATATATATATTTGATAAATTAAAAGTAAATTTCAAATTTAAATTAATTTTGATTATACTTAACGTTTGACGAAAATTCATTACTTGCTATTGGAAGATCATTGGGAAATTGTCAGTCTATCTCGGATTTTTCAAACATGATTTTTTAACCATAATTATTTTTAGTTTCATAACAGATATAATAGTAATCATTTTGGATTTCTAATTTAAAACAGCTAAAATTTGTCATAGTCCGATTATGTTACCCTTACTAATAGAAATTGTTTGTCACAAAATACACACTTTCTTTACTCTTGTATAATGCAAGAAGTATTGCATAAAAATCAGTCAGAATTAAGGGTTAATATGTATACTTTGAGGTAAAGAAATAGTAAGATTTTTGCTCAATTAATGTAACTAACAAAGATTTGAATCATTAGGATGTATAATTTATGTTAAATTCAAAATAAATTTGAATTTTACCTTCAAACTACTTGAATCAATGTTAACCTTGATCTTCTATTTATAATTATATTTGACAAAAATATTTGAAATGTTTGAGCAGATGTTGAAAAAATTACATAACGCAATGCCTGTCACAGGAAAGGAAGAGAATATTATTTACCATTTATAATTTTTTATGATAAAAGGAAGAGAAAAAAGACTTTTCAAAAACATCTGCTTTCCAACTTAGACTTTTATATAATGCATTTTACAATTTGCAGTGATATTACGTTCACATCTTAAAGAATAGAAATAACTACCCCAAGTTCGTGTTATATAAGAATGTATGTTAACTATTAGGCCGAGTGAAAAGTTTTGCAATATTTTGTTAACGTGAGACACAATTAGGCTCCTCTGATTGCTTGCCAGAATAGAAGACAGCGTTGACGCATCGGGACAACGACTTGAAGACTTCATAGAAAAGCGTGGAGAAGATTGATTACAGCTACCAGAAACAATGCTGGCAACACAAGGATCAATCGAACGGAAATAACCAGAAAACAAAAATTGGAAGCAAACAACTGCATGGACATTTCAAGCGACTAACAAGCGACATCTCACACGAGAAATCGTGGACGTGGCTAAGAAAAGGAAGACCTTAAGAGAAAAACTGAATTTCTACTAATAGCAGCACAAAACAATGCTATAAGGACCAATCATATCAAAGCAAGAATAAAGAAGACGCAACAGAACAGCAGAAGTAGGTTATGTGGTGATAGAGAAGAAACCATCAATCACATAATAAGCGAATGCCGCAAATTAGCACAGAAAGATGATCCACTGGGAATTGTGTAAGAAATTTAAATTTGACCATATGAACAAATGCTATATGCACAATCGAGCATTCATCCTGGAAAATGATACGCACAAACTCCTCTGGGATTTTGAGAAACAAACGGATCACCAAATCTCGGCCAGGCAGCCAGACCTTATAATAATCAACAACAAAAAAGAGAACTTGCCGAATTGTGGACTTTGCTATCCCAGCTGACCACAAAGGGAAACTGAAAGAAAGTGGAAAGAAAGAAAAGTACCTAGAACTTGCTAAAGAACTGAACGAACCATGGTTCATTAAAGTTACGTTTATAGCAATTGTAATTGGTGCTTTTGGTAGAGTTACCAAAGTATTGATACAAGGAGTGGAGGACTTGGAAATTAGAGGACGAATCGAAACGATCCAAACTACTGCATTATTGAGATCGGCCAAAATACTGAGAAGAGTCCTGGAGACTTGAAGAGACTTGCCCGTGAAAGACGATCAGCTAAAACTGATGAGAAAAACTCTAAAGAAATAACTTTAATAATGATATTAGCAATCTATCAAATAAGAAATAGAGGGTTAAAAGTGGAATTACTTTTATGAAAAATTTGAATTTGCGATTAAAATATTCTTTTCGGTAAATTTATTTAACTGTTTATTTCTTGATGCAATTCATTTGTTTATATTCTATTTCTGACTATAAGTACTTTATATATCACATCGATATATATTCAACTTTTTTATATATCACATCGATATATATTCAACTTTTTTATATATCACATCGATATATATTCAACTTTTTTATATATCACATCGATATATATTCAACTCATAAAAAACATTAAAGATCTCATATTCATCTATAATCCGAGATGCTTTCTTATAATTAAATCGTAGAAGTCTCACAGGTTCGGCTCGGAATTCTTTATTGCCACAACTGACAGTACTGTCCCAACTCGACCAGCCAATACTAATACGAACAATTCTTTTCTTCCTCAAAGGATTTTTTTCCTTTGGATTTAAGATAAATATAGAACCAATTTCGATTTATTCTATCTTCCAAACCATAATTTTTTTTGTTGACTGTTCCACAGAAGATGCAGTTTAATCCAAATCGATTATCTGAAATATTCCAGGTTTTTATTTCAGACTATCGAATAAAATGTAACTTAAATGTCAATCTCTCTCTCTCTCTCTCTCTCTCTCTCTCTCTCTCTCTCTCTCTCTCTCTCTCTCTAATTATATATATATATATATAATTCAGAAAAAAGATTATTCATAGACAATTATTTTGACGTTGGGTTTATTTGATTAACGACATATCAACTCCTTATAGTTTATTTAATAATATTATAAATAATATTATAAATAATATTATAAATATTTACTTGGAATGATAACAATGTAATTTGTTCATATTCCATTGCATTTAAAAAAAAATGTCATTTCAACCATCGTAGAAGTATTTAATCTCAAATCCATCTTTGTAGACAAATAGGAACGATACTAATCAACCCGGGGTTCACACGTTTACCAAAGGTATTAGTCCAAAAGTGAACACCATGGCGTGACTGAAATTCGATCCCACTGATTACGATTTCACAATTAAGCACGTTGGCCACTACACCACGTGGGACTTCCTCTGTCTACAATAACTGTTTGCATAGCTATTTGGTATGATCAAGTATTCCTATCAAATACAAATAATCAAAGCACTTATATAGTTTCAAATACTTATTTTTGTCATTTTCATGAAATTGCATTAAGTCTTCTGTTGAAAGTATTCCAATCAACGAACATTTCCAAATTATTTCTATTTAACACTGATAATTTTCAGGTAACTAATTATAATCATATTGAAATAATAAAAGGTTCAAGCAAGTATTTCTAATACAAATAAATTGTAGTTATATGGTTTCAATTCAGCGATAATTTCAAAGCATTCTTAATAATTTGAAAAGATCACGATGGGACTCTTATATTTACTACTTGTCCGAGTTTGACGAATATGGAGTACCTCTTTTATTACCATTACTCTTCGTTCCACACTGACCTGGAGTGGCGGTTCCTGTAGGGGTCCTATCTATGGATCAAATTGAGCAGTTCACTTTTTGTTGTATGCTCATAATCATAAAAACACAACAATAAAGACGCAAGAAGACTTCTTTATAAAAATGTTTACCTCTCACTTTATTGCAAGGGTTCGAAAAGGGTTACTCAAGGTTTGTGTGTGAGAGGGAGTTGGAGATCGAACATAACTGCAATATTTTGACCCCAAACTTATGGCCGTCACGTTGTGTCTTTTTTGTTCTTCAGATGCTCAACCGGAACCCTGGGGTCCACTCTGCTGGGTGCTGGCTTTCTTTACTGCATCTTATCAGCATCTTCTCTGGACCCCAATTCATCAGGGCCCCAAGCCCCTTCGGCTTGGTGTGGCTTTCACTACCACATCTCCACTCCACTGGAACTCGAACTCAACTGGCACTTGACTTCCGTCTTGACTGCGCTATATAATAATTCGACGCCCACACGATCGCCCACTCGATCTTTGAAATCGAATGTTTAATCGTCATCAAGCGGAAATAACTGTCATGCAGTTCAGAGGTCACTCTCTTCCAGTGCGTCAGTCTATGAGAGTATCATGGGATTTTTTTAGCTTGTCCCATTTTGTTAGCCAATTTCCGCCCACGCGATTTCCTCTCCTAACTGCCATTGGAATGTGTCACTTCCTTCCGGTGCATCACCTTGAATGGCATTTTGCTCGGGCTGAAGGTCAAAATATAACATTTTGACTAAAGATTATTATTAAATTGAATCATCAATGTTAAATAGCAATAACTGAAACCATTTCACTGTCTTAAAACAATAGATATCAATACTTGTAACCATTTAATCGTGTGCAAATATAACAATTAGTATTAGATAGTAATACTTGATGTCAGTTAATTGTGTGCAAACAAATGTTTAATATCAAACTGAATTATTAATATTTCATAATGATAATTGAAACTATTTAACAGCGTACAGTCAAATGATCTCTGGCTCGTTTAAAAGTAGTGTTACCTAAAAAAACTATTCTCGAACAACTCATATATATATATATATATATATATATATATATATATATATATATATATATATATAAACAAGGTTTGATATTAAGTAACACACTAGGACTGATATGCCATAAAACACAACCAAACCAACTAACATTCTGGGTCAAACTAGTGGAGGAGTAATGGCAAATGAAGAGGTTACTTTATGCATCCCAGAATTGAAGTCTCACCATCAAGTGTAGTTTAGTGACATACTGAAAATGCTCCATTGGGGAGTAGCTAATCCTTTGAAAAAGATAGAGTAGGTGTATTCTAAGGGCGATAAAGTCTTTAAATGCAGTCTTCTAAAGTCAATAGAAAAAAAGATTTGCTTGAAACTTTTTGTTGATTATCAAATGATTTAATTAAAGATTCCCAATGGAAAAATATTGTAATGATTTTTTTTTACATTCCGCAGTTTCCATGGTGGTACTAACGACAAAATACCATTAGAATCCAAGAAAAAACAAAATTATCACCTCATTCTTTATCAAGCATTTTTTGTTGATTTTTTTCTGATACAGCGTATAATATAATAAATTACACAGAATAAAATCCTCAAGAAAATAATGTTAAAATCAATTGAGTTTTTGTATTTCACCAAGATATTTTTTTTTAAATCTACAAAAATTCGATGCTTTTAAAGAAGTTGTGAAAGTGACGACTACACTGAACTGTGAGATACTGAGCTCACCTGGTACTCTCCAAGTGCAACTTGCCGTATTTGTGTCTTTGGCTTGGAGCATGGGTTCAGATTATCCAGTTCTCGGCCTACCTGACTTTGCTTGATCATTGAAGTTCTTACAACCCGAGCAAAATTTTTCAGCTCTCTAGTTTCTGTACTGTGCGCAGTTGCACCATCGATTTTCTCATAACAAATGTTTTTCGTTGCTTTCGCAGCGATATGTCTCAGTTCGAACTCATACAGAATAAGTTCCTGAATTAGACCATTTTATACGTTCGTCTGATCACTCTAAGGGAAACAATGTACAACGTGTAAGTGCATCATCTATCAAGAGATTTTCAACCACAGCAGGTTCCTACTACGACATGAGCAACTGCGTTCACGAAATATACGCGCTGTAAGCTAGCACGGACCCAAAATATTGCAAAATTTTTGACTCACCAAAGGAATTTTTTTTTGTTTTCCAGAGTCATCCTGATGAGTCTGTATTTTCAAGTTTTAAATATGCATGAAAGCAGAAACTATGAGCGGTCATCAAGGTCTTCATTTAAGAAGACTGTTCTTCTATTTGTATCCACAGAAGCTACAAAATTGCTTAGACAATAATCGATGAGAGTAATGTTTGAAAATCGGTGAAAAAAATTATTGAAAGGGAAACCAGTGCTGAAGACAAACAACAACAAAGGACGGACATCGACAGGAGATGAGGTAACAGAGATTGCCAGAATAAGTTCTTTTTCAAAGTGGATGTGATGGGTGGGTTTAAAGATAAGGCAAAAAACATCGACACTAGTAGCATCCACTTTAAATAGCCCACTATTCAAGACAAAGAACCGTTTACACAACACTCTGATCCCATACGACGACAGAACCTCCTGTAGAGAAGTAAGTCACCAAATCCACAAAAGATTTTCTCATGTATGACACTAAATGGCATCTGATTAAATATTTCACATTTTAACGTTCCCACTTGCATACATAGGAATTGGAGGTGCTCCAGGTAAAATGGTTACCGTCGTAGCAAATGGACTCGGTGATTCGAGTTCAAATCCCGAATAAGGCTGTCTGCATTTCACCTAGCACTAATTCTCTTAGGAAAGGCGTGAATCCAACTATTCTCCTTCCAGCTATGGTTAAACAGTAGGGTAGACTGAGCTCTTTACCCCTGACACGGCAACCGGTCTAGGAGAAGTTCAAACCTATTAAACTTCGCGTAAAAATTGACCTTGAGTCACTTCCTGATCGTGCCAAGGGGGTTGTCAAATACGTATATAAATATTTGAGTAAGCTATGAAGTTTAAACAGAGAGATATATTGTATAAAGAAAACGGAAAGAAAATAAATATAAACTGATGAGAAAAAATGTTTTACTAAATATTAATTTAGGTCCACCGACGCGTTTCGACAAGATATTTAGATATAAAATTGCGAAAATTTCAGGTAGAAAGTATTTTAGGTCATCTTCTGGGTGGTAATTATAAATGTAAAATTGCGGTTTGAACGAATACAGAAAATTATTCGAAAACTATTCGAAAACGATTACGTCATGAAACGTAAATTTTTAAAAAATCAAAAATTTACGTTTCAGGACTTAAAAATGAGTTCTTGCTAGAAACTTACGAATAAGTGAAACAAATGAAGAATGGCTTATTCAAACATTTTCTATCATATATATATATATATATATATATATAACTTTGAAAAATACATAAAAATTACGGGATGCAGTTATGGCAGAGAGATTTTAAAGCCTAAAATACTCAAATTATAAATTCAATCAGTTAAATTTTCACGTGGATCACACAATCATTATATATATATATATATATATATATATATATATATATATATATATATATGAGAAAAGACTATAAGCACGGTTAGATGTATCAGAGTTTCTTGGATAAATAACAAAAATGGCACATCGTAACTAGATTATTGTTAACATAATACAATTAAAATGTTATAACTTAGAGAATAAGACAATTCCCAATCCTATGTAAACCTGAGAGAGTGGGTGTGCTTGCTTGTGGTGAATTGCTCAATCTCTATAATTTCTCAGGAAAAACTATTAATTGCAAATGATGGAATATTCATTTTACTTTTCTATTTATTTGTTATTAATCATAATATTAATTTAGTCTTACGACATGATTTCATATCGTGCTTGATTGCAGCAGAAGGTGTCCTTTAAGCGGTTTCTCCTAAATGAAGAAATGAATTAATAATAGAGCTTAAAACGGTGAAAGCAGAATTCGATTTGTTTTATTTATATATTTATTTATTTATTTTGCGAGTGTTTTACCTGATGAGGATAAATGTTTTGATTTGATAAAAACGCAGGTGATCATTTTTTTAGTGGCCAGAAAAATATTTTTTCAACAAGTCATTTTTTTAATTACTGCTCCACAGATTTTAAAACATTAACGAGAGAGTGAATTTGGCGCCTCATGCCTAGTTAACGAGTTCGATTCTCACTGATTGACAAATGATCCAGGCTTTGTGCTAGACTAAGCTCAACTTAATAAATGAAAACAATATTCAAAGTTAAATTTTGGGAAAATTTCAAGTTAATATTTTTCAGGAAGGAACTAAAAGTTCTTTTGGAATCATGGAAATAAAATATAAGAAGTATAGGTTGTGAAGTTGTCCCGCATTTTTTCAGATCTGAAAACGTTCAGACAGGCTATGATTAGCGGTTATTGAAATTCAGTTTTCATTAGAGAAAGGGAGTAACTGTGGCATAATAGTTAAGTCCTATGGCGATTGAGATATAGGGACGTATGCAGACTTGACCATTTGGAAGCCTGCAGTTACCTGGGCGGCAGGAGCTTTATCCTAACATCGTTGCAGTCTCTTCCATGACAGGGACTGACCCCGGTAAGACTCGTATGTAAATAGCTCTATTTAGGTAAGCACTGTTCACCCAGATTTAGGAATGTTGATGGTAGGGTGTGATATTAGAAGAGACGTCGCTGATTTGTGATAGATTATGCAGTTGACATCTATCTATCGTCATATGTATGTATTAATCAATCCCCGTCTCAACTTATGTATGTATATATGATTCTATTTATCAGTCAATCTATCTTCCTATATATCTCCGACTCGTCGTATATATATATATATATATATATCAACATATACAATTTTATCTCTCTATCTATATCCTCAGTGATGGGTTAACTAGTACCTCTGCTGTCCTTCTAAAAGGATAGCTTTAGTATTAAATAACGTTGAAAAATAATATTCTCTCAAAGAATGAAGCCGAAATTGGTACTGGCATTGTCAGCTGCCACATTAAATACCTCATACACATTGAGAATTGCCCAGTCGGCTGGGGCTGTAGAATAAACCGACTGCTTCTCTGAAGAGGAGGTAAGACCCCTCCATATTACACTAAACAATCTGATGGCAAGGTTCTAGTAATCCTGGAGCTTTGGGGAATGTGGAGAACCCCTTCATTGCCATTGCTCCCTGGTCCACTCTGGCTCGGAGTGGTTGCACCTGACAGAGTCCTCTCTATGGGTAAAATAAAACCAAACTGTGTAAACTGAATTGTTTGAAATAGGCGTTTTTGACATTGAAACTGTGTAAACTAAATTTTTTGAAATGGAACAGTTTTTTGACATTAAAACTGTATACTTGTGCTAAACTGAATTGTTTGAAATAAAACTGTTCTTGACTTTGACCCTGTTACTTATGCTCAACGGAATTATTTGAAATGGAACAGTTTCTTGACATCTAAACAGCATACTTACGGCTGGAGAAGAAGCTAGACGGCAATTACACAAGAATGTTGCGAGCAATTTTGAACAAGTCCTGGTGGCAACACCCCACAAGACACCAACTGTACGGCCGCCTGCCTCCTATCACGAAAACTATTCAAGTTAGACGAACCAGACATGCAGGTCACTGCTGGAGAAGTAGGGACGAACTCATAAGTGATGTACTCTTATGGACCCCCACACATGGCCAGCAAAAGCAGGACGGCCAGCACGAACGTACATTCAGCAACTATGTGAGGATACGGGATGTAGTTCAGAAGACCTGCAGGAGGCGATAAACGATAGGGAAAAGTAGCGAGAGAGGGTCAGGGATATCCGTGCTACCAGCACGACATGATGATGATGATGATGACTTGTGCTAAACTGAATTTTTTGAAATAGAACTGTTCTTGACTTTGAGCCTGTTACTTATGCTCAACGGAATTATTTGAAACGAACAGTTTCTTGACATTTAAACAGCGCACTTGCGCTAAACTGAATTTTTTGAAATAGAACTGTTAATATTTATAAAAATGGATTTGGTGTTAATAACCTTCAATGGTTGAAGTGCCATAAAACAAAACAAAACAAAACAAAACAAAACTAAGCCTCATTGAAAAATAAATTTGTATCATTTACAATATTTTTCATATTCCATCTCACACCGTATTTAACGGAAGGTTAAATGCTTTTTACTTGTTGGTATCGAGAGTATCAGAGCATTTGAAAAAGAGACGCCTTACTTACGGTATACTCTTCAGCAAATGTCGGAAGGAATTTTAGTAAATTTTTACTAAATGGGCCTTGAACCTGTTAAGTTATATAATGATACTACACAACGTAACTGTTATAAGTAAAGTAAAGTTGGCGACCGTATTCAAGGGCGATCTGAAGGCTCCCTTTTCAATAGCTACAACACCGAGGTATAGGGGAGGACGCTACTCCTTTCCCTGGATTGTTCCACTTTACTCTCTATACGTACCTTATGTTGCTGAGTGTTAAGCTAGGAGGTATCAAGTACCATTTTTAAAGTATTTGGTATGACGCGACCTGGGATTGAACCCAGGTCTCCCGGACCATTGGCGAACACTCTATACACGAGGCCAATGAGCCGGTTCTAAATGGAATCGAAATCCGAGTTGAAATCCTGAAAGAATGTATTTGCTTTGCATTTCCAGCTACTACCCTTGAGAAAGGCATAAATTTATCTTTTTCTCCCCCCTACCATTGGTAAATAGTAGAGCAAACAAAGTTATTTAGCTTTGGAAAGACAACCAGTGTCTGAGAAGGAAAGCTCTGAATCCAACCCAGGGTACTCCGCGTAAAAGTTGAGCTTGAGTCACATCCTTTGATTACAAAGGATATTCAGTGTGAATAAAGATATCAGAAAATTATTATTTAGTTGCAAACTCGAAATTGCATTTTAAGTGCATTGTTCTAAAAAAGAACCTAGTTTTTATATGCTAAAAATACATTTTAAAAATGGTGTCTACCAAATTTTTAGTGGCCTTTTATATCATGATCAATAGATAGATTTAGCTTTATATCATTACGAAATATCCATCATATTTGATAAGATAAAAGACAATATTTGTTTATACTTCTATTATCTTTACTTAAACATGAATTATTGATAGACTTCTGTTTAAATACACATTACTTGAAGCGTTAGACATTTTTAACTTATATGTTTGAATTCTACTTGTGCCGGCCATTGATCTATGATTACAATTAATATAAAACAAGTTTCCTCCTGTTAAGATGTCAAGTATCGAACGGCCAGTTTTGCTTACAGTTATTGAAATTGTAAAAGGACGTGCAAGTGATCCTTGCAGTAGAACAGTTGTGGTGCTATTTAACCCCTAACCTATTAGGGAGCTCATAGCTTTCCCAAGGGTGTTAGCCTGAGAGTGAACATAATAGTGCGACTGGAGTTTGAATTCACTTTCCGCGATAATGCAGTGCAGCACGTTACCCATTACGCTAATTGGACTGCCCATCCACGACGTTGTAAACAAATATGTTATGTTTCAAATTTCAAACTAGGAGTGTAAAGGGTCAGTTGAATCCCGTCCACTCGTGTCAAAAAGGTTACTTGAAATGTTTATATATGGACTTACATATTTTATCAAAAAGGAAGAAACCAAATACTGACACACAGACAGAGACCATATTGTCGCAGAATAAGGAATTACGTAGAAATGGATGTGGACTACATTCCAATTCAGAAGTTACAAAAAGAAAGACCCAAAAGAAACGTCGAAGAAATGAATGCCTTGCAACTAGCCAGAAAGTAAATGTACCAAGTCTCCAAATCTAAACCATTACATCCTAGTTTCAAACGAGTGAAAAAAAAAAAGAGTAAAAGAATTTCAAGGGTCTGTGTGATGAGATGGCCCACACTGCTCTCAGCACTCTTGATGGTGGATGTGACGGACATTCGTAGAAGGGTAATCAGTAAACAATAGGTCAGAGGTCACAGTTGCAAAAGTAAAGTCCAGGCAGCGCGTGTGTGTTTGCTCATGGGCTAGATACAGTCAGGTGAGACCTCAAGAGTTACGAATTCATGCAACACCTACAGTATATATTCAAAAGCATAAACCAAATGACGTAGCTTAGATTAAGAACATTAACATTCATACAGTGACCATTACCCTACCTATCACATTCGTTTAGTTATTTTTAAATTCCCTTGCAGGTAAATTACATTTCTATATGAATTATAGTGGATAATTGGCCCAGCGGTTAGAGTGTTCGCCAATGGCCCGGGAGACCTGGGTTCAATCCCAGGTCGAGTCATACCAAAGACTTTAAAAATGGAACTTGATACCACCTTGCTTAACACTCAGCATTATAAGGTACGGTTCAAGGGTAAAGTGGAGCAATCCAGGGAATGGAGTAGCGCCCTCCCCTACACCTTGGTGTAGTAGCTATCGAAAAGGGAGCCTTCGGGTCACCCTCGACTATGGTCGCTAACTTTACTTTTTTATAGTGGATAAATTTGTTGGGCATCCAGTGTCACCAATGAGAAATGTATACCTCTCTGAGACTGTCCGGAATCTGGAAATTTCTGATGAGGGTAGCGCACATGTTTGTGTATATCTCATTCCAATTCACTTGCTAGTTAATGGTGTGCTCGCAAGCAGACCATCCAAACTTCTCTCTGGATGATCAAAGAAGGCTCGGTTGATAAGTCGGATAAATCTGAAGAAACCTTGTCAATGGGACCAATCAACAATCATGAACAATGATGCTAACTAATGTGGACCTCATTCGGGCACCAATCCTCGCAAAATTTTACACAAAAGTATCAACAACTGAATATGTGGAGACGGCTTAAGTCCTATTGGTTTCGTTTCTAGTTTCTTTGTTCAATGTTATATCGATTTTCGTGGATTATTCAAAGACAAAGCCATCCTCAAATTAGAATAGCAATAATGCTATTTAATCCATAGGTAGCAGGATAAATAGGGTTTATAACTTTAGTCCGTTAGTGAATGTAGTAGGGCGACTGGCGTTCGAACTTGCTTACTTCGAGATCGTAATCCAACTATTTTGCCGTGACGCTACGGGGTTCCTCTAACCTATACTAAGTGAGTGCCCTCACAGATATATACAATGAGAACATTAATTCCCTTTTTACTTTCATGGATAAAGATAATGCTTTGTTTTGTCGAGATTTGAATATGTTCTTATGATTACCATAAATTTGGTTTGGTTTCTATGTTTAATTGCATATCAATTTCCGTGGGTAATTTAATGCCAAAGCTATCCTCATAGAATAACTGTAGTTTAGTTTGGTTTCATTATTTAATGTCACTTCAATCTTCATGAGTTATTTAGTGCCAAAATCATTCTTGTAGAATAGTAGTGGTACTATTTAAACCGTAACTTTATTTGTTCACCGTCCCACCACCAGACAAGTTCGGCACAAGGCCTTTTTTAAAGTGAATCTGAACACAGGGCCGTAGACAACACACGTCCAGCAAAATCCAAAAATATCTTCGGCCGCGTCGGCATTTCTCCAATGGGGGCGCCTAAGACGCCAGGAAATAAAATAGCAAACAATTGGTAAAACAAATACTATTTAAACCATAACTGGGCATAAGAGGTTTCATATTAGTTCGAAAGTGAACATAATAGCCTGACTGCTGTTCGAACTCACTTTCTATGATGTTGAAGTTCAGTTCTTTAGTCACTACGCCATGTTGACATCCCCCATCTACGCCACAGCGGCTTCTCTTGTTATGTTAACTTTGCACGTGTATCTGCATAAACATTAGGCATCAAATGCAGACATTATTTAGTGCGATGAGACATTCAATAAACAACGTGTCGTGAATGTCTTACAGTGGAGAGAGACTTGTCGTGTATAACAATAAAGGATCCTTCTAAAAAAGAATCAAGGGAAAACTGGCTGAACTCCCTAAAATGAGGGAAACATTGATCATGCACACCGGGACAGTTTTCCGTCTGCATGCACATTCGCATGAAGATTGCAGAGGAACGTATCCAGGGGGAAAAAGTTTTTTTTTCAGTTAAGTTGAATCGTCGAAGCGAAACACGAAAGCTCTAAGTCCTATTAAAAGGAAAAGGGGGGGAAACAACGTGGATACAACAAATAAAGAAAACTTTACCAAGTCACGAGATTACGCAAATCTCGTAGACGCTGGAGATTACACGGTTCACCAGCAGAAAATCTTTTAAACTAGAGTTTCCGGTAATCTTTTCTCAGCTAGTTGGTTTGGTAGTCAAAAAGGACAGTAGGTTGTTTGTTAACAGTGCGTGTTCAAGCAAAAAATTAGAGCAACATTTAAATGTAAATTTTATTGTTCATCAAAAACACTTGCAAAGACGCTTTCTGCACAAATTCTCCGTTAGAAATAACGAACTTATTTTGCTAGGGATCAAAAATTCAAACAAAGATCAGTGGAGTATATGTATTGTCCAAATTCCTCTGAACAAGTAAGATGTGACGCTAGGTCAATTTTTGCTTTGTTCAACAGGTTTCCCTTCTCATAGACCGGTTGCCATACCAATGTTATAGAGCAACAATCTGCCATATTTACTGGGGTCCACACTTTTCCCAAGGTTGTGAATTGCTGTGTGAAATGTAAACAGTTTCGTCCAGGATTTGAACTCGATTCGCCGTGCCCATTTCCAACGGTAATAATCATTACACCACAATACCTTTAGAGTTTAGTATAGGTTTGCTCTGATTCGGATGAAATAATCGTACGGTACAGTGTAGCATCTGTTACCGTGAAAACTACTTTAAAAAAAAAAAGACTTGACGAATTTTTTTTTAAATATAAAAAAAAATGTGAGTCTGTGTATTTGCCCAACTCCTCTTCTATGAACAAGATGTGAGGCATAAGGTCAGTTTGTTTCGCGGAGTAAAACTGGCTTGAATTCAGAGTTTTCCTTCTCCTTGATTCATTGCTTAACTAATAGAAAAGAACCAATGAGGAAAACAGATGGATTCAGAACATTCTCATGGGCATAAGCATGAACTGAAACACAAACAGCCTTGTACAAAATTTGAAATTGAGTCAGCAATTCCATTTACTTCAACGATAGCCATTACATGAACGTGTTTCCGTTTGGTACGAAGATGCCTTATATATATATATATATATATATATATATATATATATATATATATATATAAGACGTCTTTGATCAAAAATTACTGGCTAAAAGTTTCGTTATGTAAGAAAAAATTAATAAAATAATTGTTGAAATGTGCTTTAATTATCTTCGCCAAAACTTACTATAGAAAAACCTTATATATATATATGTGTGTGTGTGTGTGTGTGTGTGTGTGTGTATGTGTGTGCAGGATTTTATTCATTACGAGCAAAAATACATGGCTAATAGTAGTGATTATGAGGAAAAATAATGATTTTTAGATGAAAACTTGCTCTATCCATTAGTGTTATTGGACTCGTATCTGCCAAAGTTTCTCTGGAAATCAACACAAGAATTTACTTTCGGAATATCTATTGTATATATATATATATATATATATATATATATATATATATATATATATATATATATATGTGTGTGTGTGTGTGTGTGTGTGTGTGTGCATTTGCTTGAGTTAGTGTGTGGGGGCGTTCATGCATACAGCTATATGAAATTATATGCACATATATACTTATATATATTTATTTCTGCACTCACACGCACGCACACACACGCGCGCACGTTCACACTATATATACATTTAATTTAAAATCGGATAAGAAATGTCATAAAACAAGAAAAAGCAAAAATATCTGTTAATAATATTTTTTAAATTTTTAACAAAGTATGCTACAGAAAAAAAAATTCCTGTCTTAGCAAATATATATATATATATACTGAGAGAGAGAGAGACAGAGAGAGACATAGAGAGAGAGAGAGAGAGAGAGAGTGTGTGTGTGTGTGTGTGTCATGTACGCGTTTTACTTAGATGTCCGTTATGATACACGTGTATGCCCCAACAGAATTCGAACCCGAGGCCATATAGTTGCTTATCTTGGCTTTTACATCAAAAAGAAATATCTGTTCTTAGTTTGCTTTTTTTGTTGTTGTTTTGTTTTTGTTTTTTTGTTTTTTGTATATTTTGTATACACTTATGTTTTTATGTCGCTACTTCCGTAGTGTTTCCGCACAAGTAAAACGAAACCATCAGATATCAATCAATTATTTTGCATAATTTCTTCATATATACGCTGCCAACGGAAAAATTTGAAGAAAAAATCAGTGAGTATTTTTTTTTAATGTTTTATCTTCAGTTTTTGTATATAAAGAAACATATGCATATAAATTATCTTCATATCAGTTGCTTATTTAATTCTCACATTGTTTGTGTTTGTTTTATTTTGATTTTGTTTTTGTTTTGTTTTTATTTTGTTTTCATACTTGTTTATTTCTTTATATTGATTTAGTTTTTTCCTCGCCTATATTCTTTCATAATGTTAATAGTTCTTTCTGGTCTGCAGGTCAGTCAACTTGTTTTACAGGAGGACGTAAATTTAGCATTCTCATTAGCACCCTTGAAACCCTTACCCCTTTCATTATCTAACCTGCTTATGAAATCACTGATTCAAATTTTCCCACAATCCAATCATTCCCCTAAAAAGAAAACTGTACGTGGTCACTATACTACTATTTACTCCTTTGAGAGTTTTTCTCACTCTGGAAAGTGGACCTATTACAATTGGTATCACCGTCTATTTCTTGTTCCACAGCTTTTTAGTTCTCCAGCAAGGTCCAGATATTCATTTCTCTTTTCGCTTTCTTTTAATTCTAATCTGTGGTCTGCCAAGCAAAAGTCCACTATTTGTAAGCTTCTATTTTTTGATGATTATCTCTAGGTCTGGTCGTCTGGCCGAGATTAGGTGATCCATTTGTATCCTAAAATTCTACATAACTTTGAATGTCTCATTTTCCAGGATGGATTCTTGGTTGAGCATATACCATTTGTTCGTTGGGTCAAATTTAAACTTCTTGCAGAATTCCCAAAGAATTACCATCCCCACCCAGTCGTATTAAGGCTTATACTCTCTTTGCTCTTATTTGCTATATTCGTTTATTATGTGATTGATCGTTTCCACATATTTTATTATTTTTTCTCTTCAAGAGTTTTTACGCCAGCGTTAGCTGATGGTTTTCATTGGAGTCCGAGTGACAGCAAGTTTACTCAAGTCTCCAGGACTCTTCTTAGTATTCTAGCCGATCTTAACAATGCTGTACTTTCGATTGTCTCCTCTCGTCCTCTTATTTTCAAGTCCTCCAGTCCCTGTTTCAATCCTTTGAGGACTGTACCGAGTGCACCAATTACAATTGATATCACCGTCACTTTCATGTTCCATATTTTTTTTCAGTTCTCTAGCAAGATTTCGGTACTTATTTTTCTTTTCGTTTTCTTTTCTTTTTACCCTGTAGTCAGCCAGAATGACCAAGTCCACTGTTCGGCAGATTCTATTTTTTTGTTGACTATCACTAGGTCTGGTCGTCTGGCTGAGATTAAAGGATCCATTTGTATCTCAAAATCCCAGAGAATTTTGTGCTTCACATTTTCCAGGAGTGATTCTTTATTATGCACGTACCATTTGTTCGTTGGGTCAAATTTAAACTTCTTGCACAATTCTTAGAAGATTACCTTACCCACTCAGTCTTGTCTAGTCTTATGCTCTTTTTGCGCTAATTTACTGTATTTGCTTGTTATGTGATTGATTGTTTCGTCTCTATCATCATATAATCAATATCTGCTATTTTGTTGCATCTTATCTATTCTTGCTTTGACATTGTTCGTCCTTATGGCATTGTTTTGTTCTACTCTCAGAAGAGATTCAGATTCTTTCTTAATGTTTCCCTTTTTTAGCCATGTCCAAGTTTTCTCGAGTGAGATTTCACTTGTTTGTCGCTTGAAATGTCCATACAGTTGTTTTTCTTCCCATTTCTATTATTTGATTATTTTTGTTTTGTTGATACGCCTGTTGTCATTGCTTCTTGTTGCTGTAATCAGTCTTCCATTTCGTTTTTATTATTATTGTCATTATTATTTTTATTACTATTATTATTTAATTTTCAGTTTTATTTTCAGTGTCTTACAATCCTTCACTGGGTCTTTACGTAAGACCTTGAGTGAAAGAGCACTGATTATATGTATTATATGTATTCATGATTTTTAATGCCACTTTCGAATGATATCAATCAGTCACATTGACAGTATTCTCCTTAAGAGATTAATAGTTCGACAAATTTAGTTTTGTTTCGTTTGGTTTTATGGCACATCAACCATTGTAGATAATTATTGCCATTCTTAAAATTTCTATTTCAAACAATTCAGTTTAGCATAAGTTTTATGGCACATCAACCATTGTAGATAATTATTGCATTCTTAAAATTTCTATTTCAAACAATTCAGTTTAGCATAAGTACATTGTTTCAATTTCAAAAACGGTTCTACTTCAAACAATTCTGTTTAACATAAGTACACAGTTTCAATGTTAAAAAACAGTCATATTTTAAACAATGTAGCTTAGCATAAATACATAGTTTAGTTCTATTTAACCATAGATAAGACCCTATCAGATGCTATCACTCCGGCCAGAGTTGACTTGAGAACAATGACATTGAAGGGGTACTCCCATGGCTTTCGAAAAAATCCCCCCACTTCTGCCTGTATTAAGTTAGAATTTAATACAAGCAGAGTTCAAGTAACGGTCAGATATATATTGTCTTTTATAATATTGTCATTTTAAAATGCATGAATGTTTTTTTTATTTGTAAAATCACAGCTGTATATTATCTATGATTTAAATGCAAAAAGACAAATACTGTAATTCCAAGTAACAGTTGAACCTAGTCAAGAGAAGCTAATACTATTGGACTTTATAAGAAATTGAAAACCAAAGTTAGAGTAAGGTTAGAATAATTGTGGGAATTTCGTGTTAATGATGAAATATCTTTAAAAAAGAGAAATAAAAGGGAAACAGAATAGTAATACTGGAACTTCACCATCAGATTGTTTAGTGTCATATCCAGGACACTCGTTGGCGGGGTCTTACCCCTCTGCAGAGAAGCTGTCGATGTATTCTACGGCCCTAGTCGACTGAGCAATATTATTATCATTAAGAATATCGTTATTACTTGTAGAAGTATTTCATTCATTGCGTTAGCTGTTCGTTTTTCACTGGAATCTCAGGAAAAGCAAGTCACCACAGGTCTCCAAGACTGTTTTGAGAATTCTAGGGAATCCTAACAACGCAGTATTCTGAATGGCTTCGATTCTTTCTCGGATTTCCAGTTCCTGCAGTCTTTGTTTCTAAACCTTTGGAGATTATTCCAAGAGCACCAACGACCATTGGTATCAGCGACACATTCATGTTCCACATCTTTACCGCTCTCTGGCAAGATCCAAGAATAACTTTTCACTTTCTCTTATTCTCTGTGATCCGCTGGAACGGCAAAATCCACTAGATAACGAGTACTTTTCTTTTCGTTAATTAATAATAGCACTTCTCTTCTGGTTGGGATCGGATGATACGTTCATTCTTGGATGGATACTGATTCGTGCAAACATTTAGTCGTATGGTCAATTTAATCGTTTGCACAATACCCAGTGTATCACCTTTCCTGCTCTATAATGTCTAATCTTGTATTCTTTTCAAGTGCTAACTTACTGTGTACGCTTATTATGTACATATTTACCCAACCCCTCCGCTCGGGCAGGATATGACACAAGGTCAATTTTTTAAGCGGAGTTTAACAGGTTTGAATTCAGAGTTTTCCTTCTCCAAGACTAGTTGCCACAGCAAGGCTGAAGAACCTAGTCTGCTCTACTATTTTACCCATAGCTGGAGGGAGAATAATTGGATTCATACCTTTCCCAAGGGTATTAGTGCAATGTGAAATGCAATCAGTCTCGTCCAGGATTTGAACTGGTGTCGCCGGGTGCATTTCCTACGATGATAACCATTACACCACGGGCACCTCCTATTACACCACGGGCACCTCCTTTACACTTATTATGTAATTAAACGTTTTATCTTTGTCACCTACACTTGCTAATATTCTGCGAATTAACTGTCTTTGCCTCGATGTCTCTTGGTAGCATGTTTAACACAGTCCGTGTCACCTCGTCTCCTAAATAATTCTTCTTTTATACAGATATAGACGTATATTCTAGCGCTTTGGGGGGAGGGTCATTCAGTGATTCCGTTTCCCTTTTATTTCTCTTTTTTAAAAAATATTTCATCATTAACACGAAATTCCCACAATTATTCTAACCTTACTCTAACTTTGGTTTTCAATTTCTTATAAAGTCCAATAGTATTAGCTTCTCTTGACCAGGTTCAACTGTTACTTGGAATTACAGTATTTGTCTTTTTGCATTTAAAGCACAGATAATATACAGCTGTGATTTTACAAAAAAAACACACTCATGCATTTTAAAATGACAATATTATAAAAGACAATATATATCTGACCGTTACTTGAACTCTGCCTGTATTAAATTCTAACTTAATACAGGCAGAAGTAGTGGGATTTTTTCGAAAGCCATGGGAAGCAGTATGGTGGATGTAAAGGCGAGCGGACAAACTCTCTGACGATATGCCTAGCGAGGCCCTGGGCGTATGAATCGTACGGTTCAACGACCAGGATCAAATAGTTCGATCAGGGAAACTACTGCTTCTCATCTATAAGGGTGGCTTCTATTGATGAGGATAAAAACATAGCCATCTAAAGATTACCAAGACACCACTCAAACCACCTGTCCAAACCGCATCCCTCTTCGCGCAGGTAAAAAAGGGACGCGTCGTGCTGAGATTTGAGCCCTGGCCCCAATATTCGAAAATTCAGTTACAGAGCTCAAACTAAAACAAAAATTACTAAAACGCAAACGCACAATACAAATAACGACATTCAATGTTAGAACTTTAAATAGAATAGGACAACTACTGGAGCAGACATCGTCGGCGATAGATCATAACATAGACATAATATGCATACAAGAACACAGGCAAACTCCTAGCGAGGATATTAAATATCATGATACTGACAATGGATGGACACTAGCCACTTCATCTGCATGGAAATACTCTGCCAATGCCACGATAGGAGGTGTGGGTATGCTTATAGGAACACGCGGCCTAATATCATTAAATAGCATCGAGAAAATACAATCGAGGATGATGGTAGCTACTTTTAATAGCAAACCCAGTGCAACAATCATCTCCTGCTACAGCCCTACCAATGTTAGCGAAGAAAATGATTTCGTCCCCTTCTATGCTGTGCTACCTTCCCTCGTTAGTTGCATCCTGAAACACAGTGTTCTCATCATTGGTGCAGACATGAATGCCAAGTTGGTAAAAACGTAAACCACAAATTCTGCTTACACAAATTGGCAACATCTAACAGATTTCACGCTAGAAAATAAATTAACATGCCTCAATTCAAAATTTCAGAAAATGGTGGATAAATATGGACCTACACCTATGCAAATAATACTAAAACACAGTTAGACTACGTCTTTATAAATAAGAAATGGAATAATAGCCCATTGAATTGCAAGGTATATTCCTCTTTCAAGGGTGTGTCCTCCGATCACCGAATTGTCACAGCAGAGATACAACTGAGCCTATGACGGAATGTGGCCCGAACAACAACCACCGTACACGTCAGAGAAGAAGTGCTAAATGGGGCTCCGAATATGAATATGAAGATAACTCAGTGTGGTATGGTCAAGAGAAGAAGTTATGGGTCAATATTGTTGTCTGTGTCCGTGTGTCTTCCCCTCCCAGTTTCTTTGACACATACGCAAGCTTCGACCTTTAACAGGAAATAAAAATGTGAGTTTGAAATTTTGATTAAGAAATTCATTGTTGCATCTTTTTCATACTGCTATATAACAATGGTATATGATTTCTCTGACCGCAAAATAGCAAATTTATGAGTTCAAAGCGTTAGATTTAATCCCAACAGAGCAGAAGATTATATTGGATGAACGCGACGTTTTGACAGTGCTAAAAACTTATGGAGAGTATGATGCATTATATTTATTATGTAGTTTTCCTTTCAGAAAAACAGACTTATTGATTTTGAAAGAAATTGGAAAGTCAATTTAAAAAGTCATATAGGGACTATTACGTTTCAAATCGTCAAAACAAAAAGTAAGCAGGTTTGGGGTTTGGTCGGTGCATTAATCCATTTTAAATCATCACATCTCTTGCCCATCTCTTGGGGTTGACGGTCAAATTTTTGTATAGATTAATCAGGTCCTTGACTTTTGTTTTGGTTAATGTGAAAAGAGATACTCCCCCATAAGGCGTGGGTGGGACTCTTAATTGACCAAATCCTTATATTGTGATTTGATTAGATGATCAATTAAAGTCTGATTTGTAGAATGTATACTCTTCCCATAGACGTAGATCTGTTAATAGTTGTAGAAGAATAGGAAATGATCAGTGATTGACTAGCCAATCGAGAATGTTTACTCCAAGCGAAATCCTCGTTTTATAGATGTTTTAGGGTTAGGTGAGAGAAGTGATCCGAACAAAAGGAGAAAAAGAAAGGGAATGTTTCCAATAAAGTCTCTCCTGCAAAAGCCTTACTTTCTGAAAAATTGACTAAGATATAAATACTGCGCCAACCAAATACCCCATTTATCTGTCTCTCAAATACGACAAAAAGTGACAATTTCCATCTCTATTTATATTGTATATATTATTGTTACACAATTGCGCTTCAATAAATAGTTGTTAATTGTTAACGAAGAGTTTATCTTGTCTTTGAGTTGCCAACACCCAGGCAATTTGTTCCTAAGAACCACCCCGGCCGTTAGGAGAAGTTCCAGTTTGATTGTATCAGTTCCCACCTGTAGATCTTACTAAAACAACATGGGCACGAAAACTCATATGGTAGTCACGGAACTAAGGCCACAATCAAGTACCGTGACTAGCATAGGTGTAGAGTGTAGTAGTGTTTTCAAAAACTGAGTGACATCTCAAGAAAAAAGCTACTCGGAAAATTTAACATATACAAATTATCCTCTTTGTATGGATAGTGATATAAAAACATTCTCCCTCTGATCCGAGAATGCCTATAAGGACTACGATGAGAATACTAATCGGAGCACATCAGTAGATAATAAAAAAGAACACAAGCCGGATGATAAACGTGGCTATAATAGCAGACCACTAGCTGGAAATGAAAGAAAGCTATGGGTAAATAGTTGGATAGACTAGGTTCTTCAGCCTTGGTGAGGCAACTAGTCAAGGAGAGGAAAACTGAATTCAAGCCTCTTAAACTCCACTTAAAAACTGACCTAGTGTCATATTCTGCCAAAGCGGAAGGGTTCGTAATTAAGGGGAAATGAAAGAAAGCAAAGAACTGGAAATTACTTGAATATTGAAAAAGGCAAAGAAAATAAAAGCGATGATAATAATTATAATGATGAAGATGTATATCATCAGTATACATTAGAAATTCAAGGAAGAATGACCACGACGAAACCGAAGACTTCAAGAAAAGTAATGAAGGCTTGAAGTGGCCTGCCGTTTCTCAATTTCCAGGGATACCCAGAAGAGATGGCATTTACAAATACATGAAATAAAAGAGTTGTGTTTGGAGTAGGTACTAAGCTAATCCCGGAAGAAGAATCCTAACGGGAAAAAGTCGTTGTTATTGAGGACGACGGACAGTCGTAAATCAAACATAGCTACGGAGATGAAACGTAAACAAAGTGTTGTCATTGAGTTATTGATCAAAGAAACATGTGAAGATAAGGAATTAAACCGAAGTTTGAGAAATGCATTTGTTAGAGCCACAATTGATGAGAGTACTGAGCGAAAATGAGTGGGGGAAAAGTCTCAAAGACGACACAGGTAAAATGGAAGATGCTATTAGATGCCGTATGAGAAAGGTTTTCTAATTTCAGATGGGTTCAAACGTATCGAAAATGCATTACTGTCCGAGAAGTTTGTATTGAATAGTATCAAGGTGTGAATGAGGTGTCTTCAAAAAGTATTGTTTTGAATTGTACATAATTTATGAGTCGTACCAAACTGTACGAGAGATTGTTAAAAATTATAGTTTTAGAGAATGCCAAGTTTTTAAACAGTACCAAGTTGTACAAGATGTTTCCTAAATCTATAGTTTTCAATAGAACAAAAGTTATAGATAGTACTAAATTTTTAAACAGTACCAAGTAGTTCGAGATGTGTTTAAAATCTATAGTTTTGAATAGAACAAACTTTTTTTTTAATCTGGGTTCAATCCCAGGTCGAGTCATACCAAAAACTCAAAAAATGGTACTTGGTGCCTCCTTGCTTAACACTCAGCATTATAAGGTAAGCATCAAGGGTAAAGTGGAGCAATCCAGTGAAAGGAGTTGTGCCCTCCCCTACACCTTGGTGTAGTAGCTATCGAAAAGGGAGCCTTAGGGTCACCCTCAACTACGGTCGCCAACTCTTTTTTACCAAGTTTTTAAAACTACGAAGTTGTACGAGATGTGTTCAAAATCTGCAGGTTTGAATAGTACTATATTTATGAATAGTACCAAGCTATACGAGGTGTGTTCAAAAAGTAATAAGTTTGGTTGGTTTCTTTGTTTCATGGCATATACACTTTTGTAGGTTATTTAATGCCAAAGCCATTCTCCTAAAAGAATAGTAGTGGTACTGTTTAACCCATAGTTGGAGGATAAGGGGGTCCATACCTTTCCCAAGGGTATTTGCCTGAAAGTGAACGTAATAGGGCGAATGGAGTACGACTTCGCTTACTACGATTCCGCAGTCCATATCTTTAACCATTACACCACGAGGACGCCCCCTTAGTGTCAAGCTTGGAGCCGTATTTACATGTAGAATTATCCTATTTACCCAACCCCTCCGCTCGGGCTGGATATGACACAAGGTCAATTTTCAAGCGGAGTTTAACAGGTTTGAATTCAGAGTTTTCCTTCTCCTAGACTAGTTGCCTAACCAAGGCTGAAGAACCTAGTCTGTCCTACTATTTACCCATAGCTGGAGGGAGAATAATTGGATTCATACCTTTCCCAAGGGTATTAGTGCTATGTAATCAGTTTCGTCCAGGATTTGAACTCGTGTCGCCGTGTTCATTTCCTACGACGATAACCATTACACCACGGGCACCTCCTACATGTAGAATTATACCCAATATTTAATCACATCTTGTATATATTGGTATATGTCTCATGATAAAAAGAAAAATAGCTGTATAGATGCTTCAAGCGACAATAGAAACAATTGCATGTATACTTCAAGCGACAAAAAATAATTGTATGGATACTTCGATAAACAAACTAAGGAAATTGCTTATGAGATATCTTGGACAAAGCTCAGAAGAGAAAACCTCCAGAGGTGAACTGAATCTCTATGAATAGCAGCATAAGATAATGCCATTAGGACCAATTATGCAAAAAATGGTAATATGCAACAGAATCGCAAGTGTAGGTTTTATTATGACGAAGATTAATCACATAATAAGCAAATGTAACAAATTGGCACAAAAGGAATGCGGGAATAGGCATGACTGAGTAAGATAAGTAATTTACTGGGAATTGTGCAAAGGGTTAAAATTTGACAAAGTTACCAAATGGTGTATGTACAAACCAGAACCTGTCCTATAAAAGGAGACACATAAAATTCTCTGGGACTTTGAGGGACAAATGGATCACCCACTCCCCACTGGGAGACTTGAATTAGTATTAACTAAGAAGAAAATAAGAAATTCTTGCCAAATGGATTTTGCTGTTCTAAAGGGAAAATAAAAGAAAATAAGAATATTGACAAATACTTTGATCTTTCCAGAGAACCGAAAAACTATGGAACATTAATATGACGGTGATACCAATTGTAGTTGGAGTGCTTGAACACTCCCTTAAGGTTTGGAAAGGAGACTGGGTTAACTGAATATCAGAGAAAGAATTGAGATCATCCAAACTACAGCGTCGTTGAGATTAGTTTGAATAATTAGAAGTGACCTAATGATACTTGCTGTCACTCAGGCTTCAGTGAAAAACCACTGGTTAAAACTAGCCTGATAACTTGCATCAAGTGAAAAAAAATAATAGTTATTGTTGTTGTTGTTAATTATTTTTCTTATGAGTTGATTTTACGAAATTGAGATTATTGTGAGGAAATGAAACACTAAGATCCATCTCTGCCCAGAGAGACAAAGGTAAAAATGGAAAGCGATTGATTTTATTTGATTTCTATTCGTAATTCAACTCTTTTCAGTGGCATTGAATGGGAGCCGCCCATTCAGAATATCCTGATCGACGTCGGCGATTAATATCTGATGGAATCCATTTGGCATCGAAGATAGAAAAGACGATGCAAATTTCAATGGACTTAAGTGGCACGCAGGATAAGAAGAAAAAAATTACATAAAAAAGACCTGTGTGGAAAATACAAGAAAAAATTAATTTAATTTTCACTTTTTTTTTTCTCTTTATTTAAAACCCGTGACATGAATTCAAAGAAATCAGCAGCTTTTGAAAATGACGCTTTGTAGATTATATAAGTGAATAGATATAAGAAAGGAGTGAAACTTTTAAAAGATACTTAAAAAGAAAAAAAATTAATTGATTGAATGATTGATTTCATCGACAGGAGGAAATTGATATGCACAAACAGAAGTAACGAAAAAACGAAACAAAGAAAGTTAGATCTGTAAATAATAGATAGATAGATAGATAGATACAGTGCACCGAATAGATTGATATATAGGTATAAGCAGCCATAGATAGATAGATAGATAGACAGATAGAGAAAGTGCATTGAATAGATTGATATATAGGTATAAGCAGACAGCGATAGATAGATAGATAGATAGATTGCACCGAATAGAAACATATACAGGTATGAGCAGACATAGATAGATAGATAGATAGATAGATAGAATTTATTACTGATAATGCTTATACTACTTCCGACAATATATGCAGTAGAGTTTCAGGAAACAAAAAAAAATTTATTTCTTCGGATATTCTCTCCGGTAAAATTCACTATTGCAACAAACTTTCTGCGTGGTCAGAAAAAAAAATGGATTTTAGTGGAGCGAAAACTGTGCATGATAAATCACTGATTTTGGATTGGATATGGGCAGCACGAGGAGATTTTTACGTGACAATTCGACTCGATTTTAATTGGGAACAAAGCAGAAAGGCACGTTTTGTTAGACGATTATTGTATAAGAATGAACAATAGACAAATAACAATAAAACATAGTCTACCGAATATTTTGCAAAAAAATTCTTTACACCCTGGAGATGGTGTTAATAGACGGCATTTGACAATGAAAAGAGGAAAACGTTGAATCTTTGGCATTGAGGACAATATCAATACAGCAAGAAAAAGGACATGAGTAATGCACCAAGCAAAGGAAATTAGGGCACTCAACATATTCAGAAAGACAGATTAGGGAAAAATATAAAAATATAAATTTGCAGAACAAAGAAATAGGGGAAAAATACCACTGCCATTTCAAAATATAAAGAGACAAATAAAAATATTGGGATTCTTTCATAAGTAATTTTTTTACAGTTTGAGGACACTCATAGTAGAAATAAGAACATATTTGAATATGTTTTCGTTAGTATATAATATTCTTGGTTTAGTTTAGTTTTTGTTAAAAGCGTATGAACCCCTTATGGGTTTTATAATGTCGAAATATCACTCATCTGTAAACATTTTATCGTCATCATAACTATATTTTCATGTCATATTTGATTTTTGATTGCATTTTATCTCTGAAGAAATTTATTCTTTGAATGGTTTCTTTTCAAATATTCGTATCCACTACTTACATTTTTCAAACAAATTTATTTGGGATCCTAACGGGTACTTTCACTCAGGATTTTATATTTGTTCCGTAATCATTCTTCATCATCGTCCCGTTGCGCTGCTAGCACGGATCTCCCTGACCCTCTCTCGTCACCCGTCTCTATTGTCCAGATTGACCAGGCTACATCTTGTATCGGCATAAAGCTATTGTATACAGGTTCTAGCTGGTCGTCCTACCTAATTTTTGTTTTAGATTGAATTATGTAGCTGAACACTGGGGCCAGGGCGCTCCCTTTTTTTACCCGCGCGAAGAGCGATGCGGTTTGGACAAGTGATTTGAGTATAAGTCATGGCAATCTTTCGATGGCAATGTTTTATTCTCATCAATAGAAGCCACTCTAAGAGATGAGCAGCAGTAGTTCGCCAATCGAACTATTTGATAATGGCCGTTGTACTGTTGGATTCGTCCGCCGAACACCTAGTTACGCATGCCACTGATCCGCCGTTAGGTTCGTCTGTCTTTTCGTCCACTATGCTGCTTCCCATGGCTTCCGAGGTATATCTTTAAAAAATCCTTCCCCTCTTCATGTAGTAAGTTTTAACTTAGTATAAGTCCACTATTATTCTATTTTTAAAAAATTCATCATAGATTCCTTACTTATGGTTAATTACATCTTTAGAGGCATTCTATTTTTACGCTAACTTAGGTTTTCAAACACTAATAAATCCCAAAAGTATTAAGATCTTTTACCTCGTTTTTCATGGTTCAACTGCAACTTAGATTTACCGTTATAGTCTTATATATTTAAATCACGGATAATTTATAACAATGATATTACACATACTAACATTTTTTAAGCAAATCTATTGAACCCATAGATAGGATTCTAACGGATACTTTCACACCGTATTTTATGTGGATCAAATAGAGGAATTAATGGCAATGAAACCATATTCCACACTCGTCAGATTTTCAGAATTTTAGTCTCATCATCGGATATAATTTAGGATCATAACCTGAACATGATATAAAGTTGTGTTTTTTTTTCAAAATTGCTTACTCTCTGTTCGTTTTATCACGGCACCGAGTGATACTGTTTGTCGGTCGTAGATATAATATCCAAGTATCATTAAAAAAGCACAATCAGTAGCAAAAATGTACCATTGCTATACCAAAGAAAATTTAGACCTTGTCGTGGTAAAAGTTGACGAACACAAGAAACTCTTTTTAACTACGCAAAAGTATATTTACGACTACCACTTATAGGTAGCCACCGGCAAAAAGAGAGCAGACCTTGAATTTTTTCTTGGTTTTCCCTTGTATTTCTGACATACTTGTCCCCTGTGACACTCCCACCCCTTTTAGAGCCAGCTCCCTACCCCATATTTGGAGCTCGTAATCTTTCGTCTCCTTATATTCTCGTGGTTGGTGCTCAACAGTATGTCTTTACCTCATCACGCTTCGCCGTTCCCTGTCAAAAATACTCTAGTCGTCTCGTCCCTGCCGCTTGTTATCGGTGGGGTGAACATCCGCTTCCCCTGGCTCTGCACATGCGTACAAGAATTTTTGAGACCTCCATTTCTTTGTCATTTCTAACAACAACAAGAGCCTTGCCAGGTCGTTCGGAGACTGTTAGCTTTTTTTATTAGTTTTGTTTTTTCGCTTTCATTTTTTTTTCATGAGCCGTTCAATTACGTTACAAAACTATCGTCGCCAGAACAAATTCACTGACATTACAACAGACAAATAAAAGTAATAGGGTTGATTAATAAGTAAGGTCTCCTACTACGTGTTAGATCTAATAGAGGAATCAAAAATTCATCAGAACATATCTGCGGAGATACATACAGTCCTGTTCAGATCTGCTCAGTGTCAGCTTGTTGTGTGATGTAGTTGATTGATAGCGTCCGTTAGTCATGAGTGCTATCTCCAAGTTACGTAAAAACCAAAAAAAAAAAAAAAAAGGAGACGCGTTATCTTCGTTGGAAATGCAATCAGTAACTCAAGTTCTAATCCTAGATAATACTGTTTGCGTTTAAGTTCATGCTAATCATCTTTGGAAATGCATAAATCCATTTGTTCTCCTTACAGCTATGTGTAACTAATGGGGAAGAGTTTGTTCTTCGGGGTGGGTCTCTACGTGGTGTAATAGTTAATGCGCTGGGCAGCGGAATCGTAGCAAACGAGTTCGAATTCCAGTCACGCTATTAGGTTCACTTTTGGACAAATACTCTTGGTAAAGGTATTAAACCCCTTATCCTCCCAGCAATGGGGTAAAAAGTACTACCACTGTTCTTCTAGAAGGATGGCTTCTTTGGCATTAAATAACCTACGAAGGTTGATACGTCATTAAGACAAAAAAACAAAAAACAAACCAAGGTTCTTCAGCCTTAGTAAGGTAGCGTATCTCGGAGAGGTCAAATGGGGTGTCCGCGTGCTGTAATGGTTAAAGCGGTGGATTGCGGAATCGTAGTACGCGAGTTCGTACTCCAGTCGCGCTATTACGTTCACGTTCGGGCAAATACCCTTGGGAAAGGTATGAACCCCCTTATCCCCCCAGCCATGGGTTAAATAGTACCACTACTGTTCTCCTAGGAGAACGGCTTTGACATTAAATAACCTACAAAGGTTGATATGTCATTAAACAAAGAAACCGAAACCGGAGAGGTCAAACTAGTTGGATAGAAGAGTAGTTTGAGGAAGATGGGTGAAATATTGACTTAATAAAGATGGATAGAATAATGATCAAAACAACAACGAGAGGGATAAATGTCTGAAAAATTCAAGCAAAGTTGCTCGATTTTTTTCTTTGAATTTCACTGAAGATAAACCTATGTTTATTGTGTGGATAAATACACCGATAATTTTATAGCATTCAGTTTCAGAAGGTAAAAGGAAAATATGTTTCATACATGAAAAAAGAGAAACTATTTGTTTTACTTACCTTTACATTTTTATCATAATAATTTTTTTTAAATTTCGGCCAACCTGTACATTCCGTAGTTTTTCAAACCAATAACTAGAAATTCCATTTGACAATCAAATCCTGTGACATGTGACAGGCAATCTGATATCAAGAGTTTTGACAAACCCAAATGGTTTTCCCTCTTCCTCTCCTCCCTTATTTCATTCATTCTTTCTTTCTTCCTTTGTCTCCGAAATAAGTCTATCAACAATGAAGTTTAAAGGCAGGTTTTTAGAATCAAGGACGTTGCCCGAGACTATTTCCTAAGAACGGGCGCAAAAGGCATGCTGTCCGTAGTTATCAACTGTCGACTTAATTCTAGCGGTTGTTGTTGTTGTTGTTGTTGTTCTTCTTCTTCTTCTTCTTCTTCTTCTTCTTCTTCTTCTTCTTCTTCTTTGTCATTGTTAGAGATAAAGAAAACAGTAAGAATAGATTGTCAGAAAAGAAAAATGCTTTCCAAATACAAATCGAGTGACACAACATGAAAAAAACACATTTTTCTCTTATATATGTATGTTACGCATACAATACATACTTAGCATTTACTTATATATATATATATATATATATATATATGATGTAGTTTGCTATATTTATAAATGAAGTTTCGGCATGAGAGCACATATTTCTGAGTTAGCTTTACATATATATAAAGATAGCAACACCGTGTCTGATGGTCACATTGACAAAAAATTGATCGTCTCCAAGCACCGTGTTTCCACAATCCTAACTTTTACATATATATATATATATATATATATATGACGTGGTCGTAGCATTGCCAAACACAGTGTGAACTCCACCTTCAATCTACTGAATGTTTCTCTATGGAAATTTCCTGAGTGATCACGCAGAATAATTCGCGATCTGCCGACGTTGTGATTTTAAGATCCAGACATCGAATCGAACAATGATCGGAGTCACCGCTTTAATAAATAGATGAATCCTACAAGGCAATTATACAAGAAAAATCTGCGCCCAGAAACAAAACAACACAGCTTTGCAACAATAGTAGTATTTAGTGTATAGCAAAGAAAATGTCATTCAACAGTTTTTACATTCAAAATTCTTACATTAGAACAATTTTATCGGAACCGTCAGGTACTAGATTTCCTTTTGTGTTCTACTCCAACAATTTGGTACAAGGCAAACTTTACGGCGGTTATGTTTGTTTTTATTCACTGCATTGTAATTTGACGGCTTCCTCACTTTTTCTAGTCTGGACTGTCAGGTACTATGTCAATAAAGCTCAGAGCTGGAGAAAGCTGTTTCCGCGTAGCTTCCTGCCTCTGTTCTGTCTAGTCCTGGTATGACCTCGACCTTATTGCGATCTGATCTCCCATTCAATGTAATTCCATTTCTCTTTCAGTTTAATTTATATATATTCATTACTTGGTCAGAGCTGGTGTGGGGTATTACTTCAAAAGGCCATCAGCTCCTAGAAGAATTCTCTATCGAATTCCGGGACACAATTTAACACGAAAAGTGTGATCAGGAGGGTTAACTTCGAATGTCAACACTTTGTTTTATAATTTACCTTTTCATCAAACGAATTATAAATTCTTTTACATAACAATGGCCTTGAGATGTCCACATTCTGTAATTCCCTTTTGTCCCTGAATAATTCACGAGGTTGACATTTCCCTTTGATTGACACATTGGACTGTTTTTTCATAACAAAAATTGCATAACAGAAATTTTGCGATAAAATAAACAACGCGATTCTTTCTCAACAGCCCGTCCAAAAGACATTACCTTATTATGTATTCGCAATGTATTTCCTCTAGTCTTCTTAAATCCATATTAACTTCTTTTTCCTCGGGTATTAAACCTCTTCTAACTGTTCCAGAATCCTACTGGGTTATATGTATATATTAACAGTATTAGCATAAGAAATGACTATATACATAGTGTCATCCACACACAGACTATTTCGTTGTATCACAACTCGTCAGTGTGTCTAGACACGCGAGATGCTCGAAGCTGGAATTGAAACTTGGCTGAGTGATATTCTACCACACAGCTACGAGTAAACTCAGCATAAACGAAGTGATTTTAACGCATATGTCTCACTTTTGGTTTGTTTACATAAATATATGCTTAACGGCTACCGAGTGCTCAATTTATTCGAGGAGATTTGCATTATGCGAGTGGCAACCGGTAATTCCTTCACAAGGGTGCTCAATACGCCATGCGGGGGGGAGCATATATATTGTCATCCACAGATAGAATGTTTACTTGTATCATAACTCTTCAGTGTGACAAAATACGCAAGTTGCTCGAAGCTGGGATCGAAACCTGGCCGACTTTTACGCCTGCCAGATATTCTACCGCACACCCACAAGGAAACTCAGCGTAAGCGAAGGTATTTTAACGCATATATGTTACATATTGACCCCGGCCAAGCTGTCAAAAGAAGAAATGCACCCTAGTTAATAACAGGTGCATCCGGTCGAAGAATTCCGAGGTGGGGATGACTTTGACTGTCAAGGGGTTGAATTGAGTGCGAATTGTGACGCTCGAAGGAAGTAGGTGGACGTCAAATTGTTATATGAGCCCGGCGACAGGAAGTTCAGATCAGTTGGAGAGAAGATGCTGGAATGAGAACCATGTCCCAGCAGAGGATGGGTCCCCAGGCCCCCGATTGAGCAGCCCAGGAGAACGGGAAAGAAACGCTGTTATGGCCATAAGAGTGGGGGTCAATATGTTGCAGTTCTGTTCAGTCTCCAGCTCACCTCTCACACAGTAAAACCTTTCGTAACCCTTTCGAACTTTCGAATAAAGTGATAAGTATATTTTCTAAAGAATTGTGTCCGCTCGTCCTTAATGCGTCGTTATGTTTCTGCATGTATATGTGTATGTATAGTTGGTTGTGACTATATAACATATATCACTTGTGTATATATATATGTATATAGGAAAAATGAATTTTCATAAAAAGCTGATGTGAACCCAAACTTCTAGGACTGAAGCCTCAACATCAGATGCTGTCTATTATTATACCTCAGATTGTCATTGGGACAATCTTACCCTCAGCAGAGATGTGTTATATAACATATGACATGGATTTTTGGTTCGTTCCTAGTGACCCCGTGTGCTTTGGTAAGCTGTCACATTTTGATTAGTAAACAGGAAGATGACGGTGCGTCAGGGCACTTAGGTCGAACAGGTGTGTAACCAGAAGGCGATCACGTGATGAGAACCACGCGGCAGATTTAGACAGAGTACAGAGAATCGCAGTCGAGCGAGGGACACGCAACCAATCAGAGGCGTCTCTGACGAGCTTGCAAGGGAGTGCAAGCGTTGGCACCCCCTGGCTCCTGGAAGAAGATATGGGAAGAAGAAGTCCTTTCTCTGAGTATATGTCTCTCTACCCATCTCCCACATACCACACAAACATCAACCCTCTCGAGAATAAAGTATGAGAGATATATTTTTATAAAGAAGTGTGTTCGTTCGTTCATTGAAGTTCATAAATTATGTTTGATAATGTTTCCGTTTGTATTTGTATTACAGCTATATAACAGATGGTGTCTGAGTGTCAGCAAGTCTCCTCAGGTTGCCTGGATTCTTCTAAGTATTCCGTCAGATCTTAACAAAGCAATAGCTTGGATAGTCCCGATTCGTCTTCTGATTTCCAACACTTCCAGCCCTTTATACCAAGCTTCGGGTACCGTTCGAAGCGTACCAGTCACAACAGCTATCACCCTCACCTTCATGATTCAAACTTTTCTCAGTTCTCTGGCAACGTCTGAGTACTTGTCTTTCTTTTCGCGAAATTTGCTTAAATTTCTATCATTCTTTTCTTTACTCTCTTTATGTTTCATTGCTCTTAAAATAACAGTGAAATACATTTTTGTCGGCTTCTCCTTTACATTTTTTAGATGATGTCTCTAAGTTGAGTCGTTATTTGTGTAAATGAAATTAGAACAGCCAAAATTCACAGGATGCCAATCGAGTACTCCATGTCGGATATCTACAGATCATGACACTGAAATCTGGAATCTGCGTCCAAGGTTGATTTGGATTTGAATTTTTTTTATTTTTCATGGTTAGTAAAATGTGGCTATACAAGATCCTGGGGTTGATTAACATCTGTTCTCCTGGCAGATGTGATCCAGTATTATGCACAATAACACACTTTAGCGGGTCACAAAGCAGGAAAAAAATTGAAGATATTTGCATCGTTCAAAGAAGTAATTTTTCTTATCTAATTGTTTAGCTTGATATCGAGGAGCGATCATTTCTGATATTTTGTTCGGAATAGGACTTGGGTTGGTTTGGTTTTGCCATATCAACTATTATAGGTTATTTAATGCCAAATCCATTTTTATAGATATAAACAGTTATATTTCAAACAATTCAGTGGAGCATGAGTATGTAAAATGTAAATGACAAAACAGTTCTATTTCAAACAATTTAGTTGAACATAAGTACACAGTTTAAATACCAAAAACAGTTCTATTTATAAGAATTCAGTTTAGCATTAGTAAACAGTTTAGTTCTATTAGACTCATAGATAGCACCCTATCAGATACTACCATTTCGGGCAAGAGTGAACCAGAGAGCAATGGCAATAAAGGGGTACTTCGCATTTCCCAAAGTTCCAGTTATACCTTACCATCAGGTTTAGTGTCATATGCAGGATACTCGTTGGAAGAGTCTTCCCCCTCTGAAATGCTGTCGGTGTATTTTACAGCCCCAGTCGACTGGGTCAGGAAAGAGCCCTTATTTATTTTTACTTCCTGTAGAATTCAACTGACGACAACATTTAAACTTTACAATTTTTGAGTTAATAATACAAAGACACAAAAGAAAAAAATCTTGAGAGTAAAATTCTAAAGTTTCCTTACAGATTTCAACAACTTTACCCATCTTCAATATTTAGTCTACATCACTTCTGATTTATATATATATATATAGTCCAACTATGATAATTATATTGCCCTGTTGGCTGGAGCTGTAGAATACACTGACAGCAACTCTGCAGAGGGGTAAGACCCCCACCAAGGAAGTGTCTTGCATGTGATACTTAACAATCTGATGGTGAGGTTCCAGTAATACTGGAATTTTGGAGAATACGGAGCACCTCTTCATTGCCATTGCTCCCAGGTCCACTTTGACCCGGAATGGTAGCACCTGAAAGGGCCCTATCTATGGGTTGAATAAAACTGCATTCTTATGCTAAACTGAATTGTTTGAATCAGAACTGTTTGACTACACTGAATATCTTGAAATAGAAATGTTTTTGACAATTAAACTGTATTTACATTTAAACTGCGTGCTTATGCTAAACTGAATTATTTGAAATGGAACATTTTTTGACATTGAAACTGTACTTACACTAAACTTAATTGTTATATATAGAACTGTTTTGATATTTTACTGTGTGTAAACAAAATTAGCTGAATTGGAATTGTTTGAATAAACTGAATAGCTAGAAATAGAAATGTTTTGACAATTAAACTGTGTACTCATGTTAAACCGAATTGTTTGAAATAGAACTGATTATTCACATAAAAATGGAATTGGCGTTAAATAACCTACAAAGGTTGATATGCCATAAAACCCAAACAACCAACCAACTTATGATCATTATTTTACCTTGCATTTAAGTGGTTATTTTTGTTATTTTTGTGGGGATAGAACTTTTTTTTGGTTTATCTTGTTTTTCCCTTCCCATAAGCAAGCGTTTAAAAGTTTACTTACGGAGGTACTTACTTATAGATTATTATTATTATTATTATTATATTACTCTTTGTAAGTTTTTTTTACACCAGCATTAGGTAATGGTCTTTCATAAGAGCTCAAGAGACACTAGTGTCCTCAAGTTTTCGAGACTCTTTTCAGTATTCGGGCCGATTCCACGAATACTGTAGTTTAAAATGATTTCAAATCATCCTCCGTTTTCTACCTCCTTCAACCCTCTTACCAATGAAGAATGGATATTTTACATCTGCCTTCACATAATTCTTTTTGCATCATTAATTTCCATTTGGGTTACGTAAACCTATTTTATGTATGCATAATGGTTATTTGGCATATTACTATAGAAGGCGCATAGATTATTTCATTTAAAAGTGCAAGAATTAGTTTAAAATCTTCTTGAAGATCTTTTATAGCATTGTTTGCCAACCTTATCTGCATGAGATTATTTTTGCAATTTTTTATTCATTTTTTATAGGTGCTCTGTTTTTCATATCTGTATTAGTTACTTAAGCGAGTTTTCTAATTATATTTGGCTTCATCTCGTCGATTTTAATCTTATTTTCTGTGAAGTCTGGGTTTTCTATTTGAAGTTGACAATTATCTAATTTGTTGAATTTATTTCGTTTTGCTGGAAATTTCATCAAACCATTGTTTCATTGTTTTAATATATAATCTTTTTGATTAACAACAGCTTTCATTTCGACTGTGACAGTTTCATTTCGTTGGATATCAGCAACTACCTGTTCTTTGATATTATCTTTTTCAGCATCTTTATAACAACTGCTTTTAATGATATATCTTCTCACATTGGCTTGTTTATTCTGATTAAAATATGTATTTCTACATTCAGTTCTTCCTCACTATATGTTGTAAGTTTCTCGAGTTGTATTTCTTCCCGATGATTCGTTAATTGCAGGAAAAAACGCATATAGCATGACCATTTTTGTGCTTTTCTTTCCCGTTGGTTATTGTGAAGATTATGGTTGATAAGGGTTGGGATTATCATGGTTTTATTCCAGTTACTAATTTTTCGATCCCAACCTGGTTCATTATTGAGGGACGCAGTCCATTTTTTTTTATCTGTAGGAAGACCGATACGGAGGGTCATAAAGAGTGGTTTTCACTGATGGTTTTGGCGTATTTTATTCTTACTGCCAAGATGGAGCCTTTGTTTTGCTGTCGAACTCCTAGAAAAGATTGTTTGCATTTCACTTTCGTGTTAATTCTCTAAGAAAGAGTAGGAGTCTCTGTCTTCTCCCTTCAGCTCTGAGTAAAATATAAATGTGCAAATAAATTAGTTGTTGATACATTAATGGAATTCTGTAACCACCTGGCATGAAATAGCTCCAGACGAGTTAACATACCGTTAAAATCAATCATTTAATTAATACATTTTTCTTTAGGTAATTTTATGTGAATATGATTCCTTTTGCATGCCATTTTGGGATTAAACAATAAGTTCCTTTGATTCGTTGAATCTCCCTCCCTCATAATTAGTAACAAGTTGCTATAATTAGACTTCAATCTATTTTCAGTTTCGGTTCCTTCCAGGATTGCTTTATTTATTCTGCGGATTTATCGATTGCATTTCCATCCACTTTTCGCGCGCATTTAGTTTTCTTTCAATAATGGGATTGAAATGTAATCGAATATTTAAAGATTTTCTAATGATCTCATTTCGGCCTAAAGCAACTGAGAGTCTTAACGAGCATCGATTTTTAAAATGTTAAACACAATGCAGAAAAAAAAGAAAAAAACCTAAGATTTCAGGGTAAATACAACGGTTTTGCCATTATATAATTACCGGAAAAAATCCGTATATTTTTAATAATGCCTAATATAAATATGCGTTGGTGCTGACAAGGGTACTTATTTCATTGAAAAGTGTATCAAAGACATAAGCTTGTACAATTATCAATATTAAAAAAAAGTTAAACCCTCGTGATTTTAAGTAGTTATATGAGCAACACCTCTTCCACGGACAAGATGAAACAAATGTCAATTCAAAGATTCAAATATATATCAGCTTTGTGTGGACCCTAGATGTAGTCTAGAACACCGGCTAGGAGCGATAGACAATTGGGATGGATGACGAGAGTGAAAGAAACAGAGTGAGAGAGTCAGAGAACTCCTTACTATCAGCATGACTTGGTGATGACGAATTCTGATCACCGAGTCTATTCCCTACGACGAGATCCATTACACCAGATTGTCATATGTTATCTAGTATTCCTATCTAATGCAAATAATTTGCGCATAGTTGTATGGTCTCAAGTATTCCTATTCAATAATAATAATTCATACGTATTTTTTCGTTTCCATTAACTATTCCTATTCATTTTTGTTTCCAGAATTCTAATTCAATCCTAATTTTTTTTCCGGAGAGATCTATTTGACCAATAGATGATGCCCCTTTGCAGTTTTTACCACTCTTGGTGAGACTGAACCTAGCGGTAATTGCACCTACTGGAGGTACTCTACACTCATCCCAACTGGAATTTCACGACCAGATTCAGTTTAGTATCTTACCCAGGTCAGTTCTTTTGAGTTGAAGGGATCTACCCAACTACAGAGAGTGCAGTCGACCTATTCTATTCGCCATCGACAGGGAAACAGCATAAAAAGACACTGGAGTACCCTGTCTTATAAAAACAGAAAAAATATTTAATTTTACAAGATTTAAGCCTTGTGAACGAAGCTTAGAATATGCAAACTGTACCCCCGGTGGAGAGGTAAGACCATCCAAAAAAATAAAGGTGTTACAGGGATGAAGCTAAACTGCATTTGATCGTGATGTTCAGATCTGATTATCTGGTGAGTAAGGAATATCTCTTCATTGTCATTACTCACAGGCCCACTCTAACTTGGACGGGTAGTACCTGTTAAGGTCCAATGTTAGAGCCAAATAGATTTGTCAAAAATTATTCTTATTCAATAAGATACTTTCCATATAGTTCTTACTTGCATAAAGAATAGTTGTGTGACGTTATAATCATTATTGGTTACGTGAAACCATCCACCCATTGCCATCCCTTCAATGCAATTACTTCCAGGTCTATTCTCTTCCGGTGTGGTAGAATCCGTTAAAGACTTATTTATGAGTCAAGTATAGATGTTTAAAAATTATTTTCATTTGATAGGAATACTTGATAACATATAACCGTTTGTCAAAAAAAAAAAAGCTAACAAACAACTACCCCAAAATGTGAATATGAACGTACAGTGAATGCGATTCCCGAACCTCTAGGTATCAAATAAATCTTGCCGAATTGACATGCAGTTAAATTCAATCATTTATCAAGATTTGTACATACTAAAATTGTATTATTTATGGTTAAATTTTCGCTTCAACAACTTACAAGAGCCTTAAAATTATCCGTCGTCTTTAATGCTCTATGTACTTCAGATATTCTATCTTCCCTTAATCTTGACATTTTTCCAATTTGTTTTCCGCAAATGTTTCAGGGTATGTCACATAAACCTGCTTCAGAAGTGGTTTTATTACTTGATCATTTAAAATGTACTTTTTATCACCTTGGAAAGTGTTTGTCTCAATGTAACTACAGATATCTTTAAATTTTCTTTCAAGTTGGTTTCCTGCTGAGTTTGTAAGTCATCTAGAATTATTTCGTTCTCGTTCGTATTTTAATTTTCTTCTTTTGTTTTTTAAGTGCTCTTCTGTGATGAAAATCTTTTTTTTATATGTCTTGTCAAGAATCGATCAAGCAGAAATAAAAAAAACGAAGTGACTTTGTCATTCAAAAGGGTTGTCAAACTAGTCAAGTATTTTCTATTCTCCCTATGCTCGATGCCCGAAATGATTTTGAATTCTATAAGTAGTATTTTCTGTAACATTTATAATGGCTGGCTGGCTGGCTGGCTAGTTGGTTGGTTGGTTGGTTCACGGTGTCAACCTGTATCAGTCTGGGTTTTTTTGGGTGGGGGGTGGCAGTAAAGAGGTGTTCCACAGTCTTAAATCTCCTGAACTGGAGCCTCATCATCAAATGCAACTTAGTGTTATACCCAGGATATCTCCATTTTATTTCATTGTATTTTATTTGATTTATTTAATTTTGTTTTTTTTGCAAGGGGGTCTTATTCCTCTGCAGAGGATACTGTCATCGTATTCTTAGCCTCGCTGACAAGGCTGAGAAAAATAATGTTTTGTGAACAAGTTTTACGCGTGAAACCTCACAGAAAACAGCTAAATAGAAGGAAAATATCTAAATAAAGCAGAATTATTTCAATTTTTAAAATTTTGTTTAGCTTTGATTTTGTTCCATCCTATCGTTTATTGATCTTTTCCAATATCCTTCTTACTGTCATGTGTCAGCCATTTTGAGCACGACATCGACAAATGCCTGAGAAATTCTGAAACTTTAATTAGAGCAGTTATGTATCAATTGTGCTCTTTGAGGGACTTTAGCAACGAAAAATGGTTCTTTGAAATCAAAAGCAATTTGAAAACTCATTTGCTTTCAATACGAATAAATTTCTCTTCCTCCAGCTAGAATACAAAAATTGCGTCGTAAACTCAACTGTAATTGTTTAAACAAACATAATACGAAAATAATGATATCCAAAATGCCTTTCTTTAATTTCTCGATGTTTTCACTTAATTAATCCACCACTACTCGCTCTTTCGTTGTTTGTAAAGAACGATGATATTATATTCGCTAGTTTAGCAACAATTTAAATTTGCTCCAGAGGTTTTCTTACGAAAAAAAACGAAACAAAAGTTATCAGAAGAGTAATTCCCTTTTGAGCTTGAAAGTACATATATCTTAAATGGGTAGATGGGGCTTAGAATATGGTAACGTTACCCCCTGAAGAGGGGTATGACACCTCCCTAAAAAAGAAATTTCCAGGGTAGGATACTTAAGTTCATCTGATGATGAGATCCCAGTTTTGAAAATCTGAGTAATGTGGAAAACCCCTTCATTGCAATTATTACCAGGTCCACTCTAACAGTGAGGGGTTGTACGTAATAGGTTAATAGGTTTCGAATCAGAGTTTTCCTTATTCTAGACCAGTTGCCAAGCCAAAGTTAAAGAGCCCAGTTAGCCCTACTACTTACCCATAGACAGAAAGAATATAGCTGCATTCATACTTTTCCCCAAGAGTATGAGCGCTATGTAAAATGTAACAGTATCGTCCAGGATTTGAACTCGAGTCACCGTGTCAATTTACAACAACGATAACCATTACTCTTCGAGCACCACCTAAATACAAATATAGCAGGAAAGTACGTAAATGTTTGACTGAAACCACCAAATCTGCAAATTTAATAAAATTTATTTCTTTAACTTTATCGAAAAGTTTATGAAAAAATCATTTCTTATAAGAAAATATACTATTTGTTAGAGCATAAATATTCTCTGATATTTGCGTAACAAGAAAAAAGCTATTGCTTAAAATACAGCAGTTTGTTTTGTCTAAATTTACTTAATATATTTTGTGAGTGTAAAAGATCTTTTAGTATTTCACAATGTATGGGAAAAGTATATTTATGCGCTGATATGAAAGTAGATACAATTTAAAAAACAAATTGACGAAGACTGTAGTTGTGATAGTATAAAAATACCAAAGAAAACAAAATATTTTCGTTTAATTCAAAATATTTAAGCAATGCCTAAAACCAAACACATGCTTGAAGAAACAGAATGTTAGATTTTCACTCAAGAGAAATAAAAACGAAAGTTGAGTAAATTTTGAAAATAATTTATGAACTGAAGAATTATATAGTTCATAATTTATTTATAAGGTTGGGGTGGACTCGAAATTGCATTAAAAATGGATTGATTTAATTATGACTCTTATTAGCATTCTTATACATTTTCAATAATCTAGAAGGGAAAAGATTTCTAAAATTATTCGGAGGTTTGAGACTTCAAATTTTGTGAAGCAATTCAAAATATTGTCGTTTGATAGTCTTAAGGAAATCTAAAAAGAACGCATGCGCCGAATGGTGATTAAAATCAAAAATACAGATATAAAACTACAGTTCCTCAAGCCGATTTTTACACCTTTATAGTATGGAACTCAGTTGATTTTCAATATAATTCTACAATAAAGGTATCTGCTAGAACCATCTGCAAGAAAAACCGCTTGAAAAAAAACTAGATAAAAAAATGTACATATGAACGTACAATAGATGCGATTACCTAACTTCTAGGCATAAAATGACCCTAGACAAGCTGACATGCCGTTAAAAGTAATCAATCAAACGTGTCATGTTTTAGGGTGGGTAAAAATTTTGGTAAAATCAGGCCAAACTTAGTTGCTTTTGCCGCGTTCTTGAAGGTGACGAACAGTACTGGATTGTGAAATGCCAAGCTTGCCTGATACTCCCTGCGAGTTACTCATCAGATTTGCCTCCATAGCTAGGAGTACTACCTTGGAAATCACAGTTGTAGGCCTACCTTGTCTGATCGTCTATGTTCCTGCAAACCGACTGAAATTTATTGAACCATCTGGTTACTGTCCTATGATCAACTGTGCCTCCACATTTCGCACAATAACATCTTTGGTTGCCTCCGTGATATTATGGTCCAGTTCAAACTGGTAAAGCTAAATTACCATATTCAGACTTCGTTGCACGTGTTGGGTAGACAGAAAGATGCTTTTGATTGGCCGCGTGAGTTTTGTTTGGTATCAAAACAGGATGCACATGTAACGTAATTGAACGGCTCCAAGAAAATTGAAATTGAATAAATGAAGGAATAAATAAATAAGATAAAGCAGACAATCTCCAAGGAGCCATGCCAAGGCGCTTGTTGTTATTAAAAATGACTAGAAAAAAAAGTGCGGTTTCCAGATCTTATGTACAGATTGCGGAACCACCAGAAAAGGAGATGTTTCTTCCTACGACACGGCAAGCGAAAGTAGGGGGACAAACTATTTTTGAAAGGCATAATTGAAGTGACTGACGTAGAGGCAAGTCGGACCTAAGTTTTATCCTAATAAGAGCCGCGACCTTTTTATATAAAATATTAATCAATCTTTCTCTCTCCTATCGAACGACTCACGGTAGCGAGCAAGCTATAAACCCGAAAGAAAAATACTAAAGCGTCTGTGTTGTTTTTCTATATCCATATTTACCAACCCCTCCGCTCGGGCAGGATATGACACAAGGTCAATTTTTAAGCGTAGCTTAACAGAGTTTTCCTTCTCCTAGACTACTTGCCTTACCGACGCTGAAGAACCCAGTCTGCCCTTTCTATATCAACCTTCGCGTTCTCTAACATGCCTGAGTGACCACATGTCTTACCTGTTCTTGCTGGCTATTTATATCTATGCCTACGCTACATACACCTGTGTCTTCAGGTAAACAAAACGTGGTGAAAATGCCACGTGAATTGCGTAGGTAGCATGCCAGTAGGAAGTGTGACCACGGGAAATGCGTCGGTGTCCGGAAAAGTATATAATGGCAGAAGATTTTCGACCCAGAGAGAGAGAGAGAACGAAGGACCGGCAGCAGAGTCATTAGATGTTACGCTGCTCGGGACAGACGCCTTGTGCTAAACGGTCCAGGTTTGAGAGATATAGAAAGGTCTGAACTCTATATGAGTCAGTGAAGTCGAAAGTAGATATATTCACAAAAGAAAGAAGGGTTGCCTTACGAAGGCCCTGTTGTTAAAGAATATGTGAAAGGTAAGATGATTAAATTTCTCAAGATAAAGCTGAGAAATATGAAGAAATAGTGTCGCTAAAGTTGAAAGCGGCATGATCCCAGAAGAAAGAAGGAGTATCTTGCGACGACCCTGAAACTAAAAAAGCATATAGAATCTGAGGTGGTTAAATTTTTGAGTTGGCCCTGTACCAGTCTAGTGTAGAAAAACAAAGATGTAGTTCACTGAGATTCCGTATCTCCCTCTGTGTGTATATTTTTACTGCTTCCGACGCAAGTATTTCGTAGATTTCGCACTAAAGAAAAACAAGAAAAGAAGAAGTTCGTCTGTGCGGCTTTCAAACGGAGTTTGCAATGAACAACGTTTCAGTGCACTAACTACTAATAACTATAGTGGGTACCTTTCCAAAGTTTGAAATGCTTCAATCACTTGGTGTACGCGCCGCAAACTAACACGAATCAAGATATTTGAAAACACTTAATACAAGTATTAGTTAATACACCCAAGGCTTTTTAGGAAACAAATATAAAGTCATATGAGCAAGTAGGTGGCATGAAAGCGAGATTAGTTTGACAGTTTCTAAACATTGATGAGTCAAAAGAAATAGATTTTAATAGCAAGCAGATCAGCAGCTTAATATATATATATATATATATATATATATATATATATATAATGTTTTTACATACTCAGCGGGATTTTCTTAATAGGAATGTTTCATCTTTTCTTCAGAGTTCTAATATAAAAGAATGTATATTCCGGTTTTGCTAGACAGAAAAACACACGGAAACCTGAATGTCTTCGTGTGCATACACACACGCACATGTTAAATAAGATTTTTGTGTTTCCTCTTATTGACAAAAAAAAAAAAGAAACGAAAGAAAAAGAAAAAAAAATTATTCAGACTAAACTCCAACCAAGATTTTGAGAGGGTCTCGCACGAAAGTTCATCAAACATTCCATGTACGTTCAAAATCATTTATATAGTTGCCAAATTTAATGCATTTAATTTTTTTATTTCGAAGAAATATTTTGTTCATACCGTTAATGGTATAAGATGACAGGACAATTAGAAACGATTAATCGAATGATTAATTGATCGATTTTAACGGCATTCCAAAACACCTTGTCCTATAATATGCTTACAGGTTAAGTAATTGCCGCTTACTGAACATTTTATAGTGACATTTTTTGTGGAGGTGTTTCTGAAAGTATTTTGCCAACAAATTTTGGTCGAGTGAGTAAAGCGTTCGCCAATAGCCCGGGAGACTGGGGTTCACTCCCAGGTCGAGTCATACCAAAGACTCATTAATGGTACTTGACGCCTCCTTACTTTAACATCCAGCATTATAATGTAGGTATCAATGGTTAGGTGGAACAATACAGGGAGAGTAGGAGCGCCCTCCCCTACACCTCAGTGTAGTAGCTATTGAAAAGGGAACCTTCGAGTTGGCCTTGACAACCATCGCCAACTTTACTTTTTTATATACTATTGTATATTTGTATCCAGTACAAATAATTTGCGTATGGTATCAATGGTTTCAAACATTTTCTCTTGTTGGTTTGCATTTTGTTATATGATTTGAAGTTACTAATCATAATCATAGCTTCCAATAACAAGTCTTAATTCAAATAATTTACATTTCTATGGTTTCAAGTATTTTTATATAACCCGAATATTTCAACAGATCTGTTTGACCCATAGATGGAACGCTAACAGGTTCTACCTGTTGTATATTGACCTTCGACCCGGGCAAACTTGCCATTCCAAAGTGATGCACCGGTAGGAAGTTATACATTCCGATAGCAGTTATGAGAAGAAATCGCGTAGGCGGACTTGGCTGACTATGGGACAAGGTAAAATCCCATGGTACAGGCATAGACTGATGCACCGGAAGAGAGTGACCTGTGAACTGCATGGCAGTTATTTCGGCTTGATGACGATCAAATATGCCATTCCAAAGATTGAGTGGGCGATTGAACTATTATATAACTCGGTGAATACAGGAAGTCAGTTAGTTGGAGTTCAGACAAGTTAGAGACAAGATGTGGTAGAGAAAGCCACCACCCGGCAGAAGGGGCCCTCCGGACCCCCAGTTAGTTTGGAGACCAGTTGGTGAGAAGATACTGGGATGAGAACATGTCCCAGAGAGGCTGGGCCCCCAGGCCCCCGGTTGAGCAGCCAGGAGAACGAGAACGACACACGGCTATGTCCGGAGGAGATGGGGAGGTCAATATGTTGTAGTTCTGTTCGGTCTCCAACGCCCTCTCACAGTAAAACCTCGAGTAACCCTTTTCGAACCCTTTCAAATAAAGTGAGAGGTATATTTTTTTAAAGATGTCTTCGCTCGTCTTTACCATTGTGTCGTTGTGTTCTGCATGAATCTGCATATGACTATACAATACTATCAATCCGAGTAGACCTTGGAATAATGGCAATGAAGGGATATTGCACACACCCTAGATCTCTAGAAGTGGAACCTTAGCGTCAAATATAGTTTTGTGTCATATCAATGACACCCCCACTTTTAGTGGGGTCTTACTCATCCAGAGAATACAGTCAGCTCATTCTAAGCCCGGCCAGCATGGCAATTTAATATACGAGGTAATCATTTCGATTTTTTTACAACGTATTAACAAAATCTCATTTACCTATGAGTCAACAATTCTAACAAAGATCAGAGGGTAGTATTTGTTGTTTTTGATTAGGATCAATGAGATAAGTCATAAAGTGTAGCATCTGTGTAAGAGAGACGTTTGTTATTTCCTTTGGCCGACGGTGATAATCGTTTTGACTTCAAAGCGCAGTGTTTAATGACCCATATCCTTTCTTTTGTGACAGGCCGTCCGTTGTTCCGTTGTGTGGAACAAACATGGAGACGTCTCTTGCCGAGAATAAACACTAAGCCACTTTAGCATTGACGTCTTTCCTTAGACATATAACCCAATTTGATCCTAAGATAAAAAAAAATATGCGTGCCCATTTTTACACGTGTAGTTCTTAGCTTGTCGCAACCAAATGACGATAACTTTCGAACTTCTAACTTCATGAGATTCTTTGATCACTCGCATTGAATGAGGGCCAATCTTTCATTTGATCTCAAGGTCACTATCTATCGCTCAAAGTAAATGACTCCACGTTTTTTTCCTGTTTAACTGAAAGAACTTATTCTAAGAAAACTACTCTCGGTGTCAATAAAAGAATTCACTAGTTTATAATATGATATCTGTTGGGAGAGCAGATTACTAACATATAGCAAAAAATGACATACAACTGTATGTTCAGAAAGTAAAACGCCATGCAATTTACTAAAAATACTTATTATTTCCACAACATCAATCTTTCTTATTCTGTTGTGAGGTATGTCTACGTGACTGATGAATATATAAATATATATATATATATATATATATATATATATATGTGTGTGTGTGTGTATGTGTGTGTGTGTGTGTGTGTGTGTGGTGTGTGTGTGTATTATTCGGTCCAGTATAAACCGGAGTTGTGAGTAACTCCATCAGGACAAAAAACATTCAACAGTGAACATTTAAATTTTCCTGGTAAAGAGCTCAATGTAACTGACACTACAGAGCAATAATTTCTTTAAGAAAAAAACAAAACTGGTCACATTAGGATTATAAATTTATTTCCATCTTGTTATGTGTTTTTGATGTAAATCAAAAACACGAAAAAAATCAACAGGTTTTCTTCAAATCTTATGGATAAAATAATTCAGAATAGACACAGGAAATAATTATTTTCGTGTTTTCGATTTATATAAAAAAAAAAACAGGATGGAAATAAATTTATAATCCTAATGTGACCGGTTTTGTTTTTTTCTTAAAGAAAAGTACATACATATATATATATATATATATAGAGAGAGAGAGATAGAGAGAGATGTGTTTTACAGTTGTTGAAAAAAAGCAGCGAACTCTACTATCTTTTCAGTACATTTTATTCTTTATATATATATATATATATAGAGAGAGAGAGAGAGAGAGAGAGATAGATAGATAGAGAGAGTGTGTGTTTTACAGTTGTTGAAAGAAAGCAGCGAACTCTAATATCTTTTCAGTACATTTTATTCTGTTTCTCTTTTCAGATTATTAGAGAGAAAAGTTATCATTTTGTTATATTCAACCAAATTTTGGAAAATCATTTTAGATGATATAGCAGATCTTTTGTGTGAGAACATATTACAAAATTAAGTCTTTCAATATTGTTCAAGAAAGATACCGAAGTAAGTTCAATTTCAACACATTTACAAACAGAAGTCAGATTTTCAAGTTAGTCAAGAACATTGAAGCTCATGACACTTGGGAAAATAGTAAGGCAGCTAGTTCCTCACAATCCAGGCTTCAGATCACCCTGGATGGATGTGCACATCTTATCAACAACTTTGCATACACTATTCAACAATGTCTGCAACTGAACGGCAGATATCTGGAACATATACTCAAGGGCATCTCTTGATATTTTTGGTTTATATTTGAGACTAAATGCTTGCAGATTTTAATGTTATCCTTTTATCTTTCAATAATTTTAATTTTCATTACTCTATTATCAGGGCTTCTTTGGTCTGTTCCCGGCAATTTATTTACAAAATTGTGAAACACCTTGTCATTCATTAAAAACCCATGATACAATTCTTTAGATTTTACCAACCGTGCAATATTAAGAATTACCTATGTTGCAAACATTTCAAATCAACCAACTTATTCACAAGCTTAATTACTAAAAAAAACGTTTACACTTACCATGAAGCCAATTGCAGAAATAGAAATGTAGTTTATTTGCTGACTTACACCTATTGCCAAAAATAATAAACTGGAAAGTCAGAAAGACTATTTTATTTAAGACAAAATGACAACAGACACAGAATCAAATCTATGAATTACAACAAACTTATACTTGTAGTAAAATATTTCTACTAAAACAAACACAATTTCAACGGAGATGCAGAGTTCACCATCATAGAAAGAATTAAAAAACACAGTGGTCAAGATCACTGCGATAGTAGAAACCATCCTCAAAACATCGCTTTTAACTCGGATGTACCGATGTAAGTTGATATATAAACATCTAAATAAACAAATGCCTTGTGTTTAATATTTGACAAAAATCAATTACGGATAATTTGAAACGCACTCCGAGGATGTTTACCAAACATCTTCCGAGTATAGATTTCACTGCCCGGTGTTTACAATAGCAGAGATTATAAAATGGTCATTTCAAGAATTTGGACACCTACACACACAATCAAATATATATATATATATATATATATAGAGAGAGAGAGAGAGAGAGAGACAGTCACATGAGTGCCTAGAGTAGTGTAATTGGTTTGGAAGCTAGAGTAACAGACAGTGATTTTATTCTCTCTGGGTGTCCTATCATTCTGGCTATGTGTCAAACTAAGACAACTTTTGTGAATCACTAAAGAAATTAACATTGTGTTTCTTATATAAGTGTTATGCCTAAAATTAAAAATTCCTTCACTTTCAAATTAATATCAAAGCCTTTTTGACAGAATGGTAAAGCCCTCATTCTGTTGCAGGACACACATTATCTGCCCACCATACACACACACACACACACACACACACGCAGAGTATTTGTCTTTCACTTCCCCCCTCTCTCTCTCTCTCTCAATATATATAATTCTATCCCTGTCTCTCTCTTCAACACTCACACGCACACACACTCATTCTCTCTCCCTCTCTTTCCTCGTCTCTGTCCCTATCTCTTTCCAACGCGAAGTTGTACACACACAGTCCCACTTTCTTTCTTTCTTTCTTTCTTTGTCTAACACGTGCACGTGCAGTCTCACTCTTTTTATCCTTATATCTCTCTTACTCTCCAACACGGACACATACAAATATACAAACTCTCTCTCTCTCTCTCTCTCTCTCTCTCTGCTTCTGTTTCTGTGTTCCTGCTGTCTTATGTAATTTGTTTGTGTTGAATATCCATATTTCCAGCTAGTACATATAAAGGAGAATGTATGTGTATAGGTAAATAAAAATGTACCCCTTATACACATTTTCATTCGTCTTTTAAAATCCCTAATAAACATCAGCCACATTTTCGACGTTTATGTTCTTGGAAACATTCCCTTCCCTTGACAATCTCTTGTCTCAATCCTATTCGAAGTAGTCGCCTTCAGCACGACGACTTTAAACTCTCAATCGGATGCTGCTCACAAAAGGGACCTGCAAATGCCTGCAACACAATCAGCACACACAGCCTGTCTAATTTCCTCATTTTTTTTTTTTTTTTTTGCTGGGACGTCTTATGTATAGTGATATAAATAAGCTTCAAAGGCCAATTTACTAAGTCACTATTTTGTTCCTCTCTGAATACGCCATTAACAAAACTTTGTTTCAGGCTAGTCAATACTTACTAAATAAACGACCTGTATACATCAATAAATATTATATATATATATATATATATATATATACACTAAACTTCTTCACACGAGTAGGATGCGACACAAGGTTAATTCTTAAGCGGAGTTTAACATGTTTGAGTTCAGAGTTTTCCTTTTTCTGCACTGATTGTCATACCAAGTTTAAAAAGCCAGTCTCCCCTACTACTAATCTATAACTAAATGAAGAATGGTTGAATACATATTTTTCCTAGGGGTCATCATCATAATCATGTCGTGCCGCTAGCACGGATACCCCAGATCCTCTCTCGCCACTTCTCCCTATCGTTCATCGCCTCTGGCAGGTCTTCAGGGCTACATCCCGTATCCTCACATAGCTGCTGAATGTATGTTCGAGATGGTCGTCCTGCTTTTTCCCGGCCATATGTTGGGGTCCATAGGAGTACATCACTTATGAGCTCGTCCCTGCTTCTCCAGCAGTGTCCTGCATGTCTGGTTCGTCTAACTTGGATAGTTTTCGTGATGTGAGGCAGGTGGCCGTATAGTTGGTGCCTTGTGGGGTGTTGCCGCCAGGACTTGTTCAATATTGCTCGCAGCATTCTTGTGTAATTGCCGTCTAGCTTCTTCTCCAGCCGTTTAGTTAGCATCCAAGTAGTGCATCCATACAGCAGTATCGATACGACTGCTGCCTGGAAGTAACTGCGTTTCATTTTATCGGTCAGGTCTGATTTCCATATGATCGATAGCCTATCGATAGCTTTCCATACCTTTGTTAGCCGCGTGTCGATGTCCTTTTCGGTTGATGAGACACTGCTTCCGAGGTAGGTGAATTTGTCGACTAGTTTCAGAGAGGTTCCAATACTGCTATATAAAATGCAAACAGCCATGTTCAGGATTTGAAATCGGGTGGCTGTGCCCATTTCCTACAACATAACCATTACACTATGATGTATACATTTACAGTGTGTCACAAAATAAATGCAATGCAATCCATTAAAATGATGATTTATTTCTTAGACAAGCGCAATGCGGTCATTTCGGTCACATCCTGTAAAAAATGCATCCTTTGAGCTGTAGACATCAAATCAATGTTTTTTATTTTTATTTTATCAGCTTCCAGGGTGAACAATCTTTTTTGAGGTTCTTGTTTCAGTGATGAATCATTATTATATTAATGGGTTGCTTCTGTTTTGAGACAGTTTTGAATGAGTTTGTCTCCAAGCAAGTAGTGACGCTAAATATTTTTCCTCTCTTGTACAAGGAATTGTGATCAATATTAATAGTTGTTATAGTATACTATTTTCAGATCTGAAACGAAAAAGAACACAACATTATTATTAGTATAGATATTAGCGGTCATGAGAGTTCCATATATATTGAGACATTGTATGAATATACATATATATATATATATATATATATATATATATATATATATATAGAGCTCCGTTTGACTATGTCTTATCTCCTAAAGAGAAAATCTATCACAAGGATTATGATTTTAGAATGTGAAGGACAATAAAAGAAATATGACAGCATAGCTTCACATCATGAAAATGAGGAGTTTTAAAGGTGCATCGACCAATAGAAAACTCGTTAGAATATCTAAGCTGAATTCTAAGGGGTCTGTTTGGAAGAAAATTGATGTTCTACTTATAGTTAATTTCTGTTTTGGTAAATACAGCTTCAGTCAAATAAAAATATTGAATCATCTTCCATACTTGAAACAATCTAATGGTATTCTAATAAATGAGCTCTGGCTCATTTAAAACTAATGTTACCAACAAACTATTCGTTTACAAATCACATATATTTGATATGTATGTATAAACAGGATTTGGAATTGAATAACCTCCATGGGTTGATATGCCGTAAAAATAACCAACCATCCAACATGAGCTTCCATATCTTTAGCACACCTCCAATGTGTGTATGTGCGTGTGTGTGTGTGTGTGTGTATGTGTGTGTGTGTGTGTGTGTGTTTGTGTGTGTTTGTGTTTGTGTGTGTGTTTGTGTGTGTGTGACGGAGTATTTGTTTGTTTATACCAGAATGGTATTAAGCATGAAGAAACACAATATACGTAAGTGTTTACCTTGGAATGCAATTGTCAATTGTGAATGTCTTCGAATATTGAAGACTGTTATTAACTGTGTCGCTTTTCAAGAAATAAATGAAATTGAAGTATTAAAGAAAGGAATAATGAAAAGTAGAAAAATTCGTTGACTTAAACGGAATATTCATATTGTATTTGTGTAGTTCGTTTTCACATATAAAAAACAGTCACTCTTCACCAAATTCATCTTATGCCATTTCCCTTAACATAACGATAAACCAAAAAATAGAATTGAAAAAACCCTATGAAATGTTGCATTCTCTTTCTTTTTTTTTTTTTTTTTTTTTTTTTTGATAAAGCGAGAAAGCATCTATAATCGGTGCTAAAATATAAAGATCAAACCGAGTTCAAATCCTGGATAAGGGTGCTTGCTTTTCACTTCACGTTAAAGTTCATTGAAAAGGCATCAATTTATCTCTTGTCTCCCCCTCCAGCTCTGGATAAATAGTAGAGCTAATTGGATTCTTTAGTCTTAATAAGGCAACCAATCTACGAGAAGGAACACTCTGAATTCAAACCAGCTGTACTGCGCTCAAAAACAGTTTTTTTCTGATGGGTGTAATATATCTGGAACTGTTCTACAACAATTTCTATTCCGTTGTAAAGGGAAGTTATATTTATAAACTTGTAGTATGTGGACTCCAAAGACTTTATTTATCCTGCTAAAATTTTATTCACCACAAAGAGTGTCAATATTGACCATGTGGAAAGGCCCTTATCTAGATTGGAAATTCAATTCACTGTTCGAATAAAGTTTCAATGTCTGCTAAAATCTCTGACGTGTGTGTGTGTGTGTGTGTGTGGTTGTCTGGAGAGTGGTAAGTTCATACTGTTGGCTGCTAACTCAACTGGTATGTGGGAGAGTCCCCGTGGCGTAGTAGCTGACATACTGGCTCTACGGCTTCTTATCAAATGATTTAGAACTCCACTTTATCTCTTGCATTCACTTTCGGACTATTACCTCGGAGAAATGTCTGCAAGTTGACGAGGCGTAACAGTTACGATATCTGCCATCAACGAAAGATCTGTGTAGATCAGTACTTGTATCACCTTTCAAACCTCCCTGCGTCGTATGCTTGATAATCATTGTAGTCATTAAAATGATCTAACAAGATACTCCCAATAGTTTTTCATAGCTACGATGTTCCAGCGCCTTCAACGCTTAGCATACAATAAATTCAATACGTTTTTTCGCGACTTATGCTTGGAGCATTTGACTAATCCTATTTGCTAACCTAATATATTTCTGAATATATAAAGAAAATACTGTACATAAGTTACCAGCACTACTATGATAATTTTTAACGGAATCGTCATCGACATTAATGTACTTGTTCCGTTCATAAGAGTATAAGTTTTACAGAAGTCTGCACCATCAAGCATCTATTAAAATTTCAACACACACTCAGACTGTTGACTTTACTCCACGTTCTTTCAAGAGGGTATCAGATACTTAATAACCATTGTTGTCTGTGATGATCTAACGGAATACTCTGGATAAGTTTTCATCGTTACAAATTTTTTAGCGACTTCAACACTTGATATAAATTCAGTACGCTTTACCGCGACTTGTACTAGAAGCATTTGACTAGCAATATCTTCTGATATAAGTGATGTAAGTATTTAACAGTGTTCTGCGCCTGTCTTGGCTTTAATATTGTTGGGGTTTTTTATGGAGTTGTTTCGCGTCGACATTAATGAGGATTCAGTTTCTCTCATCGGATGACCGCGGCGTTACCATATCCTTGTCGCTTTGCTTTACTCTTGAGATGACGGTATTGCTTCTATTTTTATTTTCGTCCTTTATCTATTTATTTATTTATGTTCATACATGCTGAACAGTTCTTGGTCACACAGAGAGGGGTATGATTTAGACCCTTGAAAGATACATACTAATTCACTAATTCGTCTCAGCACATCGTTTCCCAACTTGACTTAAAATATGAAGAAAAATAGAAAAAAATGTTATTCCTTTCTTGGTTGTATCGAGAACTTTTGATAGTCCTTTTTAATCAAGTAGATGCGTGCTTAACGTAACGGTTACTGTCGTAGAAAATTGAATAGACGACTCGATTTCAAATTCTGTGGTTCAATGAGTTTTTTTATAGCATATAAACCATTGTAGGTTATTTAATGCCAAATCTTGTTGACACATATATATATATATATATATATATATATATATATATATATATATATATATATGATTTGTAAACACATTTTGTTAATACGTGGAGCATTTAATATGATTCCAGACTTTTTTTTAATACAGGCATTTAAAATTGTCGTAGACACTTGAAAATTCACTATGTTATTGCTATACATCTTATGAGATGACTGATAAATTCTTTTGATTTCAGGTTCAAATGAACAGCTACAACAGCAATTGGAATACACCCTACTAAAGCCTGATTGTCACTGCTGGGGAATTTCAAAAATGCAATCTGGACGTGAAGACACTTTAGAAGAACGATATGCAATAAAATTCTGTTTTAAACTTGGAAAAAAATGCCACAGAAACGTATGAAATGCTTCAGACTGCTTTTCGACCATCTTGCATGAATCGAGCATCAGTTTTTGAGTGGCATAAGAGATTTAAGGAAGGCAGAGAGTCTGTGAGGGATGACGAGAGGTGTGGGAGGAGTAAGGAAGTCAATACACCAGAGTTGATTGGCCAAAGGGTTAGGGTTAGGGTTACTATGTTGAGGTTTTAAAGGAGTTCAAGAAGAGATCCCGTCAGAAGAGGCCAGCACTCTTCAAATCGGCTCAGTGGCATTTCCACCAGGACAATGCACCAGTCCACAACTCCATCCTTGTCACAGATTATTTGAGCAAGATGGGCATCAACACAGCTCCTCAGCCTCCCTATAGTCGAGACCTTACTCCCAGTGACTTTTGCTTATTCTCTAAGCCCAGAGGCTGTCTTTATGAGATAATCGAGGAGATGAAAGAGGCTGTGACGAAGGTCATTGACACGCTCACACAAGAGGACTTCCATGGGGCCTTCCAGAAGTTGTTGGAACGGTACAACAAGTGCATTGCAGCCAGAGGAGATTACAACGAAGGGGACTAGAGTTTCATGTGTAAACTATAAATAAAAGTGCCCACACGAAAAAAGTCTGGAAACTTATTTAAATAAATGGTTTCAAGTCTTGCTATGTATAACTAACAATTCAATTAAACATCAGACATTTGTTTACACACTGTTGAAGGATCAAACAGTTCTATTTCTAACAATTCAATTTAGCCTAAGTCATTTTTTGCATTTGGTTTAAATGTCAAACAGTTCTATTTGACACATCGATAGGACCATATTAGGTACTACAACTCCTGGCCTGAGTGTACCTAAGAGGAATCCACTTTTCGGGTCATTTAACGCCGAACTGAAATTTCAAACAATTCAGTTTAGTATAAGTATAGTTTTTGTTTACAAACGGTTTATTATCAAAACAGTTCAGTTAAATGTCAAAACAATTCTATTTCAAACAATTCAGTTTAGCATAAGTATAGAGTTTCAATGTCAAAAGCAATCCTATTTCAGGCAGTTCAGTATAGCAAAGGTTCAGACAGTTCTATTTCAAACAGTTCTATTTCAAACAGTTATGTTTCGTACACAGTTTCAATGATAAAACAGTTCTTTTTCAAACAATTCAGTTTAACATAATTACACAGTTTTTTTCTATTTGACCCATAGATAAGACCCTATCCTGTGATACCACTACGCATCAGAGTGGAACTGAGTAGATGGCAATGAAGGGGTACTCCACATTCCTCAAAGCTCTAGTATTAATGGAACCTCACTATCAGATTTTTTTTGTGTCATATCTAGGACATTCTTTGGGGAGGGCCTTACCCACTGCAGAGGTGCAGTCCAGTGTATTCTACACCCCCAGCTGACTGGGCAGTCAAATTCTGGATGAGGCTATCAGTGCTAATAACATCTGGAAAAGCATCAGCGTGTCTATTCTTCTCCAGGTACAGGAAAATTATACAAGTGACTGGGCCTTTTTAGCTAGGGTTAGTCAACCAGTCAAGGAGAAGGAAAACTGAATTCAGAAGAGTTTGACTCCGCTTTAAAATTGAAATTGTGTCACAATCTGCTCGTAGTTGAGGGGTTGGGTGAATATATATTAATCCAACAACTTTATTGAGGTACAAATACAACATAGTGCATATATTACTTTACTTCTTGGTCGCCATCGAGATTGATGCATTTGTCTCATCAAAGCATACAAGTGCATAAACCCCCGCCTTGAAGAATATGGCTTCCAGACAATTGTTTTTCCCCCTATTGCTTTGTGATGCAATGAGATAATATCCCAGTATCTCCTGAACGGTGGGGGGGTCCTCGTGATGTAGTGGTTAAAGCGACGAACTGCGGAATCGTAGTACGTGAGTTCGTACTCCAGTCGCGCTATTACGTTCACTTTCGGGCAAATACCCTTGGGAAAGGTATGAACCCCCTTATCCTCCCAGCTATGGGTTAAATAGTACCACTATTATTCTTCTTGGAGAATGGCTTTGGCATTAAATAACCAACAATGGTCGATATGCCATTAAACAAAGAAACCAAACCAAACCAATCTCCTGAACGATTTCTTTGACAAGCGACTTTCGAAGATTAAGTTCCACAGCCATATCATGAAGCTTACATTGTCAATATAAATGAATCAAATTTTTTTACACGCTCCCAGAATACGACTTGATAAATCTCATACTCATTAAACTTAAGCCATGCAACTTTTTTTCGTTTCCTAAACTAAATATTCTTTTCAAGGATTCAAATTTGAAGACATGTAATATAATGTCCGGGGGATTTCGTTTTATGCCTTTGGGTTTAGTTAGGCTGAGGACCTTTCGACTCATTGCATGGGTTACTTGGGTGCAATATTAACACAGGTGTTTGCGCGCGCGCGGACTGGCGGAGCGGACGTGTCACACAGAGATGTCACAATAGCCCAGATGGGAAACGGGGGTTACAGAGTGCGGGTGACGTCACGCAGGGAAGCGCGTGGAGGATTTTGGGAGATTTTGAAAAAGTTATTTAGTTGAGATGAGACCTGCCTCGGGGGAAGACGGTTGGTTTTCGCTTGCTCGCGGACACCTTTGTGGCGGGTGCCACACGTGTTTGGGGGGGAGGCAGATGAAAAAGCCAGAATAGAAAGATTGTGCCTCTCTCCTTATGTCGAAGAACCTTTAAACTCAAAGGTAATAAAAAGTTTCGTACCTGATATGATTTGTAAACGAATAATTTGTCGAAAACATTTTTAAAAGAGCCAGTGCTCATTTTTTGCTCTCAGTAAAATGGTTTCAAGTATTGCTGTGAAACACAAGCAATTTATTTTAATATCAGCCATTTGTTGGCACACAGTTAAATCGTCATGCCTATATGATCTGTAAGTGAATAGTTTGTATGTAATGATATTTTGAAATTTGTTAGAGGTAATTTGTTTGCCCAAAATATTGCTATTGTTAAAACACCGTTAAATGGTTTCAAGTACTGCACATACTAATAGTTTTATTTGCACATAGTTAAAGAGCTTCAAGTATTTCAATTCAACACAAATAATTCTATTCAACTGTATTCATTCTCGCAGGCAAATGGTTTCAAGTATTGTTATGTAATGCCAATAATTCAACTTTTGTACAGTAAACACTTTCAAGTATTCCTATCTAACAATCCTAGTAAGCGAGTTCGAGCTCCAGTCACGCTATTACGTTCACTTTCGGATAGATACCCTTGAGAAAGGTATGAAGCCCCTTATCCTCCCAGCTATGGGTTAAATAGTACCACTATCGCTCTTCAAGAAGGGTGGATTTGACATTGAATTACCTATAAAGGATAATATGCCATTAAAAAACAAAGAAAATCCTCTCTAACACGTGAATTCTATTTAGTATTAATCATTTGTTTGTACGCAGTAAAATGACTTCAAGTATTGCTATCTAACACCAATAGTTTTATTTGCATACAGTTAAATAGAGAAATTTTTGAAATCTATTACACTTGACACATAATGTATGTGTGTTTATTTTTGTCAGTAATATCCCTAACAGATTAAAGTTTCGAGAAAAATAGCTTAATGTTTGTATTCTTAAGAAATCAGACTACAAAATGACGTTATTTTAAGTGGCACTTGCTGTTACTTATCAATATGATTCTCCGCCCAACTCCCCAAAATACTGAATAGGAAAGCACATACGTTACAAATAACACGTAAAATACATCCATATACTGACCTATCTTTAAGTGATAAAATGATATCAAAAGGATTATCAAAAATCGACCCAAAGTGAAAGATATCATGAAAGTTATCCTTATAGTAAGAAAAGGGGATAAATATCGTGCAACAGGTTAATAGGATTACGCTCAAGAAATAACAAGCTGGTTGCATAACAAAAAGGTGGAGAGATTTGATTGTAGAGTTTGCTGTCAAGATTTTTTTGGAGGCTCCAACAAATCAAGTTTGTCAAGCCTTTTGTCTAGCATGGAATAAAAAAGGGCTGATCTTAATGATAATGAGGCTCACCTTAAAACCAGGAAGGTGAATGTCCAACTTTATCTCCATCAAAATAATTCCCAAGGGAAGCCACACACCGACAAAAATGTCATTTTTAATCCTGAAAACTGACGAAAGATCTCAATACTGCTATCAGTTGGTTTATTTCAGAATCTCAAACTCAAGGACCCAAACAAACATTACGTCCTGGGGAAGAGGCACAACGGACCAAAAGTTAAAAGATGTAGGGGGAAGTGATCGCCACTTGTAATTGAGAGCAATAGTGCTGATAGGCTACAATCCAATGCATTATGTTGATCACTGTGATTTACTATATAATACCCATCGCGTTATATTATGTTCATACATGAAGGTGCTTGAGGTATGATGACTACTGTCGTAGGAAATAGTAACGATGAGCCAAGTTCGAATCCCGGATGAAACGGTGCGCATTTCCCATAACGCTAATACTCTTGGGGAAAGTATAAATCAAACTGTTCTCCTTCCAACTAAGGGCAAATAGTAGGGCATACCAGGCTCTTTAAGCATTGATATTCCAACTGGCCTCGGAGAAGAAAAGTTCTGAATTTATGCCTGTTAAACTCAGCTAAAAATTGACCTTGTGTCAGTCCTGTTCGAGCAGAGGCGTTAGTATATGAATATAATTATATATATATGTATATATATATATATATATATATATCATACAATAACTGATGTTTGTATAACAGCATTGCTTCCAACAAAGCCTTCATCAGATGATGACTCTGGGTTCAGGCATGGTTTCGGGGCCGAAATATGTATATATATATATATATATATATATATATATATATATATATGTGTGTGTGTGTGTGTGTGTGTGTGTTATTTTCATTAGGTATTCAAACATATTAGTAATTTTTCTTTAATATTTATACCTGTAACAAAATACAAATATTTCCACGCCAGTTCTCATCGGCAATTTTTCTTTTCTTCAACATTGTCGATATATATATATATATATATATATATATATATATATATATATATATATATATATATTCAGTTATGTGATTCACCAAAAATACGCTGCTCTGTCATTGTAACTTGTAACAAAATATACTGACAGTATTCCCTGCACAAGTGTGTCCTGAGCATAACACTAAACTGCGTCAGATGTCGACACTCCAGTTCTAGACATCTAGGAAGTCTGGAGTTTTCCTTCATTGCTATTACTCCCAGTTCCACTCTGACTTTGAGTAGTAGAAGTAGTAGAAGTGCCCGTTAATGTCCCAGGTAGTTGTCAGATCGTTTTATTTCAAAATTATTTGCATTAGATAATAAGAATAATTGATACCATATAAGTGGCGGATTATCTATATTAGGAATAGTTACTTAAAACTATAATTGTTTGCTAAGGATTATTATTATTAGTTACTTGAAAGTATATAACTGCGCGCAAAGGACTGAAAATAATTAAATAGAAATAATTTTTGGAACCATATGATTGTTTATAAATTATAAACATTTGGTAGGAATTCTTTCAACCATACAAATGTTTACAAATTATTTGCGTTAGATGGGAATACTTTATATATAACTGTGCACAAAAAACACTTAAAAACGAAGATTTTTTTTAGTATTTTGCACATAATATGAATAATATAGAAAATATAAATACAAATGCACAATAAATACAATTACCTTAACTATAAACACAAAATTACACAAGACAAGTTGATACGCCGTTAAAATCAATCAATCAATAAATTTAAAAAATACGTTCATTATCATTAAAATTTATGTGTATTTAACAATCCTGACTTAGGAAAATATTAGTTACAAAAATTGTTCTGCCTTGTGCCATTCAAAAGTAGTTTGCTAATTACGGACTTGAGGCCCGATAGTTTAGTACAACCTGTTACATGCTAATAAAAATTCTCTAATAGCAATCATAAGGCTGAGTTTTGATTTTTTTTGGAACAATGGTCTATATGTTATACAATTGCGGAAGGATTTTTTTTATTATCATTTTTCGTTGGTTATATGCTATCTTTCGGTTTAGTTAGGCTTAGAACTATTCGGCTTAGTGCACGGGTAGGGGCACACATTGAGCGCAGGTGTTCACGCTCGTGCGGGGAATATGTAACAATCACAGATGTCATAATAAAAAAACCCGGATACGAAATGGACTGGGGATGTAGAAGACGTCATGCCCGGAAGCGATTTGGGGGGATTTTTGGAAAAAAGCAGTGAGTTGAGATTTAAACCTAGACGGAGCTGGTTGATTTTTTGAGCTGTGCGAGGCCAGTCCAGTTGGGTCTACGTGATGCGCCGCGCGAGGTGGGGTCAGATGGAACAGTCAGCATAGTAAAAGTTGTGTCTCTCTTTCCTCGTGTTGAAAACCTAAAAGTCAAGAAGGTAATAAAAGTTTCGTACCTGAACTAACGTGAGTCGTCAGTGTTTCGAGTGTTTTTCGGATTCCTATGCATGTGAACATTTTCCCGTATCCGTATATTTGTATATTCGTATTTGGATATTTTACATATAGTCATAGATCAAGTAGATAAGGGGACTGTTATCACACAAAAATATTCATTCCTATTCACAGAGAGTGTCATGAAATGAGACTGATATATTGTATTTGACAAATAGTAACACTGATATTTTTATCTTTCGAGTTGGCAACCCTCATTGAATGCTAGTTCATCACCAGTCATTCTCACAGACAAATTATGATCAAATCTGATGAATATGATACCTCAGTTTGTTAAGTGTCCAGTCTCGTATTGCAGAAAGAGATTCACCATTCAGTCTTGTCAATCACAAAACGCCTTGAGCACAAAAGCATCAGTGCCTAGAAGAGAACTTTATCTCAATAAGCCAGTGTTAACTAGTTAAATTTTTTCTGGCATTGTCCCTAAAGCTCGTGCGTTCGATTTTCGTGTTACATAATACAAAAAACACTTGACATAATCGAAAATTACTTAAACCTGAATATGAATTCTGAGAAACAAATACGACCTGAATGTTTTTGCTTTGTCTTCGAAATAAAAAAAAGATTGATCAGCTTATCTGCAATCAGAGTTGTAAACTCGAAAAATAAAATAAGAACAGTCTCATTTCTGTCTCGATTGATCTCTAATTACATATATATATATATATATATATATATATATATATATATACTTTTTATGAAATTGGATTATTTGTTTTCATATTCTTTAAGCTCTTTTAAGTACAATACATCGTATTTTGTTTTTATTTTTTTGGACAAGGCTTTAAATGCCTGCCTTAAAATAAAGTATGTCTCATTGTATTTGACAGGTGATAGAATGAGTTGTCAACACCTATTCTTTGAAAAGATATAAAATGTCTCCACTGAATAAACATGAAGTAACATTTTGTAGCGAACATCAGCAAATGTTTTGTTTTTTACATGTCTATTTTTCTTTTGCAATAAAGGAAGCTTTAAATGCGGTATTTTAAAACAGTTAAACATATCATTCTATTCCTTCACATCAGTTTCGTTCATTTCTGATTACCAAATGTCACCTTCCTTTCCGTTTTTATAGTAAAAAATTTACTTTTTTATAATAAAATAAATTGCATATAACTTCTACATTAAAATAACTAGTACTATCATACTGTACGTTCTTTTCCTTCTGGGTACATCTATTTAGGTGCAATAATTTATATGTGCGAGCATGTCTACATAACTATGAATACGTATAAGCATCATTATTATAATTATTATCCTCATCCTTATCAAGGCATGCCAACAGAATAGATTTTCTTGAATATCTCTCGCCATCCATCTCTTGACAAGTTCTTTTGATAGTATTCGGTGTCTGTAAAGAAATGGTCAGCCATGTCCATGTGTAAGAATATATAGAAAAACAGGGTTTATGATTTCGTTTTTATTTCTTCAGCATGTCTTGCTTGTCTTATTCGAATGGTTTGTGAGATGAGTACTATAATGTGTATATATACATCATAGGGTGAAGATATGTGTACTGATTGGTATGGGTATAAGTAGTGTGTATGTATGTATGTATGTATATGGATGTGTATATTGTAGTTTCAAAAGGATAGCTAAAAAAATCAGAGAGTTCAATACATTTTAATAGATTATAAAGTAGGAGAAGTTATACGTCAATGGGGATGAAAGGGTTTTTTATTTAATTTCTACAATAAACTCAAGTCTTTGGCGCTAGTACGGTCAGAAGTCAGTGGACAAATGTATCATTTTTATAATTACTATATATTTGGGTGTTCTACGCAAGAAAGCTCGGACCGCATATATTCAAGGAAGGAAATCAGGTGATAGAGAGATCAGTTGTGTGTGAGAGAGAGAGAGAGAGAGAGAGAGAGAAGTTGCCGCAAAAAGCAGAGGTAATTCAAGCCTAGAACAAGGAATCGTCAAGAATTAAAAAAAAGTTTGCGTTCAGTAGTTTAGATACTGGAGAGGACAGAAAACTGCCTAGCAGCTAAGTTCATATTGCAAAGTGTCACATAACTCCCTGACCAAGTTAAACCAGAAGAGAAATTGTCCTCAATAAAGACGGCCATACGTATTTATTCTGGGATTCGTTTTCGTTTTTGTTTTTTGCTTATGTAGCTGATACGGGGCTTATACAGTTTCGACAAAAAACCTGCAATAGCCTAACCTTTACTTTACAACAAAATAACGTGGGATCAAATGTTTTAGCCGGCTAGAAAAGCCGCGGGAAATCGGTGCCTCGCGAATTATACGGGGTGTTTCAGAAAAAGTCATTTCCTACTGAAATTACCACTATCACTTGAGATGCATGACCCAGTCAGCTGGGGCAGCAAAATACATCGACTGCATCACTGTAGAGGGGTAAGACCTCTCCCACGACACGTGTCATGGATATGACACAATATAATCTGATGGTAAGGCTCCAGTAATGCTAGAGCATCGGAGAATACAAAGTACCTCTTCATTGCCATCGCTCCGGGGTCCACTCTGCCCCGGAGTGGTAGCACATGATCGAGTCCTATATATGGGTCAAATAGAACTAAACTGTAATTACGTCAAACTGAATTGTTTGAAATAAACTGTTTTTATATTTAACTGTGTGTTTAAATTGCGTACTTATGCTAAACTGAATTCTTTGAAATTGGCACTTAACTGTGTTTTTTAAAAAAATTATCCCTATAATAAATTGAATTGCTCGAATTTTTTATCAAAATGACTTAATTCGGCGTTAAATGACCCGAAAAGGGTTGATACGCTGTAAAACAAACCAACCAACCAATTTATGATGTAAATATATGAGTAACTACACAGTCTTGGCAAATAAAGTTAAACAGGCTTAATGTTGACCAAAATAAAACTTTTCAACAAAATTTTAATTAGAAATTCAAAGGTGTGCGGATTTCCTGAATGATTTCATCAATGTTAAATATGCACGATGCCTGCAACACGGAACACGTCAGGTCGATAGTCCAAACACGATGCAACATGTCATGAGTAACAGTCTCCACTGCAATAGGGATTCTCTGCTCGAGTTTTTCTATGTTCGTAGAATGAAGAGAAATATAAACCAGTCTCTTCATATAGCTCAAGAAAAAAAATGTAAGTGGTCAGATGTGAAATGGGAAAAACCCAAAAAGCCACAAACGGAATTTTTTTTTAATAGCAACTTTGTGTGCGATGGCAACAAAGGAGTACGCCGCTTTCTCCAAAGCTCCATCATTACTGAAGCCACACCACCAGATTGTTTAGTGTCATATTCAGGACACTCGCTGGGGAAGTCTTATCCCTCTGCAAAGATGCAGTTGGTGTATTCTGCAGCTCCAGTCAACTGGGCTCGATTTGTATTGGAGGAATATTATGCTATTCTTCCTGGTTTATCAATATTTCTTTGAATAGAGGGACTCTGTCTCATATTTTACGACCCAAAATGTTCCACAAATGTTATATAGGATTAATATCAACTTTCAGCAAGCCACAGAAAAGTATCAAGCGATTTACACAGCAGATATTTCCATATTGTACGTGCTCTATCGGGTGTGGTCAATGTCAAACCCAAAGTTTGATGTGATTCTAATTGGTGATAATCAAAATTGATTGATTGATATTTTAACGGCATGTCAAAGAACTAAAGATTGTTTTGCCAAGAAGGTAGAGAATTCGATTCATTATACGTTCATATCTACATTTTGTATTGTTGTTGTTTTGCAAGAGATGTTATTTGCACACAGTATTATTGAATTCAAACAATTTTTAAACAGATTTATTTGATCCATAGATGGTACCCTAACAGGTGCTATCTCTCCGTGACAGAATGGACCTGTGTGTACTGTTAATGAAGTGGTATTCCATACTTCCCAGATCTCTAGAACTTGAGCCTCACCACCACACATAGTTTAGTGTCATGTCCAGAACACACTTTTTTGGCGGGGTCTTACCTCTATTCAAGAATTACAGGCTGCGTATTTTAAGCCTCGCTGATGTTATTCAGGTAAATGTTTTCATCTTTTTTTTTCATATTGAAAATAGATTTGAATTTCTAAGGATCTTGTCTTCATAAATTTCATACGGACTTTATGGACATTTATGGACATCATATTTGGATAATGCAACTAGCTATCACAAACCAACAACGGAAACGGAAAACGATAAATCTGTGTCCATTTGAATATTCGAGTTGTGAATGGAAAAGCTAGGGAAGAGAAGAGTGAATGATGAAAGAGCGTAATAAATAAAAATAAATATAAAACGAAAACATGTTTTACTCTCGATGTAAGGTCTTATTATCTTAGTGACTACATGACGTCCTTAAATCTAAAACGTGTCAGCATTTATTTGGAACTTTTAGCTTGAGTCGGTGTCAGTGATATTTTTGCAGGAGAGGAAGTTTTTAAAATAATGTTTGCTCTTATTTCGCTCTGTCTTAGAGAGATGAATTATTGCTAGAAACAGAACCTTGAGAGAAAAGAAGTTGAATTAGAATAAAACCTATTTGCCTCAACAATACTTACAAAAATATTCCGCTCGTGAAATATTCCTGTCACTATTGAATAAACAAATAAAAATGTTTCTTCTTGTTAAATAAAAATTGATTATCATCTAGTAAATATATATATATTTCTATATATAAACTAACATATCAGGATAAAAAATAATATCCAAAAACGATAAGACAAAAACAAAAAAGCTACAAGGGCTTTGAAAGAATTTCTTTCAAAGCCTATACGTTTTTGTTGGTTTGTTGGTTTGTTTTCAAGATCATTGAACCAACCCATTGAAATTAGCTTTCTAAAATTATCATAAGTTGAGTTCGGTTCGATTTCGGTTTCTTTGTTTAAACGCATATCAACTTTATATATATATATATATATATATATATATATATATATATATATATATATATATATATATATATATATTACTTGCTCTAATGATTGCATAGCCGAGAAACTCACAGTTATTAAGTGCTTTTGTCTGTGTGTGTGTCTACTCTACGTTATTCAAACTTAAATACATACACTCTATCAGTGATATCTATCACACTTTATCATATTCACCCAAACCCTCTGTTCAGGCAGGATATGACACAAGGACAATTTTTAAGCGGAGTTTAACAGGTTTGAATTCATATTTTTCCTTCTCCTAGACCAGTCGCCTAACCAAGGCTGAAGAACCCAGTCTGCCCTACTATTTACCCATAGCTGGAGGGATAATAATTGGATTCATACCTTTCCCAAGGGTATTAGTGTTATGTGAAATGCAATCAGTCTAGTCCAGGATTTGAACTCGCGTCGCCGTGTCCATTTCCTACGGCGATAACCATTACACCACGGGCACCTCCAGATATTTATCACACTTTATATATGCACGGAACATGCCCGAGGCTGTTTGCATTTCACGTAATGCTAATATACTGGGAAAGCTATGAACTTACTATTTTCCCTCCAGCTATGACCAAATAGAACATCCACACACACACACACACACACACACACACACACACACATATATATATATATATATATATATATATATATATATATTTAAAGCCTTCAAATAGCTTGACCATCGATTAAAAACTAAGTAAAAGATATCATATAAAAATGATTTATTCGTGTAACTATCATTTTCATAAGGTATTCACAGTAATTAAACATTTAACGTGGTGATTTTCATAAGGTATTCTCAGTCATTAAACATTTAACGTGATCATTTTCATAAGGTATTCACAGTCATTAAACATTTAACGTGATCATTTTCATAAGGTATTCACAGTCATTAAACATTTAACGTGGTGATTTTCATAAGGTATTCACAGTCATTAAACATTTAACGTGATCATTTTCATAAGGTATTCTCAGTCATTAAACATTTAACGTGATCATTTTCATAAGGTATTCTCAGTCATTAAACATTTAACGTGATCATTTTCATAAGGTATTCACAGTCATTAAACATTTAACGTGGTGATTTTCATAAGGTATTCACAGTCATTAAACATTTAACGTGGTGATTTTCATAAGGTATTCACAGTCATTAAACATTTAACGTGATCATTTTCATAAGGTATTCACAGTCATTAAACATTTAACGTGGTGATTTTCATAAGGTATTCACAGTCATTAAACATTTAACGTGGTGATTTTCATAAGGTATTCACAGTCATTAAACATTTAACGTGATCATTTTCATAAGGTATTCACAGTCATTAAACATTTAACGTGGTGATTTTCATAAGGTATTCACAGTCATTAAACATTTAACGTGGTGATTTTCATAAGGTATTCACAGTCATTAAACATTTAACGTGGTGATTTTCATAAGGTATTCACAGTCATTAAACATTTAACGTGGTGATTTTCATAAGGTATTCACAGTCATTAAACATTTAACGTGGTGATTTTCATAAGGTATTCACAGTCATTAAACATTTAACGTGATCATTTTCATAAGGTATTCACAGTCATTAAACATTTAACGTGGTGATTTTCATAAGGTATTCACAGTCATTAAACATTTAACGTGGTGATTTTCATAAGGTATTCACAGTCATTAAACATTTAACGTGGTGATTTTCATAAGGTATTCACAGTCATTAAACATTTAACGTGATCATTTTCATAAGGTATTCACAGTCATTAAACATTTAACGTGGTGATTTTCATAAGGTATTCACAGTCATTAAACATTTAACGTGGTGATTTTCATAAGGTATTCACAGTCATTAAACATTTAACGTGATCATTTTCATAAGGTATTCACAGTCATTAAACATTTAACGTGGTGATTTTCATAAGGTATTCACAGTCATTAAACATTTAACGTGGTGATTTTCATAAGGTATTCACAGTCATTAAACATTTAACGTGGTGATTTTCATAAGGTATTCACAGTCATTAAACATTTAACGTGGTGATTTTCATAAGGTATTCACAGTCATTAAACATTTAACGTGGTGATTTTCATAAGGTATTCACAGTCATTAAACATTTAACGTGATCATTTTCATAAGGTATTCACAGTCATTAAACATTTAACGTGGTGATTTTCATAAGGTATTCACAGTCATTAAACATTTAACGTGGTGATTTTCATAAGGTATTCACAGTCATTAAACATTTAACGTGGTGATTTTCATAAGGTATTCACAGTCATTAAACATTTAACGTGATCATTTTCATAAGGTATTCACAGTCATTAAACATTTAACGTGGTGATTTTCATAAGGTATTCACAGTCATTAAACATTTAACGTGGTGATTTTCATAAGGTATTCACAGTCATTAAACATTTAACGTGATCATTTTCATAAGGTATTCACAGTCATTAAACATTTAACGTGGTGATTTTCATAAGGTATTCACAGTCATTAAACATTTAACGTGGTGATTTTCATAAGGTATTCACAGTCATTAAACATTTAACGTGGTGATTTTCATAAGGTATTCACAGTCATTAAACATTTAACGTGATCATTTTCATAAGGTATTCACAGTCATTAAACATTTAACGTGGTGATTTTCATAAGGTATTCACAGTCATTAAACATTTAACGTGGTGATTTTCATAAGGTATTCACAGTCATTAAACATTTAACGTGGTGATTTTCATAAGGTATTCACAGTCATTAAACATTTAACGTGATCATTTTCATAAGGTATTCACAGTCATTAAACATTTAACGTGGTGATTTTCATAAGGTATTCACAGTCATTAAACATTTAACGTGATCATTTTCATAAGGTATTCTCAGTCATTAAACATTTAACGTGATCATTTTCATAAGGTATTCTCAGTCATTAAACATTTAACGTGATCATTTTCATAAGGTATTCACAGTCATTAAACATTTAACGTGGTGATTTTCATAAGGTATTCACAGTCATTAAACATTTAACGTGGTGATTTTCATAAGGTATTCACAGTCATTAAACATTTAACGTGGTGATTTTCATAAGGTATTCACAGTCATTAAACATTTAACGTGATCATTTTCATAAGGTATTCACAGTCATTAAACATT
>OY757919.1:63025556-63155556 GCA_963585895.1 Sepioteuthis lessoniana
GTTTCTCTACGTGCATGCGTGCATGCGTGGGTCTGTGCGTATGTGGTTGCTTGGGTAGATCAATTAATCCGTAGCCGTCACTCGTTTATTACCAGATTTCTTATTTGAAATGTTCATTCTATAATGTTGAATCCGTGTGAATATTATTATAAATAAGTACATTTACGAAAAAGGGATATTGTATCCAAAATATATTATTGATATGTAAATTAAATACTATTTCCATCCTGTGTCTTCAAATTTATTGAGAAATGTACATATCTCTGAGTGTATGTGTGAGAGTATGTGTGAGGGAGTGTGTACATTCGCCCACGTGTGTTTGTATACAAGATGTACAGGCAAATGTTAGGTGCAAAATGGTTTTCTGAACGAAAGAAACAATCAATAGGAAATTAAATTCTTCATTTCCTAGTGGAATAATTTTGTGTGAAAGGTGCGATATATCCGGCAAGCAACGTGGTAATTTGATAAATAAGCAGACTGAGCCATTTGTCTTAAAATCCTCTTACTTTACAATTATTATCTTTTACATCCGAAATCTTTAAATAAAAGAATCATGTTGAAGCTTCAGATAAATTTTAATTCTAAACTTTAAAATTTAAAAGAAAACGTACGTGCAGCTTACGAATTTATACAATAAAAGTGACAATGTCTAGAAGTTTGGGCTGCTGTCTAGACGAATAGACTTTACGACAATTTGAAAATGAATAATCCTTTCTGTCTCGATATTATTTGAACCATATATCTTTTGACAAAACATAAGATTGTGCAAGTACAGCCTCACCAGATCTAGTTCTGTATACATACAATAAAATCACCTGATCTAGTTTACCAGAACTAGTATACCCGATGTAGCTTTGTGTACATACTACAAAATCTCCAGATCTAGTTCTGTGTACATACTACAAAATCACCAGATCTAGTTTACCAGATCTAGTTCTGTGTACATACTACAAAATCTCCAGATCTAGTTTACCAGATCTAGTTCTGTGTACATACTACAAAATCACCAGATCTAGTTTACCAGATCTAGTTCTGTGTACATACTACAAAATCACCAGATCTAGTTTACCAGATCTAGCTCTGTGTACATACTACAAACTCTAGTTCATCAAATCAAGTATAATGTGCAATTTTATTTTTTATTTTTTCATAAATTGAAAATTAATATCAGCGACAGGATGTAAGAATATGAAAAATACTTGGGCACAGCTTCACCTCATATCAAAAGGGAAGTTGCAGAGTTACTAATAAACGTGTTTTCTGAAAGTATTTTGAAGAAAATTAACATTTCATTCAATGTTTATTTCTGTTTAAATGCGTTTTGATCAGGTTTGATACTTTTTGAACAAGTTATGCACATATGTGTATATGCGTGTCTATGTGTGTGTCTGTGTGTGTCTGTGTGTGTATGAATATTTTTATTCATTGATTGAAAATTCATGTCAACGGAGGACTTGAAGATATTAAAAGAAATATTACAGAAGTGCTTCGACGAATGAAAAACTCGGGGGAATAAATGTGTTCTCTGGAAGAATTTTGAAGAAAGTTAACATTTCATTCATCCTTTATGTGTTTTGACAAAGGAAAGCAGATTTAATCCCCATCTTTTTTTAACAAATCTCCGGTCATTTGTACAGAAAGAAACCAAACATTTTTTTGCGAGAATATTTTTTGTTTCATCAATAACTTAATAAGTCTTCTAAACTTTTAAGGAGATAAAGTGTTTTCTCTTATTCTTATTAATTTGTTTTGTTTTGTTTTTTGTCATGTTTTATTTTTTATTATGTTTTGCTTTCTTTTGTTTTGGTTTTTCCATTATGGGGTGCTTTCTGAGCGCCGTTTTTTGAGATTGCACGCAGATCTTGTAGAATATATTATCTATCTGTGATTAAAGGAGCGACGACCGGTTAGGGTGAAGAGAATCAGACTCGAACTCCCACCAACAAACCCAATATGTTTTTTGGGTGGATTAAGAGCTTCCTTAAACAGAATCCTTGATATTCGTCTTTCCTAAATGAGGTGGAATATTAGAGATACGTGTCAGTGGTAATGACAGCATGAAATGGCCCTATTTTGTTATGGTATTGGCATACTGATAGAAAATGAAAGTGTAACACTGAGAGACGACTCAAATTTTGTCCTCAATACAGAATTAATATACTAAATAAAGTAGATATTTTCTGATAAAATCTCCGAAATCTTTCGCACGGAAAGGTGTATAACCGGATTATGTTTGCTATTGTCATAGAGGGAAGAAGCAGACCACCATCAACAACAACAGAGTTGTCGATAAAACTGAAAGATTATGACTTCTTGCTTTGAATCTAGAGTTGCATTTCAAGGCCGACGTGACTAGCCTCTTCTACTATTTTATCTACAGATGTGAGAATTGACGATTTACACGGGAATTTGGGCGAAGTGACTGCACACATACGAGACAAGAATTCGAACACAACTCACCGATTACATTAGTTGTCTAAATTTCTGAGACGAAGCCTGATGATTTTTATCATTAAGGGTTTTTCGGATTATTGTTTTCATCTTTATTGTTATTTCTACAACGTTTCGGGCGATATGTCCTCTGGCCTTCTTCAGGTGTTTGTCGATCTCGGGAACCTACATGGAATTTCGAACTACGTCCTTTATTGAATCCACGGGGGTCACCGGTTCTGATTCCGTTTCCCATAACCAGGTACAAGTGTTAAGTATTCCTGTATTGTTACTCGACTGCAGTCAGGATTGAACCTGCAACCTCCAAATGATTGACTCCTTGGAAGCTTAGGGAACCAACGACTATAACCGTTAGGCTCTGTATCTTGCGGTGAAATTTTGGGACTTATAAACTTAATATTCTTACTTGACTAAGATTAAAACTATTATGTATGATTTTTTACCTGCGCTCATATTTAGATTTTTTATCAAGTCTTTTTAATTATCAGTTCCCATATTGTATTTATCTCTATGCTTGGTCTACTCAGCAAGTCATTGTAGCCTAACTGCAGGCGAGTCACAATAAAGGAATACTTAACACTTGTACCTGGTTATGGCTAACGGAATCAGAACAGTCGACCCCCGTGGATTCAATAAAGGACGTAGTTCGACGTTCCGTGTAGCTTCCCGAGTTCCACAAACACCTGAAGAAGGCCGGAGGACATATCGGCCGAAACGTTGTGGAAATAACAATAAAGATGAAGACAATAGTCCGAAAAAACTCAATGATAAAAACCACCTATTACATAGTCCAAACCTATAATAAAGGTTCTTAGATGGATATATCGTAGATTTAGAAAGACAACAATCCTGTTTTATCATTAGTCTGATGAACGTGGTGACAAGTGAAACTCCGTGTGAAGGAGGACATAACGCAAGCTTATAATTTCAGAATTTTAAAGTCTTAACTTTTATAAAAGCATTGTGCACTTTTTATTTCACTTTTCTTGTACAGTTATTATTATTATTTTAATCCTTGAGAGTTTTTTCACAAATGCGTTAGCTAATGGCATTTCACTGGAGTCTAAGTTACAGCAAATCTCCTCAAGTCTCCATGACTCTTCTCAATATTCTGGCCGATCTCAACAATGCTGTAGTTTTGATGCTCTCCATTCTTCCTCTTATTTCCAAGTCCTCTAGTCGTTTTACCTATCCTTTGGTGACTGTACCAAGAGTACCAATTACAATTAGTATCACCGTCTATTTTATGTTCCATAGTTTTTTAATTCTCTAGCAAAGTCCGGGAAATTAGCCTTCTTTTCGCTTTCTTTCAATTCAACTCTGTGGAAAAGTCCACAATTCTGCAAGTTCTCTTTTTTTCTGTTGATTATTATTAGGCCTGGTTGTCTGGCTGAGATTATGTGATCCGTTTGTATGTCAAAATCCCCGAGGAATTTGTGCGTGTCATTCTCCAGGACAGATTCTGGGTTGTACATGTACTATTTGTTCGTATGGTCACATTTAAATTTATTTCACTGTTCCCAGAGGATCAACTTGTCCACCCAACCCTGTCTAGTTTTATATTCTTTCTTTGCTAATTTTCTGCATTCGCTTATTATGTAATTGATCGTTTCGCTTCTATCACTGCATAACATACATCTCCTGTTTTGTTGTGTCTTATCTATTGTTTTGATATAGTTTGTCCTTATGGCAGTGTTTTATGCTGATTATTATTATTATTATTATTATTATTATTATTATTATTATTATTATACCTTGACAGTTTTTCGCACCAGCATTAGCTGATAGTCTTTCACTGAATTTTTGAGCGACAATAAGTTTCCTTAAGTCTCAAGGACTCTTTTCAGTATTCTGGCCGATCTTAAAAATGCTGGAATCCGGACGTTTCTACTTGTCCTCTGATTTTTAAGTTTCGAGTCCTTTTCTCAAAACTTTGGGGATAGTTCCGAGCGTACCCATTATAATTGTTATCTCCTTTATATTTCATAGTTGTTTTGTTCTCTGGCAAGGTCTAGGTACTTATCTCTTAGTTACTTTTATTAGTAGTATCATTATTACCATTATATATACTAAACCTTCAGTAAGTTTCCAGACTTTTTTATACAGGCATTTAAAATTGTCGTAGAAAATTCAGTATGTTATTGGTATACACCTTACAAGATGACTGACCAATTTTTACGATTTCAGGTTTAAATGAACACCTACAGTATGAATTGGAATGCACCCAACTAAAGCCTGATTGTCACAGATGGTGAATTTCAAAAATGCAATCCGGACATGAGGACACTTTAGAAGAAAGATATGCAATAAAGTTCTGTTTTAAATTTAGAAAAAATGCCACAGAAACGTATGGAATGCTTCTGACAGTTTTTGGAGCATCTTGCATGAATCCTGCATCAGTTTTTCAATGGCATAAGAGATCCGAGGAAGGCAGGGAGTCTGTGAGGGATTATGAGAGGTGTGGGAGACCTTACTCCTTGTGACTTTTGGTTATTCCCTATGCTCAATGAAAAACTTAGAGGCTTTTGTTATGAGACAATTGAGGAGATGAAAGAGGCTGTGACGAAGGTCATGGATACACTTACACAAGAGGACTTCCATGGGGCCTTCCAGAAGTTGTTGGAACAGTACAAAACGTGCATTGCAGCCGGAGGAGATTACATCGAAGGGGACTAGAGTTTCATGTGTGTGCTATCAATGAAAGTGCCCATATGAAAAAAGTCTGGAAACTTTTTTAATGAGCCTTGTATATATATATATATATATATATATAACGTTGTAAAATCATCTAAGTGGTTTCACAACATTCGATATCAGTATCTGATATATATATATATATATATATATATATATATATAGCTTGATATCAGTGATTAGTATGTACTGTGTTTAGGGACAGCATTCAAGCCAATATAGAAAGGATGTTAGAATTTCCTAACAAGAAAACGTTACGGTTAAATCTAAAAAGTTTTAGTTCCAATGTAGCTGTTCTTTCGAAATCTGCGTGTCTTAGCGACATAACGAAGCTCGAAGTAGTCAGACTGGCATTTATGAAAAGATTGCTGACAATGTCTTTACGTCAAACTCCCCAAAGAAAAGTTAATACGATTTAGCTTTCCGAACGTCAGGTAGGCGCTGAGAGAATTAAAACCAGACTGAGAGTGAACCTGGTGAAGAGAAGTTGGCATATTTTTCAATATAGGACGACGTAATTGCATCATATTATATGTCTATAGGTACACATAGCGATCGCACAAAATTGCTCGGATATACGTGGTAATATTGGGTTACTCTAAAAACTTGTTTGATTTATTAAATAAAAATAAAAGATATTTTTCAGCATTAAGTCTATTAGCTTCTTACCTACCGTGTGAGCGAGTGAGAAATGCATACTTACAAACAGGCTAGCAGGCTGAAAACCGATCAAAGAAAAAGCATCTCTCGCAAGCAGCTATGAGTAATTAGTAAAGCTGACTGTTCTTTAGTCTTGATTCGGCAACCAGTCAAGGAGAAGGAAAACTAATCTCTATCTAGTTTAAAGTTTGACCATAAGATGCATGCTGTCTCGACTGAAAAGAAGAAATATCCAAGATGTAATGAAATAAAAGACGAACGAGGTCATTGCTTTACTTCCAAGTCTGCTGGGGTTCGAGAATACACCGACTGCTTCTCTGCAGAAGGGTAAGACACTTCCAACGAACGTCCTGGAAAATGACCCTAAACAGTCTTATGGTAAGGTTCTAGTAACGCAAGAGCTTTGGGGAATGCGGAGTACCCCTTCATTGCTATCGCTCTAAGGTCCACTGTGGTCTGGAGTGGTAGCACCTGATAGGGTCCTATTGGACAAATAGAACAAAACTTACTTCTTCTAAACTGAATTGCTTGAAATAGAACTGTTTTGACATTTAAACTGCATACTTATGCTAAAATGAATTGCTTGAGATAGAACTGTTTTGACATTTAAATCGCGAACTTATACTAAACTGAATTGTTTGAAATGGAACTATTTTTGACACTGAAACTCTACTTACATTAAATAGAATTTATTTGAAATAGAACTGTTTGATATTTAACTGTGTGTAAACAAAAACCATATTCATACTAAACTGAATTGTCAGAATTAGAACTGTTTATCTAAACTGGATAGCTTGAAATAGTAATGTTTTTTTTTATTAAACTGTGTACTTATGTTAAACTGAATTGTTTAAAATAAAACTGTTTATTTATATAAAAATGGATTTGGCATTAAAAGTTGACATAACATAAACCCAAACAAACAAACAAGCAAACAAATAAAGCTTTACTTAAGCTTTATTCTCTTAGTATATATATTTAACTGATCTAGCGGGAGACAACTATGTTTGACTTCACCACATGTAAATTAATTCAACCAAAATAAAAGCGCAGGTTTGCAAGTCTTTGCATATCCATCTATTGGACTATATCTTGTAGATTATACCCAACAAACGAAATGTGTAGTTTTCTAAGTGTATCTTTGCAGATTTCTTGAAAATGATCCCAAGAAGAAAAGTTATAAACTGTCACTCGACCTCATTTAGCAGGAAAAGAGGACGACGGATATGACTCTATATAAAATCATTAAGATTTATTTCGGATGTCGCGTTTCTTTTAGGACCGGTCTCAAGAAAGAAGATGCCACTTGGTTTTGCTGAGTTGAATATAACTAAATCCATCTAAAAATAAGTAGTAACTGTCAATCAAACGAATGTAAATCTATCACCCACATACGTTTTTTAGGGGTGGTGAACTTTGAATTGTCACCTGTTCATCACATCTCTGCAAACGTTCAATACATTCAAGATCGTTGAGGCCGTTACATAAGATTTCGTATATATATATACACACACACACACACACACACACACACATATATATATATATATATATATATATATATATATATATATATAACTGCTTGACCTCTGCTTAGTGCATGATTATCTATCTATCCATCAATATATCTATATATCGAGAAAAAATAAAATAAAAATAATCCAAAGTGAAGAATTTATTGTGAAAGAAAGTTGACGCTATAACGTTTCGGTTTTAATAAGCCATCATTAGGACTTTAAAAATGATGAAACTGCGCGCTTTTAGATCAACTTTGGATTCAGTATTATAATTTGTAAAGTCTTGTTGATGGTTTATTAAAACCGATACGTTATAGTGTGGACTTTCTTTCACAATAAATTCATCACCTTTTGATTACTATGTTTTTTTAAGTTTTTCTCCAAACTTTCGGATTCTTTTCCATTATTCATTTCCATTCTATCTATCTATCAATCTATCTATCTATCTATCAATTCGTCTATCTGTCAGTGAGTCAGAAAAACAATATTTTTCTTCAAATCAGTTGGTAAACATTGTTTCTTTCCCAAGGCTAACAATTAATATTTCGTTCCAAATAAACTGATTCGTTATCAGTACCGATTTTTTTCTTTAATTTAATCTTTTTCCGATCAAAATGTTTCCTGACAAATAATTTCTGCAAATTCTATTTTTTTAAGTTTACATTCCTTATATGATGGCACATGTAGAAAACTCTGCAAGTGATTGAGTGTAATGAAATTCATAAACAAATAAACACACACACACACACACACACACACACACACACACATATATATATATATATATATAGAGAGAGAGAGGGTTTCCATAACACCATCATGGAAATACTGATTACAAAATACTTATGAAATAATATTCAATCGGAATATTTTTGATATTAAGAAATTTTGACATTTTAGCTCAGGAATCTTCGAGTGTTAGATAAAACAAAACGAGATACTAGAGTAAAAGAGAATTGCCGCGACCTGCCGATAAACATAAACATATCAAGTTACACGCCCGCTTTAGGACAATTATATCCGGGTACGGCCGGAACTGACTAAGCCCTTTTTCTTTCTAACGACATTGACATCTCGTCATAGCTAAAAGAAAAGGATGAATTAAAATTAATAATATTTACAAAGCACTTCGGCCAAAAATAACTTGATAAAACTGGAACCAATAATCGTCGCCAGCTTATAGCAGGTAAAAAAAATAATTAATGGCTACACTCATTTTCTTACAAAAGAATTCCATATTCATGCGGCTGGAGCTGTGTGTCACAGCACTTTCGTCTTTGACCTTGTGTCAAGTCGTGTCTGGTGGGAGGCAGCGACAAATAATAGGCTGGCTCTTCGCTTTGCTCTTTGTGTCCTGTGTTGGGGCGCCCTCGACCGGCTGTGGTTGCTAGCCGCACTGTTCGTTCGGGTGTGTTCCACCACTGGATACATCACCTCTGGCCTCAGGGGGCCGTCCCCCCAGGCTTTAATCCTCTTTGGAGGGGTTGGGTTTATCGCCCGGCGCCTGAGGCGCCCCGAAAAGGGGGATGCCGACGGGGTCTGAGGCATTTTTGGAACTGCCTGCCTCCTTGGGTTTCGAACCTGCGATAGGATCCACCTTAAAAACGGCCTTGTGCCATATTCGTACGCTGGTGGGGCGTAGGATAAATAACGGCTGGCTCTTCGCTTGCGAATTTTGAACTTATCCTTCGGTCTCACGGGGCCTTCCCCCCAGGCTTTTACCTCCTTCGGGAGGGTTGGGTTTATTGCCCGGAACCCCAAAAGGGGAATGCCGACAGGACCGAGGGCATTTTTGGAACCTGCCGGATGCGCGTGGGCTACGGCCCTGCACCCGGACCCACCATAAAAAGGCCTTGTGCCATACTTGCCCGTTCGGTGGGGCGAGCAACAAATATCGCTAGCTCTTCGCAAAGCTCATTTAAGGAAGAATCCTTCATTTTGTGCGGTTGCATTCACCTTACCTTCCAGCGTTGATCCCACTTCTCGTGGTAGATTTGCCTTTCTCCCACCTACATAAGTATGCACAAAGGTCCTTTTAAGGACCATAAGAGGTCACTGTCTGCGGGTCAGAGCATCTCTGACTGGTCAGTAATGACCAGTCGAAATAGACGGCCAGGTGGCAAACACGAAGACGGATTCTAAAACCAACCGGTCTTAACCCTCTCTCGGTTCCGATTGTCCGATAAGCTGCGCAGCGCTAATGGCACGGTCCAGCCTTTAGCTACCGCTTCGCTATCTGCGCAGCGCTAATATAACGCCCATCTTAGCCTCGGCCTCCTGGCCTGTCTGCTCGCCTTTTTCGCTCTTGTCCGCTCGTCCGCACGGCTTTGACACGACAAAGCCTTCGCTCCCGTCTGATATGTTCGCTCGTCCGCACGGCTTTGGCACGGTAAAGCCTTCGCTCCCGTCCGATACGTACGCACGGCTTTGGCGCGAACCTAGCCTTAGCTATCGTCTGCACGGCTTTGACACGGCAAAGCTTTCGCTCCCGTCCGATACGTCCGCACGGCTAGTGGGCCCGGCAAAGCCTTAGCCTTTCCTCGACCTCGACGCTCTTGCAAGGTACCACGCAGTCCACGTAACGACTCGCTGTTACGGACTGTCCTACCACTGCAACACCTGACTCACGTACGACCCGCCGTACGAGCCAGCAACCGGATCGACACACCCTTGGTTAACCACAACATACCGTCATAACCGGGGATGTCGATCTACCGACCTCGACGCTCTTGCAAGGTATCACGCAGTCCACGTAACGACTCGCTGTTACGGACTGTCCTACCACTGCAACACCAAACTCACGTACGACCCGCCGTACGAGCCAGCAACCGGATCGACACACCCTTGGTTAACCACAACATACCGTCATAACCGGGGATATCGATCTACCAACCTCGACCGACCTCAACTGCTCGCGGCGACTGTTCAACTGTACTCAACGACTCGACCGATCTCAGCTTACCAGCATTAAACATCCAGCTGTACTCAACGACTCAACCGATCTCAGCTTACCAGCATCAAACATCCAACTGTACTCAACGACTCAACCGATCTCAGCTTACCAGCATCAAACATCCAACTGTACTCAACGACTCAACCGATCTCAGCTTACCAGCATCAAACATCCAGCTGTATCTCCACGACTCGACCTACGCCAGCGACCCTCTTCGAACGCCCAGCTGCGAACATCTACAACGCGACTATACCAGCTAACGACATAACCCATCCTTGCTGAAGACTACGTACAACCGCCACGGACATTTACATACACGCTGGTAAAATACGACAAATAAATTGTCACTTGTTATTATTGTTACCTCGCCTTTGTTCCTTCATATTGCTTTGGCTGTTCTCATTCACATAACTCATTTGCGGGGTCGACATACTTATCGGCTCCGCAACAGAATAAAATTAAAAAAATGAAAGAGTGATTCCAGCGAAAACTGATTTTGTTTACAAGTATTAAGACACCACGGTAACTTTATATATATATATATATATATATATGGTGTGCTGAACAAATCGTTATATAAACGATTTTATTTTATGAAAAAGTGCTCAAATGTTTTCTAGGATGGCAGGATAAAATCGAAACTAAAAGCGCAGTCACTTCCTCATTTTACTCTAATGTCCATAAGTTCCTTGTATCACAGCTATTCTTCGATAAATATACCTTTTGCATTCAATAGCCCACGAAGGTTGAAATACCATTAAACAAAGAAACCAAACCATCCCATCACAGGATCAGGATGCGACGGAAATTTAACAAATTTGAATTCAGAGTTTTTCCTTCGCCTAGAGGGTTGCCCAACCAAAGCTAAAGAGCGCAGTCTGCTTTACTATTTACCCATATCTAGAGGGAGATTAGTTGGATTCATGTTGTTCTCAAGGTTATTAACGATATATATATATATATATATATATATACATTATCGAGAGGTTTTGGTTTTTAATTTGGAAATTCCTTCGAAACAAAAACATTCTTGCTTACATAGAGTGATTTTTCAACAGGTGTCCCAAGCATGCTTTTCCACTATTTCAATATACTGTGGTTTACAAAACCTGCGGCTGGACTTATGATTTAATGACGATGAAATTAAAAAAAAACAAACTTTGCATAAGGATGCCATGAATTTTTTACGCATTAAAAAATGTTATTCATTACCTGGACATTCTTGCTTGGGGGATTCACAAGACAAAGCCTTGAAAACTAATCGAGACACATGCACGTAGAATAGTCATATATCAAAATGAATATCGTCAAATACATCCCAAATTCCTTCAAAATTAGCGCAATCGGTGTAAAATCTCCATTTCCGGAAGTCGAACGCATTATCAATGCGGTTTAATATTTATAAACAAATTTTCTTCTTCCTGACTGTAAGCGGTTGTAAAATTATGGATAATTTTACTAAAAACCAGCGTCGGTAGCTTGCGTGCCGGAAAATGATTTTCTAAAAGTGACTTCTAAATGATAGTTTTTTTAGTGCTATTTACTCGGTATATTGTGGAGAAACATAACGTTAGAAGTAATAAGAACACAGCAAAATTCAGGACTTTTAGTTTCGTGTGAAGTTTAGATTTTATTGCGTATGCTTGAAAAAAGGTTAAAAAGATTTTTATTATTTGCTCATTCTTTAAAGATCCCAAATTTTACTCTAAGGAAACTTTTACAAATTTCGATGTTAATAATTAAAATGAGTCTGTAGGTTAATTAATCTTTTTGTTAAAGATTTTCGATGCAGAATTGTTGGACACTGGGGATGATTTTAAATCAAGTTTTTGTTACTTTTTTGGATAGTGTGACTCCCATCCAGACTGAATTTCAACAAGGAACCATATTTAAAACAAAGCTATGCCGCAGAGGGTTTTTTAATCGTGCTGAATTTAAACTACAAAACTTCCAAAAAAGAAAAATGAGAAAATATTTTTCTTAATATCAAAATATTATTCTCATTTAAGCTGTGGAATTATCAGATAGGTTTTTTGCTTCTTTTTTTTTTAACAAAAAACCAAAAAAATTAAATTGATAAATCTTCTAAAACCTACTCAGGTAATTTCTTTTAGAATATCTAAAAAAACTCAATTATTTTTTATAGAACAATATCAACTACATAAAATAATTATTTAATGTCTTTTCGGTAACATGCATTTATTGTTTATTGTAACAATTACGTTCGTAATTGTTCGATATAAATTGTTAGAATTGTAGAATAGCCACCAACAGTTCCGCTCTTGATCCCTTTACCAGCACAGACGGACACTTTTCTCATTTGCACATATATATATATATATTGTCATCCACAGACAGACTGTTTCGTTCTATCAGAACTCTTCAGTGCGGCTAGACCCGCAGGACGCTCGAAGCCGGGATCGAAACCCGTCTAACTTTACGATAGATTAAGGTTTCAGACCACACAGCTACAAGCGGACTACGTTGGCTAAGGGAATTTTAAGGTATTTTATTTTTAGCAACAGCAGCAGCAGCCTTTGTTTTACATTTTTTTAATACCCTATCGGCTACCAGAGTGCTCAATTCTTACGAAGAGCTTTGCATTACGCTAGGGGCGGCCGACAATTCCTTCGCCAGAGTGCTCAACCCCCATGGGGGAGCGTATATATTGTCATCCACAGACAGACTGTTTCGTTCTATGCCATTTCATTTAAGTTTGTAAATAAACATAAAAAGAATAATCCAAAATGATTGCTCAATGCACAGCTAATTAATATATATAAACATATATAAAAAGACACAGGCAGAGCCTATTGACTGGCTCATCTGATGGACTTAGCAAATCTATCTGATGATCAAGTCAAAATGCATGTATGTATTCGTGTGTGTGGGTGTGTGTATGTTTGATAATGATATTCGACAATTTAACTGAGAAATATGAATTTATAATGACTAATTATACATCGTTTTAACAAATTCATTTGATACTCAGAATTTTCTTTTTAAATCAATGAAGAAATTTTTAACGGAATTCTTAACGAATTGATTTTCATTGTTTCAGTCTCAATTTTATATGACTCACACCCATACACAAACAAATATACACGTTCGCATATTATAACTGTTGGAATATTAAGCCATGTTTGTGTGAGCATATTTGTTTGTATATACATGTGTCTATGGATGTATGACAGCAACAAAAATTATCAATTAAAACACCTGTAGGTTATTGCAGTTTGATTGGCTTTAATCTTACAAAACGCTTAGTTAATTCTTTTGATTCCATGCATTTTATGAGTCTCATTTCAGTATCAACGCTTATTTTTTTATAAATATTATACATCATATACACACAAACACGCGCGCTGAAGCATACATAAATACGCCCACACACACACGCCCACACACACACAAACACACGCACAAACACACACACACACACACACACTACATATATATATGTATATATATCTTTAAGAAAAACAAAATCCTAATGTGACTCGATTTTGTTTTTCTTAAAGGAATTGTTGCTCTGCGATGTCAGTTACATTGAGCTCTTTACGAGGAAGATTTCAATGTTCGAAGTTGAATAGTTTAATTGTCTTGACGGAATTATTCCCGACTCCGGTTCGACTGGACTGAATAATACTATATATATATATATATATATATAACGAAATAGTCTGTCTGTGGATGACAATATATTTGCTCCCACCTCCCGGGAGTTGAGCACTCTTGCGAAGGAATTAACGGTTACTACTAGCGTAATGCAAAGCTCTTCTAATGAATTGAGCACTCTGGTATTCAGTAAGACAAAATGTAAAACAAACGAAAGTGACTACATAATGCCTTATAATTCCCACACTAACGTATGTCACCAGTTGGCTGAGCGTTATGATACTTAGTCCAACGTAAATTTGGGTGGGTTTCGATCCTAGCTTAAAGCGTCCTACGTGTCTAGCCACACTGAAGAGATGTGATACAACTAAACAGTCAGCCATTGGATGACTATATTTGTAATTATTATTTTATGTACTTGATATTGTCCAATGAAAAAAAATTACCAAGTTTTTTAAATATTCTAAAAAAATTACCTGAGTAGGTTTTCAGCAGTTGTAAAATCGAGGTCTGAAACTTAGTCTAATGTAAAGTTGGACGGGTTTCGATCCCGGCTCCGAGCGTCCTGCGTGTCTAGCCACACTGAAGGGTTTTGATAGAACGAAACAGTCTGTCTGTGGATGACAATATATATATATATAATCCTTATTTCCCAACTATAGTTTTGATACAATAGAATATACGAACTGCTGCTCTGTATAGGGGTAAGACCCCCACCCAACGAGTGTCCTAGATATGACACTAAACAATCTGATAGAAAGGTTCCAGTAATGCTAGAGCTTTGGGAAACACGGAGTACCCCTTCATTGCCATTGCTCCCAGGTCGACTCAGGCCCGGAGTGGTAAGGTCGACTCAGGCCCGGAGTGGTAGCCTATCTATGGTCCTATCTAAGGATCAAATAGAACCAAAATGTGTACTCATGCTAAACTGAATTATTTACAATAGAACTGTTTTTGACATTCAATCTGTACTTACAGGAAACTGAATTGTTTAAAATAGGACAGTTTATATGTATAAAAATGGATTTGGCATTAAATAACCTACAATGGTTGATATGCCATAAAACCAAACCAAACCAGATGAATCTTCTTCTTCAATGATGGTGTTGGCAGTAAATAAACCACAAAGGTTGATATGGCATTAAACAAAGAAATCAAACACACACACACACACACACACACACACACATATATATATATATATATATATATATATATACGAGGGGCCTTCAATCAGTTTCCAGACTTTTTTCGTATGGGCACTTTTATTGATAGTACACACAAGGATGGTGTTGTGGACTGGTGCATTGTCCTGGGGGAAATGCCACTGGCCCGATTTGAAGAGTGCTGGCCTCTTTCGACGGAATCTCTTCTTGAACTCCCTTAAAACCTCAACATAGTAAACCTAACCGTACCCGTTTGGCCAATCAACTCTGGTGTATTGACTTCCTTACTCCTCCCACACCTCTCATCATCCCTCACAGACTCCCTGCCTTCCTTGAATCTCTTATGCCACTCAAAAACTGATGCTCGATTCATGCAAGATGCTCCAAAACCAGTCTGAAGCATTCCATACGTTTCTGTGGCCTTTTTTCCAAGATTAAAACAGAATTTCCTTGCATATCGATCTTCTAAAGTGTCCTTACGTCTAGATTGCCGTTTTGAAATTCACCAGCTGTGACAATCAGGCTTTAGTAGGCTGTATTCCAATTCGTGCTGTAGCTGTTCATTTGAACCTGAAATCATAAAAATTGGTCAGTCATCTCATATGATGTATAGCAATAACATAGTGAATCTTCAAGAGTCTACGACAATTTTAAATGCCAGTACGAAAAAAGTGTGGAAACTTATCGTATGCCCCTCGTATATATATACAATCGAACTCACTTACTACGTATATGTATATATGTATATTGATACATGTATGCATATATATATACATACTTAGTAACAGTGTGTATATTCGAATTCCAGTCAAACTATTACGTTCTATTATATTACTATTGGGTTAAACGGTACTATTAATACCCTTCAACAAACAAGACTTTGATATTAAATTATATTAATACCCTTCAACAAACATGACTTTAATATTGAATTATGTTAATACCATTCAACAATCATGACTTTGATATTAAATTATGTTAATACCCTTCAACAATCATGACTTTAATATTAAATTATGTTAATACCTTTCAACAAACATGACTTTAATATTAAATTATATTAATACTCTTCAACAATCATGACTTTGGTATTAAATTCTGTTGATACCTTTCAACAATCATGACTTTGATATTAAATTATGTTAATACCTTTCAACAAACATGATTTTAATCTTAAATTATGTTAATACCCTTCAACAATCATGACTTTAATATTAAATCATGTTAATACCTTTCAACAAACATGACTTTAATATTAAATTATGTTAATACCTTTCAACAATCATGATGTTGGTATTAAATTATGTTAATAACTTTCAACAAACATGACTTTAATATTAAATTATGTTAATACCTGTCAACAAACATGACTTTGGTATTAAATTATGTTAATACCTTTCAAAAAACATGACTTTAATATTAAATTATGTTAATACATTTCAACAAACATGATTTTGGTATTAAATTATGTTAATACCTTTCAACAAACATGACTTTAATATTAAATTATATTAATACCTTTCAACAAACATGACTTTGGTATTAAATTATGTTAATACCCTTCAACAATCATGACTTTGATATTAAATTATGTTAATACCTTTCAACAAACATAACTTTAATATTAAATTATGTTAATACCTTTCAACAAACATGACTTTGATATTAAATTATGTTAATACCTTTCAACAAACATGACTTTGATATTAAATTATGTTAATACCTTTCAACAAACATGACTTTGATATTAAATTATGTTAATACCTTTCAACAAACATGACTTTGATATTAAATTATATTAATACCCTTCAACAATCATGACTTTGATATTAAATTATATCAATACCCTTCAACAATCATGACTTTGGTATTAAATTATGTTAATACCTTTCAACAAACATGACTTTGATAATAAGTTATGTTAATACCTTTCAACAAACATGACTTTAATATTAAATTATGTTAATACCTTTCAACAAACATGACTTTAATATTAAATTATGTTAATACCTTTCAACAAACATGACTTTGGTATTAAATTATGTTAATACCTTTCAACAAACATGACTTTGATATTAAATTATGTTAATACCTTTCAACAAACATGACTTTAATATTAAATTATGTTAATACCTTTCAACAAACATGACTTTGATATTAGATTATATTAATACTCTTCAACAATCATGACTTTCGTATTAGATTACCAAATTGAATATTATGACACTAAATTAAAAACCCCAGACTGTTTCATTGTATCACTACTCATCAGTGATGTTAGACAAGCGAGATGCATCAAGCTGGGATCAAAACTTGGCTATCTTTACGTAGGCCTGATAACATAACCTCAAAGCCATCGGCAGTCCCAAGTGAGGGAACTTTAACGTATATGTATTAATTTTCCTTTAATTTACATTTACGCTAATGGAGACCGGAGTTCTCAATTTGTTTGAAGAGCTTTGCATTACGCGAGTGGCAACCGTTAATTCTTTCGCGAACATAAATACATATTATTATTATTGCGATGAGATTTAGCTAAAGAAATTATCCAAGAAGGTATTTTGAAATGAATATAGAAAATTTCAGAATAAAAAGACGTTAAATGATTAAAAATACAATGCGTTTGTGTGTTATATCCGATTTTAACCGGGCTAAACACTCACTAAAAGACAAGAAACAGAGGATATTTCACAAAAAAAAAAAAATCAGACTGCGCAGTCAAGACAGATAATCTTGCACTTCTCGCAAATAGACCTGCCCAAGCTGAATACCTACTGCATAGCCTGGAGCAAGTAGCAAGAGGCATTGGCCTCTAAGTTAACACAAATAAAACAGAATTCATGAGTTTTAAACCGAGGGAGCCATCTCCGTTTAAAGTTTGCAAGCCTCTGAAATTTGTAGACCAATTTGCCAACCTCGGCAGCAATATCTCATCTACTGAAAGTGATCTCAACATACACTCTACGAAGGATTGGGCTGTTACAGTCAGTTATCAATCATACGGAAATCTAATCTCTCTGATTGACTAAAATAATTTTTCTTCCAAGCTATGGCCATTTCAGAACTACTCTATGGATGCACCAGCTTGACTCTAAAAAAAAAAACGAATGAAGAAAAATGGAACGTGCTGTTTTGACTCAGTCCTGGAAGCAACATCCAAAGCGACAACAACTGTACGGGCACTAACTTCCCATCTCAGAAACTATCTACGAAAGACAATCAAGACATGCTAGGCTCTGCTAGGGAAGTAAGGACGAACTCATAAGCGACATTATTTTATGTACTCTTCCATATGGGCACGCCTGTGTTGGTCGACAAGCAAGAACTTATGTACATATGCTCTGTGCAGACGTTGGACGCCGTCTAGAAGACATGCAAAGAGCGATTACAATGGACGATAGGAGCAGATACAGAAACAAAGAAAGAAAGAAAGAAAGAAAGAAAGAGAGAGAGAGAGAGAGAGAGTTTCTGCAAACTTCTAGCTAACAGTACCACTTGATTAAGATGATATTTCTACGGAATAGTAGATATTCTGATAAAATTTTCAAAAACTTTTTCAACGCTACATTGTTTGTGACTCCATGAAATATGACAGACCTTTATTGACATTCCAGCCGGACTTACAATGTATTATAATGAGATTTTTGTACCGTTGATACACTTCATATTTTGGAACCTGCGCACATTTTTATCGGCATAAACGATCATTCACGGCAACCCGACAATGTTAACCTGTACCTTTCATCATGAGAAATAGTTTACTTTACTACCCTTCGATCTCCCCCTCTCTCTCTCTCTCTCACACACATACACACACACACATGTTATTGATACACACGTATGCGTCTTGGCTTATTTGAGTGTGTTTGTACACGAGGGTTGTTCAAAAAGTTCAGAGCCACATTCGATTTGTCGAACACCTCTCACCTCTGTACGGGCCTCATCTGCGTAGAAATTACGAAAAAAATCGAAATTAGTTTTTCTAGATTTATAAAAGTGATAATTTGTTACTAAAACAAAAATATTCAGCTTTGGCTCATCTTTTTGGATATGGCTTAAAACTTTCTGAAGGACCCTTGTCTCTCTCTCTCTCTCTCTCTCTTTCTTTCTCTCTCTTTCTCTCTCTCTCTCTCTCTCTATATATATATATATATATACTGTGTCTGAGTGTGTGGTAAATATTATAATCATAACAGACAATCTAATCTATAAAACTATGTTTGTTGTAATGAGTTGAATTTTGAATTGTACTTCTTGTGAGACCATGTGTCTGGGTGCGAAAATATGAGAAAGATAGATAGATAGATAGATAGATAACAATCATTGATGCAGACGGGGTTGTTTTGTTTTTTTTTATAAAGAATGAACGATTTGGTGAGGGAAAAGAAAAAAGAATTCTTGCATTTAATTCACTTAGGAAGGGTAAATATCCGTAATACAGCATATTACAAATTGATTTACTTTGACAGAAAAATCTCAGACCTAGTCTGCTACTTCCCGATACATATCCAGTAAAAACAAATTAAAGTTTAAAGTCTGATTTAAGAAAGGAATCAGGAACAAAGATTAAACGTGAAAACAAGCAAGAAAGGCCAATTAAGCAGACAGATGTCGACTTTGAACTTCCCTCTTTTGTACTGTTAAGTTTTGACGAGAGGTTTTATTTTAATGAATAATTCAATGATTTTCACAGATCGTTTCATCATTGTTGGAGGAGTAAAAACAACCAGAGACATAAAAGAATCTGTGGTGTGATAATCTATCGTGACTTATCGTCATTATTCAACAAATCATTTCGATTTAGAATTTCTTCTTTCTTGTCTCAACCAATACCTTTGGCATGTTGCCCTGTCCTGTTTTCTTTTATTCATTTCAGTACCTAAATAAAGTAATGTTATTTTTTCTGTCAAAATTTTTAACGATAATCTTTATCTTTGTTGTTTCGAGCAGTATGTTTGGCTTGGTTTCTTCTTGGTTTCCTTATTCTCTTCAGTTTGTTATATGTGATAATTGATTCATTTATTTATTTATTGTGGCCCGCTGAAGTATCTCCTATCTAAAACAAATTACAGAGCAAATTTGTGACAGGAGCATAGATATTAACCAACTCCTGGCTTTACTATTGCCACAATATACTACCCATGAAAAATGACAAACTCCAATTCAAATCAGCGTGGAACTCAGATGATAGATCTGAATGTTATGATCGGCTGATGTTCTCTTGATACCAAAGATAAGGGACCAGTCGGCATTCTGAAAATGTTGGCTGTTCTTATTTGAGGTAATCAAAGAACAAAACAACATTGCATCTGATAACTAATGTAATCCACTGTTATTTCATATGAGCAATCGTACACTAAGAGAGTACAGGAAACGGATGATAAACATTTGGGAAGAATCCGTTAAGTTTATAGCAACCAGCCAAATATTTGCCGACCAAGTTCGGATTATTTTAAAGAAAGGCTGGTTTTCTGACCTTGAGATACAAGAAATATGTGGACAGGTAAGTCATGAAGAGTATGCTTAAGAAGAACCCCCCCATACGAATTGAAACACAAAATACGGAAAACCAAATTATCACACAACCTAGTACCACAATATCAATGTTAACACAAGAAATCAGAAAAAAATCAGAATTAATGAATAAAACTGTGAATGAAAGAATCATCATCATGTCGCACCACCAGCTCGGATATCCCTGACCCTCTCCCGTCACCCGTCTCTATCGTTCATCGCTCCCGGCAGGTCTTCAAGGCTACATCCTGTATCGCCACAGAGCTGTTGTATATAGGTTCTAGCTGGTCGTCCTGCCTTTGCTCGTCCATGTGAAGGGGTCTATAGGAGTTTGTCGCTTATCAGTTTGTCCAGACTTCTCCAGCAGTGTTCCAGGTATCTGATTCGTCTAACTTCGATAGTTTTCGTGATGGGTGGTAGATAGCCGTACTGCTGCTGCTTTTTGGGGTGCTGTCTCCAGGATTTGTTCAATACAGCTCGCAGCATTCTTGTGTAATTGCCGTCAAGCTTTTTCTCCGTACGTTTTGTTTGCGTCCATGTAGTACATCCATATAATAGTAACGTCTATTGATAAAATTAAAGACAACGGTTTCAAGATGACAAAGGAGAGCGAAAGAATACTAAATTACTATTCGTAAAGAATCGAGACTGAAAAAAGTCAAAGTAGAAACTGAAAAGGTGAATAAATTAGTAAAACATCCCAACGGACAACATCACCAAACTCAACGTAATAGCAAAACTAGTCAATGATAAATAAGCTATTCACCTAAAAAACGAACAGAAATAGAAAACATGTATGAGAAATGAGGCTAAAAGGACAAATAAAGAAACTGTGACAAGTAAAACTACTAAGGAATGTCAAATACTCAAGGATACTATGGAATAAAGAGACAAAAAAAACCCCAACCATAGCCAAGTCTGACAACACAACTGGAAGAAAAAATGAAAAGATATTGACGAAAGAAAAGAGATTCAAAGATTATCGGGACATGGTCACAAAATACAAACAAAATAAGATATTCCAAAATAATGAAAAAATATTACCAAGTTGGTGGAGAATGTACGAGGAAAAATCAACAACCGGCTTTAAAAGAAACAAAACAATTTTGGAGTGAAAAAAATGGAAACAGAAAGAATATAAGGGAAATGCTAAATCAATAAGAAACATGTAAAAAGAACTACACGAAATTGAAGAAGGTCCCGAGGCGGAGATACAACTGAAATCACGAAGAGCCAAACTCAAAAAATACCAAACTAGCAAACACCAGGCCATAATGGGCTACATGGATTCTGGTTTTAGAAATTCACGTTCATTCACGATAGATTGGCTCTGCCGCTGAGTAAACGCCTAGAAGAAGCAAGCATAACCGAATAGATGACAAGAGGAAAATTACTCTGATCCAGAATAACTCCTATATATATATTAGAATAAATATCCTATATATATATATATATACACTAGTACTGAAAAACTTAAAAAGATGAAGACCTCGACGAAATATCTCCTGAAGTTTGGAAGACAGTTATGATACAAGTTTGTGTATAAACAAAACAAAAAGAAAACTGGAGGAAAGGCTTCATCCTCTCCTTCCACTGAAAAGCAAGCTTGGAATCACTATGAACTACAGAGATATAATTATTACTGCAATTGCTAGTGAGGTTTACAATGTCCTGCTTCTCAGTCGTATTCGTCTTGAAATAGAGAAAATTGTTTGGAAAAATTTGAACTTCATTCGGAGAAATTGATGCACAAATAATCGATGGTGTACGTGCAAAAAAATTCGAGGCAACACAATTGCTCGTAGATTTCTCCAATGCTTTTGATTCTATTCAACGAGAAAAGATGGAACAAACACTACTAGCATATGGTCTCCTCTAACAAACTGGATAGCTATAATGATACTTTAAAAATTGAACACCACATAGAGACACTGACTTCTCTTACATCGTCTTTGTAGTTTTACAAGGTGATACATTATCACTATATTTATTTATAATCTACATAGATTACATACTACGAATATCAACATATCTAATGAAAAAAATAATGGTTTCACACTAAAAAATGACAAGAAGCAGACAATATTCCACAGAAACTATGACATGTGCAGACTCCGTAGATGATCAAACGCTTCTCGCAAATACACCTCCCTTAGATTAATCCCTTGTGCATAGACTAAAGCAAGCAGTAAATAAATATAAAACAAAGTTCATGTGTGAGACGTGTCTGTCTTTTTCTTGTGTGTGTGTGTGTGTGTGTGAACATTATATATATATATATATATATATATATATATATATCTTTTCTTTTTGTATTATGTATATCAACTAACATTTTGTTATCGTTAAATTTGGGATTAGTTTCTAAATAACGAATTTTGGAACATGAGAGGGATTTGAAAAAAGGCGGCGAAAACATTTTGGTCCGACATAGATTAGGAACTAATCAAAACTCTAAGGATTCCATAACGTTATATATATATATATATATATATATATATATATATGTGTGTGTGTGTGTGTGTGTGTGTGTGTGGTAATAAAAAAGAAAATTAGGCAAATAAAAATCTACATGTAATACCGTTTAGTCATCGCTTCCTTTCCTTAAATTTCTAAAGATAATTTTTGTCTCTTGGATTCTAAATATATAGATATGACTATTCTTTTATACGTTTCCTAAACAAGACAATCCTCTTTCAATATTTAACTGTTTGGAGATTTTTTTCCTCTAATTCATTTTTATAATAATTTATAATTTACCCATTCTCATTAGCAGGCTTTTGGCTGGTGCAGATGTAAGTTTAGCAATGTGTTTAATATATTTCGATCAGTTTTTTATTCCCTTTGAATGTGTAAAATAAATGAATACCTAAATGAAAACGATGGCGTCAATTCCCATTTTAAGAGGCAAGCCTCTGAAATTACTAAAGCAGTTCACATAGCTCCGCAGTAGTATCTCGACAACTGAAAATGATGTCAGCGTAAGCCTAACAAAGGCTATTGACTGGTTGTTGATCATACGGAAATCGAATCTATTTGACAAAATAAAACGGGATTTCTACCAAGCTATCAGCAATATTCTATGGATGCACCACCGAGACTCTAAAGAAACGCATCAAGAAAAAGCTCGATGGGTGTTTCACAAGAATGTTACCTGCTGTTTTGAACCACCCCTGCCTGTAGCTCCGTACAAAACAGTAACTGTATTGATACTTACTTCCTATCTTACAAACCATCTAAGTAAGAGGAAAAAGATACGCTGACCACTGGTGTAAGGACAAACTCATAAACGATGTTTTCCTGTGCACTCCAACATATAGAAAAACTATTGTTGGCTAACCAGTAAAAATTTACATTCATCAAGCTCTGTGCAAACACTCGATGTCGTCTGAAAGAACTGTCAGGAGCGATGCCCGATAAGGACGAATAGCGAAATAGAGAGACAGTCAGAGAGACACAGAGAGAGAAAGAGAAAGGTAATTTTTAGCTATTAGCATGGCTTTATGACGATGACGATGATGATGATATGTATGTATGTATGTATGTATGTATGTATGTATGTATAAGTGGCATTTTTCATCTGACGATTGCATCATTCAAATGCATGAAACTTTTATTAAATGAAGGCGTCATAAGGAGGTGAGATAAATTATTTTGGCTTTCATCTTGGTCATCTTGGTCAGTATTGGATCACTTTAAGAAAAACGTTTTTAATATGTTTATATGCATTTGTTTTGTATAAATATATATATGCATATGTGTGCATTTGTAAATAAATATATACGTAAATACACACACACACACACACACACACACATATATATATATATATATATATATATATATATATATATATATATATCCTTGAATATTTAAGCCTTATTAATGAATAAGGATTGGAAATAATAGAAATTAATAATGTAACTGTCAAAACAATAATCTCAACGCGACGAAAAGGAAAAGACTCTTTCCTTTTTTGTTTTATTTTGTGACAGCATTGACAGTAAATATATCGTGTCCGTTATTGGATCACATAGTTGATTATAAATTATTTCCGGTAGCTAGTTTGATATTGTGCTTGGTTTAAAAGTAATTATTTTCATCGTCGCTTCATTATGAGTTGATCCAGCTGAACACACACACACACACACACATATATATATATAGATATATATATATATATATTTCGGGAGGCTAACTTCTCGGGTTGAGAATGCGAACAAAAAATGCAACAGAGATCTTATTCAAAATTTACTTAGACAATAAGAAAGAACAACATTTGCTATAGTGTATCATTGTCATCACTGTTTTTAAGATTATTGTCCAAATACTTACACCCTATGCATTCCTGAAGTCTCACCTGAAAGGTAATACAACGTCCTGCAAAAAGATGTCTCGGGTTTAGAAAACAATACAAAAATTAACAGAGATCCTACTCTAAATGAATCTAAAAAAATATTTGTCCATTTCTGTTGTTATCTCTTTCTTTTAAAGATTTTACGCTCCGTAAGTCTCATCCTGAACTCCTGCAGTTCTCTCCAAGTCATAGCCTCTGTCGTTGCGACGATTTCATAAATGAAGGAAATGTCTGTTCGTCAATTCGTCTTCGGTATATATTTCGAGGGTAAAGCCTTTAGGTGTACCTAAATAAAATAATCACGGGGACAGTATCATTTTTTTAAAAATAAGTTTCTATCAAAAACGCAAGATACTCACTACTCCACGCTATGGTAGGGGTTTAAATGACATGACTATTGCTGCTCAAAAGAGGCACATGTATATAAAAACTCAAAAAATGGTACTTGACGTCGCCTTGCTCAACACTCAGCCTTGTAAGGTAAGGATCAAGTGTAAAGTGGAACAATCCAGGGAATGGAGTAGCGCCCCCAACACACCGATGCAGTAGCTATTGAAAAGGGAGCCTTCGGATCACCCTCGACTACAGTCGCCAGCCTTACTTAAAACCAGGCCATTGGTCTAATGAGTAGAGTGTTCGCCAATGGTCCGGGAGACCGGGGTTCAATCCCAGGTCACCAACTTTACTTATATATATATATATATATATATATATATATATATATATATATATGGGAAATTAGCTGATTTCCATTCTAAAATAAGAGTTAACTTCTGCGAAAAATAGGCCCCAAAAGCTGGATATTTTGTAACTGCACTTTTGCAATTCATGACCAATCAGTTTCTACGTACTAGTTTTAAAACTTCTCGAGATTCGCAAACGACAATATTTGACTTACCGCGCAAAATGTAAAAAATCAAAACCCCAAATCTTTTCCTTTCTAAATTGCTTAAAATACATTCTTTAACCAATTAAAATCATAGATAACTCAACTTTTTTATCTAATTTCGTATAAATAAATATTTGTTCATTCGGTATGAACTTACTCTCTATCAACTCAACATTTTCAGTTTATTTCTTTAGAGTGCAAATGTACATTTTTTCCCTCTAAGAATGCATTTGATTTTAAAATCGCTTAATAATCTTAAATTGAACGAATATGTTATTTTTTACGTATCTATTTGTACTGTTATTACAAATCTCTCCACCTGTTGATGGAAGTTTCAGATACAGCCCAATATATGTTAAAGAATAAATATATCTTCTTATTACATCGTGACACTCTCACGCTTAGCTCTTTTACATTAATAAAATATGTCCATTTAGATTAGAATAAGCAAACACTGCTACATTTCATGCATGAACCTTTCCTTTTTCTCGTAGAATATTTACGCTCTGACTTATAAATTATCTTTTCTTACAAGAAAAGATATTGTAACTTACAGTTTTCAACGAATTTTTCAATCGGTTGAACGAAAAAAGATTTGATTAATTTGTAGATCGGTGTTTTATTCAATCATCTATGCGTTATCCACTACATATTCATTCACCCACAGTCACACACAGACACACACCGACCCCCCCATATATATATATATATATATATATATATATATATATATTTGATTAAATAGAACAAACGCTTCCTTTACCTATTCTATGTTTGATCCGTCCAAGTCATCGTATGACTCGTTTGACTTCTGGATGGAATTAATTCAGAATGGCGCCGCACTTTCGGACCCAACTGTAGCTATCTTTGGGGTAACGATTAATGAAATGACAACCAGAAGGACGGGTCACGTACATTTATATAAAGACTAGGAGGAAGAACAAGTGGGGTGGGAGTTTACAGAAGATACACATTTTACAAGAGGTAAATAGATTTTATTACTGTATTCACTGGAAAAGTGTTAAGGGCATTTTAGAATGTGACAGCTTTATTCGAAGTTGATCTTGTTTGTTAATCTTTATATAGAGAGCTTCAAGAATTTAGATTTGTTATTTCTTTGTTTTTTTAATATAATATGGGGTTGTTTTCAGCAATAATTTTCCGATTAGACTTTTTCGGTATTTGGGGTAAGGGAACGAATGTTTTAAGGTGTAGTGGGATTGAAGTAGTGTTGGATACGTGAAGCGTTAAACGTCTCGATAGAGTTTTTGTAAGTAGTAAGTAAAGTTGGCGACCGTAATCGAAGGCGACCAGAAGGTTACCTTTTCAATAGCTAATACACGGAAATGTAGGGGAGGGCGCTACTCCTTTCCCTGGATTGCTCCACTTTACCCTTGATATGTACCTTATATTGCTGAGTGTTAAGCAAGGAGGTATTAAGTACCATTTTTAAAGTCTTTGGTATGTCGCGACCTGGGTTTGAACCCAAGTCTCCCGAACCATTGGCAAACATTCTACCAACTAGACCAATGAGAAGGGTTCTAACTTTATGGCAGAAGCATTCTACTCGTGTTCATTTAAACTAGTACGTAGCATTGGTCCTACTGAGGTAACTAATTGAGGGAGCAAGATTTTTAGTGCTATTTCATTGAATTTGAAGTGTTTGTGCATCTGGTTACGATAAAGATACTTTAATTGAGGGAGAGAAGTTATCATAGATTAAGAGTTTAGTTGTATTGAATTTGGGATAATATATTATTAGTTTTATTTTATTGTTAGAGTTGGTTGGGGATATGTCATTACGAGCAAGATTTTTAGTGCTATTTCATTGAATTTGAAGTGTTTGTGCATCTGGTTACGATAAAGATACTTTAATGTGTTTAGGGTTGTTTGATGTAGTTATTTCCATTGCAATAAGAGTTGATATTTTTAATGGCGCATTTTATTTGTTGGTCAACAAGGTGGTTTTGGAAATTATCGTTTATAAGCTTTTCTTTAATTTTCTAATTTCAGAATAAAAAAAAAAATGTTTTGGAGGGGGGATATGAATTTGGCTCCATGTATTAGATTTTTAATTATTTCTGTTTGATATTGTTGAGGACATTCATTTTTATAATTGAGAGTTCAGGAATTAGTATCAGTAGTTTTACTTGCATGAGAAGGTAGTAAAAGTGTTGCTGTTTGTGTCAATCAAGATATCAAGAATCGGGAGCTTATTATTTGCTTTCAGTTCATAAGAAAACTGAGTTTGAAATTATTTTGGAAGGCCAGTTGTAGATTGTATATTTCATTTGTGCTTTTGACAGGGAGGATATCATAGAAATAACGTACATGTTTTTTATACATCTGAAAACTTTATTTTCTAGATTGGCTATGTAGAAATTGCTGAAAGAAGGTCCAAGGGCGGAATCCATCATAACCATTTTTCTCATCAATTCTTCTTCTAACCTCCAAAAAAAATATTTTCTTCTGTGTATTCCTCTTTATGAATATGACTTGTCATTATGTTTGTCATTTCACTGTTTGTTCTTTTGATGATGGATCCAGTTTGATCCAAAAGTACTTACGAGAAATTATATATATATATATATATATATATATATATATATATATATATATGTGTGTGTGTGTGTGTGTATACTTGCCGCCTCGAATTCGAATATGACACTTCAATGATATCATTTTTCCCAAAATGAAGCCATATTTGGACTGGAAGCTTTTTAAAGTGAGTAAACATACAGTGAGAACCCTTCACTAAGCTTCAATGACGTATTAAAAAAAGGACAGACCATCATAAAGTGATGTTACTGAATCCGCAGGTTTTGCATTAGAGTGTTCTTCCAGAAATAAAAGCTCCATCGCTCAGAGTTTTAGGTGCCCGTGGAGTAGTCGTTATCGTCGTAGGAAATGGACACGGCGACACGAGTTCAAATCCTGGATGAGGCTGATTGCATTTCACATAGCACTAATACCCTTGGGAAAGGTATGAATCAATTATTCTCCCTCCAGCTATGGGTAAATAGTAGGACAGACTAGGTTCTTCAGCCTTGGTTAGGCAACTAGTCTAGGAGAAGGAAAACTCTGAATTCAAACCTGTTAAACTCCGCTTAAAAATTGACCTTGTGTCAATTCCTGGCCGAGCGGAGGGGTTGGTAAATAGTATCGCTCAGAGTTTTAGCGCAAAAATTCTTTCTTCGAGGTATACGATGAATTAAAATCTTAGTATCTATCACTAAGAGTGACCAAATAGTATAACCAAATAGCTTGACCAAGCTTCAAAGCTAAGGATGCACTTCTTATACTTCACAGCTTGAATATAATAGATGACCATTGTCCCCTACCAGAGGGTTCGTCTCCTCTTAAACAAGTCATTTTTGTCCCGCCAGATATATAGTCACATATCACTCATACGTACATACATGTATACATAGTAAACTTAGCCTGGTAAAAAAGCAGTATGAAATATCCCGTGAGGATCAAACATGCTTTAATTGCTATGAACTGCTAAGTTATCTTACAAGCTAATATTAGACGGCGTGCTGCTCAGAGATAGATAGATAGATAGATAGATTGGGATGAGATCAAGTTTAACAGTTTTAGACACGTCAATTGGTTACATAGGATGAATTAAACTTTTCTATCGTCTTTAAATTAAATTTTGTTTCGTCTATAAACTAGTAAGCAACTGGCAAACGATGTTAATCTAAATTACTAATGTAAATACATCTCAATGTAATATAATTTTGACAAACTCACCTGCATAAACACACTCAAAGCAAGTCCAATTTTCAACTGAGTCTATATGCAAAGTGGTCTTATTGCAGTTCCATGGTCGTTTTGGGTCGTAATTACAAGAAGAGGATGCATATTGTCATGAAGCAGAATAGCCTCCCGACTTTCTTTTGGTCAGATTCAAATAATCGATCAGGAGAAATTTCTTTTGAATTCGACTTAGTAAAGAAATTTTCTCCCCTTATAGATTCTATATAGTCAGAAACACTCAGGATCCTTGGAATTTAACACAAACTTTCCTAGTTCTGCATTTTCGAGAAATGCATTTTTAATCATCAGGGATTATCGTGTTCTAAAATTACTCGTTTTTGTGTCGAACGAGAGAGAGAGAGAGAGAGAGAGAGAGAGAGAGAGAGAGAGAGAGAGAGAGAGGTGTTTAAATGCAGACCGATGTTTATCTCGAAACCACATGTTGATTTATCAAAATTTCCTTAACTCTCGACAATGATGTTGACGAAGTGCACAAAAGCTGAGTTAACTCCAAAGACACTTTCTATGTAACAGGCGAGACTGATAAATGCAGAATCAGCAACGGATGTATATACTAGTGGTTCAACATCTGCATAGGCAACAAAAACCTTAATCCACTGGCTAAAAGTTATAGATTGGAGTGGTTAGAAATTAACAAAATAAAATGGGAGAACTGCTTTGCTCTGCTGGGTTGATAGGATTGTCACACGATAAGAAACGTTAACTGGCATTTAGTTTGGGTTTCGAAACAATTGATTTTAATACACGAAGAGAATAGTCTGAGTTTGAATACTAAGCAGAGCAGTTTTATTTAGAACCCATTCACTGAGAATTTGGGCATTAGAACACAAAAATAATAAGATTAGAAACAAATTTCGTTTCGTTTCATTTTGTTAGGTTAGGTTTCTTTGTTTAATAGCATATTATCATTTGTGGGTTATGTAATGCCAAAAAGTAGTAGTACTATTTAACCCAGAGGTTGAATGTAAGGGGTTTCAAACCTTTCCCAATGTTATTCGTCTGAAAGTGAACGTAATAGCACAACTAGAGTTCGAACTTGTTAACTACGATATCGAAGTCCAGCACATTAGCCACTACGTTACGAGGACTTACCTTAGAAAGAATTAATCCTCAGCCCAAAATGAGAGTATAAAATAAATACGTTCAACAAAAGAGCCGGCTCTAAGAGAAAATGCTAAGAAAGGAAAGATTAAAATCTTAAAATCTAAAATCGTTTGATAACCTATTTCATCCGTATGGAAAACAACAACTGACGGCTTTTGGGTCGAGATGAAGTTCAAGTGACAACTTGATATATCCATAATACAATACACTTCTAAGGTTTTTCTAATACTGAGCAGACAACATTGAGAAAATTGTATCAAAGCAACACATATGAATGCTCGTCGCATTCACCATAATTAGTTGTTTATAATTCACACCGATTTATAAGACCTACCAAGAACTTTGGACTACGACATACTGGAAAAATACTTCTTCATAATACGCACTGATTCTTTAAAATTTCTAGCAGTTAAATTTAACCTAAATTTAGCATTTATTGATTCGTACTGACTTAAAAAAAGAATTTATGTAATATCTTAAAATGCAATAATAGACGGACGTCCAGATATGTTCATGCAAAAATGTAACATGTTTGCTTGGGAAAATAAGGTCACATTAAGAGAAACCAAATTATAAACAAACACACATTCCAGTAGATGTTTCTCAGTAATGGCGTAAAACAGATAAGTTTGGGGTATAATTTACTTTCGGTCATCCCGTACCAAATATGGCGAGGACGTGGTCTGAAAAAAGTTAATCATATATTTCTGGTGCATAATAGGCACCCCTGACTTTTCGGCTGAAAAATATGAAAAAAATAGTGCAGCTTATATACAAAAAAAAATGCTGCACTTCATCGCTGTAATTATTTTTCCTATTTTATTTTATTTATTTTATTATCTATACGTTATGATAACACAGTATATATTAAATAGTTAAAGAATACTTCTATGCTGAGTAAATAAAATTATAGACATAACGACTAACAGAGAAATAAAAATATCCATTCTACTTATCTCATGAGCAGGCATCAGGAGGCATTGAACTCTATGTGAACTTTTTAAAAACAGAGTAGATGTGTTTTAAGCAAGATAGTGCCGTCTCCTCTTTAAAAATGGAATAAGTAAATCTGAAATTAGTTGACAAGTTCTTACACTAGAATAATCAGCATGAAGCGTTGGTCATTATATAAATTCAGATAAAACAGGGATGATGTGTTTTAAACTGGATGGTGTAATTGTTGCATTGTCGGTAGTTTGGAATGTGACAAATGGATTTTTTTGTTATAATGACAGAAGCCTTAGTGGCTAAAAGCTTAATGGATAAGGATGAAGCAGACTTGCGGAAATAGGACATGAGTGACAAGTTGATAGGTCAATTATCCAGGTGTTCTTGACACACCGAAATAAGAAATGGGATGATCTCGATATAAGACTACGCAAACGGCAAAAGCCTAGGAGTAAAAAGTACCGGTGTCGCCAGACGGAAGAAAAATTAGTGATCTGACCGGATGTGAGTTATCAACGTCGAGTAGATGTGTTTATAAAAGCAGCCATATTCAGATATCAGAGTAGATCCCAGCTAATGATTTAAGTGAAGAGATCTCCTGTCAAAACCCTGTATTCGCTCACAAACTCTTCGACTCTCTCTCTCTCTCTCTCTAGCTATCTCTCTCTCTCTCTAAGACTCCACATTCGCAGCAAGCTGGAAAAATAAAGATGATAAGTTATATTTTTTGTATACAAGTGTTCGTTGTTGTTTTTATTTTGTTTTTATTTTATTTTATTTCATTTTATATTTTGTTATCAAGTCCAGCTGCAAATTCCAACCCGGTAGGAAGAACTCAAGGAGCAGTATACAACATTATCTCATCTTTAAATAGAGTAAGTAAATCAGAAATTAGTCGATGGTTTTTTTTATTAAAATGATGCTATCTTTTCATTAAATGGCAAGTCTCTGGAATTAGTAAGTCAGTTCATATACCTCGGCAGCTATATCTCATCTATTAAAATGATATGAACATGCGCATAGGAAAGACCTCGACTTCTATTGGAAGGTTGTGTATCATATAAACATGTAATCCCTTTGATAAAATAAAACGGATTTTCTTCCAAGCAGTGGCTGTGTAAATACTACTGTGTGGATGCAACACCTAAACTCTAACAAAACACATGAAGAAAAAGAATGCTACATGCTACTTTGAACCAATTTCGGAAGCACCATCCCAAAAAACAGTCGCAGTATGGGTACCTACCTCCCATCTCACGAACCATCCAAGTAAAACAAATGAGATATACTAGGCACTGCTAGAGAAATAAGGACGAATGCAAAATCGACGTTCAATAATAGACACAAAAATTCTCAGCCTCACCTAACAAGATGAACCATGCTCAGCTCACCTTTATTTTGTGTGGAGCAAAATTAAATCTCCCTTTTGACAATGACCTTCAAGATCAGAACTAGAAAAATAAGTTTTACGAAATGATCCGTTTCATAATTGTAATTGATGAAGTTAGTTGACAACCGAAAAATTAAATAAATTTGCAAACCTTTAAAATCAAAAACAATTGTCTCACACTTAACTGACCTTTAAAATCAGAAACAATTATCATTGTCTCGCACTTAACTGACCTTTAGAAACGTTCAACCAGTTTTTTAGGTCAATATAAGCCTTGAACAAAAAAATACTTATTTTAAGGATCTTTTTGTTTTATATATATATATATATATATATATATATATATATATATATATATATATATATATATATATATATATATATTAATTTTCATATATTTCATAAACTCTAATTTTATCATATTAATTAAGTACTTAACCGCACATCGTTCAACACTTACCTACCATCTCACGAACCATCCTCGTAAAACAAATGAGATATGCTAGGCACTGCTGGAGAAATAAGGACGAACACAAAAGCGATGTTCTCTAATGGACACATGTACATGGAGGTGCCAGTATTGTCCGATCAGAAAGGACTTACATGTGTCTGCTCGGTTCGAACTCTGATTGCAGTCAAGAGGTTCTCTCAGGAACGATGGCGGATAGGAACGGATAGCGAGAGAATTAAAGAAGACTGTGCTCTCAGCACGACCAAATGATATATATATATATATATATATATATGTGTGTGTGTGTGTGTGTGTGTGTGTGTGTGTGTGTGTGTGTGTGTGTGATTTAACATTACTACTCTGTAAGTGTTGAGCATTTATTATTTATGTTGGCGTGTTGTTGTGGCATTTATTTCTAAATTCGGTTCTATAAGTAGCAGCTGAAGATATTTAAGTACATTCGAACTGAATTCGAGATTTATTCGAATGAGTTTAGGTTGTTTCATTCTGATATGGAGCGCTTCGAGAATCAGTAATTTTTGTTTGTTATTTTGTTGTTTTAATATTGTTCTGTTTCAGTAACCATTTCCCGCCAGATACCATAAAATCAATACGGTAACTCGAAAGGATATATACAAAAATGTTGTAGACAAAGGATGTCTGTATCGTTCAATGAAATATGTATTAAGAAAGAAATGCTGCCCAAATACTCATACACACACACACACACACATACATACATACATATATATATATATATATATATATATATATATATAAAGTGGTCTTTGGTGACTAAAATAGCGGACAAATTTCCTCTTGATATCTCCTTCCCGCTCATTGTTTAAGCCTAGGTAAAAGCCTGTACTTAGGATGTCGATTTTCCAGGCTGGCATTCAGTAGACTACGTAGAATATTTTAACGACACACATTTCAAAACCTATTTTCCATTATGTTTGCCGAGTTTATTAGATACCAAGATAGAAACCTGGTATATAAAGAAAGAAGTGTAACATTTCAAGAGTGCTGTTTGAAAGAGACAAATATTTTCCGTTACATTTATTTGTAGGCATTTAAGACATCTACTTTGATGAAAGTTGATTGCATCAGTGAATTAACAGGAATTGTTCAAATAAATATATCAACAAGGAGAAGATTAAAGGTGCGTGTAAATGGATGGGATGGTAAAGAGGGAAAGAACGTAAAGCAATCAAAAAAAGAGAATGAAAGAAAAGCAAGAAAATGCAAATGATAAAAAGAAGAAAGTGGAAAGAAATATTAAGATAGAAGAAATTGGAAATGTTGAAAACAATTTCAAAAGAAAGATATCAAATAATTATTTAGAGAAAAAGGAAGCAAAGAAAAGCAGGAACGAAAGAAAAAAGAATATAACACTGAAAGTAAAAGAATAACACCTCAGAGATGCCATTAGAAGTTTCGATTCTGTTTGTAAGAAAGAAAGAAAGAAAGAAAGAAAGAAAGAAAGAAAGAAAGAAAGAAAGAAAGAACCAGCATATAAATAAACAGAAGAATAAAAGAAAAAAGAAAGAAACCAAAACTTAAATAGAAAGGACGATTAATAGAAAGAAAGAAAGAAAGAAAGAAAGAAAGAAAGAACCAGCATATAAATAAACAGAAGAATAAAAGAAAAAAGAAAGAAACCAAAACTTAAATAGAAAGGACGATTAATAGAAAGAAAGAAAGAAAGAAAGAAAGAAAGAAAGAACCAGCATATAAATAAACAGAAGAATAAAAGAAAAAAGAAAGAAACCAAAACTTAAATAGAAAGGACGATTAATAGAAAAAAGAAAGAAAGAAAGAAAGAAAGAAAGAAAGAAAGAAGATATATCTAAATAAAAAAGAGAAAAAGTTATGCAAACTAAGAGAAATAAAAAATAAACACAAAGAAGAAAAATAGAAATAAACGAAGAATGAAAAAAGGAATGAAAAAGGAAAAATGTAAATGAAGCAAAAGAATCTAAAAAGAAATATGTAAAAAAAGCGAAAGAAATATAAGAAAAAGAAAGAAAAACAGAAATCAAATGAGAAAAAACCATTATAAAAAGAGAGGACGAGTAATGAATCGGAAAGTAGATTTTAAGATGAAGAAAAAGGAAAAGGAAAAAAGAAAAGAAAGAAAGAGAACAGTAAAGAAAGAAAAGAGAAAATAAAGTAAAAGTAAACAAAGAAGAATAAACAGTCGATGTCAGAGAAGAAAATTAAGAACAGTGAAAGAAAAAAAAACGAAAGAAACGAAGAAATTTAAAAGAGAACATCAGAAAAAAAAAGCAAAAAGAAAAAGGAAAAAGAAAGAATTAAAAAGATAAAGAGAAAAGAAAGCTGAAAAGAAAGAAAAGAGAAATAAAAAAAAAAGTAAAGATGTATTGAAATGAAAGAAGCACCCCCCCACAAAAAATACTTGAAAAAAGAGAAATAAGAAATGAAAATAGAAAGAGAAAAAACAACCGAGCAGAAATATGAAAAAGTATGAAGCGAAAGTGTAACGAAGAAAGAATGGAAAAAAGAAAGAATGGAAAAAAGAAAGAATGGAAAAAAGAAAGAAATCAGCGTTAACAGAATGTAAATAAAAAAAAAACTTATAAAAAAATTTCTAAAACACGTTAAAATCATATCGTAATTGGGACAAATATTTGTAAGTGGCCGACTTGTTGTGTCTTTATGCGATGTTAGTGCAATCTATTTACCGACTCCATTTCCTGACATATTCGGCAGCCTTCAGATTTATCAGCAGATTTTCCCACCGTCATCTACTTTCGCTTTCACTTTTATTTATTCTTCTTAGTGCTAATTTAATGAATGAAATCATTTTTGTTTGATAGGTACGCAACTTCTACATCAGTCAAATCAAATACCGTGTTTGCCCTCAGGCTGTGAAAAATATATCTTAATCAATAAACAGGCATACGCATTCTTGCGATTTCATACTCTCAATTCGTGCACTTGAACATACGCAGTATATTGTATGAATATTTCAATATGTTTATATGAACACACACACACACACACACACACACACACAAACATTCATATATATATGTATATATATGTGTGTGTGTGTGTGTGTGTGTGCATGTGTGTGGTTGTGTGCATGTGTGTGGTTGTGTGCGTGATATTTTTGGGTACACAACTAAGTCTCACTGCTAAGTGATAGGAAATTCCGTTGTTATGGTAATATGAGAATTCTTTTAGAGATACATATATTCCTGATTTTTTCGTGGGTAAACTACACGAAGTAATCTACACAACTTAATATATCTCACTTCTCTTTCTTCTGCTCTTTCATTTCTTTCTTTTTTTTTTTATTTCACATTATCTTTTAATACACCAGCCTATCTTTCTTTCTTTCTTTCTTTCTTTCTTTCTTTCTTTCTTTCTTAAATGATTCGAAAAGATCTGTGTGAACCGATGTTTCTGTATTCTAAATTTGCCAACATTACCGTTGCTTCAACCCCCATATATATATATATATATATATATATATATATATATATATATATATATATATAGTAAACTGATAAGAAAAAACAAGCTTTTAAAATGCGTATGACATATCTAAAAGTGCTCGATCACTTGCCAGCAGAGCAGTATATAAACTAAAATAACTAAGATCTCAAATTCTTACAATGGTTTTATGACAATAAGTTTCAAGTGTCTTCTATAAAAAAAGAAGTTAAACTCATCCGATAAACAATTATTATAATAAATTCTATTCATAATAAAATTTCCACTGATTTTTTTTCGTTTATGATAATGTTTTATCAAATGGGTTTGGTTTTATGGTATATCAACCATTGTAGGTTATTTAATGCAAAACCAATTTTTAGATATATGATCAGTTCTATTCTCAACAGTTTAGTTTAGAATAAGTTCTATTTAATCCATAGAGGGGACCTTATCAAGTGCAACCACTTCAGGACAGTGGACCGGGGAGTGATGGCAATAAAGGAGTACTCCGCATTCCCCGAAGCTCCAGCATTACTACAGCCTCACCATCAGATTGTTTAGTGTCATATCAGGACGCTTATTGGGAGAGTCTTATCCCTCAGCCGAGATGTAGTCAGTGTATTCTGCAGCCCCAGCCGACTGGGCCATTTATCAAATGTTTGTTTTTAATTCTATAGACGACATATGAAAAATAGTAATGTAATTATTGTAAGAAGGAGACATTAAGTTCACACACACACACACACACACACACACACACACACACACACACACACACACACACACACACACACACAGATATATATAGATAGATAGATAGATTGTTTTCTTTATTTAAAATTAAAGAGGGCTCAATATCAATGATAGAGCATAGATCTATATAGACACAAAGCCAACGACGATGGGTGAAAATCAGTTTCCCGTTAATGTGATCATCAAAGTTTTTCTCTTTCTCTTTCAATCTCTCCACCCCCATATATATATATATATATATATATATTACACTCTTCATGGAAAGAACCCAGTCATCAGGGTCTCTAGAATACACCGACTGCACCTCTATAGCCAGCGCTCCCTGTTCTACACTGACCCACAGTGGTAGCAACTGATAGGGTCCTATCAGTGGGTCAGATAGAACAAACTATGTGTGCAATTAAATGTCTGATGCTAAATTAGGACAATTATATAGCAATACTTGAAACCATTTAACTGTGTGAAAAAAGGAACTCATGTTCGCTTAAGAATGTTATCTACGGAGGTGTCCGTGGTGTAATGGTTATCGTCGTAGGAAATGGACACAGCGACACGAATTCAAACACTGGATGAGACTGATTGCATTTCACATAGCACTAATACCCTTGGGAAAGGTATGAATCCAATTATTCTCCCACCAGCTATGGGTAAATAGTAGGGCAGACTGTTTTCTTCAGCCTTGGTGAGCCAACTAGTCTAATAGAATGAAAACTCTGAATTCAAACCTGTTAAAATCCGCTGAAAAATTGACCTTGTGTCATATCCTGCTCGAGCGGAGGGGTTGGTAAATATAATTATCTACGAAATATTTTTACGGATCATATATAAATAAAATATATATGTATAAAAAGGATTTAGCATAAAATAACCTACAATTGTTGATATGCCGTAAAACCAAACTGAACCAATCTTCAATGAAAACGCCATTGCCCAGTCGACTAGGGCTGTAGAATACACCGACTGCACCTCCACAGAGGAGTAAAAAAACAAATGACTGTCAAGTATATGACACTAAACAATCAGATCGTGAGGTTCCAGTGATGCTGGAGCTTTTGGAGATATGGAGTAACCCTTCATTGCCATTACGCCCAGGTCCACTCTGACTCGGAGTGGTAGCACCTGACAGGACTCTATCTATGGGTTAAATAGATCTAATCTGCGTACTTATGTTAAACTAAATTACTTGAAATAGAACTGTTTTGAATTGTAAACTGCATACTTATGCTGAATTGAATTGTTTGAAATAGAACTGTTTGACATTGAAACTGAGCAACGCTAAATTGAATTATTCGAAAGAGAATTGTTTTGACGTTAACTGTGGGTAAACAAAAATTATATTTATGTAAATTATTTGAATTAGAACTGTTTGACTAAACTGACTAACTTGAAATAAAGATGTTTTTGACAAATAAACTATGTACTTATGATGAACTGAATTGTTTAAAATAGAACTGTTTATTTGTATAAAAATGGATTTGGCATTAAATAACCTACAAGGGTTTATATGCCATAAAACCCAAATAAACACATATCCTTCAGATAAGAACACTTTTTAATCACATAACCTTCAGATAAAGACACACACTATGATTAATTATCCTTCAGATAAAGAAACACACTCTGATCACCTATGCTTCGGATAAAGACACACTCTATGATCGCATGGTCTATTTATTTTCCTGTGTATATTTCCTTCATTAAAAACAATGTTTAAAATGCATATTTTCTTGATATTTCAATAAGTTTTTGCGCTTTACATTATCAAGAGAAAAAAAACGAACTGAGTAAATAATTTTTAATGTAAATTTCAAGCCCTTAAATGGTAAATATATGGCAGGAATATTGGATGTAAGACATGAAAACTTTTTTCGGTTGAAATGAAATATAACATCAATAATAATTTCTACTGTCCCAGTTACTTGTGTTTCTATTTTTGATAAAATTACATCGATACAAAAGAAAGGAAAAAAAACCTAGATAAATCAGAATTTCCGGCATGTTTTTTTTATTAAAAAAGGATAAATACGCCTGATATTTTGACGCCATCAAAACATCAACAACTAAGAGGAATATTTTAAATAAAATATCCTTTTAGGTATAACATATACATGGCTGTTTTACCAGTGTACGCTATTCTATATAATAAGTTTTAGATTATATACGATTTGCTGGTTGGTTAGTTGGTTACTTCATGAGATTTAAAGACATTTCAACCACTCTGGGATTATTTTATTGCAAGAGGTTTGCGAATAATGTATGCTGTATGCCTATATTTGCATTTTTTGTAGTTAAGAGTTTTAACGATTTGTTTGCATCGTTAAAGATAGGGCTGACGCGTTACTTTGTATGGTGTTGTTCAGTTTTACATTTATGATTTTTGATATAAGGTTATTTCTGTCAAAAACGACAGAATGTCATCTAAGTTGACATTTGCAAGAGAAGAGTGATTACAGTCACCAAAAATAATAAAGACAACACAAGCATCAACAGAACAAAAATAATCAGAAAGCAAAAATGGGAAGAAAAGTGACAAACAAGCGAAATCTCACACGAGAAAAACTGGACATGGCTAAGAAAGGGAAACCTTAATAAAGAAACGGAATCTTTTTTGATTGCTGCGCAAAACAATGCCATAAAGACTAACAATGTCAAAGTAATAATAGACAAGACGCAACAAAATAGTTGATGTAAATTGTGGTGACAGAGTGACAGAGACAAAACAATCACTCATATAATAAGCGAAGGCAGTAAATTAGCGCGAAGAGAGTATAAGGGTAGGCAAGATTGGGTGGTAAAGGTGATCAACTGGGAATTGTGCAAGAAGCTTAAATTTGATTATACGACCAAATGGTACATGCACAATCCGCAATTCGTCCAAGAAAATGAGATACAAACGATCACCTGATCTTGGCCTGACGACCAGACCTAATGATAGTCACCAAAAAAGAGAACCTTCCGAACTGTGGACTTTACCGTCCTGTCTGGCCAGGGGGTATAACTGAAGGAAACCGAAAAGACAGATAAATAACTAGCCCTTGCTAGAGAACTGAAAAAAACTACGGAACATGAAAGTGAGGGTGATACTAATTGTAACTGGTATGCTCAGTATTTCACCAAAGGATTGTTAGAGGGACTGAAGGACTTGGAAATAAGAGAACGAGTGGGGACCATCCAAGCTACAGCATTTTTTAGATCGGTTAGAATACTAAGAAGAGTCCTGGAGACTTGAGTGTACATGCTGTCATTCAGACATCAGCTAACGCTGGTGTGAAAAAATTTCAAAAGAGTAAAATGATAAATTATGCCTGGTTTTGCTTTTTGTTTTTGATTTTTTTTCTTGTGGGGGCAGTAGTGTACAGTGATGAAACTGGGTTCAAAATGATATACGTGTGTTAATTGATAAATAATGCCTTCAAATTTTTGACACAAAACGTGGGAATGTTTCACGCGGTTTAATAGTGAGAGAGCTACGCTAGAAGATCATTTGTATGTGAATTCATTTATTATTGAGTGTTACATACATCTGACTGTGTGCTACAAAGTAAATTGATCAAAGTAAATAATTATAAAACAAGTTTTAAACAAAAATAGAATAATAAAACTGGTATCAAAATAAAGTTTGTTATTCAGATCAGTTGCTATTTAGTGCTACTCATTTTTCGAGACGTTCATTTTATTTGCTTTCTTTCACTAAGGCGGTTCTTAGCAACTTCGGCTTCGACATCGGATAACAAAAAGTGTTGACATTCAACACCTCTTTGAATTTTGGTAAAAACCAGAAGTCTGCTAGTGCCAAATTGTAACTCTGCGGATGGTAGAAAACAAGTGTGAATTTCATGCTTCTCGCTGTTTACGCTACTTGTTGATTACAGTCTGGACTTGAGTAAGTTTTATTTAGTTTATCAGTTTTACGGCGAATCAACTCCTGATGGATTATCCACTGCCAGAATATGATTCATTTTTAAATGTTTGATTTTAATCATAACCATATTTTCAATATTCCATCGCATATTTCTTCAATTTTCGCTTTTCTATTTGTCTAAAATCATTTGCTTGCACATAGTTATATATCATCATCATCATCATCATCGTGTCGTGCTGCCAGCACGGATATCCCTGACCCTTTCTCACTACTTCTCCCTAACGTTCATTGCCTCAGGCAGGTCTTCAGTGCTACATCCCGTATCCTCATATCGCTGCTGTATGTACGTTCGAGATGGTCGTCCTGCTTTTGCTCGGCCATATGTGGGGGTCCATAGGAGTACATCACTTATGAGCTCGTCCCTGCTTCTCTAGCAGAGTCCTGCAGCTCTGTTTCATTTAACTTGGATAGTTTTCGTGATGGGAGGTAGGTGGCCGTATAGTTGGTGCTTTGTGGGGTGTTGCCTCCAGAACTTGTTCAATATTTCTCGCAACATTCTTGTGTAATTGCCGTCTAGCTTTTTCTCCAGCCGATTTTTTAGCGTCCAAGTAGTGCATCCATATAGCAGTATCGATACGACCGCTGCTTGGAAGAAACTGCATTTCATTTTATCGGTCAGATCTGACTTCCATATGATCGATAGCTTATCGATAGCTATTCATGCCTTCGTTAGACACATGTCGATGTCTTTTTTGTTGATGAGTCACTGCTTCCTTAGGTAGGTAAACTTATCAACCAGTTTCAGAGAGCTTCCGTCTAGTGCGGAAATGTCGCCTGTTTGATTAAAGCACATGTATTCAGTTTTGTGTGCATTGACATGGAGGCCAATGCCTGCGGCAGCTCGTTCCAAACTATGCAGTTGTGTTTTCGGCTTGGTTGGGTGTATTCGCCAGAATCGCTATGTCATCGGCGTAGTCGGCGTCGGTAGTTGTTTTTGCGAGGTGCCTTCTGCTCCTTTTCTTTGTCAGCTCGAAGCCGTTTTCTTTGATTTTATCAATCGATGTTCTAAGCACGTAGTCTAGACAAATGATAAAGAGGTATGGGGCTAGCGTGTCCCCTTGTAGTACTCCTGCAACAATGTCGAAGTATTCTGTGTCTCCATCCGGTGAACGTACATTCACTTTGGTGTTTCTATTGAGAATCGTTATTGCTGCGATGGTCTCTTTTGGTAAGCCGTATGCTAGTAGGATTTGTTCTATCTTCCCTCTGTGAATGGAATCAAAGGCCTTTGTAAAGTCGACAAATAGTATTATCGCCTGTAGGTTTTTGCCCGTACGCCTTCAAGGATTCTACGGATGGTCAATATTTGTGAGGTCGTGGATCTATTTCTTCGGAAGCCATTTTGGTTTTTCCGAAGAATGTTGTCAATTTTGGGTTCTATGCGGTTTCGTAGTTGGGCATTGTAAATTTTGGCTGCTATGGATATAAGTGTTATACCTCGGTAGTTATTCGCTAATCCGAGGTCACCCTTTTTAAGGAAGGGGGGATGCATCCCTTAAACCATTTGTCTATCGGATTTTGATTATAGACTGCGTTGCAGTGTCGGAGCAGTATGTCGTCGAATTATCTGGTCTTCCATACTTCTGGGGGAATCTCGTCAAGTCCTGCGGCTTTCCTATTTTTAATTCTTCTAAGAAGTGAGTCGATGGTTTCTGATATTGGTATCAATATAAAAATAATTTGCACAAAGTTACATGTTTCCACTGGCCAATTTGAATAATGGTTAATATTCATCAAGGGCCGAGGAAACAGGCGTTCAATCCCAGGTCGAGTCATACCAAAGACTCCAAAAAGATACTTGATGCCTCCTAGCTTAACACTTAGCTTTATACGGTACGTATCAATGGTAAAAGGAGCAATCCACGGAAAAGGGTCACGTCCTCCCCAACAACTCGGTGTAGCAGCTTTTGAAAAGGAAGCCTTCGGGTCGGCCTCGACTACGGTCGGCCAACTTTTCAACTTTTTTATATGGTTTCACGTATTCCTATCTAAACAAACGTTTTATGTAGTCATACTTGGTTTCACTTTTTAAAACTATTACTCTCTCTTAGTATCTTTAGTCTATTTCTAATACCGATAATTTAGGTTCATCTGTTTTATATAATTGCATATCAAATCCTTAGTTGTTATTCAATGACTAAATCAGATTCCTTGTGAACGTTGTCCAGTCGGCTGAGGCTGTAGAATACACCGACTGCTTCTCTGCCGAAGAAATAAGACTCCCTCCAACGAGTGTCATTTATATGACACTAAACAATCTCATGGTGAGGTTCCTGTAATGCAGGAGGTTTGGGAAATGAGGGGTATCCCTTCATTGCCATCACTCCCAGGTTCACTCTGGCCCGGTGTGGTAGCACTTCCAAGGGTCCTATGTATAGGTCAAATAGAACTAAACTGTGTACTTATTCTAAACTGAATTGTTTGAAAAAGAACTGTTTTATCCTAAACTGAACTGTTTGAAATAAACTGCTTTTAAATAGAGCTAATCTGTGTACTTATGCTAAACTGAATTGTTTGAAATCGAACTGTTTAAACATTAAACTGAACTGTTTTGACTTTTAACTTCGTAAACAAAAATTATACTTATACATAACTGAATTGTTTGACATTTGATTCGGCGTTAAATGACCCAAGGAGGGTTGATACGCCTTAAAACAAAACAACCAACCAACCAACCAACCGATATCCTTGTAAATGTTTCGTTATCATCATGACTATATTTTCAATTTTCCATTGCAATCATTTTTAATAACATTTTTTGGCTATTATAATCATTGTTTGCACGTAATTATATGGTTTCATGTTTTTCTTATTAAATATTAATAATATATAAACAACTATAGGGTTTCAAATAACTATTCATTAAAAATAATAATACTCATTTGAATGCAGAGGGGCTTCAAGGATTCCCAATTATTTTCAAACTCATAGTCGAGACCCTAACAGATACTACCACTCCGAGTTTGAGTACACCCGAAAATAACGGTAAATAAGGGTAGACTCCATATGTTATACAATTAAGGTAATGATTTTTTTTATATTAATCATTTTTCGTTAATTATATTTTATTGTTTAGTTTGGTAAGGCTTTGGACTATTCCGGTCTCTTAGTCCAGCTACATAATCAGATGGTGCAGGCTTACGCCCGCACAGAAAAAATACGACAATCATCAAATGTCATAATAAACCTCTCCAGACAGGAAATGGGGCTGGAGTATGAATGACATCATCTCCAGAAGAGACGGTCCTAAGAATTTGTGGATTTTGAAAGAGTAGTTGAGTTTTCTGCCGTTGAGGCGTGCGGTTGAATTTTGCTAATCTCTACCGGCAGAGATCTTAAACACCACGAGATGCGCTGCGTGTTGGAGGTGGGGTCAGCATAGTATGGTTAGCATAGACTTTGAAGAATTGAGTCTCTCGCCAAGGACCGAAGCCAGAAATTAATAAACTCGTTCCTACAGCCTGTATTTGTATTATCATTCTTATTATTGATATCATTATGAATATAAAGCATAAACTCGATAAAGCTCCACAACTTGAGCCACACCTGCAGATGGAGGTTAATGTAATACCCAGGACACCCGTTCCAAGGTGGTCTTACCCCTCTGCAGAGAATGCAGTCGACGACTACTAAATCTCACCGTGAGGACTCGATGTTATAATATTTTTTAAAAGTTCCTTTTTCCTGTGTTTATTGTGAACATTCATACAAGTATCACAAAAACATGTTAATGTCCATTGAAGCGAAAACTTCCAATGCCAACAATACTATTTCTTTACGCGTGAGTCAGATGCTATATAACTTACGTTCAATGAAGCCATCTCACCACTTGACACTAAGTTCGTGTAAATAGAACTATATATATATATATATATATATATATATATATATATATTACAAAATACATATTCAGACGTTTTTTATATTACGTATTGGTGACGCCATGAGGTGAGTTACACAATCAATTAGTCCTCGTATTTATACACTAACACTTTGAGTAGAAAAGTGAATAAATCAAACAGTCACAACATGTAATAGGGGTAATATTTCGTTCTTCATTCACAGAAAAACTTCTTTAAAGTAAACATTTTTTCTACATTTTAGCAATGGAGGAAATAGATAAAATACTATGAAAAGCTATAGAAGGAGGGAAAGGGTCTAAAGACAAGTGACACATAAGAAAAGAACATGGATGGAAATAGATATAGGCTTTTGTAGTGGTGGTAGGAGTTATTTGGTCTTGACTGTGACCGTCAGGTGGCACCGAATATATCAAGTTTCATCAGAAATTTGACCAGAGAGAGGTGGATTAATTTTAGTGAGAGAGAGGAAAATCTGAGGGAGGTGAGATGGGGAGGTTTTTGAGAAAGAGAAAATGAAGGGGAGGGATGGAGGTTATTCACTAAATCTAATATTTCTCGATACTAACTCTTTATATAACCTAATATATAATATCCGGGATGTTTTAAACCGTGTGTTACCGAACCTTTCCCCCTGACACACCTCTTTTTATGCTCAGAATTTTTAAAACAACAATTCGTATACCATACAACGGGTGTAAGAAATGTAATATTTCTTGGGAATTGTATTTAAATAAACATCAATACTTTAATGATGAATGAGTTTGACTCCTTGCAAGAAGTGACTCAATTTACTAAGCTTTTTACTTAGATGTGGCACAAGGCCATATGAAAGAGGCACCCAATGAGACTCGAATTATCTCATGTAAGTTTGCTAGTCGGTCTTGCTAACCATTACACCACCAGAGGCGTCTTAGAAGTCACTTAATTTTATGTACAGTTTAAGACACCGCTACAGAACATTCTCTGTTGACAGGCTAAAAAAAGTTTGATTTTAATCATATAAGTGTGACAGAAAGAACTCCCCCCTCAGATTAATTAATTAATTAACAATTCTAAGGGATTAGAACGAATTTGTTGATTAAATGGATGAAAGGATGGATTTGGAAATAAGTCGTTTTTTTTTTTTGTTAATACAGGGAATAAGTAGAGAAAATTCCTTTTTTTTTTAATCTATCATTTTATTTTCTATCTTATTTTATTTCTTTTTTTTTTCTTTGACCGACGTCCCAGAATTGAGGCTTTAGGGAGTAAGATGATAGTTCGGGGAGTGGAGACATAGATTCATTGAGTAGATCTTGTGATAAAAGAGGTTATGAAACCTGTGTGGTCTAGATGGGAAAAAGTTCAAGTCAGGGCCGGAAACGGCATAAGTGGATTTTTCCCGTTTCAAATGTTTCTTGTCTGGTGAAAATCAATAGGGCGACTAAGATTCATTTTTAGTACCTCTTAAAAAGACGACGACATCTGTGAGTTTAAAATTTTGGTCATGCAGGCAATTTACATATCATTATTCATGGGCGTACCCAAAAATTGTCGAGACTCCGCCTCTAGTTTATATAAGTAGTGCACAGCGCTCATTCATGAGATCAGAGAGATCAGAACAAAAGATCACAAGAGACCAGAAGAGAACAGAAGAGGAGAGAAGAGGAAAGAGATACAGAGAGGGTGAAATCAGATGTCAAGAATAATTCAGAATTGAGGGTCAGTCCCAGAATTGCGAGCGAAGTCAAGATTAGTTCAGAACTGAAAGTTCGAAGCAAAAGTTTGATAAGACAAGAAGACTCTGTGAGTTGCACCTGGCTAGATTATAACCAATAGTGAAACATAAGAGCGTGCGAATTCCCGATCGTTAAATCAACAAAAGCCGAGATAAACAAACTTTTTTTTAAATAACCAAGAAACAATACCTGCCTCCCTTACATCTTCCCTGGATCTTTCTGTCAAATTCCCAAACAAACGGATAAGTTCCGTGTGACCTCTTCTTTTTGTATTCCACACATTTCTGTAAATACTTCTATCGCTAGATAAAGACAATAGCTTTGAGAAAATTGTATTATACAAAAATCGAAAGCGTTGTTTTTCTTTTTGTGTGTTTTTTGAGAACCGCGACAGGAACTACTTTCTCCCCAAACAGCGATGGCTAAGCTAGACGCATCGGCCAGGGCTGGATCCCAACGCCAGATAAATAAAGTTGGCAACCTTAGTCGAGTGACCCAAAGGCTCCCCTTTTCGATAGCTACTACACTGACGTATAGGGGAGAGTGCTACTCTTTTCCCTGGATTGCTCCACTTAAACCTTGATCCCTACCTTATATTGCTGAGTGTTAAGCAAGGAGGCATCAAGTAGCATTATTTGGTATGACTCGACCTGGGATTGAACCCAGGTCTCCCGGGCCATTGGCGAACACTCTGACCATCATGCCAACCCTTCTTTAAAATAATAATTCGAACGAACGTGTGTAGCAGTTGCAGCTTCGAGTGGATATAAAAATAGAAATATGCCGCACACAGAAAGGATCTAACTCACTGCTCAGTAATACCTGATCTGTGAGACTAGATTTCTGATAATTCGCACTGTGATTTAGAGCTCTTAGCAAGTGCACGTATGCATGCAAACTTAAGAAAGCGCTCATGGTGTAATGGTTATTGTCGTAGGAATGGACCCGGCAACCCGAGTTCAAGTCCTGGACAACAGTTTGCAATTCTCATAGTAATAATGTCCTTGAGAAAAAAATTGTGAATCCAACATATCCTCCTCAGTTATGGAAAAACAGTAGAGCAGGTTGGGTTCGTTAACCTTGATAAGGCAACCAATCTAGAAAAAGGAAAACTTTAAATTCAAACAAGTTTTACTCCGCTTAAAAAATGACCTAGTGTTGCACCAAGCATGTAGTGGAGGGACTGGGTAGATACAAACTAGGAATGTTAGAATGTATGGAATCTTCTTTTTGACCTGTATATTAGGTTTACAAAAACTGCGTTCAATTGTTTATGATTATTCCATAATACTTATGTACTCCTTTTGGAGAATCTCTTGTTTAAACAAAGACGAGGTACTCCAGATATTCAATAAACATACCTTTAGCGGGTCGTAAATAGAAGACGGCCCAACGTCATGTTGCGTGACATATATCAAATCATAACATTCTCATTTTTCTACTACACATATTGAAATTATGTCAGATTCAATCTAACATAGGAACTAAAATGATATGCTGAACTCGCCGAGAGAGTCAGCTTCTTAAAAGGAGATACCTTCAATGTTCAAGGTCAAAAGGGCGCAAGTGGTTGACTGATAGAACGTACTATTCATCACCACTAGAAATAATGAGTCAAAGAGGACAGACGTTATAAGTATGACTGAGATCGTGTGGCATGTCTAGAGTATCATGAACCACAACCCTAACAAAACGGTAAGGGGCATCACAAACGAAGAGTCCATCATCAAACGTGAGATGTACGAGGACACCAGTTACTACAGTTACGCATTGCCTACGTGTTCCAAGAATGACAATCCAAGATGTTGCCTCCTAGCTCACTTGATGTAGTTTACCAAATGTCTTGCAAGTTTTCGCACCAGTGCTCAATTAAAACAGAATCAAAAGTCGCATTGACACCAAAAGCTGTTTAGTTCCGTCACTATTCTTCTTTTAAGGGACCTCAAGTGTTGGGTTATAAATACAGCTGTTAATCCTTCAGACAAGAGGGTAGATTCTTCCCGGTGGGGTGAAATCCCTGTAAATCTGAGCTGAATTATTTTCATATCATCCAGCATGAGTGTCAGAAATCAGTTGTGTGTGTGTGTGTGTGTGTGTGTGTGTGTGTGTGTGTGTGTGTGTGTGTGTGTGTGTGTGTGTGTGTGTGACAGGATTTAGTCTTGTAAAGATTATTTAACTTACTACAAAGGACTCATTGTGAACGTAGTAGCCAAGGTGAAAGAGAAGCATTTCAACCCGGCATCTCATCGCTTTCGTTTTTATCCACGAAGCTGTTGGTTTAATAAGATTGTGTGTAAAATAAGATATTTTCTCTTTACATTTGTACCTGATCTCGGGAAGGTTATTTCTTAATAAGTTTTCTATTCATAATATGAATATCTGTACACTTTTCTTTTAAAAAAATACACCGTTTTATTAAATATATTATTCTTTGTCTCATGATTACCTGATACATTTCTAACATATCCAAAGGAAGAAACACCGTTTTATTTGTCAACAAACCCATACGAAATCGCTATGTGGCATCGTCATCAATGACTGGTGTTTGCTTGGATCTGCGTTTCACACCTAACGGAGGGTTTTTGGGGGGATGAGTGGGATTGGAGTGGGTTTTTTTTTCTCATCTTTTGAAATATACATACTTCCTTTTCATTACATTTGAACACTTAATATACATATAACCACATAAAAAAATTAATGTAATCTCGTACGATTCTGATGTCAAAATATATTTTCATATATATCATGGATATCGCTATTTCATTTTATTTGTTTAGAAACAGCATATTATGCAATCCAATGACCTGCATTGAGCTCAAATGACTTCAATCGTCAATCTTGCTGAGAGCTATGTTAAACAAACGCATAAAATTCTATTGTAGCGTAGAAAACTCGTTATATATATATATATATATATATATATATATATATAATAAACCTTGACGAGGTTGTTTGCATTTTACATGAAGGTAATACTCTTGAAAAATATATGCATCCAACTATTCTTTCGCCAGCTATGGGGGACTGTCAACCAGTTAAGAAGAAGAAAAATTCGAAATTCAAACCCGCTAAATTCTACTAAAAAACTGTTCTTGTGTCGCATACCACTCGTACGAAAGGGTTGGTGATTACACACGCACACACAATCATACCAATATATATATATATATATATATATATATATATATATATATATATATATATGTGTGTGTGTGTGTGTGTGTGTGTGTGTGTGTGTGTGTGTGTGTGATGCAAATATATATTTAATATATAAGCGGGAATAAACACGGGTTTAAAAAGCGTTGGTTGCTTTAACGTGGTTAAATGTAAAGCAGTAGGGTAGTATAAAAAGTAAAACATTTTAAATCTCATTATATATATATATATATATATATATATATATAGTGAGATTAAAAATGTTTTACTTTTTATACTACTATATATATATATACGAGGATCATTAAATAAGTTTCCAGACTTTTTTCGTATTAGCACTTTTCTTGATAGTACATACATGAAACTCTAGTCCCTTTCGAAGTAATCTCCTTCGGCTGCAATGCACTTGTTGTACCGTTCCAACAACTTCTGGAAATGCCACTGACCCGATTTCCAAAGTGCTAGCCTCTTCCGACGGAATCTCTTCCTGAACTCCCTTAAAACCTCAACATAGTAACCCTAACCCTAACCCTTTGGCCAATCAACTCTGGTGTATTGACTTCCTTACTCCTCCCACACCTCTCATCATCCCTCTGAGAATCGCTGCCCTCCCTAAATCTCTTATGCCACTCAAAAACTGATGCTCGATTCATGCAAGATGGTCGAAAAGCAGTCTGAAGCATTCCATACGTTTCTCTGGCCTTTTTTCCAAGTTTAAAACAGAATTTTATTGCATATCGTTCTTCTAAAGTGTCAGATTGCCTTTTTGAAATTCACCAGCAGAGACAATCAGGCTTTAGTAGGGTGTACTCCAATTCCTGCTGTAGCTGTTCATTTGAAGCAGAAATCATAAAAATTTGTCAGTCATCTCATAAGATGTATAGCAATAATGTACTGAATTTTCAAAAGTCTACGACAAATTTCAATGCCCGTACAATAAAAGGTCTGGAAACTTATTGAATGCACCACGTATATACACACACATATATATATATATATATATATATATATATGTGAGTGTGTGTGTGTGTGTGTGTATACATATACATACATATATTTTTATATATACATATATATAAATATACATATGCATATGCACATATATACATATATATGTATAGTGACAAAAATTATTTCGAGTCAGGAACTAACCTACTACAGCGGCTCATCAGGGTACCTAATCCCGACTATATACATATACATATCCACACACACACACACATATATATATATATATATATATTTTTTTTTTTTTTTCATCATACAACGTGTGAAAGCACGTGCGATACCCTAGCCTCATCAGCCGCCAACCAGGGTGATAACACAGTTTCGGTGGCCTTGAGCTACCGAAACTGTGTTATCACCCTGGTTGGCGGCTGATGAGGCTAGGGTATCGCACGTGCTTTCACACGTTGTATGATGAAAATAAAAAAATTTAATATATATATATATATACATATATATAAAGCAGTCATTGATGACGATGCCACATAATGACTGCTGTTTATATATATATATATTTTTTTTTCATCATATATATATATATATATATATATATATATATATATATATATATATATATATTCACTGGCATAGTACACATCAGTAATGGCAGTATTATATCCCCATAGATCCGTACTTTTGATTTTCGAGATATGCCATTCGTAATATTCGGGAGTTTGAAACCAAGTGGCATCAGTCAATTGAAATTTCTTTCAAACTACACCAATATAAAGAAGAGAAAAGAAAAGGATAGGTAGATAGAGATGATAGATATGGATACAGATTAATAAAAAAACATTTAGATATTTGAATATATTATGTCTTTACTAGATAACAAATGAATGTGCGCTTGCTTTATAATGAAACCTGATACACAGAGCTAATGTATATAGGTGTTACTTTGTCGACCAACACTAATGTGTCTGTGTGGGAGTTCACAGGAGAAAGTGTTTTTTTCTAGTTTTTCTTAATTGGATGTTTTGTGGGATTGTAGGTAAGTGGCCGTGCAGTCACTGTTTTGTAGTGTGGTGCTCTCAAGATTTTCTCAAATCAGCATACAGCATCCTTGTGCAGTTCTCAACGTGGCTTTTTCTTCGTATCTATCTATCTATCTATCTATCTATCTATCCCTTGATACACACACACACACACACACACACACACATATATATATATATATATATATATATATATATGCATATGTGTGTGTGTGTTTTCAGATTGTTTTATGTATAGGTAAATAATTTTTATTTACTGCTCCTCCCAGGCATTTCCCGATTTAAAACTAAAATATTTTCAATGCGATTTCAGATCTAAACTGTCAATTTAAAATGCCGTCTTATACACGAGTATATCGGTTCATTTTTTTTTTACGTTTTCTGTCTATCAATATAGGCATCCTTTCATTTGCCAGATTCATTTGACACTCGTATGCAGTGTCATAAATTTACAGACCAATCTTAGGATAACGACAGTCAGTGAATGTATTCATATCAGGAAGTCCATCTAGAAATAGCTTAAGAGCTTAAAGAGGAACGGAATAATCCATCCTTTTTAATGCATGGCACGAAATGTCTGCATCTTCCAACGGTAGATAATAGATGACTATTTCAATAGTACAATATATGTATAACCGTAATATCCTTTCACTAACTCTCACATCAATTTCTGACTGCTGAAAATAGTTTGCTTCGTAACTTTTAATGTATTCTTCTTGTAAAATCATTTGCAATGCATTCCTACGGTAAATTTATTTGCAATGCATTCTCACAATAAAATTATCAACTCTGTATCCCTATCCTTGAATCATTTAGAGTACATTTCCTATAGTAAAATTATTTGTCATGTATTGCTTTAATAAACTTATTTGCAATACATTTTCTCAGTAAAATCAGTTACAGAACATTCTTATAATAAAATTATTTCTAATGTATTCCTCGAGCAAAACTAGCACTCAAGAAAAAACAATGTTCAATGAATTCCTAAACTTAACTGAAATCTCTTTCGATTGTAAACTTATTTGTAATGTTTTTTCCTTGTAAGATCATCTACAATGAATTCCTGCTGTAAAATTATTTACAAGCATTCCATTAAAATTATTCAGTAAAAGAATATAAAGTTCCCAAAGTAAATATATTTGCAATACATTCATATAGAAAAACCACTTGCGAAGCATTCCTGTGGTAAACATCTTTACAATATATTTCGGTAGTAAACTTAATTGCTATGCATTCTCTCAGTGAAATTATTTACAGTGAATTTTGGTTGTAAAATTATTCTCACTGCATTTCTGACATAAAACCATTCTCGCTGCATTTTTATAGAAATGGTTTTTTTTATTTAAAGGCATTTCAACCATCGTAGGTTATTTAATGCCAAAGTCGTCCAAAGAGCCGTGATATTATTTAAACCATAGCTGGGGGATAAGAAGGTTCATACCTTTTCCAAATGTCTTAATTCGAAAGTGATCACATTTTTGAAATAAAATTATGTACAAAACATTGTCGAAATGAAACAGTCTAAAATGTATTCTAATAGTAAAATTTACAGTAAATTTTTATAGTAAAACTATTTATTATACATCCTTATATTAGAATCATTTTTGAGAATTTCTATCGTAAAATTTTTTACAATGCATTTACATTGTAAAATTATTTACAATGCATTCCGATCGTATAATCATTTTATTGTAAAATTATTTACAATACCTCTATATGGTAAAATCCTGTACAGTGTATTTTATAATAAAATTATTTTCAGTCAATTTCTAAAGTAAAATAATTAAAAACACATTCTTATAATAAAATCATTTACAGTGCATTCCAATAGTGGAATTATTGATAATGCATTCCAATGATAAGATCATGTACAGTGGCTTTTTATAGAAAAATTATTTACAATATATCCTTATGGTAAAATCATTAACAGTATATTTTATAGTAAATTTTTTTTTTATATTTCATTCCTTTAGTAAAATCATTTAGAGTGCATTCCAACATTAAAGTTACTCACATTGTTTTCATGTTGTACGCAGTGTATTTCTTAACAGTTGCATTAATTTCACTCGAGTGACGATTCTTTAGTCTTTTTCTTAGTGAAACAATCTAGTAAAACCATGAAAAGTACATTGACTTTATACATAGATCTGTTCTATTAGTAATTTTGGTATAACTTTGTGACTATGACATTACTCCTTATTAAAATAATAACGAATTTCTATAATAAAATCATTAACAACGCATTTCTCTAGTAAAACTATTATCGATGCATTTCTCTTGTAAAATCATTGTCAATCCATTAAAATTATGTATATAATAACCATCATCAATCAATAATGGTTGCATATATTCCGAGCCACTACAAATTCCTTTCCTTTTTATTTTCAATGCACTTTTATTTTAAAATCATTTGCCATGTTTTGCTAATAATAAACTAGTTTGAAATAATCTATACAACTGAATATATGTAAAGCATATAATAATTTCCGGTAATTGAAATCCCTTTCTTCCTTCTTTGAAATGAGAAATACGAGGAATAAGTACCGACACTTTCTCAAAAATCTTTACATCAAAGATTATAGAATTAGGTAATTTATTGTCAAAATGTTTTTCTCTACCTCAAAAATAGCAGATAATTGTGCAGGAATCCGAATTCTGAAATGAGATGCAGTTGGTACTTATATACAACTATTATTATCATTTAATGTTTTCCCTGTCACTAGAATTGGGTATTTTATATGTAACTAGCTTAGATTTTATCATAAACGACGAGGTTACATATGTATGCATCGGTGCTCCCTCTTCCCTATAGGTTCAATATGGTAGCAGAAGAAAGAAAAAAAAATGCAAAAGGACACTTAAGTTGGGAAGAAGAAGAAGAAGAAGAAGAAGAAGAAGAAGAAGAAGAAGAAGAAGAAGAAGAAGAAGAAGAAGAAGAAGGCGAGATACAGAGGGTGAGAAAAGGATTGAATAGTACGTAGTCATTACCCGTGAAAAAACAGTAAGTATTTTTTAATTTCTATGAGACATTTTTAAAAGAAAAGTAACTGAATAATATTACTATGGTCAAATCATCTAGAATGCATTCCTACGGAGAATGAATAGTGTAGTCTACATAATGATCGCCCGTGAAAAAATAGGTATATTTGGATTTATATGAGACATTTTCATTTTTAAAAATGTAACTAAATAACTTTGTTTCTTATGCTTATCTGGTATTGATTGAATTTTTGGGTTATATCTTGTCAGCATGAATTACCTAAGTCAACCTCAAACAACACATCATCCATTGCACAAGACTATTTCTAATGACTGAGGCAACACAAACTGAAACCTGACGGAGCTGGGTTTGGCTTTATTCTTCTCCATATGAAGAAGAACCCACAATGAATTTGAGTACGTGCTGCATCCGGTACTCAAACACGTCGCCTTACCATAATAATAGAATTTCGCATTGCTCCGTAGTGAGACCAGGTATTATATATTAATAACTAAACTCGCACACTTTCCCAGTCGACTGAGGCAGTAGAATACACCGATTGCACCTCTGCAGAGGGGTAAAAACCCCACCCAAAGAGTGTCTAGGATATGACACTAAAAAATCTGATAGCGGGGTTCCAGTAATACTGGAGCTTTGGGGAATTCAGAGTACCCATTTATTGCCATCGCTCCCAGGTCCACTCTGGCCTAGAGTGGTAGCACCTGATAAGGCCCTATCTATCGGTTGAACAGAACTAACTGTATACTTATACTAAACTGAATTGTTTGAATCAGAACTGTTTTTATCGATTTATTTTTGATGTCGTTGGTATTTGTTTATAGCGTTCAAATAACTATACGCATAAAAATTATACCAAATAAAAATAATAAATAAAAACGTTTTCGGCATAAAATAACCCGATGGGTTGGCATGCCGTAAAACCCAACCAACCAACCAACCAACAGAACTGTTTGACAAAACTGAATTGCTTGAAATAGAAATGTTTTTGAAAATTGAACTGTGCTCTTACATTTAAACAGCGTGCTCCTACTAAACTGAATTGTTTGAAATGGAACTCTTTTTGACTTTGAAACTGTATTTACACAAAATCGAATTGCTTAATATAGAACTGTCTTGACATTTAACTGTGTAAACAAAATCTGTACTTATATTAAACTGAATTAGCTGAATTAGAACTGTTTGAATAAACTGAATAGCTTGAAATAGAAATGTTTTTGACAATTAAACTGTGTACTCATGCTAAACTAAATTGTTTGAAATAGAACTGGTTATTTGTATAAAAATGAATTAGGCGTTAAATAACTTACAAAGGTTGATATGCCATAAAACCCAAATAACTGACTAAACGCACACACATTAATTGGTATTGGTTAGATTGAGGACAACAATTCTGATCAGTTCGGTTTGGTTTTATGGCATAGCAACCCTTGTGAGTTATTAAATGCCAAACCCCGTTTAAAATTCTATCTATCTATCTATCTTGTAAACAAATAATTTGTGAAATTTTCAAACGGGCCAGATCTTATTTGTTTGCACGCAGTTAAATGGTTTCAAGAATTGTTATTTAACTCTAATAGTTCTATTTAATAATAATAATAATAATAATAATAATAATAATAATTTACATATGTGGTGATAGAGACGAACCGATCAATAACATTATTAGTGAATGCAGCAAATTAGCACAGAATAAGACTAGACACAACTGGGTGGGGAAGATGATCCCCTGGGAATTGTGCAAGAAATTGAAATTAACCATATGAACAAATGATATACGCACAATCCCAAAAGTGTCCTGGAGAATGAGACGCATAAAGTTCTCTGTGATTTTGAGATATAAACAGATCACCAAATCTAGGCCAGACGACCAGATCTAGTGATTGTCAACAAAAAAGAAAATCTACCAAATAATGGACTTGTCCGTCCCGGCAGACTACAGAGGTAAATTGAAAGAAAATGAAAAGAAAGATAAGTGACTATATCTTGCTAGAGAACCGAAAAAACTACAGGACATGAAAATGATGGGGATAGCAATTGTAATCGGTGCGCTCGGTTCAGTCACCAAAGGATTGGTAAAGGGACTGGAGGACTAAGAGATAAGAGGGCAAGAGGAGACAATCCAAACTACAGCATTAATAAGATCAGTCAGAATACTAAGAGAGTTCGGAAGACTTGAGGAGACTTACTGCCACTCAGATTCCAGTGGAAGACCTTCAACTAACACCGGTGTGAAAAACTCTCAAAGGAGTATAACAATGATAATTATAATAACAATCTCTGTTAAAAGATTGAACTGTACTATTTGACTCATAGATCGAACCAAAACAGGTACTATAACTTCGGCTCAGAGTGGATCGGAGAGTAATGGTAATGAAGGGACATTTCAAATTACCTCAACTCCAAGACTGGAGCCTCACCATCAGATGGTTATGTGTCGTATCGTGGACACCAGCAAGTTTGAATTACAAGAAAAGTTTATTTCAACTATCTTTATGGCAAGTTGTATTATATATATATATATATATACTACCAGGTCCTCATAGAAATTCCATGGAATAGATGCATAATTGCAATAATTGCAAACAAAAATTATAAAATATGATCTTATTAGTTCTTCTATTTTCGTACATTCTCTTTCATCGACTATTTCAGCTTTTCTCCTCCCTAACTTCATTTTCTTTGCCTTCTCCTTCTACGCGTAACTTCTTTTCCACCATACTTTATTGAAGACATCTCTTTCTCTCTCTCTATCTCTCTCACTCTCTCTCTCTCTCTCTCCCACACACACACATTTTCACTGTACTCTTAGACTTTACAGCATCAATTTTAATAAAAGCAACTAACAGCGAATGTATATTTATAACTGAAAGCGTTTACACACACTAACAATTGGTTTGTAGTTACTATTCATATATATATATATATATATATATATATATATATATATATATATATATATATATCATAAATTACTTTATCATAACGGTTATCGTCATTGGAAAACCTGAACGAGACTGTTTGAATTTCAAATAACAGTTATACGCTAGGAAAGGTATGGATAACTAGTCAGACTGAATGGTTTCTTTCACGTTAGTATGGCAGTCAGTCTAGAAGAGGAAAAAATCTTAATTCAAGCCAGCTGTAGACCTAGACAGGGATAGTCTCCACCAGGCTAAAGCCAACATCAGTGGTCAGTGAATGAGTGAGAAAGCTCTTCCAATCTAATCTTGCCGCGACATCCTTGTGCTCTTTTCTTTAAAAAATCCTGGAACTCATACAATATAATTACGGGCACTCCTTGCAACATCAATTTAAGATATTATAAGAAAAAAATTGTTTTCAAGAAATAATATATCCATATGAAAAAGAAAACATTTGATTAAGTTAGAATCCGTTATGGTTGTTCTAGAGACAGAAAGAAAGTCTCCTATCGATATGTAGTGAATAGTACTTATGGTCCGGGAGACCTGGGTTCAATCCCAGGTCGCGTCATACCAAAGACTTTAAAAATGGTACTTGATACCTCCTTGCTTAACACTCAGCAAAATAAGGTACGTATCAAAGGTAAAGTGAAGCAAACCAGGTAAAGGAGTACTACCCTCCCCTACATCTCGGTGTAGTAGCTATTGAAAAGAGAGCCTTCTGGTCGCCCTCGACTACAGTCACCAACTTTAAACCGGCTCATTGGCCTAGTGGGTGGAGTGTTCGCTAATGGTCTGGGAGACATGGGTTCGATCCCAGGTCACGTTATACCAAAGACTTTAAAAATGGTACTTGATACCTCCTTGCGTAACACTCAGCAAAATAAGGTGCGTATCAAGGGTAAAGTGGAGCAATCCAGGGAAAGGAGTAGCGCCTTCCCCTATACTTCAGTGCAGTAGCTATTGAATAGGGAGCCTTCTGGTCGCCCTCGACTACGGCTGCCAACTTTACAGAGACAAACTTCCCATATATTGAGATATTTTTAGAATTTACCAAGCTCTTTGCTCAGATGTTTTGCAAAGCCATATGAATGGAGCACCCAATCATACACGAACACTCTCGTGAAAGTTTACGAGTCTTGCTTATCAACCTTTACAATAACTGAGGCACCCACACTGAATTTCTTATTAGGTCTCATCAGGTCGAAACAGCTGTCCAGTGGCCCCTTACGTCACGCGCAAGTCTTTGCCGGATTTTTTCGGTCATGGTAATTCAATTTATAATATAATTCCTCTATTTGAAAAAGAAAATGTACAACTGAGTTACTTTTAATAATTTACTAAGCTTTTTGCTTAGATGTAACACAAGACCGAATGAATGGGACACCCGATGAGACGCAAAATCACCCGTGAAGGTTAGCTTGTCTTGCTTGCTAACCATTACGTTAGCCAAGAAATCCATATTTAGTTACTTTTATGTGCCAGATGTGGTCTTTATTTGATTATAAATAATTATCTTATTAAAAGAATACAAAGCTAGCAATAATTTACTTACCAAACAATGATTTATTTTGCAATAAAGCAATAAATAAATTATCTATTTTAACACGATTTTATAAATAAAATTTGTTATCACTTTTCTTTTTAACTAAAAAATAATTAAAGATAAATTAAAAGCCAAAAAAGTAAAACAGAAAACAATCAAAATTGATGATGAGAACGCTCGGTGTATGCTATAGATAAACGAAAGTGAAATTGATTGAAATTTTATGCAAGTTTTTATTTGCATAGTTAAAATCAATAAAATTCATTTAAGAAACAAGAACAATGCATTCATTGGAAAGAGAAATGAAATTAATTTGACAGGAATTTTTTTTAGACTAACGCCGGTGTAAAATTATATCTTATTTCAAAACGTACACAATTCGATTTTTGTCGGAGTGACCAACACCGATAACATCTATCTAATTCAGAAATTCCCGACCTGGGTCAAGCCCTATTGTTGGGGCATGGTAATATTTTGGTGGGGCTTGTTTAGAGATCAAGTTAATAGCTTTTTAAGTTACCTTCACGTGAATTGCAGTAAAATTTTGAATATGTAAGAATTAAACATTACGGTGGGGGCATCAGAATTTTAGAAATACCAGCGTTGGGTATGACCAAAAATCGGTTGGGAACCACTGATCTTATTAGTCTGGTGAATAAAATCAAAAATTTGTTTAATTATTCGCGGGAGTAATTTGATGGGTTATATAAAGTGTAAATAAGTTAATAAATACAATACATGAAGTTAATGAAAATCAAGGGGTCTTAAACTCATGGACGTAAAAAGGCCCGTTAGGTTTTAACCAAGAGGCACAGGTGGCCAAAACTGCGATGACAGGGATGGTAATGATTTCCTTCAGTTATAATGCTAAACTGCAGGTGAGGTGCCCGTGGTGTAATGGGTATCGTCGTAAGAAATGGACACGAGTTCAAATCCTGGACTAGGCTGGTTGCATTTCACATAGCACTAATACACTTGGGAAAGGTATGAATCCAATTATTCCCCCTTCAGCTATGGGTCAATAGTAGGGCAGACTAGGTTGTTCAGCCTTGGTGGGGCAACTAGTCTAGGAGAAGGAAAACTCCGAATTCAAACCTGCTAAACTCCGATTAAAAAATTGACCTTGTGTCATATCCTTCCCGAGCGGAGGGGTTGGTAAATATGATATGATTTTGCTAAACTGCAATAGACTGATCAATGTTTGTTGATACATAAAACCCTGGTCAAGTGGGTAGAGTGTTCGCCAATGGCCCGGGAGACCTGGATTCAATCCCAGGTTGCGTCATACCAAAGATTTTTAAAATGGTACTTGATACCTTCTTGCTTAACACTCAGCAACATAAGGTACGTATCAAGGGTAAAGTGGAGAAATCCCGGGAAAGGAGTAGCACCCGCCCCAATACTTCGGTGCAGTAGCTATTGAAAAGGGAGCCTTCTTTACTTTATGACAGACCTTGTTTATGGGGTTTAGAATATTCTGTATTGTTTGCAGAGAGAGGTATGACACACACCGTAAACGAGGATGACCAGAATGTGAGCTGTATATGATATTGAAGTAACTGATTTAGAGATCTGGAGAGTGTCGTGTACCAGTTCATTGCCATTATTCCCAGGTTCACTATGATTCGAAGTGTTAGTACTTGTTAGGGTTCCTTGTATGGGTCAAATAGATCTTTTGAAGCTTAATATTAGATATGAATACTTGATACCATAAAACTGTGTGAAAATTACTTGTTTTTTTATCATTCAGGGTTTTTGTACTATTGTCTTCATCTTTAATGTTTTATTCACAATGCTTCGGGCGATATGCCCTCCGGCCTTCTTCTGGGGTTGTTGAACTCGGGAGCCTACACAGAACTTCGAACTACATCATTTATTTAATCCACTTGGATCACTTGTTCTAATTCCGTGAACCATAACCCGGTATAGGTATTCCTGTATCGTTATTCAGGATTGAGACGTTGTGAATATAACAATAAATTCGAAGACAAATGTCCGAAAACCCTAAATGATAAAAACCCCTAAAATCATCAAGCTTCGTTTCCGAAATTCAAGCAACCAAATTACTTGTGTTATGAATGATTACTTAAAGGTATAAATTTACTCAGGATTTATTATCATATACTCCTTTAGAGTTTTTCATGTCAGCGCCAGCTGATGGTCTTCCACTGGAGTTTGAGTGACAGCAAGTCTTCTCAAGTCTCCAGGACTCTTCTCAGTATTCTGGCCGTTCTCAATAATGCTGTCGTTTGGATGGTCTCCACACGTCCGCCAACTTCCAAGTCCTCCAGGCCCTTTAATAATCCTTTAGTTACTGTACCAAAAGCACCAATTGCAATTGGTATAATTGTCACCTTCATGTTCCATAGTTTTTTCGATTCTCTAGCATTCTTTCAGTTTTATTCTGTGGTCTGCCGGGACAACAAAGTCAACAACTTTGCAGATTTCCTTTTTTTATGTTGATTATTATAAGGTCTGGTCTTCGGGCAGAGATTAGGTGATCCCTTTATATATCAAAGTCCCATAGGAGTTTGTGTGTGTCATTTTCTGGGACAGGTGCTGGGTTGTGCATATACCATTTGTTGGCATGGTCAAATTTAAATTTCTTGCACATTTCCCAGTGGACCACCTTGCCCACCCAGTCGTATCTAACGTAGTACTCCTGTACTAGCTTGCTGCATTCGCTTATTACGTGATTCATGGTTTCATCTCTATCACCGCATAGTCTACATTTGCTATTTTGTTGCGTCTTATCTATCCTCGCCTTTTCACACAGTTTTATGGTATCAAGTATTCATATCTAATATTATGGTATCAAGTATTCATATCTAATATTAAGCTTCAAAAGATCTATTTGACCCATACAAGGAACCCTAACAAGTACTAACACTTCGAATCATAGTGAACCTGGGAATAATTGGTTCTTATGGGGCTGTTTTGTGCTGCCATTAGGAAAGATTCTGTTTCTCTCTTAAAGTTTCCTTTTCTTAACCATGTTCAGGTTTTGTCGTGTGAGACGTTTATTAGTCGTTTTAAATGCCCATGGAGTTGTTTTCCTTCCCATTTTTGTTTCCTAGTTTTTGTCATTCTGTTATCTATCGTGTTGTCAGTATTGTTTCTGATGGCAGTAATCAGTCCTCTTTCGGGTTTTTCTATGCAGTCTTCGAGTCGTTGTATGGATGTGTCAACGCTGTCATCGATGTTGGCAAGTCCTCTTCCTCCCTCTTTTCTTGGCACATATAGTCTGTCCACGTCGGTTGTGGGATGTAACGCCTTGTGCATGGTCATTAGTTTTCTAGTTCTTTGGTCCATTTGTCTAAGTTCATCTCTGGACCACTTGAGAAAGGGTCCCGAGTATCTAACGAGGGATACAGCTCAAGTATTTATTCCTTTGATAAGATTTCTGCAATTGAGTTTTGTCTCGAGTAGTTTTCTAGTTCTCCTGAGATATTCTTTTTGAATTTTGTTTTTCATTTCCACTTGTTTGATGGTGTCAGCCTCCAAGATTTCTAAGTATTTCTTGGTCTGGTTTTCTGCGAGCGTTCTGATCTTGTCTTGATTTAGTAGTTCTATTCCGTCAGTTAGATGTCGATTGCCACTTTTCATGACGAGCAGGGCGCAGTTTTCAATGCCAAATTCCATCTCTATGACTTGACTGTATATTCTAATATTTTTTGCGAATAGTTTTATGTGATCCATGTACATTAGGTGGTTGATGTTTTCTTGCGATCTACTAAGTTTGTATCCGGGTGTGCATTTTCTGAGTATGTGGTTTAGTGGCATCATAGCAATTATGAATAGTAGGGGTGACATTGCATCTTTGTTTCAGCCAAGTTTTTTCCTCCTGCTGTTAATTCAACTCTCCAGTTTTTCATGTTTTTTTCGATGAAGTTTATGATTTCGTGTGATATTTTGTACATTTTTAGACAGTTTATTATCCAGCTTTGCGGAACCATATCATATGCCTTTTTGTAGTCTATCCAGGTCATAGCTTGATTTTTCCGTCTGTTCTTGCTTTCATTTAGGATGTGTTGATCTATGTATTATTATTATTATTATTATTATTATTGGCTTGTTAAAACCATATAACTATGTGTAAACACTTGACTTAAAAAAAAAAAAAGAAATGATTACTTAAAACAATTCAGCCCAGTTGGCTAGGGTTATAGCATACGCCGATTGCATTTCTGCGGAAGAGTGTGATAACTTTCCCCGCTCGAACGAATGGCATTGATATGAAATTAAACAATCTGACGGAGAAGCTCCAGTGCTGGAACTTTGAAATATATGGAGTACCCCTTCATTGCTATTACCCTCAGGTCCACTCATATTCGGAACAGTGGTACCCGTTATGCTCCAATCTATGGGTTAAACACGTACTACACTTGAAAACTTTTAACTGTGTGCAAACAAATGATTAATATCGAATTGAATAATAAGTATTTGATTTCAATGCATGGAACCATTTAACTGAGGCAAATAGAGCTATTGTTGTATAGCCACATAATACATATACATCTGCATGCGGAATCATAACGACGACACAATAAAGACGAGCGACACTCACTTTATTTGAAAGGGTTGTGTGTGAGAGGAAGTTGAAGACTGAACAGAACTGCAACATATCGACCTCCCCAGCTCCTCCGGACATAGCAGTGTGTCTTCCTCGTTCTTCTGGGCTGCTCAACCGGGGGCCTGGGGCTCAGCCTCTCTGTGTGCTGGTTTTCTCTATCGCATCTTGTCTCCAACTTATCTGATCTCTAAACTGATTGAATTTCCTGTGCACTGAGTTATATAATTGTTCAAGGTCCACCTTCTTCTTGTGGGCGTCACAAATCGCCTTCATTCAACCCGACCACGGTCGAGGTTATATTCTGACATTCCTCGACCGGATGCACCTGTTATTTACACAGGTGCATTTCTTATTTTGACAACACGGCTGGGTTAGAGGTCAATATACAACACTATTAGTGTTAGATGGAAATACTTAAAGGCAATTAATCCTGTGGAAAATTAAAAAGTAATAGTTAAAATCATTTAACTGTGTATAAAGAAATGAGTCTTGGCTCGTTCAAAAAGGATGTTACCTATACCCTATTCGCTTACAAATCATATATCTATCCTAATTTAACAACCTCTCCTCTCGGGAAGGATACGACACAAGGTCAATTTTTAAGCGGAGTTTAACAGGTTTGAATTCGGAGTTTTCCTTCTCCTAGACTAGTTGCCTCATCAAGTCTGAAGGCACCAGTCTGCTGTACTATTTACCCTTAGCTGGAGGGAGGATAATTGGATTCATACCTTTCCCAAGGGTATTAGTGCTATGTGAAATGCAATCAGTCTCGTCAGGATTTGAACTCGTGTCACCGTGTCCATTTCCTACGACGATAACCATTACACCACGGGTACCTCCATCATATATCTATAATGTATATATATAAACAGGAATTGGCATTAAATAACCCTCTGTGGTTGATATGCCATAAGACACAAACGATATTTTATTTCATAACTGTGTACAAAATCTCTGAAGAAAACAACTAAACAAAAATATGTAAATATGAACGTACGATGAACGCGATTCCCAAACCTTTTGACTCAAAATAAACTTAGGCAGATATGCAATTAAAATCAATCAAACAACTTATCCAAAAAGAAAAAAAAGGAATACGTCCTTCTTCAAAATTTCTTTTTATATCACTATCCTATATGAGAAAATATTGATCTCTAAAATCGAAATCTACCATCGAAAAATAATTTATGGATTGCATCCAAGCCGCATTTTTCAGACCCTAGATGTAGACGCAAAGAATATAGGGTTGTGAAGTCAATTAAGTTGTCTCACCCTGGGTCAGCCAACTACATTTTTAACAAAGCTCGGCAGTTGTGTTATAGTTGAATAAAACTTCAAGTCAAGCTATTACCTCAATCGTTTTTAATTGATATTTATTCAAATATACCAATGAAACCCAAACACTAGGATCGTGACACATCTGACTCAGATACAACTGGTATATGGTACCATTAGAAAACCGTCTTTGACAGCTTTCTCGCAACTCTTGGGACACAGGAATATCTGCAACTGCAAAGCTAAATCAATAATTCAATCATGTCTACAATCTGGTTTATACAAAGATTTCATCTTGCCTGGACTATGAAAGTGCCATTGGCATCCTAGAAGAAATGTTCGTCAAGAAAAATGAATCTGCTCTCCGCTATAAGTCAGCCACAAACCTTAAAGGTGGTTTGGTTTCTTTGTTTTAATCGCAAATCAACTCTTGCGTGTTATTTAATGCCAAACCAACCATCATAGAACAGCAATGATAGTATTTAACTAAAAGTTGTGATGTGAGACGGTTCATACATTTCTCACGGTAAATGAACGTAAAAACGTGACTTGAGTTCGAACTTACTTTGTGGAAGCATTCAATCACTGAAGACATTAGGCAATGAGGTCTCTCCCAAACCTTTAAGTCACAAAGTCAGGACTGAGACTTTAAAGCACTGACCGCGGAACGATCTCGGGACAAATTTATAGAGGACGCCTTTATTAGCGGGATATTGTCTAAACTGAAAAGGCAACTATGGTTGACTTCACCACAAGTAGCTTTCTTGTGACTGAAACGCGTAATATAAGAGATAGAAATAAAGAATTAGAAGAAAAACACAGGTAGACTGAGTCTTCCTTTTCTTTTTGCTTTTAATTTCATTTTATTTTAATTTTTTGGTTTCAGTAATGATCTTATACTCTACCTGTTCTGGTGTTGTTTCGGTTTTTTTTTTTTTTTCTTCAATTTTTAATTTCTTTGTCACCAAGTAACCTCCCAATCCAACTTATCTAATTAAAATAACATTCCGTGGTGTACAAAGGATAACCAGATTACACCATTGTCATCGGATTACAGAGAGAATTATCAGTGATATCTTCAAACGCCTACCTGCCGTTTTCACACTCTAACCATAACGTGGAAAATTTACCAATTCCTCTCTCAAAAGATAATTCCAATTTATGGAATGTACATAAATGTAGCAGGGAAGTAAACATCTCAAATTTCTTTCGGTATAAGTTGTTGTTTTCCGTAGAATTGAGTTCATGCTGATTTTTTCTCTTTACAATTTTTTTTTTTACAGATTTGAAGATTTAATAAAATGTTATTTAAGAAATAAAGGAAAATTATAGGAGCGGTTTTTCGATTTTCATTTCATTCATGTCTCTTCGGGTTGTGGATACGACTTAGAAGACTGTAATTATATCACTTGCAAAGGGGTAAAACACAATAAAAAGGTTATGTCCTGAATATGAGACTAAACTGCGTCCAGTGGTGAAGTACCAGTTCTGGAGCATAATGTGACGTGCTATGCTACCGGGAAGGAAAGGGAGATCAATTCTCCTACCCTACGGTGTTTGAATCAACAGGCCAAAGCTACCTGCACTCCATGACCTGTAATCGGTTGGACCGAGAAGGGGAATACAGGTCATTCTAGTGGCATGACAGGAAGAAATAGAGGAAGAAGAAGAAAAGGCCAAATGATTATCCAGACCCTTTTGCGCCAAAATGATACCTCTTTGTCAGAGGAAATTTGGAAAAGAATCTTTAGTTCTGGACAGACATTGGCAACAGACAGACGCCAATTTAGCCAAGCTCCTGGAAAGAGTAGAACAGAATCTTTGGACAGAATATGGCAAAAAGGCACATTCAGCCAGAATTTGGAGAATGCCTCTCGCCCGTAAAAGAAAGGAACCTGCTAACTAGTCTTATCAAAGATAAGTACAACTTAAACTGTTTTTCCTCCTACCCTTCCTAAATATTGGAATTATATGTACTCAGAAAAAAAAGAGAAACTGAAAGGACTCGGTTTCGTCAATCGTAAAGGAGGAAGCGGACTTAGATACTTCCTCAAGTAAAAGAAAGAAAAGAAAAAAGAAAGAAAGAAAGAAAGAAAAAAGGAGAAAGAAGAAAAGGACTGTTGAGAGAGACACTTTTGTTTGACTCTGCCTACTGGCCGATAGTTAAATAAGGAAAGGAGAAAAGAAAAGAAACTGTTTTTTTTCTAAATCTTATAATTCCTTGTTTGGTCGTCGCTTACGAAAGTTTTGTTACATTTTAAATACTCCGTTGTGTTGAAATATATTGGTCATTTTATTTATCTATCGAGTCGCCTTCTTTTGCACATATCTTTTTCAGCTTCTTATCGCTTTCATTAATTCTCGCTAAGTGTCTTATTCACCTTAAAACAGTATAATGGAATCTTTGGAAATTCGACTACAGTGAATAATATTTTGTTTTTACCTAGAAGTCCACGCTTTCCGTATATCCGAGTGGGTAGGAAAACGAGGGACTTGGCGGGCTATGTGAAAATTAATTGGAAACCCCCTCGCCAGCGTCGGAGATAAGTCTAGCCCCAAATTAACCCCTACATTATTTGCCAGTTACCATATGCCCGAAATAAAAGTCTTGACTAGGACTTATATTGCGGAGGGTTAAGTGCCAGACTGCCCCCGACGTCACATGCGTATAAAATAAATTCTCTTCCTGAGATAATAATTCATGCAGCGTCACAATAAGGAAATGTGTTGCCAGCACTTCGTTGTTATTACTCCCTGGTTCCCTCGAATCAACGATGGTAGACCCTTTTAAATTTCCATCTATGGATCAAATAGATCTGTTCAAAACATTACTATAGGGTGCAAAAACAAAATTAGGAATATTCTAGTATAATAATAAACGACTATTTTAAAACAGGATTAATTTTTAATTTTAAAAAAGAACAACGAAGACACAAAATAGTAAATTCACTCAATATGGCCCCCTTTTTTTCAGTTATTTTATCAACACGTCTTCGAAACGATTTGTATGCCTTCAAAATAAATTTTCAAGACATTTTATTCCAGTACTCCTCAATAGTAGTCTTAAGCGAACCAATATTTGGATGGAAAGTTGCATTTGTTTTGTTTTGTAAAACACGTTGTATAGCGTAATCAAGAAAATCTGTCCTCTTAAATCTGTCCTCACAGTTTTTTCTTGGACTTTCAATTTATCAACATGCTTCCTCCTTCTTTTCTTGACACATATAGTCTGCCAACATCATCTCTAGGATGTAATACCTTATGCATAGTAATTAGTTTCCTTGTTCAATGGTCCATTTGTTTAAGTTCTCTGGTCCACTTCAAGAATGACCCCGACTATCTTACAAGGAGAACAGCCTAGGCATTTATTCCTTTGATAAGATTTCTGCTATATAGTTTTGTCTCGAGTAGCTTTCTGGTTCTTCTGAGATACCCTTTCTTAATTTTTTTTATCTCCTCTTGTTTGATGATGTCAGCTTCAAAGATGCCCAAGTATTTGCAGGTTTCTTTGTCTTCGAACGTTCTAATTTTGTCTTCAATTAGTAGTTCAATTCCGCCCGTAAGGTGTCGTTTGCCGCCTTTTATTACTAGCATGACGCATTTTTCTTTGCCAAATTTCATCCCAATATCCTAACTGTATATTCTCACTGTGTGTATTAGAATTTCCAATTCTTTTTCATTTTTCGCCAACAGTTTGATGTCGTCTATGTACATTAGGTGATTGATCTTTTCCTGTGATTTCCTAAGTTTGTATACGGCTGTGCATTTTCTGGGTACGTGGCTCAGTGGCATGATCGCAATTATAAATAGCAATGGTGATAGAGCATCTCCTTGGAATATACCTCTATGGACCTTCGCTTCAGCTGACTTTATTATTATTATTATTATTATTATTATTATTATTATTATTATTATTTCTTCATACTATTTTAACTCGTGATTTTTCACTGGTGCATGTGTGACAGCAAGATTCCTTAGATCTCCAAAACTGTCTTAAGTAATCAAGTTGATCTTAATAGTGCTGTGAACTGGATGATCTCGATTCTTCCTTTCCCCCGGTCTTTTTTCCAAGACTTTAGTAACCATTCAAAATACTCAAAGTACAATTGATATAAATGTCATCTTCATGTTTTACAACTATTTTTAGCTCCTTTGAAAGATCCAGTCATGTGTGTATCGTTTCGCTTCCTTTTATTCACTTTATGGTACTCTAGAACAACAAAATTCGCCAGATGACAAGTATTTTTTATTCATGATAATTGATATTAGGTTTGGTCTTCTAGCTTAGAATGGGGGTTCCGTTTCTATCTCAAAGTCCCTTGCTTCTGACTATTTTTCTACGCATTATCAATTCCTAATTTTGGCATTAGATAACCCAAAAAGTGTTGAAATACCATTAAACCAACAATTTTTCTCTGGATTTAATTAACGGATCCCTTTAGATGTTAAAGTTTTGATCACATCCTGGAATCCTTTGCCCGCTATTGACCCCTAGTTATGTACAATAAATTAACAAATGTATAATTTCCCTTGACATTAGACAAGTAAATTGGATGCCAAACTCCCCGAAACGGTTATTCTGTATCATTTCGACACTTATGAAGTATAAGAATATAAAAAGTAAATGCTGTTTTGTTTTGTTGAGTGAATCATGTGAAATGTACAAAATATTCAACATAATTTTGGAATTCAATATAAAAGTGTCCTACCTTATCGAAATGCGGTAAAATGAATCGATAAAAAACTAATTATACGAGAATAATTATTTGTCAATAAATTTTGTTGTATATATTATTATCATTTCGTAATGTTCATTGCTTTTTTTTAAAACATTACCACGTTTATCGACTCCCTTCTGACACGAAATATTTATTGATCCCTTAAATAAACCCATTGACCATGTATAGTTGATATCGACAAGTGATCTAATCAAACCCGCAGCTTCATGAATTCTGTTTCAAAACTAGGAAAGAACATTTTGAATATGCATTTAAATGGATTCAACTTAAGATGTGTAATAACAATATTTGATATTCAGAGGTGTTTATTTGCTAAATTCAGTGAGCAGATATGGAAAAATTGGGTATCAGTATTTACAATGTTGATTCTCATGGTTATTTTGTTGGAGTAGTATATGTTGTACTCCCAAAATAATGGACTCGTCCTCCTCCATGAATACACGTGAACGAGAGCGTCATACAGAATGCACCAATCAGCGTTACACAATCACGTATGATACGATTTGCATTGTGGACGGACAGTCACTACCCCACAGGACTCTCAGTTTTCTTCAAACTAACAACTGTTTAACCAGGTTCACTTGTATCTTGTTTCTGTTACTTGACTATACATGTTTTTCGATCAAACCTTTTGTGTTGTCCGTATCTTTCTTTGGTCAGCATCACAATAGCACACACACACACACACACACACACATATATATATATATATATATATATATATATATATATATATATATATACCGTAAATTGCGGTTCCTGTGAAAGAGTACACCAAATAATCAGTATACATTATTTATCGTAACTCCAGGAGACTGCACATTATCGACCTAAACTCGTATTTTGAGAATATATTGAACAAATGAATACAGAGATTAACAAAAAATAATAAAACTGAAATACAAATTAATTATAACAGTAATACTTTATTATACACCATTTCCTTCAGCTGATGCATAACTGTAGATTCTAAGCGGAACGTCACAGCACCCAAGTGACGTGTCAGACAACTACGGTGTGTTGTTTATCTGTGCACTTTCATGAGAGTGCAATTGATTATAAATTCATATGAATATGATCCCTCATGTGTAAGGTTTCAAACTTTCATATATTACATTCTGATTTCAGAGGAAAACATTCACTAATAGAATGACATTTTGATGGGACTAGCACAATATTTTGAATGAATTATCATTCTAACCATAATCTGATATTTGTCGGGCTCTCGACATACGCACGAGTATGGTACTTGGCCTTTTTATTGTGGGAACCAAGTGCAGGACCGTAGCCCACACACGCCCAGCGATTCCAAAAATATCTTAAGCTCTGTCGGCATTTCCCTAAAATGGGCGAATCAGGTGCCAGGTGATAAATTTAGCCCCTCCAGAGAGGAATAGTGCCTGGGGGATGGCTCCCTAAATTTCAAGGAACGCCGGTCTCAGTTGCGAGACGCGAAATCTGAGCCTCCTCAGTATCCACGTCAGGCAGCTTTGTCCAGACCAACTGCTACCAAACCAAGGCACACCCGACTTGATCCGTTTATTAGGCAAGACGGCCGACCGAAGGTGTGATCCAGCCCAGTGGGCCAGGACTGCAAGTCAAAACGACAATACAGAGCCTACTGTATGTTTGAGGGTCGACCTATACAGCAGTTATAGCTCTAACGGATTTTTGAGCTCCAAATCATGAGATCAACTTATGTGCAAGAGCACTTGTAAGCCACAATTTACGATAAATATATATATGAAAGTTAGGAAGACAAGGAATCCATTATTTGAAGCTTCATATGTTTAGCGCAATCAATAGACGGAAATACTACACTATGATAGGATTAAATAGCCTCTTTTCGCCCATTTCCGTCAGATGATTGTGGGTACCATGTAACAGTACAAGTAACAAATTTCTGGTGTTCATAATTATAATGTTAATTTGGCTTTATACGTGTTCTGCATAAGAGCATTGAGCACTTTCTATGCTAACTTTTCTCAATTGCATTTCCCTTTATATATATATATATATATACACACACACACTTATATATATATATATATATATATATATATATATATATATATATATATATATATAAGATATGGATTTGAAACTTTTACAGATACGTCACAACAAGCAGTTCCACGCTTGCATGATTTTCGAGCTATATTGGAAACTTTTTCTAGCGATGTGTCAATAATAGGGCAGACACTATCTTTAACCGTGGTTCTTCATGCTATTTTGGGTTTTATTTCGTATGCTACAGCTTTGGCGTCTAGATGAGTCAGCATCTGTTGCCTGCAGGTATCATCATTCTCGGTGAAGATGAGCGCTACTTATTCTCTAAACATCCAATATATAACAAACACTAAATACAGTCGAAGTAACCTTCTTCAGATGACTTTTTAAATTTAAAAGCCTGCAAGTTATTTGCCTTTCAATGATTTCTTTGCAATATTTTAAAGTGACCAAAGATTGAATCTTCCTTATACATTTTTGCGTTGTTATTTCTTTAGCCTCGACGTTTATCCTCCACTTGATGCTATAAGATATTTCTTAATAAATTGCAAATTATCATCAGGTATTTTTATGATTTCTTTGTTTGATGACATATTAATCTTCGAGGATCATATAGCGCCAAATCCTTCCTTGTAGAAAACCAGTGGTGATAAGGGAGGTCACAATTTTCCTAAAGGTATTAATCTAAAAGTAAACATAATAAAGTGACTAGTCTGGAACGAGCCGCAGCTGGCATTGGCCTCCATGTCAATGCAAACAAAACTGAATGTATGTGTTACAACCAAACGGGCAACATTGCCACACTAGACGGAGCCTCTCTGAAACTAGTCGACAAATTCACCTACCTAGGAAGTAGCGTCTCATCAACCGAAAAAGACATCGACACACGACTGACGAAGGCATGGACAGCTATCGATAGGCTCTCGATCATATGGAAGTCGGACCTAACTGATAAAATGAAACGCAGTTTCTTCCAGGCAGCGGTTGTGTCGATACTGCTATATGGATGCACCACATGGACGCTAACGAAGCGGCTGGAGAGGAAACTAGACGGAAATTACACAAGAATGTTCAGAGCAGTATTAAACAAGTCCTGGCGACAACACCCCACGAGACTCCAACTATACGGACACTTGCCCCCCATCACGAAAACTATACAAGTCAGACGAACCAGACACGCGGGACACTGCTGGAGAAGCAAGGACGAGCTCATAAGCGATGTACTCCTGTGGACCCCCACATATGGATGTGCAAAAGTAGGACGACCAGCACGAACTTACATACAGCAACTATGTGAGGACACAGGATGTAATCCTGAAGACCTGCCGGAGGCGATGAATGATAGGGAGAAATGGCGAGAGAGGGTCAGGGATATCCGCGCTGGCGGCGCGACATGATGATGATGATGACTATTAATTGTCTGATTGTATTTCTTGTACTTTTCTTGACTTATCTACCACGTTGTTCTTTGAATTTCAATTAGCGCTAATAACCTTGAAAAGGAAGAAATCCAACTCTTTTCCCTCTAGCCGTAGGTACTTAGTTAGACAGACTGGGCTCTTTTACTTTAGCAAGTGGTTTATGAGAAGAAAAACCCTGGATATAAACCTGTTAAACTCCGCTAAGAGTTGTCCTTATATCACATTCGGAAGGATTCGGTATATATATATATAAATATATATATATATAAGTTGAGTAACTTGGCCGAGGTATAGGGTAGAGCGCGACTCCTTTCTCTTGATAGATCCACGTACCCTTGATCCGTACATTATAATGTTGAGTGTTCGGCAAGGAGGAATCAAGTACCATTTTTGAGTCTTTGGTATGACTCGACCTGGGAATGAACTCCCGGACATTATCACCATGGGATCGTATATATATATATATATATATGTATGTATATATGCATATATACGTATACATATATACATATATATACATATATGTATATATATATATATATACTATCGTCGAGCTAAAAGTAAAAGAGACCAATAGTAGTTAAAGATGTATGTCGTTGAACTACCTATACAGATGATTTTCTTAAAGCGATTAATATATATATATATATATAGTGCTCGATGCCTTGAAAACGAACAAGAGCTGTTTTAAAAACGGAAATATTAAAAGAAGTTCTCAAAATTCAAAGCTGTCACTGAAAGGTTCATATAATACTTCTGGGAATGCTTAGCAGACAATATGTTGCCGTATGGCTGAAGGGGGAATTGATAGTTTTATGCTTTCCCCCAAAGGATTTGGATCAAAGAAAATACAAATTATTTCGTCCAGAATTTGAACTTTCAGCGTTTCTATTTTCCACGGTAATAACCATTACATTATCCACAACACACACATACACACATACACATATATATGTGTGTGTGTATGGTTGTGCGAGTGGCATTCGTGAAATAATAGTTTATGTCATAAGAAATGAACACTGCGACTTAATTTCAAAACCTGAAAAAGGCATTTCTCATTTCAAATAGTTGTAATACACTTGGGAAAGATATGAATCCAATTATTCACCAACGAACAATGGCTAAATTGTAGGGTGGGCTGGGCTCTTTAAGATTGGTATGACAACCAGTCTATGAGAAGGAAAACTGACTTCAAACCTCATAAAACCTGGACATAAGTCGCATCCTGCTCATGAGGAGGGGTTGGGTAGATACATATGAATTTTGTGTGTGTGTGTGTGTGTGTGTGTGTGTGTGTGTGTGTGTGTGTGTGTTTGTGCATGTGTGTGTGTCGCTCATAAAACAGTACACCCTGAACGATTTCTTATAAACAGTTAATTTTCTTTTAAACCAAAGATAACCTGATTTTATTATTCTTACTCGAACATTATTCAATTAAAACGGTAATTATTAGATATTATTTATTAAAATATGAAAATTAGTAACCAAAAATACAATCGCCTCACCACTCAAAGTAAAAATTGAATCTCATAAACAAATAAAAGGTGATAACATATTTTTCATATTTACCAAACCCCTCCGCTCGGGTAGAAACAAGGTCAGTTTTTAAGCGGAGTTAAACAGGTTTGAATTCGGATTTTTCCTTCTCCAAGACTAGTTGCCTCACCTAGGCTGAACAACCAAGTCTGCCCTACTATTTACCCATAGGTGGAGGGAGAATAATTGGATTCATACCTTTCCCAAGGGTATTAGTGCTATGTAAAATGTAATCAGTCTCGTCCAGGATTTGAACTCGTGTCGCCGTGTCCATTTCCTACAACGATTACCATTATACTACGGGCACCTCCAAAAATAGCATATTTTTAGACTGTAAAATATTTATATCTTTGGTTTAGTTTGATTTCTTTCTTCAAGGGAATATCAACTTTCGTGGGTTATTTAATGCCAAAGCCATCCTTGTAAAAGAACAGTGGTGGTACTATTTAACCCATAGCAGTTTCCAAACTGTTCTGATAGTATTAGCGTCATTGAAGTTCCGACTTGTATTACTAAAATGTCACACGCCAGCATGTTAGCCATAACGCAATGTGGAATCAGATCTTTGATGTCAATGATGAGGGGCCCGTTAATAAATATTACCTTATGATATCCATTTTCATTGTATACTGTTCCACTAGAAATAGAAAATTCTGTTATATTTTGGTTAGGGAATTAAGAGAAAAATTCGTTTTTATTGAATATTGTTAAGACGTATATATATATATATATATATATATATATATATATATATATATATATATATATATATAAGGGATTAAATTATACTTGATAATCATATTGTATTATTTGGACACGAATTGGCATGGATATGGCTAGAAGGGGAAACTTGAAGTGAGAAACTGCATCTCTTAACAGCCACGCAGAATGATTCCATAAGAACAATTTATATCGAAGCAAAAATTGATAATACGAAGAAAAATAACAAGTGTATGTTATGCGTGGACAGAGATAAAACGGTTAATTGCATAATAAGTGAATTCTGGAAACTGGAACAAACGATATATAAGACTAGGCACAAACCAAAATCTGTCCTGGATTTTTGAGATACAAAATCTCGTCAAGAATATTTGACCTAGAGTTAACTAAAAAGAAGAAAGAATTTACCATTTAGTGGATTTAGGCATTCCTTTAAAAGAGAAACTGAATCTATTCTAAGAGCAGCACAAATCATTGCCATCAAGAACGATTGCATTAAAGCAAAAATCGATAATACGCAACAGAATAGCAAGTGAAGCTTGTGTGGTGACAAAGATGAAACAGCTAATCACAAAATTAACACGCCCTGTCGGCTGGGGCTGTAGAATACGCCGACTGCACCTCTGCAGAGGTGTAAGACCCCCCCCAATGAGGCTACCTGTTGGCCGTGGGTGGCGACCCGTAAGGCGCTAGGACGGATCCCTGGTGGTTAAGCAGTCATTGATCCGGTGACAGAGTGGTCAATGGCTTGCAACACATCACTTTGGCCCTTACTTGGTCTGACGGGCAGTCGGATTGGGCCCGATCCGATCAATCAGCTGATCCCGACATGCCCTAGCACATATGTGTTTTTGTTTGGTTTTTTTTACTTTCCCGATCGTATCATACAATCTGCTCTTGTGGAACTATTCGATCTACTTTTTCTGAACTATTTCCAACCCTCTTTTTTCCATATGTGCTAGAAGGCGGGGGCTGAGGGTCAAACAACATCTGACGGCAGTATTTTTTGACTTATAGAAGGCTTATGACACTACGTGGAAGTATGGTATTTTGCGGGACCTCTATAATCTAGGCTTAAGAGGAAGACTGCCGATGTTCATAAAAAACTTTCTCTTCAAAAGAACATTTAGGGTACGCGTGGGTTCCACCCTTTCAAACTCACAACATCAAGAGGAGGGTGTTCCGCAAGGCAGCATCCTCTCCGTTACTCTCTTCTCCATAAAAATCAATAACATTGTAAAATGTCTAACCCCCTCAATCGACTGTGCTCTCTACGTCGACGACTTCGTCATATGCTATCGGGCCACTCATATGAACATAGTAGAGCGACAACTTCAACTAAACTTAAACAAAGTAAAGAAATGGGCTAGAGAAAATGGATCTAAGTTCTCCAAGTCAAAAACTAAAGGCGTGCATTTTTGCTCTCTAAGGAAAATGCACAATGACCCTCTCCTAAAAATTGATGACTCCGAAATACCAGTCGTTAACGAATACAAATTCCTCGGCATAATATTCGATAAAAAAACTTCCATTCATCCCACACATAAAATACCTAAAAAACAAATCAACCCGTGCCAAACAACTTCTGCGAGTCGTTGCCCACACAGAGTGGGGAGCTGACAGTCAAACTCTAATTAAGTTATATAGAACTCTTCTCCGCTCTCAACTCGACTATGGCATTTTCGTATATAGATCTGCCAGGAAATCATATCTGAAACGACTTGACCCTATTCACCATGGAAGCTTAAGACTGGTATTAGGATAATTTAGAACTTCTCCAATTGACAGCTTATACACCGAAGCTCACGAAGCACTTCTACAGATCATAAGTGAAAAATTAGCCCTCCAGTATTACACTAAACTTAAATCTTCTCCCTCTAACCCAGCAAATAACTGCACCTTTGATCCAAAGTACAGACAATATTTCGACCAAAAAGAAAAATCAATTAGACCATTTGGCCTCCGTATGGAGCCTATTCTCAAAGAAGCCACCATTCCTCTAGATAATATCCATAAAAGCATCTTGCCACAAATACCACCTTGGATCATTAAAAATCCAAAAGTTAACCTTCAACTGAATCAACTCCATAAAACAAAGACACATCCCTTCACCTACCAAGAAAAACATCAAAATATCCTCCAACAGTATCCCGACTATCTATGTATCTATACAGATGGATCCAAAGACTACAATAAAACAGCATGTGCAGCAGTCTTAAACAAAATAATAAAAACAAAAGCTCTGCCAATGGATAGTTCTATTTTCACAACTGAGGCCTGTGCAATAGACTTGGCTCTCGACATTATCTCGAAAGAAAAACACAAAAAATTCATCATATTCTCAGACTCACTCTCTGTCCTATTATCATTAAACAACAAAAAACTAGAGCACCCACTTATTATCAAACTACTTTGCAGACTACACTCAAAATTAAACAAAGAAATCGTTTTTTGTTGGATTTCAAGCCACATTGGGGTGAGTGGAAATCATAGAGCAGACGCGGCAGCAAAATCGGCTTTAGATTTGACCCCTGACGAGTACAACATCCCATACACCGATCTGAAACCGAAAATAAATAATTTCCTCCATTAAAAAATGGCAACAACGCTGGAATAGAAATACCAGCAATAAACTATTTCAGGTCAAACCCTTTTTGGGAGAATGGCACCCAGCCTTTCGAAAATCGCGAAAAGAGCAAGTAACAATAACGCGATTGCGTATTGATCACAGCAGATTTACTCACTCTTTTATACTCAAGCAAGAACAGCAACCACAGTGCTCGACATGCCAAACGCCCTGCACAATCAAACACGTTCTCCTTGAGTGTAAAGTTTTTAATGACACCAGAAAGCGCTATTTCCACGCAAATACCATGAAGGACTTATTTGAGAACGTCCACATGGATAATGTCTTGTCGTTCTTGAAAGAGACCGGGTTGTACCAGAAAATATAGATTTGGTTACAATCCCGAAAACACAATAAAGTAATCAACAGAAAGCAAATTAATGCTGAATAGATTTATGCTTGCGTTGGTAGAAATAGTAGTGAGAAATAAAAACAAAAACAAAATAAAACACTATCATCACTAAATAACCTAATGTCACATAGAAATACTTGCAAATACTTACTCGTATGCGAGTAAATGAGTTGTATAGTTTTAGTATGGTATGATTAAATTATGTGTCTGCAAATCGTACATACGTGTAAACAGGTTTTAGCATTAAATAACCTATAGAGGTTGATATGCCATTAAACCCAATCAACCAACCAACAAAATTAACGAATATAACAAACAAACACAAAAGGCGTATAAGTCTAGGCAAGACTGGGTGGAAAAGGGGATCTACTGGGAATTGTGCAAGAAATTGAAATCGGACTCGACAAATCGGATGACATAAAACTATTTGCAAAAAATGAAAAAGAACTGGAAACCCTAATACACACAATTAGAATATACAGTCAAGTCATAGGGATGGAATTTGGCATTGGAAAATGCGCTCTGCTCGTCATGAAAAGTGGCAAACGACATCTAACTGACGGAATAGAACTACCAAATCGAGACAAGATCAGAACGCTCGCAGAAAACCAGACCTAGAAATACTTAGGAATCTTGGAGGCTGACACCATCAAACAAGTGGAAATGAAAAACAAAATTCAAAAAGAATATCTCAGGAGAACTACAAAACTACTCGAGACAAAACTCAATAGCAGACACCTTATCAAAGGAATAAATACTTGAGCTGTATCCCTCGTTAGATACTCGGGACCCTTTCTCAAGTGGACCAGAGATGAACTTAGACAAAAAACTAAAAAACTAATGACCATGCACAAGGCATTACATCCCACAACCGACGTGGACAGACTATATGTACCAAGAAAAGAGGGAGGAAGAGGACTTGCCAACATCGAAGACAGCGTTGATATATCTATACGACTCGAAGACTACAGAGAAAAACACGAAGGAGGACTGGTTACGGCCATCAGAAACAATACTGACAACACGATAGATAACAGAATGACAAAAACTAGGAAACAAAAATGGGTAGAAAAACAACTCCAAGGGGCTTTTTAAACGACTAATAAACAACATCTCACACGACAAAATCTGGACATGGCTAAGAAAAGGAAACTTTAAGAGAGAAACAGAATCTTTCCTAATGGCAGCACAAAACAGCGCCATAAGAACCAATCATATCAAAGCGAGGATAGATAAGAGGCAACAAAATAGCAAGTGCAGACTATGCAGTAACCGAGATGAAACCATGAATCACATAATAAGCGAATGCAGCAAATTAGCACAGAAGGAGTACAAGGCTAGACACGACTGGGTGGGCAAGGTGATCCACTGGGAAATGTGCAAGAAATTTAAATTTGACCATGCCAACAAATGGTATATGCACAACCCAGCACCTGTCCTAGAAAATGACACGCACAAACTCCTGTTGGACTATGATATACAAACGGATCACCTAATCTCGGCCCGAAGAGTAGACCTTATAATAGTCAACAAAAAAAAAAAAAAAGAAAATCAGCAAAATTGTCGACTTTGCTGTCCCGGCAGGCTACAGAATAAAACTGAAAGAATGTGAAAAGAGAGATAAGTACCTTGACCTTGCTAGAGAATTGAAAAAACTATGGAACATGAAAGTGACAATTACACTAATTGTGATTGGTGCTTTTGGTACGGTAACAAAAGGATTTTTAAAGAGCCTGGAAGATTTAGAATTTGGCGGCCGAGTGGAGACCATCCAAACAACAGCATTATTGAAAACGACCAGAATACTGAGAAGAGTCCTAGAAACTTGAGGAGACTTGCTGTCACTCAATCTCCTGTGAAAGACCATCAGCTTACGCTGATGTGAAAAACTCTAATGAGTAATAAATAATAAACAACTCTACGGACGTTTTAAGAGTCTAACAAGAGACATCTCACACGAGAAAACGTGGATGTGGCTAAGAAAGGGAAACTTAAAGTGAGAAAAAACGTCATAAGGAACAACCATATCAAAGCAAGAATAGATAAGCCGCAACGAAACAACAGATGTAGGTTATTTGGTGATAGAGACGAAATGATCAATCACGTAATAAGAGAATGTAGCAAGCTAGCACAAAAAGCGTATAAGACTAGACACAAACGGGTGGTCAAGGCAATACACTAGGAATTGTGCAAGAAATTGAAATTTGACCATACGAACAAATGGTATATGCCAAACCCAGTATCTGTCCTCGAGAATGAAACGCACAAACACTTCTGGGGTTTTGAGATACAAACGGATCGACTAATCTCGGCCAGACGACCAGACCTTATTATAATCAATAAAAGAAAGATGACTTGCCGAATTGTGGACCTTTCTCGATTGACCCCAGAGTAAAACTGAAAGAAAGCGAAAAGAAGGAGAGGTACTTCGACCTTGCTTGAGAAATAAAAAAAATTTGGAACTTGAAAGTGACGCTGATACTAATTGTGATTAGAACTCTTGGTACAGTCACCAAAGGATTGATACAAGGACTAGACGACGAGGGAAAAAAGAGGACGAGTGGAGACCATCCAAACTACAACATTATTGAGATCGACCAGAATACCGAGAATAATCCCAGACACTTGATGAGACTTCCTGGGAAAGACCACCAGCTAACGCTGATGTGAAAAACTCTCGAAAGAGTAATAATAATTATAATAATGATAAACAGGAATGCCATGGAAAACTGGAGGTTGGAACTAATGGCTGAAGGTTAAACCCTGGCAGAGGTAAAAATCTAAAGGGGCATCGTCTTAGGAGACTCGCTTTCACCACTATTTCACCACCATTATAGCAATGATGCCAGTCAACCATATAATTAGGTGAAACAAATTTTTAAAATCAAAAGAAAAATTAATCCCCTGATATATGTGGATGGCATAAAAATATTAGCAAAAAATGAAAAAGAACTAGAGACCCTGACACAAAGAATAAGAATATGCAGCCATGATATAGGAATAGAATTTGGCATTAAAAAATCTGCTAAGGTCATAATGAAAAACGGGAAAAGAGAAGCAGTGGAAAGAATAGAATTATGAAATGAACAATCTATTTGGACGATTGGAAAGAAGTGTTGCATATTGACTTTTGACCGAGCCGTCAATCAGAGATTCTCTAAACAGGAAGCACTAGTGAAAATAAGCGAAGTAGACTCGGTGTTGTACAGAAATGAGTGGGTGTTATGAAATGATATATATAGATGCCCACGTGAGATATGGGCAGTCTGTGGCAGTGTGAGTCACAGCTTGCGGTAACGGGAGCGTCAACACGTGGCTGGGCGCCCCACTGAGGCTGCCTTCCACAGAGCGACCCACAGAAGGCCTCTAGTTGAGTACCCCCCGACTGAGAAGCAGAAGAAGTCCTAAGTGGGGCCGTGAAAATAACACGGCGTAGTATGGTCAAGAGAAGAAGTTATGGTCTCAATATGGTTGTCTATATTCGTCTCCCCGCCTCCGTTCGTCTGTCCCTCTCACCAATTGAAGATTTAACCCCTTTCGACAGAATAAAAAGACTTATATGTTTTATAACCAAGTGTTATGGTCATTCTTCCTTCATTCTTTATAGCTACACAAAAGAAGGGAAAAAATACAAATACTTGAGGATATTGTAGAAATGAAGGAAAAAATAAGAAAAGAGTACCTCAGAAGAACTAGAAAGCTTGGTCTCAACCAAGCTCTGCAGCAGATATCTCATCAAATGGAGTTAAAACCTGGGCAGTTCTCCTTGTAAGATACACTGGACTATTCTTAAAGTAAACAAAAGAGGAACTCAGACAAATAGACCAAGGGATAAAAAAATTGATGAATATTCACAAAGCTTTACATCCGCGAAATCTCATAAACTGTATGCCGCAAAAAAATGTAAGAGGGAGAGGACTCGATAGCATTGGGGATTGCGTATATCCTTCTATGAAACGACTCAAGCACTATAATAAGACGGGCAAAGAAATATCCATTGCAACAGTCAATTGCAGCAGTGGTATCATGAGCACAAATAGTGAAACAACAAAAACTAGGACGCAGAAATGGAAAGAAAAACAACTGTACGGATATTTCAAGCGAAAAACTGGCGAGATTGCACACAAGAAGGCGGGGATAAGATAGAAACTGAATCTCTTCTAATAGAAGCACAAAATAATACCATAAAGACTATGATAAAGAAAAAAATCAATTAAACACAACCGAATAGTGTAGGTTAGCAGAGAAAGAGACGAAACAATTAATCAGATCATAATAGAATGTCATAAACTAGTACGGAAGGTGTAAAAGACTAGGCATGACTGGTTGGGAAAGGTAATTCAGTGGGAACTGTGCAAGAACTTGAATGTTGACCCTATTGCCAAATGTTATGTGCACAACCCAGAATTCATCCTTGAGAATGAGAGGCATAAAATTCTCTGAAATGTTGACATACAAACAGATCACCTTATCCCGGTAAGAAGAATAGACTCAGTAATAATTAACAAAAAAAAAAGAAATTTTCATCTTGTTGGTTTAACAGTACCAGGAAATTACAGAGTGAAAATAAAAGAAAGCGAAAAGATAGACAAATATTTAGACCTTGCCAAAGAACTAAAATAATTGTAGAATATGTAGGTAATGGTCGTACCAATTGTGGTTGATGCGCTTGGTAGGGTCCCCAAAGGATTGGAAAGGGGTTTTGAACCGTTGGAAATCAAAGAAAGAACCAAAACCATTCAGACTAAAGAATTGTTAAGATCGGCCAGAATACTTAGTCGAGTCCTGGAGACCTGAGGAAACTTGATATCACTCAGACTCCAGTGAACCACCACCAGCAAATGCTGGTATTAAAACCTTGCAAAGAGTAAAGTAATAATAATTTTAAAAAAAATGTTATTTAATTTTTTATTGCTGTGCATTCTTTTCGGATATTTGTTCTTTCAGAAAATTACCGTTTTGTTTGCTTTTATGGTCAAACAGCTCTCAGAATATCTCTTTGTAGAGTTTTGCATTGAACGGCTTCGTTCTCAATCAAAACTGCACCGGATGGTGATATTGATTCAGACAACTTATTTCTGGATATCTGGAATAATAATGTCTTCAATTAATGGAACTTCGAAACTTGGAAAATAATAGACGAAATCTTCACATGGTTTGGCTTGCAAACAAACACGCGAAAAATTCTCGCAGGGGCGCACTGAAGAAGAACAATGGTCCCAAAGTGGACTGTTGATCTTTGTAAATATAATGAGTTCGATCCCATATGAATGGCTTGTATCGGAGAACTCGCGCTGTAATCAGTGTTAAACATACAAAGTTTATTCATATATATATATATATATATATATATATATATATATATATTGTAGTTCATCCAATTTTTTATGGTAACTTATTTCTTCTCGAGTACTGGTTGGCCGTACAGGTCGGAGGTTTTTGGCTGTACGACTGTTCAGTTTTATTAAGTCAATATCACAAAGTCATTATATATATATATCGTTGGTTGATTGCGACGTGTATGAGTCAAGTTTAAAGTGCCTGAAAAAATCTCTACAAACCTTGTTTTTGGCGATACGACAAGGCCAAACCTTTACCAGTGGTTGACTATTCTGTTGTAAAGATCGGGACTTTAGCTTAGCCATTTAAATCGATACCTAGTTTTGTAGATACTTTTTTTCAGGCTTTAAAGGTCGACTCATACACCTCAATATATATATATATATATATATATATATATATAAACAGCGTAACTTAATATGTATTCAAGATAATGTCACACCCTCTTGGGAAATAGAAAATTCATCATTGATGTTGATAGAATACTAAGACGGTTAGGGTAACTCACCCCTGAGCCACAATTGTGCGACACACTCTGAGGAAATGAAAACTTCACCGTGCCGAAGAAGCTACCATGCTGGAATGTGACCTCTTAGTAAACGTGTTCAAACCCCAGTCATTCTATTACGCTCACTTTTTGACTAATGCTCTTCTAAAACGTTTTTCTCACAGCTATGGGTTAAATAGTACCACTAATGTTCTTCTAAAAGGATTGCTCCGGCATTAATTAACCCACGAAGGTTGATATACCAATAAACAAAGAAACCAAACCAAACCATGATACTGTTGGAATACCTTTTTGATAATGGTGACTCACCCCAAGATCAAACGAGTGTGACACCCTCTGAAGAAATAGGGACGTATTGACGATATTGATAGACTACTTTGATAATAATGACGGATAACACTTTGGTCACAATAGTTTAACTGTAAGAAAATTGTTGATATTAGACTGCCTTGATGATAATTCCGAATCCACTCTACAATAATAGAAATTTGGGTGTCAATTGCTGTAAATTTCAAGATCTAATTGAAATTGCTATTAATAAGTAATACATTTGAATAAATCATTCTTTTGTTTTAATTAGTACTGTAGTATTTTATTCGTGCTTAATCATCGAATCATTTTTTGTTTAATTTGGCAAAGCTAATTATATTTACCAACCCCATCCGCTCGGGCAGGATATGACACAAGATCGATTTTTTTTAAGCGGGGTTTAACAGGTTTGAATTCAGAGTTTTCCTTCTCCTAGACTTGTTGCCTCACCAAGGTTGAAGAACCTGGTCTGTCCTACTATTTACCCATAGCTGGAAGGAGAATAATTGGCAAAGCTAATGGTGATTTTGAATTGGTGTTTTGTCGTGCAAGTCACTATAGAGCTGAAGGCGATCTGCACAACCTTTTTAGCTTTTGAATCACTTCTTTTGTTTTGGTTGCTCCATTTCATCAGCGAAAAAGTGATGTTATCGTCGACATCGATGGACTACCATGTTTAACTAATTTAATTGTTTTCTAGAATGTGTGTGATAACAATACGAAGAAGTTGTCCCTCAGTGCAGACACCACATGTGAAAAATAGCATACAACCTCAAAAAAGAAACTTTTCTTCTTATCAGTAACCATTTAAATTCTATTAGAAGTGTGCAAAAATGAATTTAACTGAGGTGGTAAGTTAATTATATTCAATCCAGCAGCATCAGATTTGATAGACCGCCTTAATGCAGACGGTATTACTAATTTTAACAAAATTCAAGATGGCTGACAAAATCTTCTGACTCACAAGATAGGCACAGTGGTTCTTTAAGCAAATCTTTGCATAAAATAATTTTCAAAAACGGAACAATTCTTTTGTAATATGTTTAATCTATTTGCAAACAAAACAAAAAGAAACGTAATAGAGTTCTGAGCTGCCTAGCTTTCATGAAAGGAGTAACTAATACGCATAAGCGAATAATTTCAGACATTTTCCCCGAAAAGAAATAGAAAGAATGCATTGATCCAACCGTCGTGAAAACTAACGCTTTTATTGGTATACAGTTCAATGGAGAAAAATTTTTCAACACCATGGACGAGTGAAATGAAATACGGACTAATGGGAGAAGCGAACTGGTAAGACGAAGGATAATAGAAGAATCAATGAACATGAATGATTTCTATAAATATCCAGGACATCAACTTAGCGGAAAAGCAAGGCAAAGCATTGGAATAATCTCTTGAGAATTTGGTAAAATAAAATGAACAGAACAGGATAAAGATTCGTGAAGGCATGGACATATAAGAGAATATAACCAGAATATAAACGAAACATCCCGTGGGATAATAGGACTCTTTCTCCGTAACAGAAGTGAACGATATGAAGGTAAGTGAACAGCAAAATCAGAACTCTCATGATAGATGCGCCATGTTAAATACTTAATACGTATAACCAGAACAGCTTTAACAAATGGCTGAGATAGTAGCATATTTCACAATAATGTTGGCGGTCGCTGTTCGAGTACATATAAAACGGTACAGATTTTAAATGCTGATTGTTAAAGACACTTAAAAGTTACTTGCAATTCAATGCAACACACTCTTATTTACTGCAATTTAGCTTTCTGTCATATTAATGATAAATTTAAAAGTTTGTCATTTAAAATAATACGTAAATGTTATGGAAATGATTATACATAAAATAAATGATAAATGTAAAGACCGGTCATAAAATTTATGCATACATATATATATATATATATATATATAGTATTATTCGGTCCAGTTAAACTAGAGGTAACACTTCAACTCTCCTCCCCCATGTCTATTCTGTTTTATTTATCCATTAGATCTGAAGAAGTCCTGTTATATTTTTCTTCGGGTTTTTGGTTCACACCAGAAACGAAAAACAGGATGGAAATAAATTTATAATCCTAAAATAACCGGTCTTTGGTTTTTTCTTTAAATATATATATATATATATATGTGTGTGTGTGTGTGTGTGTGTTAAAAAGGAATGGAGACATGATTTTAGTGAGTAATAGATTTAAATCCACCAAAATAAATCCTGTCGGCGGTTTTTGACAGACATTTTGCAAAAAATCGTCGGTTATTAAGAAAATTAACGATTAAAACAAGGAAGGGTGTGATTTTAAAAGGAGACTGGCAGACACAAGAGGATGATTTTATGAGCATAACCCGGAAAATTAATCCAATTCTGAAGCACATTTTGTTTATCAAAAAATTATCATATTAAATTTGGGAATAAATATGCTTTGTCATAAAAGAAAACTAAAAACATATCCGAAAATTTTCAGCCACAAAAAAAAAAAAAAAAAATTAAAGAAAAAGAAAAAATTCCCGAAGAAAAGTCGAGCCAAAATCGATAAGTAAATATTTTTTTTGTTAGAAATAAGAAAGATTGTCTGATTAATGCTATTAAAAACAAGTGACTTGCAAAAGGAATCAATTTTCCTGCTAAATTATAAGCTTAAACTAAACTTTTTCAAAAATAGATAAATCATATCGAGTTCCTTGATGTTCATACAAACGTTAAAGATAATTCTACAGCAACGTAGGTTTTTTAACTTGAGTAAATAATATAGAAAATAATAATGAAATGGAACTACCAAACCAAGATAAAATCAGGACGCTTGGAGAAAAGGAAACATAAATATTGGAATAGTGGAAGCGGACACAATTAAGCAAATGGAAATAAAAAATATATATATATAAAGAGAAGCTCAGGACAACCAGAAAGCTACTTAAAACCAAACTATATAGCAGGAACCTTATCAAAGGGATAAATACCTGGGCTATCCCCCTCCAAATATACTCGGGACTATTCTTAAGTGGACCAAAGAATAACTTAAGCAAATGGACAGAGAACGAGAAAACTAATTACTATGGATAATGTTTTACATCCAAGAGAAGGTGTTGACATATTCATATTTACCAACCCCTCCGCTCGGGCAGGATATGACACAAGGTCAATTTTTAAGCGGAGTTTAACAGGTTTGAGTTCAGAGTTTTCCTTCTCCTAGACTAGTTGCCTCAATAAGGCTGAAGAACCTAGTCTGCCCTACTATTTACCCATAGGTGGAGGGGGAATAATTGGATTCATACCTTTCCCAAGGGTATTAGTGCTATGTGAAATGCAATCAGTCTCGTCCAGGATTTGAACTCGTGTCACCGTGTCCATTTCCTACGAAGATAACCATTACACCAAGGGTACCTCCAGGTGTTGACATATTATATGTGTCAAAAAAGAAAAAAAAGAAGGCGGAAGAGGGCGTGCCAAGCAACACCCAACAAGACACCAACTGTACGGCCACCTGCCCCCTATCACGAAAACTATTCAAGTTAGGCGAACCAGACATGCAGGACATTGCTGGAGAAGCAGAGATGAACTCATAAGAGATGTACTCTTATGGATCCCTACACACGGCCGCGCAAAAGCAGGACGACCAGCACGAACGTACATTCAGCAGCTGTGTGAGGATACAGGATGTTGTCCTGAAGACCTGCCTAGGGCGATGAACGATAGGGAGGAGTGGCGAGAGAGGGTCAGGGATATCCGTGCTGCCAGCACGATATGATGATGATGATGATGCATCGATACAATGACTCAAAGATTACATAGAAAGGTACGGAGGAAAACTGTTTACAGCCACCAAAAACAATACTGACGACAAGAGGATCAACAGAACAAAAATAACCAGAAAACAAAAATTGGAAAAAAGAACTACATTTTAAGAGAGTAACAACCTACATCTCACACGAGAAAACATGGAGATGGCTAAGAAAGGGAAACTTTAAGAGAGAAATAACGCCCTAAGGACCAACCATAACAAAGCAAGAATAGATAAGACGCAACAAAATAGCAGATGTAGGTTATGTGGTGATAGAGACGAAACGATCAATCACATAAGAAGCGAATGCAGCCAGCTAGCACAGAAAGGGTATAAAGCTAGATACGATTGGGTGAACAAGCTGATATACTGGGAATTGTGTAAGAAATTAACATTTGACCCTAGGAATAATAAGTATTGGCACAACCCAGAATCCCCCTTGAGAATGAAACGCATAAACTCCTCTGGGGGTTTGGAGATACAAATGGATCACTTTATCTTGGTCAGACGACTAGTCCAAGTGATAATAAACAATTAAAGAATTGTGGACTTTGCCGTCCCTCCCAGACCACCGAATAAAATTGAAAGAAAATGAAAAGAAATATAAGTACCTGGACCTTGTAAGAAAACCCGAATGAATTAGAAAAAAGAGTTAGAAGGACTCAAATAAGGCCCTAAGGCAAAAATACTCCCTAATTTACTCAGAGAAACATTAAAAAAGTACGAAAATGGAAAACGCCAGGTCATGATGGCATACATGGATTCTGGTTTTAAAAATCTATCCCATACATGACAGACTGGCAATTGAAATGAATAGATCCCAACAAGAAAGACATACCCGAATGGATGACAAAAGAAAGACCACCCTGGTTCGAAATGACTCCCAAAAAGAAACTGCTTCTACAACTATAGACCCATAACGTGCCTACCGATGATGTGGAAAGGGAAGAGATTACAACTCGTTAATAAGCCACGGATTGTCCCCCGAAGAATAGAAAGGATGACGAAAGGGAACAAGAGGAACAGGTGAGCTAGTATATATTGGTCAACACATCCTCAACGGGAGCAAAACGAGACGAAAAAATCTATCAATGGCGTAAAAATATTCATGGAATATAATTCCAATGATTTTTTAAAATCCTCTACAAAATATTCAATCAAAAATATAAAAAGGATATCATAATGTTCACCCATTGTTTCTTCCTTCTTACGCCTGACAGCATTAAGAGATTTTTAATTTTCTTGAATCAGATGGACACGTAAACTGTTTACTATAGCAATGGAATAAATTGAATTTGCTTGAAATATTCATAAGGTATTAAAAATAAATCGTCGTGATTGGATATTTCATTAATTCATTTTTTTTAAATTTCTTCCATTAGAAGAGAAAAATATTTCGTGTGTAAAATCAGCAATTGCACATATACTAGATTTATGGGAGTGGAGGAGAGATAGATTGTCATACAAGTATTTTCCATTTCTCAGAACTGAAATAGTGTTGAATTTGGACGAATTGAAAAGGTAAGAAGGAGAAAAACAATGAACCAACTTAAGAAAACAAAAAACGGCAAAAGAAAAAAAATCTGTTTCAATATGGTTTCTAGCTGACATGCGCGGCATTGTACGGATAAAAATTTAGATTTGAAGTGTATAGATCAATTTTTTCAACAAATTATTCCCTTTATAGAAAAAAGCAAAACCTTATTTGGAATTAGAACTTTACTCCTTGATATACAACATTGCACTTCCTTTCCAAAAAAAAAAAGGTGTAAGGCGGCTCTATGGTGTAATGACAAAAGTGTTGAACTGCAGCTTCGAAGTAAGAGTATTCATTAGGATGACCAGGTTTTTTTTTCTTATTGAGCATCTTATATTTATCTTTCAGAAATGAGGAAACAGAAAATTTCCCAAAAGTTTCCAGTGCTTTTTAAATGGCGACATTATTGATAAATAAGCGTCCTATGTACAACATTAAACTGCATCTGATTGTGAGGCTCTATTTCTGGAAATCTAGGTTGTGTGAAGTACCACCTTATTATCATTATTTTCAGGCCCAATCTGACTCGGAATGGCAGTACCTGTTAGAGTTTGGCCCAGTTGGCTGGGACTGAAAAATACAGTGACTGCATCTCTGCAGAGGGGTAAAATTCCCCCAATAAGTGTCCTAGATATGACACTAAACAATCTCATAGTAAGGTTCAAGTAATGCTGGAGCTTTGGGAAATGTGGAGTACCTCTTCCTTGCCATCGCTCTGAGTTCCACTCTGGCTCGAAGTGGTAGCACCTGATAGAATCCTACTTATGGGTCAATTAAGCTAAAATGAAATGTTTGAAATTAAATTTTTTTTTACATTTAACTATGTCTAAACAAAAAAAAACTGTACTTAAGCTGAACAGGATTGTTTTAAATAAAACTGTTTGATCATTTAACCGTGTGTTAACAAATGACTGATGTTTAATTGTATTATCAGTAACACATAGCAATACTTGGAACCATTTAAGTTTGTTGATATGCTAAATTGAATTGTTTAAAATAGAATCATTTTTACATTTAACGGCGTTTAAACAAAAACTGTCTTTATGTATAAAATGGATTTGGCATTAAATAACCCACAATGGGTGATATGCCATAAAACCAAACCAAACCAAACCAAACTGTTTGTGTCCCATCTATGAGTCAAATTGATCAGCTTGAAAATTATTGATATCGGAAAAAATATCTGAAACCTGATCACTATGTACAAAAAAATAATCATTATTAACCTGAATTATCAATGTTAGATAGGAATATTTGAAACTATTTAACTGTATTCAGATTATTATAAGAATAGTTACTTGAAACTAAAATTGTTTGTTAAGGATTTATAAGTATTAGTTGTATGAATCTGTATGTGTGTAAATGATTTGATAGAAAAATTTATTAAAGTGAGATAGTATGAAAAATATCATTTATTTCAAACTATATAATTGCTTAAACTAATAGTGTTAGATGATGTAGACTATTGATTTTAGGCGATAAAAAGCAGCGATGAACATTAAAAATTGATTGATAGATTGATTTAACGGCGTATCAATCTGCCTAGAATTATTTTATGCCTTGATTAAGGAATTGAATTCATTTTACCCTTTTACTGACATTTGTGTAGTAGAGAGTTTTTGTACAGTTATATGATATCAACGTTTTGTTTCTTTGTCTGATGGCATATCAATTTTCGTAGGTTATTTAATGCCAACGCCATCCTTGTAGAAAAATAGAAGTTTTTCTATTTAACCCATAGCTGGGGTTATAAGAAGCTTCATACCTTTCCCAAGGGTATCAGTCCGGAAACTGAATAGTATAGTGCGAATTGAGTTCGAACTCACTTACTACGATTTCACAGTCCAGCACATTAGCCACTAAGCTCTCTATATGATATCAGGTGTTCCTATCTTATACAAATTATTTCCACACAATTATATGGTTTCAAGTATTCCTGCAACATATCCATGTATTTGATTAAATAGTTCCAATACTACAGATTTTGATAATTTAAAATTACTCAAAAATCCTAGTGTCTTTGTTTCAAAAGAAAATTAACTTTTTGTTAAACAGTGTCAGTTGTGTACTTACGAAAAATACTACCTGGACAATGTAAATGAAAAATTATTGAAACATTGCAATCATTTTTGACGTCACAGTGAAATGATAATAAAACTGATTATGGAACATAAAGGAAATTTTTTCCATCAATCAATATTGGCACGTTTGCAACAAACCCGTAATATAAACTAAAACATTCCAAACGACGTTGTTAAAAATGTTTAAAATAATGAAGATAATGCCATTCGGATGAATACAGTCAAACTGGGACAGAAAGAGTAGAGAACAGGTACGACTTGATTGGGGATGGGAATCAGTAGGTAATTGTGCAAACTCGGAAAATCTTACCATACTGTTTATTAGATTGATGCTGATTACCATCAGTAAGAAAATTTCCAGTTTTTCTTTCTTCTGGGCAGGAAGTGTTTATTTTATAGAAAGAAAGAAATGAAACGAACCTTGTAATAACGGTTTTATTAACACAAAACTGAGTCAATAAAACAAAGGAAAAGTTCATTCTTTGAATAATAAACAAAAGCGGTGTCCAGAAATAATAATCCATAGAATTTCAGTTTCAAAAAAAGGACTGTTTTTCAATTACTTATGGTCTAAATGGAAAATACTTATTTTTCTCTTCAAACTTTGCTTTTGTGACCTGAGTAAGGAAATTTTCTAATTTACCCATTTTCCAATATGGTAAATTCAATGTTTAATAACTGATAGAGAATTTTCTAGAATCTACTAAACTTGTTTTTTTTTTTCCCTTTAGTATGAATAAACGTAAATTTTGATTCATATATTGTTTTATTCAGACCTTATATAGATGAAAATGTACAAATTTGTCTATTTTTACGTAGAAATTAAATTAATAACAAAATTTTATTATCCGAACCACAAACGTAAAGTTTGAGGAGAATTGTGGGCATTTTGTAAACTTTTACAAAATAACAAAAAAAAAAAAAAAAAAAAGAATTATTTCATACAATTCAAGGACAAGATTTTTACTACATATTTTTATGCAGGTAACAAAAGCAAAGTTTGAAGAAACTAATAGACATTGTCTATAGTTTTACAAGATAAGCATGTAAGAAATACCGCAAAGTATCCAGGAACAAAATTAGTATAATATTTTGTTATCTACGGTGCAAAAGTAAAGTTTGATATAAACGATGGCTATTTTCTAAACTTTTACAAAATAAACGATAAAAAAAGAACACATACAATCCAGGAACAATTTTTTTCTTACATAGTCTAATCCAAGACACAAAACATAATTTAAAGAAAATTAGCCCACTTTCTTGATTTTTACATCATAAGCAATCATAATATTATTGTTATATAGTGTTCTTTTTTTACATATACTAATTAAAATATGGAATTTTCTTGGAGTCGGCTATATCATAAGAAAATATCAAACATTGTTCATGGATTTCAAGAACGAGGTCGCCATGATAAAGTAATCCAGTTTTCCTGTCAATCGAGAACTGAAGCAAGGTTAAGACGGTAAATGTAACCCTGGGCCAAAGGGATTGCGAAAATCCTAGAAATCCGAAGAATTTTGTTTTTTACGAATAGAATCGGATGAACAAACGGGAAGTGATCCGCCTAAACTGGATTAAATTCTCCCCAAATCTGGGTATTTCTTACTACAACTTTGTTTTATCTGGTCACGTCCTTTGTCATATTCCCAGGCACAAGCACAGCTGAAAATTTCCCGCTTGATTTTTCTGCTTCCTATATTTACCTGCACCACTCCATTCACCACGACCACCGTCATACTACCACGCTTTTGTTCGCATTTCTAAATCCAACTGTTGTTTAGAAACCTTTAAATGTTGAATTATGGATAATGCTACAAGTAAAATAACGATTGACTCTTCCAAGGTTTTTCTCAAAGTGCCGTGATGTGCTTATGACAAAAAAATTAAGTCAGATGTTTTTTTCCGTAGAAAGGACGTAAGGTTAGCATGGATTTCCGATTATAGGATGTTGATATTGATTAGTCATTTCTGTTTACTTTTATCCATTTTTTATTAAACCTATCCACGTACATATACGAACCCAATCGGCTGAGGCTGTAGAATACACCGACTGCATCTCTGCAGATGGGTAAAACGCTCCCCATCGAGTGTCCTGGATATGATACTAAATAATACTCGAAACCATTTAAATGTTTGCAAAAGAATGAGATTAAGCTCGTTTATAAACATAATCAATAAAATGTGATCAGAATACTTTTGTATTTAATATATATGTATAAACAGGATTTAGCATTAAATAACTTGCAATGTTTGATTTGCCGTGAAACCAAACCAAACCAAACCAAACACGCCCCCATATATATATATATATATATATATATATATATATATATATATATATATATATATTTATGCGAAGATCATCAAAAAGTTCTAAGCCTAGCACAGATTTTAGATTTGTTGCACTATTGGCCTAATCAGTAGTGAAATTAAGACCGAAATCTGAATTTGTAGAAGTGATAGTATGCTGCCACAACAAAAATATTTGGGTATGGCTGATTTTCTAGGTAATGCTCAGAACTTCTTGAACAAACCTTATATATATATGGGAGTAAATAATGGAAAAGAATCCGACAGTATGGAGAAAAATTGAAAAACAAAGTAATCCAAAACTGATGTATCCAATAGAGGGAAAGTCGAGGTTAAAATGTTCCGGTTTATTTTACCATTTTAAAGTCCTGACAAAGGTTCATTATAACCGAAACGTTTTCAAATAAATTCGTCTTTTTTTTATTTCTTTGTTTTTCAATCTCTCTCTCTCTCTCTCTCTCTCTCTCTCTCTATATATATATATATATATATATATATATATATATATATATATATATATATATATATACTTTATTCATTTATCTATTTGGTCAACTATATTTCTCCCTCAAGAACAATTAAAATCCGAGTCCATACATTTTTGGGTACATACATCGAGACACGTCAAGATTTTGCACACATAATCCCTAATTTCCCATTTCCTTGTTTCAAAATATCCTCTTCAACACCATGGTCTGGCCTCTCACCAAACCCACCCAAATTCTCGATCCTATTTCAGGGGGACCTTCGATACCCCGTCTGGCAACAAACCAATACCTCAAATAAAAATTCAAACCCATTCTTTGGGGAATTCACAAAATGCTGGCCTGGCCACAAACCAGTAACTAAAATTTTTCGACCCCTCTCTAGGAGGAAACCTTCACAAAACCTGGTATGGCTTCTACCAGTACTCAAAATATCGATTTTTTCCATTCTAGGGAAATTTCACAGAACACTTCCAATTTCTGCAACTTTTCCAAACATCGAACCCGTCCCACAGACCTAACTACGGATCCAAAGGTATATGAGCATTCTCCTGACAACATACCGTCGATGCCCGGATCCTTCCGGAGCTTGGAATTGAAAGACATAAAGAAAAAAATATCCCACTATAAAATTACTACACTTTACGATGGCATCCACAAATTACTACAAAATTTCATTCACAAAAATTGTTCACGATCAAGATTCATTCATGAAAGGCCCAAAATTCTCATTGTCCCCCAATTCGAAACTTGTTTTTATAACCTGTCACTTTTTGAAATATCACAGCAATATCTTCTGTTTCTTTTTCCTCCCTCTTCCTTCTTTCGTTCATGATCTCTTGTCCCAAAACATAGCTGTAAACTGTATCAACTCATATGTAAAATATAGTGGATTTTATCACTAATTTCTAATTTTTTTTTATAATTATTTAAATTCTATTGGTTGGTTGGTTGGTTGGTTGGTTTCTTGGGTTTTATGGCATATTAACCTTTGTAGGTTATTTAACGCCAAATCCATTTTTATGTAAAAAATCTATTGCTTTAAAAACCATTCAGTTTAGCATAAGTACACAGTTTAATGGTCAAAAAACATTTCAATTTCAAACTATTCAAGCAGTTATTTGTAACAATTCAGTTAAGTGTAAATATAGTTTTAATGTCGAAAAATAGTTCTATTTCAAATAATTCAGTTAAGCATAAGCACGCAGATTAAATGTAAGTACGGTTTAATTGTCAGAAACATTTTTATTTCAAGCTATTCAGTTTATTCAAACAATTCAGTTTAGCATTAGTATGCTGTTAGTTCTATTTAACCCATAGATAGGGCCCTATCAGGTGCTGCTACGCCGGGCCAGAGTGGACGTGGGAGCAATGGCAAGAAAGGGGTACTCCGCATTCCCCAAAGGTCCAGCACTGCTGAAACCTCACCATCAGATTGTTTTAGTGTCATATCCAGGATACTCGTTTGGGGGGGGTCTTACCCCCTCTGAAGAGGTGCATTCAGTGTATTCTACAGCCCCAGCCGACTGGCCAATACACAGAGTTAAATGTCAAACAGTTTTATTTCAGATAATTCAGTTTAGCATAAGTACACAGTTTAAACGTCAAAACAGTTCTATTTTGAGCAATTCAGTTCAGCACTACTACGCAGTTCCAATGTCAAACCGTTTGATTTTAAACAATTCAGTTTAGCCTAAATACGCAGTTTAAATGCAAAAATTTTTATAGTGAAAGAAGCACGGTTTAGTTCTATTTAACCCATAGATAGGACCCATATCAGGTGCTACAACTCCGGGGCCAGAGTGGACCTGGGAGCGATGGCAATGAAGGGGTACTCCGCATTGCTGGAACCTCACCATCAGATTGTTTAGTGTCATATCCAGGACAGTCGTTGGTGGGGGTCTTACCCCTCTGCAGGGAAGCAGTCGGTGTATTCTATTGGACGCGACTCCTAAAACCATGAAAGACAGACACAACCAAATGTTTTTTTCATAATTAGCTAAATTTTATCAACGCGAACCAGGAAATTCAAAGATACACAGAAGGAAAAAGTTACATTTCTTAATTTGAGCAATGTACATACCACTTTTCTTTTTTTTCTGTTTTTTACGTAATTAAATAGATTCTATCGGGCACGAACCCCCCAACTTTAAAACGGCATTTTCTTTTTTTTCTTTTTATGCCTTCTTTTCGATTCTTTTGTTCTATTTTTGCTTTTTCACTCTGGGGCTTTGTGCCAAACGTTTTTTTCTTTTTTCCAACCTATTTTTTTCTGCTCTTCTTGGTTGTGGTGCCGCATTTTTTTTTTCTTTGGGGTTGAGGTCTTTTCTTTCCGTACTAGTTTCTTCTTCAGCCGGGGTAGTACAGTTGTTTTTTTTTTGTTTTCTTTTTGTGGAGTTGAGGTTCTTATTGTTCATCTTACATTCTCTCTCTCTCTCACCTGAAGCAACAGTCACCTAAAATTGATTCCCATTATTCTTAGCCGCTTCTAATCGACTGAAGTACCGTGAATAACCCAAGTTCAAAATCAATCTATGTCTTCCTTTTTTTTCTTCTTGCAAATGACATAGCAAGCCACTACGCACCAAATCGTGTATTATGTTGTATACTTTACATATACATTTGCAAATACACAGATGCAAATACAGGCGGACTCTGTCCTTTCGGATACGAACGGTTAATTAATTTCTCGCTTCGGTCCATGGCGACACGAGGAAAGAGGCACAATTCTTAAAAGTCTTTGCTAACCATACTATGCTAACCATACTATGCGGACCATACTATGCTGATTCCACCCCAACGCGCGGCGCATCTTGTGATGTTTAAGATCTCTATTGGTTGAGATCCGAAAAACCCAACTACATCTTTCAACGGTCAAAATCCTTCTGACGTGTTTTGAAAATCCTCAAATCCTCAGGCTCATCTCTTCTAGGCATGACGTCATCCATACTCCAGTCTCATTTGCTGTCTGGGGGTTTATCATGACAAATGATGATTGTCATATCCTTTGCGCGCGAGTGTAAACTGCACCAATTGACTATGCAACTGGATTGAGACCCGAATGGTTCAAAGACCTACCAAACATAATGATGAAATATAATTAACGAAAAATCATCATCATCATCATCATCATATCGCGCTGGTAGCACGGATATCCCTGACCCTCTCTCGCCACTCCTCCCTATCGTTCATCGCCCTAGGTAGGTCTTCAGGACAACATCCTGTATCTTCACATAGCTGCTGAATGTACGTTCGAGCTGGTCGTCCTGCTTTTGCGCGGCCATGTGTGGGGATCCATAAGAGTACATCTCTTATGAGTTCATCTCTGCTTCTCCAGCAGTGTCCTGCATGTCTGGTTCGTCTAACTTGAAAAGTTTTCGTAATAGGAGGCAGGTGGCCGTACAGTTGGTGTCTTGTGGGGTGTTGCTGCCAGGACTTGTTCAGGATTGCACGCAGCATTCTTGTGTAATTGCCATCTAGCTTCTTCTCCAGCCGTTTTGTTAGCGTCCATGTAGTGCATCCATATAGCAGTATCGATGTGACCGCTGCCTGGAAGAAACTGCGTTTCATTTTATCGGTTAGGTCTGATTTCCATATAATCGATAGCCTATTGATAGCTGTCCATGCTTTCGTTAACCTCGTTTCGATGTCCTTTTCGGTTGATTCGACGCTGCTTCCTAGGTACGTGAATTTGTCTACTAGTTTAAGTGGGGTTCCTTCTAGAGTGGAGATGTCCCCCGTTTGGTTATAGCACATATATTCCGTTTTGTGTGCATTAACATAGAGGCCTATGCTTGATGCTGCTCGTTCCAAACTATGCAGAAGTGTTTCGGCTTGGTCATGTGTATTTGCCAGTATCGCTATGTCATCGGCGTAGTCGGCATCGGTAATTGTTGTTGCGGGGTATCTTCTGCTTCTTTTCTTCGTCAGTTCGAAGCCATTCTCTTTGATTTTGTCAGTCGATGTTCTAAGTACGTAGTCTAGACAAATGATAAAGAGGTACGGGGCCAGCGTGTCCCCTTGTAGTACTCCTGCTACAATGTCAAAGTATTCTGTGTCTCCATCCGGTGATCGTACTTTTACTTTAGTGTTTCTATAGAGAATCGTTATTGCCGCTACGGTTTCTTTAGGTATGCCGTACGCTAGTAGGATTTGTTCCATCTTTCCTCTGTGAATGGAGTCGAAAGCCTTGGTAAAGTCGACAAATATTAATGTCGCTTGTAGGTTCTTTGCCCGTACACCTTCAAGGATTCTGCGGATTGTTAATATTTGTGAGGTCGTGGATCTATTTCTTCGGAAGCCATTTTGGTTTTTTCTAAGTATGTTGTCGATTTTGGGTTCTATTCGGTTTCGTAGTAGGGCGTTGTAGATTTTGGCAGCTATGGATGTAAGTGTTATGCCTCGGTAGTTTTTTTCGACGTACTGCTCCGACACTGCAACGCAGTATACAATCAAAATCCGATAGATGGATGGATGAAGGAAAGCATATACAACGAAAAATGATTAATATAAAAACATCATTCCTTAATTATATAGCACACACACACACACACATATAAACAATTTCTAATGAATAAATGTGGACAGCTACATCAAAACCTACTTTTTAAAATCATCATGGAAATGAAATATACCGTGTCAGTGATAAGCAATAAAAACATACTTAAGAACATTCTAGAAATTTAGGATCAAAACTGCATAAGCATTTAAGTTACATTTTTATATTTTTCAACCAATCAGCTAAAAACATAGAATAGAACATTCTAGAAAAATAGGATCGGAAGTTAACTAACGGAAAATATTTAGGCTCGAAAATAAAATAGTAAAATACAAATCTGATTGGTCAATAAATGTCTACGCGCCAAAATTTTAGGACGATTCTTTAATCCACTATTTCGGTATAAATAACATAGAGTTAGGGAGCCATTGACTAAGACGAAGACTAAGACAAGCCACTAAGCCAGTAAAGCAGTAGCCGATACTGTGTCAGGCAAATTCTTTTTTCTTCTACCGCCAAAGTTCATGACCTAGCTTCAGATGGCCGCGAATCACATTCAAAAGAAAAACCCGACAAACTTTCATTCATCAACGCGACACGCTGTCGCCACAATCATAAAACAAGACATGAACTTAATGTAAGTAAGAACGACTTATTTACGGACTCCGTTAACATACACACATCTTTAAACAAATTTATTTTCTTCTTGCCAAACTTTATTTTCCAAAAGGCCATTTACACATCATGTATTTTATTTGTTTTCATATTCTGTTATATGCCTATTAAATTGTTTGTTGTTTAATGTTCGTTGTGTTCTATTCCATTTCTTTTACGCGATTGTAGAGTTTTGTGTTGTATTTGTGGTGGAAATAATTTAGAGAGCAATACCCGTAAATTACGGACGCACATCTACTAAAATAACCAAAATAACATACAACCCCCACAACCTAATATTAACTTAAGGAGCCGTGGACTAAATAAACACAGAGTAACAGACAATCCTTTGATAACAAAAAAGGGTTATTCATGTAAAAACAATGCTTGGAAGTGAAGAATAAATTCACTTTCTCGTATGAGTCGAGTTAATGTAACAAAGCGGAATTAAGACTATTTGATGATAAAAAGAGAAACTAGCAAATAGAGTGCCATAAAGGGAAGTATACAAAATGTCACATAATTTCAAAAATTATGAGCTTCAAGAAGAGAAAGGCAATATTTCTTACCGACGATACTCGAAAATAACGGACTCTATCAGGAAGGATTAAGATAGCTAAGCTCTGGTCACTATCTTCAAAAAGAAAATGAAATGGGAAGTCTTCTTCTGGGAAAAATCTAAAAAGGTATCCTAATCATAAAGGCCCCTAGGTGCGATAAACAATAAGTAATCTAATCTATGGTGTAACATAAATTAGATTATTAAAGATTTAACATAATGATGTTTTGATGTTAGTATACGTGAGAAAACGCTCACAGAAGTAGACATTTATATTCTGTAATTTGCTTGAAGCATAGCACAAATTATTTCATTTTTAAGTATTGAATTAATTTAGAAGGCTATTTCAATGCGAAATAATAATTATTTGAGTCTAATTAATTTCAAAGTAAAACTTCATCGTCAGAGACTTTTCTTTATAAAGGAAAACGATTTTGGAGGTTCAATTTTTTTAAATGTTGTAAACATGGTGTCACGTGGGCTGTTAGAAAGCCATGTAGGGTGGAACTATGGTCACAACACCCAACATGGTGTTCTAACACCTCACGTGACATAATGTTTAGAACGTTCAAAAACTTTTGAACCTCCAATATCGTGTTCATTTATAAAAAATAGTCTCTGACGATGAAGTTTTACTTTGAAATTGATTTGACTCAAATAATCATTCTTTCACATTGCAATAGCCCCCTAAACTAATTCAATACTATAAGACACACACACACACATATATATATATATATATATATATATATATATATATATATATATATTTGTATTAGTATATATATCCTCTTCATTATTATGTCATGCCGCTAGCACGGATTTCCCTGACTATCTCTATTATTATGCTAGAATGCAAAATGATGACCGCCTCGAAAAGGTAACTGAACTTTTGATAAAACATTTTGACATGAAGAAATATTATTATTATTACCATTATTATTATTTGTTCAAAAGCTAATAATTTGATTATTTACTGTACAATATAGAGTACTATCTATTTCATTGAAATCGTAATTGTCTGCAAAAGTAATTAAAAAGCAGCTAAACCGAACAGCTTCGATAATTCTATTCAATCACGTGAGGGAATTTATCATATAAAAAGTTTTAAAAATTAGTTTCCATATGCAAACATAAGCTAAGACCAGGATAATGATAAAAGCACTATGCACCCCCAACTTACACTGCTGTTTCTGTTTCTAGTATATTTTAAACTCCACCACTCTCTAAGTTGATGATTTGTATTTGACTAAACCGAATGTTGACCACACACACTTATGATCCTTCATGAAGACATATGACCAACTTTGAAACAAATTTAATAATTAAATGCCAGACACAATGGACAAGGAATAGTTATTAAAACCTGTGTAAGAAACCAAAAAGTAGATAGCTGGACTTTAACAAATTTAAAACTTAAGGAATGTACAGGGAGGCGAGAGAAAAAAAAGGAAAAGGAAGAGAGAAAAAGGAAAAGAAATATGGGGGAAAAGGAAACTTTTTAACTCATTAGATAAACCGCGGAGGCCATGGGAAGTAGCACGGTGGATGTGAAGCACAGCGGATAAACTCAGCGTCGGGTTAACGATGTGCTTCACATGATGCTGGGCGGACGAAACCCCACTGGTCAACTGTCAGAATCAAATAATTCATACAGGAAACTACTCATAATAATGTCTAAGGGTGGAATCTATTGATGAGGTAAAATACAGGAATCGAAAAATTACCTTGACTCACACTCAAACCATATATCCAATCTGCATCACCCTTCGCACTGGTAAAAAGGGGCACGTTCTGTTGATGTTGGACCTCTGGCCTCAGTGTTCAAAAAATCCGCTACAGAACTCAAACACAAACAAAACTTACTTAAATGCAAAAGCACAATGCATATAGCGAGTTTTAAGGTTACAACTTTAAATAGAACAGACCAACAACTGGAGCTGAGAGCGTCTGCGGTAGAGCATAATATAAACATAGTATGCGTACAAGTATGCGTACACGAACACAGATACCATCATTGTGAATTAGAAATAAAATACCATGGTACTGGCCATGGATTGACGTTTTTCTCAGCATCTGCGTGGAGAAACTCTGTCAACGCCGTCGTCGAGTGCGTCGGAATGCTTCTTCGTCCTTAGGCCCTGAAATCACTCAACAGCATCGAGAACTACGAAAAAAAGGCCCCTTAGCATACGCTGCAATCTACAATAAAAACAGCCCTGAACTATTCACGGGAATAATAAAAAAAATCTAGAACATAAAAACAATGACTAAATCAAAGAAATACTGGATTCAACAAAAGTTATTAAAACCCAGTGACAACCCAAAAATCTTTATAAAAAATACTCACTTCTTTTACATTCGAGCAACAGACTACATATAGAGTCACAAAGCGCAAGAAAAAAAGCTGGGGTGTGTAAAAAATAATCACAGAAAGGAAAATTCTACGCGTTCGAAAACCCAAAGGCAAAATTCATAACAAATTTTAGCCGCCATTCAAAAAACGTAGTCTACGTAATCGAATGTAAAGAATGTAAAAAAGAGTACACAGGAGTTACGCATGTTCTCAATACCAGAATATCACTCCACAAAAGCAATATCAAATTAACAAAAATAGAGAACTAAATGTATCTAAACACCTACCCGAATGGAGAAATGGGTATTCAAAAGAATGCCAATATACTAGATTGGCGACTACACATTACATCAAATAAAAGAAAAAAGTTCATAGAAAACATCAAGCCTAAACTGAATAGAACTTAAACTATATACACAAACAGACGGAAATGCACACACACACACACACACACACACACATACACACACAGAGAGAAAAAAGTAAAAATTAGTTATCAGTTGAATTTTATACCACATTAACAATCACGGAGCACTTCACAGACACACAGTGACACAGAGAAAACTACTTATAAATACTAATAACTACTAATAAACTAAACAGGGACCCAGAGAAAACTACTTATAAATACTAATAACTACTAATAAACTAAACAGGGACCCAGAGAAAACTACTAATAAATACAGAGAGATAAAAACAAACACACATATAAACACAAACACACACACACACACATACACTCAGAGAAGAAAATAAAAGGCTGTTAAAATTAAAAACTCCACAGCATTAAATACAACTGATTCAGGGAAAAACTTCCACTACACACATACACACATACAAATACGCATACCCAATGACCCAGAGTAAAACAACCAATAAACTTTATGGCATATCAAATAACGAAAACTCATTGGAGGAAAAGAAACACACCCACAAAAACATACAAAACACACTTTTGGAGAAGGAAAAAGAAGAAAAAGAAAAAAGACCTGTTCATTTTAAAATATTTACTTTTTCTCTTTGAGAGAAAAAAAAATAGGAAAAATATATATGCAACTATAGTGTTTATGCCTGTATCCGTCATGGTTGTTCAACTTGTTCCTATATATATATATATATATATATATATATATATATATATATATATGTGTGTGTATTCGAAAGGAGGATTGTGAAACATTACCACTTTATCTATTTAACTTGTAACATCTGTAAATGTGTGTTCTCATCAAATGTATTCTTAATTACACGCGAGCCCACAAACATAGACAGAATCAAGTCGCAACATTTTACCTCCCCTCGATAAGAAAAGAACACCTGCTCTTCCTATGGTAAGTTGCGCAAGACATCAAGTGTTTTGACAAGACACATAAAAGTGACGCAAAATGTGTTACGCATTCCAGTTCATAACAAATTGTTCAACTGTCACATACGAGTAAAAATCTACCAGTGAGATGGTTAGTTGGGCCATCTGCACACCCATAACATTGCAATCCAAACATTTTAAATTGAAAGGATGGTCTTCTTGAATCAAAAAACAACAATCATCATGTATGCACATAGAACAGATGGATATACGTATCTCAGTCTCATAAATATGTATACACAAACGCACACACACACACACACACACACACACACACACACACACACACACACACACATATATATATATATATATATATATATATATATATATATATATTACAAAGTACTGCTTGTGACACTGGGTTTCATGCAATCAGCAGTCGTTGGAAATCTGTCCGATGATTGATGATTTCATGAAACTCAGGGTCATAGACAGTACCATGTAATATATATATATATATATATATATATATATATATATATATATATATATATATATATTCTGTTACTGATATTGAGCACTATTTAACAATATTGCAACATTTGTCCTCCATTAACTCACCAAGTGAGCTAGTAAGAACCATAAACCTCGTTTATATATATATATATATATATATATATATATATATATATATATATATATGTGTGTGTGTGTGTGTGTGTGTGTGTGTGTGTGTATACTGACTCTCACACACACACACATATGTGTACATATATATAATACCGATCAAAACTTTGGGACCAAACAGAATTGTTACTCTTAATTCATAATAAAGGCTAATTTTGCAATTGATCGTAAAGTTTGAAGAGAACTGCCCAAGAATAAATAAGATTTATTTACACATTTACAGTCTACATTGGAATCACTTTCATGAATATCCTTTTACAAGTTACCTGAAAGGATGCTAAGAATTTGTTCTGCAGTAATAAATACTTCAGGTGGATTCTTTGATGAAAAGCAAATATAAATTTGCTTTAATTATTATTATTTAATTATGATTATTTTATATTCATTTTGATTTGAATTATTAATTGTATGCAAACAGAAAAAGTAAGTCTATTTTTAAGACACAAAATTTCATTCATTTTTTTTAAGTTTTAAAAAAACGTGGTTCCAAATTTTGTGGCGGTAATGTCTATATATATATATAAAGATATATATGAAAATAATCAATGTGGTCTCAAACTTATGGTCAGTAGTATATATATAGTCAACCACAGACAGACTATTTCGTTCTTTCAGAACTCTTCAGTGTGGCTAAACACGCAGGACGCTCAAAGCCGGGATCGAAACCCGTCCAACTTTACGTTAGACTGTGTTTCAGACCACTCGCCCACCAAGCGGACCACGCTGGCTAAGTGAATTCTAATTTTTTGTTTTTAGAAACAGCAGCAGCAGCCTTTGTTTATATTTTTTCTCCTTTATAGTACAAATATGTGAAGAATATTTATTAATTTATTAATTTCCCGGTTTCAGTATGTATTTATTCAACACTTGTGTATGATCTGGGTATGACACTTAGCGATATGTGAAATGTGAACTCCCTCATTCAGGAATTGAACTCGGATCACCGAGAAAAAAATCAAAATATATTAACTTAAAAAAATAAGTTCCCTTATTCATTTTTTTCTCTTTCTGCCTAGATCATGACTTTACCAAAAATGAAAAAAAAAACTTTCTTTTTCACTACTCGACTTCTGTCGGTTATGTAGCTATACAAAAAGATTGACAAATAAGACAACAAAGTATTTAAATAATGGAAATTTATTTATAATCATATTTTGCAATCTAGAAAATTGAAGTTACTCCATATAGGAAGCTACGGATTCAGTTACAATAAATAAATGAAGAAAACGCTAACATAAGTTTATTGAACGACATATTTCGTGTAAAACGTATTTGTTTTCCATAGAATCTTATACCAAACATACATGTAAACATTGCGTGATCGCTCAAGATAAAGACTCCATACAAGAATTTAATGCAAGCGCCATTCTAATTTTTTAAAGATCGTTTTCATTATTTTTCTCATTATCAGTGGAAATGTATTGAAATGTATTGGCTTTTAAAAACTTCAGAATAGCTGTTAGTTGCGGACATTGATTCACTATAGTTTCATAATGGTGACTATGGTATAATCTTACACCTGCATAGATGTTCAGCATTGGTAAAACACTTCAATAATATACTAATTTTCTTTAAAATAGTTCCGTTAATATTCAACGCAGTCATTGTAGTATTGTAAACAAATGTTTCAGGGGAGGGCGAATAGATATGTTATCAAAAAATCCAGCAACTGAAAGTGAGACAATTTTTCAGAGTTCAACATCTCTTCCAGTAGACTAGCTTCGACATGATACTCTTGATACCCCACTCCGTGTCAATTTCACCAGATGGTGACCAGTGATTGGAAGATATCACCCACTCGAGGCGCAAGTGAGAGTATAGTGATCTTTGAACGCCAGTATATATATATATATATATATATATATATATATATATATATATATATATATATATATATATATAAAAGGTTGGTGACTGTATTCAAGTGTGACTTGAAAGCTCTCTTTTCAATAGCGGCTATACCGAGGTGTAGGGGAGGGTGCACCGCCATTCCCTGGGTTGTACTACTTTACCCTTGATCGTGCCTAATAATGCTAAGTTTTAAGCAAGGCGGCATTAAGTACCATTTTTTGTGTCTTTGGTATGACTCGACCAAGGTTTGAACCCCGCTCTCCCAGGCCACTGTCGAAAACTTTACCCATTAAGCATATATATATATATATATATATATATATATATATATCACGTATTTCTTTTTTAGGGTGCGAGAAGACAAACCTTCTTCTAGGAAGCGAGGAGACAAACTTTCGCTGTGTAAAATGAAAGAAAGAATAAAAGATACAAGAAGAGTCCTGTTCCAAGTAAATAAAAACAAACAAACACCACATGGTTTGCTTCTTTGTCTATTTCTTCCTGATTACACAGTCCCTCAGACTGAACGGAGAGAATGAAATAAAGAAATATCTTAATGTTTAAACAAGTTGTGCTGTATTTTTACCTCCCTAGCCAACAATTAGACATCACCAACATAGCAGTCACCAGTGACAAGGTTTTATTATTCGAGCAAGTTTTCCATTAGTCGAGGGACCTTGAAAAACAATTCTTTGAAAAAGTGTGAACCTGCGCCTTCTTTTTTATTTCATATTCCCTAATAAGTATTTTATTTTCCCCTCACCTTCAAACCTTATCTTGGAGATCAATTTTCAGTTCAGGAGATATTAAAAGTAATTCAGTCAGTTTAGTATGGAAGACATTACACTGGCACAATTCTTATCCTTTGTCCAAGAAAATTTTTACGAAAATCTTCAATACCAAATTTCATACCTAAAGTTGAAAATGAAAATATTTAGTAAAGCCGAAAATAGCAGATTCATTTTAAATTCTTTTATTGATCCTGAAGGGCCTCTATCTTTTGACTCTCATCAAACAATCTTCATCAGAAAAGATATTTAGGTAAACGAATTGTTTTTCAAACAAATAAAACAAAATAATTATAACACTCTTTTAAACGATGTTATATAAAATTATTCGTTGGATGTTTCAAATAAGTTAAGTTGAAATTCAAGCTATTTTTGTGTTCAATCATTTTGCTTTTGCCGAGCGATGTAAACAGATTCCAAAATCTTAAGATTTATTTTAGTTTCTTTGTTTAGATGACACATCAACGTTCGTGGGCTATTCTTGTCGAAGAACAGTAGTGATAGTATTTAATTCATATCTAGAAGGAATAATGCAGTTCATACCTTTCCCAAGAGTATCAGTCTGAAAATGAACGTAATACCGTTACTTAGGTTTGAACTTGCTTACAACGATATAGCAGTCAAGCACGTTAATCGCTACGACACGGGGGACTCAGTCCAAAGATCCTTAGATGCAGCAATGATCTCGTGTTTGAATTTTTAACGATTATAAGATAAACCATAAACTTATGGCCGAAGAGTAAACGTAACCCTGTTAAAAGAGCCGAGAATACGTTGACTGTAACCCCTTCTGAGGGGTAAGACCTCTTCCCCAACCAAAAAAAAATAAGAATAAAAATAAGAGGTGTCCTGAGTCTGATGTTAAACTGCATCTGATGGTGATACTCCATTTCATGAGATCATTAGAGTGTGGAGTACTCCTTCTTTGCCATTACTCTCTTGTCTTCTCTGACCTTGAGTGGTAGTACCTGTTTGGGTCCCATCTTTTGTGCAAATCTTTTCTTCTCCCTATCGTTCATCGCCTCTGGCAGGTCTTCAGGGCTACATCCCGTATCCTCACATAGCTGCTGTATGTATGTTCGAGCTGGTCGTCCTGATTTTGCTCGGCCATACGTGGGGGTCCATAGGAGTACATCACTTATGAGTTTGTCCCTGCTTCTCCAGCAGTGTCCTGCATGTCTGGTTCGTCTTAACTTGGATAGTTTTCGTGATGGGAAGTAGGTGGCCGTATAGTTGGTTCCTTGTGGGGTATTGCCGCCAGAAGGACAAGCCGATTAAAAGGCTGAACTCAGTAGTCTTATTTGACTATTTATAGTAAGAAATTAGTCAATTTTGTTTATTTCACTTTTATCAAGCTGACTATCGTAAATTCACATAAATTGTCGTGTGCGTCTAAATAGAGACGTTTTTAAGGTCAGCTTTATTCAGAGTAACGTTATATAAATACTGACGTATTTGTCATTCTGTTGATTTACCCAATCGGCTGGGGCTGTATAATACACCAACTGCTTCTCTGCAAAGGAGTAAGAACCCCCTACCACCAACGAATGTTCTGATTATGACACTAAACAATCTGATGGTGAGGTTCCAGTAGTGCTGGAGCGTTGGGGAATGCAGAGTGCCCTTCTATTGCCATCGCTGCCAAGTCCACTCTGGCCCTGAGTGGTAGCACCTGATAGGGTCCTATCTATGGGTCAAATAGAACTAAACTACATACTTATGCTAAACTGAATTGCTTGAAAGAGAACTCTATTGACATTTAAACTACTTATTGTAAACTGAAATGTTTGAAATGAAACTGTTTTTTGTAAGCTAAACTGAATTGTTTTAAATAGAACTGTTTTTGACGTTGAAACTGTACTTACGCCAAACTGAATTGTTTAAAATAGAACTGTTTATTCTTTAAAAATGAATTTGGCATTAAATAAACCATAAAGGTTGATATGCAATAAAACCCAAACAAACAAACATTCTGTTGGTGTCAGAGTCGGATCATCAATAAGATTCTCTGAACATATGTATGTATGTATGTATGTATGTATGTATGTACGAATATATGTATATATGTATGTACATATGCATGCATGTATATATCTATGTATGTATGTATGTATGTATGTACCCAACTCGTCAACCACGAGCAAGAAGTGACAAAATGTCAATTACCGAGCACTGCTGCTTTGAATTCAGAATTTTCCTTTTTCTACATTGGTTGCCTAACCAAGACTAATGAAGCGAGTCTGCTGTACAATTCACCTTTAGCTGAGGGGAGAACAGATGGATTCATGCTAGAATGTACTTTAGAAATTTTTTTTATCCCGGGTAACAATTGATACTTATACACACACACACACACACACACAAACTGCTAGTCTAGCCACACTGAAGAGTTGTGATCCCATAAAACAGTCTGTGGATTCCAATATATATATATATATATATATATATATATATATATATATTTAATTTGTATTTATATGTGTCCGGTTTTTTCTTAAAAACAGAAATAATAAGGTCTTAGTAGCATATATAATTCTGATTCGGCTTCTGTCCAAGAAACATTTCTGTTGTGCACGATCTATAGAACTCGATATATAAGTGAAAGAGGATATGATGAAAAAAGATTTGTAAATTTTGCATTACAAACTCGAAAGTATTTTCACATTTTCTTTTTATTTGTTGTTACTAAATATCCATATTTACCAACCCCTCCACTCGGGCAGGATATGACACAAGGTCAATTTTAAAGCGAAGTTTAACAGGTTTGAATTCAGAGTTTTCCTTCTCCTAGACTAGTTGCCTCACCAAGGCTGAACAACCTAGTCTGCCCGACTATTTACCCATAGCTGGAGGGAGAATAATTTCCTAAAGGTACTAGTGCTATGTGAAATGTCTGGATTTGAACTTGTGTCGGCGTGTTCATTTCCTACAACGATAACCATTACACCACGGGCACTTCCATTGTTTTTACTAAATATTATATTCATAAATGAATGTATTTATAAATGAATGAATAAGTCCTGAAATTTTTATTGAAATTACACCGATTGCTGATTTTTGGCAGATTTTTAAAATCGATGTGTAATTCGTGAATATTTTCATTTTTGTGCGAATTAATACTAGTAATCAGTGTTGTAGACTGACAACATTTTTTCAAATGCAAAATTCATTATTTTTGTTTTCAATTTTTTTTTTTACATTAACATTACATTGATCATTCTTCTTACGAATAACACGGAATTTAATACAGTAAAATGAAAGGTTTTTTTTTGTTTTTTTTTTCAATTTATAACGTTTTTATCAACACGTGTTGTTTATATTTTAGAAATTCCGTGGAGTTTTCTATTCTTTTGTGAGGAACGCAAATGTAATACTTTGCAAGGGTGGAACGCAGTAGAACCAAGATGGTTAGTTGGTTGGTTGGGTTTTATGGCATATCAACCATTGTAGGTTATTTAATGCCTAATCTATCTTTATGCAAATAATTAGTTCTGTTTCAAACAATTCAGTTTGGCATGAGTACACAGTTTGATTGTCAAAAACATTTCTATTTCAAGCTATTGAGTTTGGTCCAACAGTCCTATTTCAAACAATTTAGTTAGCTTAAGTATGCAGTTTCAATGTCAAAACAGTTCTATTACAAGCAGTTCAGCTTAGCATAAGTACAGTTTAATTGTCAAAATATTTCTATTTCAAACTATTCAGTTTAGTCTAACAGTCCTATTTCAAACAATTTAGTTAGCTTAAGTATGCAGTTTCAATGTCAAAACAGTTCTATTACAAGCAGTTCAGCTTAGCATAAGTACAGTTTAATTGTCAAAAATATTTCTATTTCAAGCTATTCAGTTTAGTCTAACAGTTCTAATTCAAACAAATCAGTTCAGCATTTGAACGAATTTTAGCTTTATTTAAATACATTTTTTACAATAATCAGTTCTATTTCAAACAATTCAGTTTGGCATGAGTACACAGTTTGATTGTCAAAAACATTTCTATTTCAAGCTATTCAGTTTAGTCAAACAGTCCTATTTCAAACAATTTAGTTCAGCTTAAGTATGCAGTTTCAATGTCAAAACAGTTCTATTACAAGCAGTTCAGCTTAGCATAAGTACAGTTTAATTGTCAAAAATATTTCTATTTCAAGCTATTCAGTTTAGTCTAACAGTTCTAATTCTGCCAATTTAGTTTAGAATAAGTATAGATTTTGTTTACACACAGTTAAATGTCAAAGCAGTTCTATATTAAATAATTCAGTTTAGCGTCAGTATAGTTTCAATGTCTAAAACAGTTCTATTTCAAACAATTCAGTTTAGCATAATTACGCAGTTTAAATGTAAGTACACAGTTTAATTGTCAAAAACATTTCCATTTTAGCTATTCAGTTTAGACAAACAGTTCTAATTCAAACAATTCAGTTCAGCATAAGTATGCAGTTTAGTTCTATTTAACCCATAGATAGGGCCCTATCAGGTGCTACTGTTGGGTTAGTAAAATGATAATTCCTGTGTATGGAATGAGTGAGGGAGAGGCTCTCTGTGATTGGATATCCAAATCACATGATGAACCCAGAAGTCTTGGCGCAAAAATCCAAAATCCAGTCAGATTCCACCAGACGTTCCATGAGGCGGGAACGTTAAAAACTCTCAGAAAGACAGCCCTAAGATACCCGATATCTTCTTCAGCGCGCCGATAAGTCCCTTAAACTGAACTTTATTAGTTGTTTCACGTGTCGATTAATAAATTGTTAGAATTAAACGAAGTATTAATACATTTATTTGTTGCTGTTAGCCTTAGAATAAACGCTATACTAACACTACCATTCCGAGCCAGAGTGGACCTGGAAGAGATGCCAATGTAAGGGTGGTCCTCATTCCCCAAGGCACCAGCATCACCGGAACATCACCTTCAAATTGTTTAGTGTCATATCTAGGACACTCATTGGTGGGGTCTTACCCCTCTGCATTGGTGCAGTCAGTGTATTCTACAGCCCCAGCCGACTGGGAAGTAGAACCTAGAGACGCCATTATCTTTACCAGATACGTTCCTTCAACTCCGTAGAAGACAATATTTTATTAGATTAAAACAGTGGTTTTCCAACATTTTAATTACGAGAATCGCATTTATTTAAAAGAATTCTCTCAATAGACTCCAATCTGACAATTGAATAAAGGAAATCTTGCGTATCGTAAAACCCAAAAAATTAAAAGGAACAATGAACATTTTTAGGACGTTATTTCTTAATTCATGGCGTAGATATATACAATGTACATTAATTAGGTCCGGGTGACTTTCTTTGTATCAAATGTTTCATGAGCCTCATTTACAGCCTTGTTCAGAGATATTGAAAATTTGTCTCGAATCGTAGCACAAAACTGCAATAAAATCTGTATTATCTACTCCCCAAGTTTTTGTTCTTTATTTTGATAGAATATATTGCAGACACTCTTCATTTTTTTTAAAAGAACAATCGTTAATTTTTTTAAAATTTACTTTCATTTTTAATTTAGATTTATTGAATATTTCAAAATATTTATTTATGATATGTCTGCATGAGAATTTATGAAACTTTATTATTGCTTAAAACTTGTTCGATGAATTGAAAAAATAAGCTTAACATTAAAAATAATACTTTCCCTTTGTATTTGCTTATTAGTTACACACATACACGCGTACACACAATCTCCCATTAATCATCGGTCTAGAGATAGAAACAGAAGAGAGAGAGAGAGGGGGGGTATGAATATGCTATTCTATTTACAAGAGAGGAACGATGGCGTGATAATGATCGTCAGAGAAAATGGATTCGATTGCCCGAGTTCGAATCCTAGATAAGGCTGACAAATTTTCTCTTTGAACTAATTTCTTTGTGTAAAGCATGTATGCGTTCGTTCTCACCATGCTAAGAGTAAAAAATGAAAACTGCAAAAATTTCAAAATTAATTTAACATGTTTGTAACGTTAAACAAAAAAGAAGTTTTCATAGAACTTGCTTTAACAAAACGGGACTATTTGGCGCCAACACAGTTTTGGTGCCAATTCAGAATGTCTATAATATTTTTGGTTAAAACAAGAAACAAACAACAACCGAAAGGCAGAGAACGGACTATGTAACGGAAAACAAACAACAGTAACCGTCAAGTAAGTAAGTAAAGTTGGCGACTCTAGTCGACGGTAACCAGAAGGCTCCCTTTTCAATAGCTACTACACCGAGGTGTAAGGGAGGGTTCTTCTCCTTTCCCTAGATTGCTCCACTTTACCCTTGATATGTACCTTATATTGCTGAGTGTTAAACAAGGAGGTATCAAGTACCATTTTTAAAGTCTTTGGTATGACGTGACCAGGGATGAAACCAGGTCTCCCGGGGCATTGGCGAACACTCTACCCACAAGGCCAATGAGCCGGTAAGTAACATATATGTTAAATTGTTCCAAGATTAGGGAAAGGATTTAGGGTTAAAGTATGGGTTTGGGCTAAAATGCTTCAAATCAAAAACGTTTGAAATACATTTGATCCATCTGTTCTGGATTATTTAGCCTTCATTAGAAAATTAGTCCAGGAAAAACGAAAAGTGTGAATTCAAACCAGTTTAAAAACTGATCTTGTGTTACATCCTACTCATAGTGGAGGAGTCGGGTAAATGCATTTTTGGAATAATAGTATAAAAATATGAAAAGGGTGAAGTTTTTTTGTGTATTATTTGACTGTTAGTTTGTTTTTTTTCTTTTTGTTTTGTGCATATGCGTGTCTGTTCCCTTTGATTGGATCGATTGCAAAAAAATCCCCCCCCCAAAAAATGACTGTTTTTTAGGAGAGCGATAAAAAAAAGTTTTTAAAATGTTATTAATTTGAATTGCTAAAAATAGTTTGGTTTGGTTTGGTTTTATAGCATATTAGCCATTATTGACTATTTTATACCAAATCCTGTTTTTTGACCATCATATATTAAACATATATGATTTGTAAACTCATTTAGTTGAATCTCTTTTAAACGATCCTGTGTGTGTGTGTGTGTGTGCGTGTGTGTGTGTGGAGGTGAATATATATATATATATATATATATATATATATATATATATATATATATATATATATATAATTTTGTAGAGCATCACCTGCATTCTCACTTGAGAATAAAAAGGAGTAAATAGAATAAAACTTCCCCCGATACTTTGCAGTCAGAAAGATTTCATATGTCGAAGTTGTTGAATCTTTAATCATAAAGATGGCTAAGGGAATGATTTGTTTTCTACGTGTCTCTTTGACTCGGAGATAGTAATTTAATCATCTGGTTATCAACAAAAAAGAAAAAAAAAGGAAAGCACAAAAATTTTGGCGAGGGCCGATAAAAGTCGGAGAAATGACTGTAAAAACTGAAGTATAAAACATTTTTCTCGCCTACACACACCAGAACTGAGACCCCAAAACTTTGATATAGTAAAATGTAAATATAAACTTACAATGTACGTGATTCTTTAACCTCTTGTTATAAAGTACTCCCTCGACATGTCGCTAAAACCCATCAGATTTCGTAAAAATTACTTTCTTTTGTTTACTTGGTGATAAAACGAGATGATTTAGGAAAGACAATAACATCTTTGATAGCGTTTGAAACCCATGTATTGTTAATAAGATCTATTGTAACATTTATTTTGAAGGTAAAAATAGGCACTTATTGTTGAATGAAGTTGTGTGTCTCAACCCATTTGCGTGACGAAACGTGTTACTGATTAGAAACAAACAAACAAAAAAAAACGCATAAAAGGGAGATAATCGGATAGACTTAATCAACATTTTTGTTTCACATAATTATTACTTGGTTGGTTGGTTGTGACTGCATTTTAATTGAGCAACCAAGCGATCCAAGCGGTTAAAATAAACAAGCCAAATGGACAGTATTAGGACTGGATGGGGAAAATGAAAAGGGAGATGTTTAAGAAAGACTAATTTTAGTGCACGGTTTAGATATAAAATTCTTCGCATAAATAATGGCGGCTATTTGAGGTGGTATAGAGTTAACAAGATGTAGAAGTCGTTATACGTCTCGTCACGTGCGCATGAATCGGTAAATTTGGCCTCTGACCTTTGTTATGCAGAAGTCGGAACGCACAGAGCCTTTTAATTTTATGGGATGAGGGTAACACTAAAGTAGAGTTGGAATCTCTTGGACAAAGCTGATATTGCTTTTCTTTGGCATGTTCTACCTGATGATATCAATATGGCACCGCGTCGCGACTGAAGACGAAACAAAGTTCAGGTATGACACTATAATCCAAGCAAAAGACTGGGTTTATCTGACTACATATCCTCTTTTGTAGTATATGATCCGTGGTCGTTTTGATGAGATCCAACGTTTTGTCGTATTGGTGAGGCAAAAATATAGCCCTGGCCCCTGTCTTTTTTCTATTGTTATTTTACACTGGGAGTTTTCCCAGCAGCTCTGATGTTTTTTCTCTGGAATCTGAGTGACACTTAATCTCACAATAGTGTTCAACGTATTTATGAGGAATGGGATATCCCCATTAATGTTCACCGGTAGGGTATATAACATATACAATGAATGCAATTCTCTAACCTCGTTTCACTAAATAACACTAAACTGGTTGACATGCCGTCAAAATTAATCAAAATGGAAACCACATAGCAGTGTGTAAACAAATGACTATTATTAAATAAAAATAATTACATGAGGACATATAATTATCTGTATTTATTAGGAATACTTGATAGATAACTGTGCCCAGAAGCTCTTAAGAAACAATTACATGAAAAATGTAAATATAAGAGTACACCGAACACAATTTTCTTACTTATAGGAATAAAATAACCCGAAATAAGTTGGTATGCCTTTAAAATTAATCAATCATTTTCCTTTTACTCTTCCGAATTCTCTCACTCTGTTCGTTTTTTTTTATCGGTTTTAACATTTGTAAAATAAACACCATCTTTTGAATTATTTTTGTCAAGTGATATTTCCACTTCCATTTTTCCAACCATTTTTATCTCCCTTGCTTTTGTCGTTGTCATTCTACTTTCTGACGTTTGTATGTTTCTCTGGACCCATTACTCCTATCCCATCACAAAAGAAAATTGTGCTACAAAATCTTTCCTTGACTTTTCACAACCGTTGCCTTATTGTCCTTTCCACTCAACAGACACTTTTATATCCACATCGGCAATCGATAAGTCTCGTCCCCGTTATCTATGCACCTGGACATTCATCCATTGATTCATCTCCCTTCGACCTTCCATCATGGATAGAGGTTCACAGCCAATTTAAACAGCAGACATCGCCTCAAAAATGTTTGATCTCATAAAGTCGAACCACGTCCAATCTATCGATAAAATAATTTGAGTATATTAAATCTAATTCCGTCTTACTTGCCATCCTTCATTGTTCAAATACTCTAATACATGAACCTAACAGTCCTATAACTAGGCGTCTCACGTACAGGCTAGAAAACTTGTGATATAAATTCCTAACTGTCCAAGGGCTTGAATTCCATCTGAAGATATTAGTTTATTTTTAAAACTTAAAAAAATTCACTAGCTGAAATACCCACTCTACTAGTTTTCATTCATATAGTTTAATTGGGAACTTTTCTTAACCAAGGGGAGTCTCTTTGGCATAGGAGGTAACATGCTGGACTGCAACATGTGGGTTAAGCGCAATTATGTTCAATTTCAGATTAAACTCCTGAGGAAAGACATAAACACTCTTTTTCCCTAACTATAGGTTAAATAAACAAAGAAACCATATTAATTCTTGACCCTTTTGGTGCAAGCATTTGGCAACAAATTTAATGGCTGGAGGGGATTGAATAGCCCACAAAAGTTGCTATGCCATTAAATAAAGAAACTAAACTATTTCTTGACCCTTCTGATGCGATGCATTCAGTGGCAAATTTAATGGCTAAAGGGGATTAGATAACCCACGAAAGTTACTATGCCATTAAATAAAGAAACTAAACTATTTTTTGGTTCTTTTGATGAAATGCATTTAGCAACAAATTTAATGACTGGATAGGATTAAATAACCCACGAAAGTTGATATGCCATTAAATAAATAAACTAAACTATTTCTTGACCCTTTTGGCGCTTCGCAATTTTAGCACTTCAAGTGTTCCTCTCCGCACCAAAAAGGTTTTTAAAAACACAGAAGGATTCAATAGAAATTATTAAGATCAATATAACAATTATTTTCGTTTTGATATTTAGTATAGTTTGAGTTGATTAAATGTATCTATTTACCCAACTCTGTCACCACTGGCAATATTTGAAACAAAGTCAATTTTTAAATGAACTACTGCGTGCCTGATTTTTGAGTTATTTTTCACGTAGACTGATTGCCTAACAAAGGTTAAAGAAAACAGTCTGCCCACTATTTATTCGTATGTGTAGGGGGAGAGAACAGATCGATTCATGCCTTTCTCAAGATCAATTGTGCGCAGTGAAACGCAAACAGCTGAGTCCAATATTCCACTTACTTTGACAATAACCATTACTCTAAGCACGCCTCCTTAATTGATTAAATGTACTATTCTTACATTATAAAACTATATCGGAATATATTCAATACTTTTAAAAAGAGCATGAAAAATTATTTAGGCTTGTTAATGTATCTATGGTTTTCCTGATATAAACAAAAAGCTTACTATAACGAGATAAGTCTAAAATGTTTTTGGGTATTCGAAAAGTAAGTTATACTGGAGAAGATGTAAAATTTAAGTACAAATTAAATTCATCTAAATATTATTATCAAAGATAAAACCACCTTCATTTTCAACGACTGAAGCTCAACCAATCCAATGCAAAATGAAGTCGTAAAGATATGACGTTCTTTGACAATTTCAATAATCAACAGGTTAAAAAAGAAAGAAAGAAAGAAAGAAAGAAAGAAAGAAAATCAAGTGAGAGAACGTTAACTATGTTACAACGCATGCGCAAAGAATTACAGACGTTCTTAGATGTATATTGAAATCGACAACGATTTATCGCGAGATGTTATCCTTATAAGAAAGGGCATTTGTGTCTATGTTTGTGTGTCCGCTTTAAACTCCAAAACTATTATATATAGTCCCCTAATACCATACATACTCCCCACCACCTTCACACTCATATATATATATGTGTGTGTGTGTGTGTGTGTGTGAGTGTGTGTGTGTGTATTCACCATCTTCTAATGATGGTTTCCTAAAAATCGATTATTTCTATACTGTATATTAGCGAAGATATTTTTGAATTAAGTAATATATAATAGTTAACATTAGAAAACTTGGGGTGGGGAAATAAAACCATATATACTGTAAATGAGCTCCTTCAAACGAAGGTCTTCAGCATTTTTGTGTGGTGGTGATGTTAATGTGCTTGTGTGTACATTTGTATAAATTTTAGAAAATCACAAATATATGTGGAAAATATCCAATAATGTACCGAGTTTTGTTTATGTTTTTACGATAAAAATATGTTTGCATTTTTAGAGAGTAAGGTTATAAAATCTTATTTTAAAAATGAAAAAAATATTTGTCTTTAATCAATTTTTTAAAAATTTGTTTATTAAAAGGGAAAATTTTAAAATTAACATATTTTTGATATCTATATATACTAACCCCCCACTCGCCCGGGCAGAATATGACACAAGGTCAATTTTTTAAGCGAAGTTAAACAGGTTTGAATTCAGCGTTTTCCTTTTCCTAGACTAGTTGCCTCACCAAGGCTGAAGAACCTAGTCTATCCTACTATTTACCCATAGCTGGAGGGAGAATAATTGGATTCATACCCTTCCCAAGGGTATTAGTGCTATGTGAAATGCAATCAGTCTCGTCCAGGATTTGAACTCGTGTCGCCGTGTCCATTTCCTACGACGATAACCATTACACCAAGGGCACCTCCACATATTTCTGATATCTAAAAGATTGCGTTTCAGCGTTTCTAATAATTTACACTGTTGCAAAACAAAAAATATTCATTTTAAGCCCCTGATGTTATTTTGATCCAATAGCGAGCAATACACCAGGTTTTAAGAAAAGTTCTGATCGATTTTTCAGCAGAAAGCTTTCATCAAGATTTAATTGATATTAAGGGATATCTAGATGAACATTTCATTTTCTCTCAAGATTTATGAAAATTATTATTTCAAGAAATGCTTTCAACTCGTCTCTATGTTTGCTCAAAGTAAAATAATACACTCGTCACGCCGTAGTCTATGACAGGGATGAGCAAAAGTTTTGTTCCGAGAGCCGCATCATTGGGTTATGAATTATCAAAGAACAGCATCTCTTAAAATCAAAAGAATATTACAATATAATATATGTCTACATGCAAGTGTTTATTTTTTTAATTTTTTTAGAGGTACCCATAGGTCACACAGAACAATGCAGTGGGCTGTATGTGGCCTGTGGGCCGCACAGAACAATGCAGCAGGCCGCATGTGGCCCGCGGGCCGCACAGAACAGTGCAGTGGGCCGTATGTGGCCTGCGGTCCGTAGTTTGCCCGTCCCTGTTCTATGAATTTCACAAAAGGAATAATACAAATGCAGATACAAATTTCATTAAAAGGACATAGTGTAATGACGTAGTGTGTGGCAGATTATGTAGGAGGTTTTCTAGTTTCAGAAATGGAGATTTCAGTCTAGAGGATAATTCAAGATAAGGTAACCCAAGAGGACTTGATTTGGGAGCACTGGAAGCAACTGTTGAAGATGATCTCACCATTACAGTTAGGGAAATCAGTGGGTACTACATAATAAGCCATGATTGTCCATAATGAACTGAAAGGCTAAAAGAATTTCAAGTGTTCGAAAGTAGGTTTCACATAACTTGTCAGCAGTAAATGGTAAACAATATGAGGATTACTGTCCATCAGTGGAAAGTCTGCTCAGCAACTAAAAAAAGGTAATTCTTTTGAATTCATGGTGGAATGTGCTAGGAATCGTTTATTTATCAAAGAATCGCTGCTAAAGTTTACTGTCAACGTAGCAAAGGAATTTTAAAATAACTTGGAACAACAAACGTCTATCTTTAGCAAAGAAAAAAGGAATCCTTCTTTGCCATGATAATCCTCAACCCCATGACCAAATATGGAAGAACTCGGCCGGAGAAAAATACTTCGTCCACCAAGTTTCTTTGACCTTTCTCCTTTCGATTACTATTTGTTTTGACGTTTTCAAAGCTATTTGGATGGTTTTGCTTCTGTTTGATGGCAAATCAACTTTCCTGGTATTTGGATGGACTTAGACTAACTTCAAGAATGTAATTTTTTAATTCACGATATCATAAGAATAACTATGAACCACTTTTCAAAATTCTTCCACTCTTTCAAAAGAGAAATATCCTTATCATTATGAACCGCTGTTAAAATGTGAAACCATCGGTTTGGTTTGGTTTGGTTTCTTTGGGTTTTATGGCATATCGACCTATCTAGGTTATTTAATGTAAAACCCATTTTTATACAAATAATCAGTTCCATTTCAAACTATTCAGTTTAGCATGAGTACACAGTTTAATTGACAAAAACTATTTCTATTTCAAGCTATTCAGTTTAGTGAAACAACTCAATCTCAAAAACAGTTCTATTCCTAACAATTCAGTTTCGCATACAAAATCAATTCAATTTCAAATAATTCAGTTTAGCATAAGTACTCAGTTTAAATGTCAAAACAGTTCTATTTCAAACAATTCAGTTAAGCATAAGTACACAGTTTTGTTCTATTTGACCCATAGATAGGACCCAATCAGGTGCTACCACTCCGGGCCGAAGTGAACATGGGAGCGATAGAAATGAAGGAGTACACTGTATTACCTAAAGCTCCAGCATCAGATTGTTTAGTGTCATATCAGGACACTCCTTGTGCCCCCCCCCAAGGAGTGTCCTGATATGACACTGCAGAGAAGCAGTCGGCGTATTCTACAGACCCATTGGGTTCAGAATTCAGTTAATATATTACCAAAAATATTTTTGTTTGTATATTCAATACAGTGCAAAAGTCTTTGGCAAATTTGAACTATTGTAAATTTTTACTAATAGCCATCTAAGAATGGATGTTTTGCATTGCTTTTTTACGGATGAAATATTGTTTCTGTTGGAGGTATTTCCTTACTAAAACATTAACTTTCAAGTAGGGATACATAATGAGATTGGAAGGTCCGAAATCCTATCAAAAGATTGCTATGCAAAAGTTTTCGGCTACCTCATGCAAATCAATGAAATTACTGTACATTGTTAATTTTTTGTGTAGCTTCCTTTCGCTTGAATAACTGTTTCCTTCAAATCTCCTGGGAAGAGATGCGTACAAATTCTTCGCCATCTTCGCAGGTAGGAGATGCCATTCTCTGTGGCTTTGCACCCTCAACTCCTTAAGGTTGTATGGATACTTCTGAAGAAATCTCTTTAGTTTTGTCTAAATTTGATTGACTATATATATGTCAGGGCTCGTAGCCGGCCAAACTTTCTATACGGTAATACCTTCATCAAACAAATTCTGTTGTGTAACACATAATCCGTAGCATGGAGTTCTGCCATGCTGAAAAATACCACTTTCCGCCAAATTTGATATTAAATTGCCTTTCAACAACTGGAACTATTCAAGTTAGGTAAATTGAACCAACTTTCTGAAACCATCACTTTTTATGTATCCTCAAATCATCACACCATTACACCAAAATTTCATTGTTTTCGTCGTGTAACGTGGGTCGTTTCAATTTTATGGAGGCCGTCTGACTAATCAGCGCAAAATAATCTTGTTCCAAGTATCTCCATAACTCTTTAACCAACTTAATCTTGACTTAAAATGCTTTTTGGTTAATGCTGGTTTCTTAGCTCCAATGCACACCTTCAGTTAATGTTCTCAAAGGATGTGCTTAGTAGTATCTACTGACATAAAATTGGTGAAGTTACACTCATCCATCACTTACCTTGAAGTTTTCTTTGGCAGAGCTTTTGCAGTTCCTGTGAGTTTACGAACTTTCCTGTGCTGCAGTTTTCGAGGGTGACCACATCTTGGTCGATCCGAAACAGTTCCAGCGCCTTGCAGCATCAAGAAGATTACTGAAATGCTACTACTATAAATTCAGAGTTCCTTAGCTATTGCTCGCTGGCAGATATTCTTGGTCTTATTAACTATCTTCAACCTCATTTCACTGGAAATTTTTCTCCATGCCCTTTAGATGTTATAATTTTTACTATATTTAAGAAAAAAATCAGTATTGTTATGGAAAAATATTTCCATGTTAGCGATGGATCATTTATCTATTTTAAAACACTGAATCTAGATTAGTTTATGTGAGGTGGCCGGAAACTTTTTCACGGCCATCTTTCAGGGGTAGTCTCGTATTTCTGTTGTGTTTTGACCTTTTGACCCTGCCAAAAATGCCATTCAAGGTGACGCACCGGAAGGAAGTGACACATTCTAATGAGAGGAAATCGCGTGGGCGGAAATTGGGTGATGAAATGGGACGAGGTAAAAAAAAATCCCATTATACTCTCATAGACTGACGCACCGGAAGAGAGTGACCTCTGAACTGCATGACAGTTATTTCCGCTCGATGACGATCACACAGGCCATTCCAAAGATAGCGGAAGTGATACATCTCGGTCGCAAGATATCGGAAGAAGTTGCGGAGGTGTGGAGGCGTGTCCATATCACTGCGTGGGAGTTTGAAGGTAATATAAGGCCGACGAATTGAACAGAATACAGTTGAGTTCGAGTGCCAGTTGGAGTAGGTGTGGTAAGGAAAGCCACACCCGGCCGAAGGGGCTCCGGTTGAGCAGCCATGGAGAACGAGAAAGACACAACGCTGACGGCCATAACTTCGGGGTCAAAATTTTCAGTTATGTTCCCTCTCACACGCAAACTTTGAGTAACCCTTTTCGAAACCTTACAAATAAAGTGAGAGGTAAAATATTTTATAAAGAAGTCTTCCTGCGTCTTTCTGTGTGCGTCGTTTATTACTGCGTCTTTATCATCGTGCGTCTGTCTATTATTGTGTCGTTATGATGCTGCATGATGTTGTAGACGACAATATAACATTTCCTCGCCCATTCAGAGCCCCTTCAGCAAAATTTAATGATTTGGTAGGGAAATGACTCCAACAGGGCTATTTTTCTTCTGTAAAAAATGAAATGCGAAACACCTATCTCTCAGTTAAAAAATTGCAGAAATTGATTATAGTTTATTATGACGGAAGACTTTTGCACGACACTATGTAACCATCGCTAAGCAAAAGTGACACACTAAAGCAATATAATTGAAATGCTCTTACGGACTTGCAACTGAATGATGATTTTATCTGCCCAACACAACCTTTTAAAAAGGTAAAATTCTCGATATAACGGTGATACTTTTAAAGTTCTATTTAAAATCCATCATATCTTCATAATAAACGGATCTGACTCATCTAGTACCAAAAAATCATAAAAGAATTATTACAGTTGATTTCGACGAGCTAACAGCATCATATTTTTTTCTCAACGTTGTAATTTTTTTCTTGTTCCTAATCGAATAGAAAAAGTCAAGCGAAAAATCAAACTTTCAATGAGGCTCATCGAATCACGGCATTCAATATATATTTTAACAAATGCTAGATTGACTCTAGAATATAAGAAATATTATGGTGAAATGTGACGGATTCCTCAAGAGAGGGTTTGCCAAAACAAAACACCGATTGTCGCAATATAGCTAGTCTGGTATGATTCTCAAGGGACATGAAAAGATAACTCAGAGATAGAAATTAATCAGAAAATAAGCTAAAAACAAAAAAAATTTCTCTTCGTATTATCTGTATTATAAAGATCAGATTTTTATATTACCGTAACATACCAAAAATAGCACGTTGAATCAAGGATAATGTTTGGTCAAATGAGAATAATCATTTTAAGAAAATAAATAATTAACTATTTTATTTCTTATGAAGTTTAGAAATTTAAGATATAGAGTCCCTGGGGAAACTTTAGCGGTGAGAGAAAAACGTGCACTAGTGAAAACAGCCCCCAAAAAGTATCGAGAAAAACCAACAAACACAAATGCCTTAAAACTAAAAACAGCACAATATCAATTAGCAGGCGTATATATAAAGGAACAGACAGAATACATTCAAAATCAGATAGATAAGATTAGAGACTCGGTGGAAGATAGACAATCTAGGATAGCCTGGCAAACAATAAACGAAGTGAGTAGAAGAAAGAACACAGCCAAAGCAAAACTGAAAGCAGCAAACCAACAAGAAAGAATAAAACTGTGGAAACAGCACTTCGAAAACTTACTAGGAAACCCACCGAAAATAACACAAGAACCAATCACCAGAATAATTAGCAAACAATTAGACATTAAACTAGGACCGTTCACACAAGAAGAACTCGACTCGGTTCTCAGAAAAATTAAAAATAGGAAAGCTGCAGGGCTGGACGAAATACCCCCGGAAGTATGGAAGACCAGACAATTCGATGACACACTGCTCCGACACTGCAACGCAGAATACAATGAAAATCCGATAGATAGATGGATGAAGGGATGCATACTCCCCTTCCCTAAAAAGGGGGACCTCGGATTAGCCAAAAACTACCGAGGCATAACACTTACATCCATAGCAGCCAAAATCTACAATGCCCTACTACGAAACCGCATAGAACCCGAAATCGACAACATACTTAGAAAAAACCAAAATGGCTTCCGAAGAAATAGATCCACGACCTCACAAATATTAACCATCCGTAGAATCCTTGAAGGTGTACGGGCAAAAAACCTACAAGCGACATTAATTTTTGTTGACTTTACCAAGGCTTTCGATTCCATTCACAGAGGAAAGATGGATCAAAACCTACTAGCGTACGGCATACCTAAAGAAACCGTAGCGGCAATAACGATTCTCTATAGAAACACTAAAGTAAAAGTACGATCACCAGATGGAGACACAGAATACTTCGACATTGTAGCAGGAGTACTACAAGGGGACACGCTGGCTCCGTACCTCTTTATCATTTGTCTAGACTACGTACTTAGAACATCGATTGACAAAATCAAAGAGAATAGCTTCGAACTGACGAAGAAAAGAAGCAGAAGGTACCCCGCAACAACAATTACCGACGCTGACTACGCCGATGACATAGCGATACTGGCAAATACACCTGACCAAGCCGAAACATAGTTTGGAACGAGCAGCAGCAAACATAGGCCTCTATGTTAATGCACACAAAACGGAATATATGTGCTATAATCAAACGGGGGACATCTCCACTCTAGAAGGAACCCCTCTTAAACTAGTAGACAAATTCACTTACCTAGGAAGCAGCGTCGAATCAACCGAAAAGGACATCGAAACGAGGTTAGCGAAAGCGTGGACAGCTACCAATAGGCTATCGATTATCTGGAAATCAGACCTAACCGATAAAATGAAACGTCGATACTGCTATATGGCTGTACTACATGGACGCTAACAAAACGGCTGGAGAAGAAGTTAGACGGCAATTACACAAGAATGCTACGTGCAATCTTAAACAAGTCCTGGCGCCAACACCCCACAAGACACCAACTGTACGGCCACCTGCCCCCTATCACGAAAACTATTCAAGTTAGACGAGCCAGACATGCAGGATACTGCTGGAGAAGCAGGGACGAACTCATAAGAGATGTACTCTTATGGACCCCCACACATGGCCGTGCAAAAGCAGGACGACCAGCACGAACATACATTCAGCAGCTATGTGAGGATACGGGATGTTGTCCTGAAGACCTACCTAGGGCGATGAACGATAGGGAGGAGTGGCGAGAGAGGGTCAGGGATATCCGTGCCACCAGCGTGATATGATGATGATGATGATGATGATTATTGTTAACTTCGTACTGATAATTTTTGATTGCTGAAGATTGTTCTCTTTCAGCATAAGGAACTTTTTTAAAATGTTAAAACATCCGTGTAGGCGAGGGGGACTACTATTAGCTATTGTAAAGGGAACCTTTTAATCACCCTCGACTAAGGTCACCAACTTTCCTTTTTTTATTGTATCAAAATCTAGTTTGTTTGCTCTATATAAAACTGTCTATCTGTTTATGAGGAGGTGCCCGTGGTGTAAGGAGGTGCCCGTGGTGTAATGGTTATCGTCGTAGGAAATGGACACGGCGACATGAGTTCAAATCCTGGACAAGACTGATTGCATTTCACATAGCACTAATACCCTTGGGAAAGGTATGAATCCAATTATTCTCCCTCCAGCTATGGGTAAATAGTAGGATAGACTAGGTTGTTCAGCCTTGGTGAGGCAACTAGTCTGGGAGAAGGAAAACTCTGAATTCAAACCTGTTAAACTCCGCTTAAAACTTGAACTTGTGTCATATCCTGTCCGAGCGGAGGATAAATTCATTATTAATGGAAGGGTTTCTGTGTCTAAAGTGCTGAAATGCGGCCCCAAAGTAAGCGTGATTGAATTCCAGTCACGCGATAATATTTACTTCAGGATTGATACCCTCGGAAAAGGTATTAACACCCTTATCCACCCAGCTTTAAATTAAATAGTATTATTGCTGTTCTTCAGCAAGTATGGCTTTGGCATTAAATAATCCATGAAGGTTGATATGCCGTTAAACAAAGAAACCAAACTATACCAAATCAATTATTAATGTCTATTAATTACTTTGAATGCAGTTTTGATATTTAGAATCAGCTTGTAATAAAATATTTTGCCACTGACTAAGGCGATGTTATCTTCTGATTGCTATTACATCACATACTTTATTCCTTCTGATTGCCATTCGTTTAGATGTTTGTAAAACCATTTGGCTCACTAGCTTCCAAAGAAGTCAGTTTCTTCTATGAACTCAAAACCTTCAGAATTTCATACACGTGACATCAAAAAAGCTTATTCACTCAGAGGATACGACCGTTGAAAATAATGGTGTCCATATAAATGATTAAATACATCTATATTAATCAATATTTTGTATTATTTGACATTGAAAAAATCGGACAGAACATTCGTTAAATAAATTGAAACGAATAGTTCATCATCCTGAATTTGAATAATTTTAATACAAAACACTGGCAACGCTAGGTAGTCCAGCTAGTTTACAAGAAAGAAAGAAAGAAAGAAAGAAAGAAAGAAAGAAAAAAAGTTGCTCGCAGGAATTGTATTAATTCCACTAACTCAGAGAAAGAAAGAAAGAAAGTGCGAGAGGAAAAAAAAAGGAATTAAATTAAGAGAAAAATGTACTGTAAAAGAAAGAAAGAAAAAAGAAAGATATTTTTATATTGTTTAGCCACTTGAATACCTCGCTTGACATAGTATGAAGTAATACATTAGCCATCCTATTATGAAAAATAATGGGGATGGTGTAATGAATCAAGCGCTGTACTGCGGCCTTGAAGTAAGCGAGTTCGATCTCCAGTCGGGCAATTACGTTCACTATCGGGCTACTATCCTTTGTAAAAGTATGAACTCTTTGTTTCCCCAGCTGTGAAATAAATATCACAACTGCTGTTTTTCAAGGATTGCTCTGGCATTAATTAACTCATGAAGGTCGATAAGCCATTTAACAAAGAAACCAAAACAAACCGGAAATAGAAGTTAATATACAGTGTTGCAAATACGTATGTTTATCAAATTGTTCATGGTATTGTGTTTAGTGAAGTTATCAGTCATTAACAATAGTCTTTCTTTATTTGAATAGATATCTAATCATCTGTCGAGTAAAACATTTAAACACAGATTATATCGGATTATAATTTAGCTTTAAACATATTAATTTGTTCATGTTTGATTAGATTAGATTTTTTTGCTTTGTTTTCTTTTACACTGAAAAAAAAAGATAAAAAGAACACGTGAACGAATCAAAGAAAGATAAAAAGCGAATAGTAAAATAAATAAATAAAGAAAGAAAGAAAGAAGGTGAAAAGTAAGGAAAATAATTAGAAGAAGGAAATAGATAAGCAAACGATAAAAAATCGGACAGAACTTTCATTACAATCTGATATAGTTATCTAATTAAATAGAGGCCTAGTAGGTAGAGTGTTCGACAATGGTCTCGGAGACGGGGGTTCAATCCCAGGTCGAGTAATGCCAAAGACTTTTAAAAAATGGAACTTGATACCTCCTTGCTTAACACTCCGCAATATAAGGTACTATCAAGGGTAAAGTGTAGCAATCCAGGGAAAGAAGTAGCGCCCTCCCCTACACCTCGGTGTAGTAGCTATTGAAAAAGGAGCCGTCGGGTCGCTCTCGACTACAATCGCCAACTTTACTTATATTGAAATAATCCTGAATTCGTCCAGTTTTGATATAATAAACAGGCAATGGCGCGTAACCTGACACTTCACGTAAAAGAAAGAAAGAAAAAAGAAAGAAAGAGAAAAGAAAGAAAGAAATATTTTTATATTGTTTGACCCATAGCGTTTTTCGCTTACCAAAGAATGTGTATCCAGTCGGATGGGACTGCAGAATATGCCGATGTATCTCTGCTGAGGGATAAGACCTTGACCTCAACGAGTGTAATGGATATGACAGTAACAATCTGATGGTAAGACTCCAATTCTGGATCTTTGGGGATTGTGGAGTACCCCTTTATTGCCATTATTCTTGGGTCCACTGACAGAGTAGTATATGATAGGGTTACATCAATTGGTCAAATTAAACTATTGGACAATTTAACCTAGTTCAAATAAATAACAGATGTTAAATAGAATTGCTCGTGTTATATAGCAATACTTGAAACTCTTTAATTCTGTATAAACGAGATTGAGCCATTGGTATGATATAGTAATACTTATAACCCTTTAACTATGTACAATAAAAATAGCCCTAACTTTTTCAAAATAGAAACTTACAAATTACAATAGCTATTTAACAGTGTGCAAACAAA